>VDFB02000013.1:119846849-120173623 GCA_007258455.2 Sequoia sempervirens
AAGTTCAATATTCACACTAGATAGTCATAGGAAGGATTAATTAACTATAAAATTGAGTATTGTGTCACTGAATGGCTAAGCTAGATGCCTAACATAAGATGTTGAAATATTGGAGGGAATTCTTGATATTTTTCTCCTCCTCAATGAGAGTGACAAAGGAGTCATCAATAAAGAGGCCATTGACAAGATGGACTTACAAATCATGTAATGAGACACCTTGAACTAACCCTTGGAAGATGGAATGAGCCAAAAAATATCAAAATCCTTTACAAACACACACATAGACTAAGGGAGGGGGGAGCAGCCCTAGTAAATGGAGTGAAAGAGCCCAAAAGCATTGGACTATGGCTATTAATAGTAAAACAAATATAAGCATCAACACAAATAATGCTAGCAAAATGAATAAAAGAATGTCCAAATCCAAGGTATTAAAGCATTTCAAGAATAAAACATTCTTAAATACGATCAAAATCTTTGGTAAAATCACTTTTCAAACAAGGGGACTTATGTTGGGAGTGTCAAGCTCATTACATAACTTTCCAAACCACTATAATAATATACAAAATGTATTTGGATTTGATGAGTCATGTTTTCTTAGGAATAAAAATCTAAAGAAGAAGATGATACACCTTTAAATCAAAAGATTTGGCTATGATCTTTTAAGACACGGTGAGTAGGGTGATAGACCTCTAAATGTCTTATTGATCGCCAACTATAGATATAAATTTAATATTTTCTTTATTAATGACTTTGCCTAAAGATTTGAAATGAAAATATTCTAGAAAGATTATTTAGGTCCTTCACCACATAGTCCCAAAGAGCCTTGTAAAATTGACAATGAAATCCATCACACTCAAGGCACTTTTCATCTATCATTGTGTGTACTACTGCCTTAAGCTCAACAAAAGATATCAGTTATCACCAAATTCTTTTGATGAAGAGGAGGGCTGATTGTGAACAATCCGAAGGCACTCTTTAAAGGCACACTCTCGTTCATGAGAATTCTCCAGGGTAGTGATGACTTTCTCATAGTCCTTATAAAATCCTAGAGAATGTCTGGAAAACATTTAAGCACCTTTTTACCATCTTTGATTTGTTTGATGGGATGAGAGGTATGACGAGCTTTGAGATCTTAGAATAACTCCTTGGAAGTCCTATCACCAACCTTACGCCAGTGGAGTCTAGCTTTGATTTGGACACCTATAGAAGAATGATTGTCTATATGTACTTCAGTTACCTCAGCTCCATCACCCGAACCTACAAGGTAGGGGAGAAGGGGTTGGCTTCAAGCACCTCCATGGCATTATAGAGACTCAATGTGGTAGCCTCGTATGCAACTACTCAAGCTATTGATGTTTAAGTAAAGCGCTCCAACTTCCAAAATATAAAACAACCAAACGGATGTTTACTTGTAGAGCGGTACGATCGACTTCAATCACAAATAGCACATTTAGACTTGCACCATGAATGCTGTTATTATATAATGGAGATTTATTCGATTAAGCTCCCCTTAGTTTTCAGCACCGCACGCATATTAGAAAGCTTATCCTGATCATTAGCATCAAGAGTTCCAACAATGTAGTAGTGCATTAAGGATAGATGGTGAACCTTCCCTCCCAGCCTCTGTAGTGCCGCCTCCACATTGTGATCTTTCTTTATACAGTGCAAATTGTTTGAATTGCAATGAATGTTGCATCTTTATCAACGTGACTGTAGGAAAACGACCTGCCAGTTGTTTTACAATCATCTCTATCAAGGGCTTGTAGTATATGTCCGAGAAGAGTAAAAGTCTTTAAACAAACTATATAATACAAAACGATTACATAAGAGGTAACGATGCCAGTTTTCCCGTCTGCGGACCAACAAACAACAGCAATATCTCAACCTATCTTTCATGGAAAATCTTCCCCCGCTTGAAGACAGTTACAGGCCATGGAAATAACGCCCAGAAAAAACAAGAGTTAACAGCTGTAGGCCTTGGAAAGGGGAAACAACCCATACTCCGGACGATTCCATGAACTAAGCAAAAACTCATCCAATCTTTATCTTGGCGTTAGAAATAAGAGGACTCACGCTATTTATTACCCACACTTCCTTTACAAGTACAACGTACAACTCCTGCAGCAGTACATCTAAACAATTGTTCTGTATAATTAGATTGAATTGTAACATTATGAAGAAAGCTAATGTTCTCCAATACTTAGGAGTATTGCTTTTGCTCTTGTTTCTAAAGCCTTGTGTGGGTAGTTCTTTTACCGTGTGGTCAGGGCCTGGGTGTAGCATCCAGGGTCTCCGTTTCAGTAATTGTGGGTGTTTTAGCATACCCTTCCATGCAGGGTATGAGTTTGAGTACGGAGGACAGTCTGTCGCTCTTTATAATGCTGATGCTTGTCAGGGTGCAGCAGATACCCAATTTGGTGCCAGTACAAGCGGCTGCACTGGTTTTGGTTGGAATAGCGTCTCCATTCAGTGCTAATAATGTAATGCTTTATCCAAAATAGAAGCTTAAGTGCCATGCTTATTCAGCGACGACTGTTGGTATGAATAAACAATGTGTTTTCTGCGTCTTTGGTTGCGTTTACCGTAAGAGGAGATGCGTAAAAGACTTTTATCTTCTCTAATTTGTCAAATTTAGAAAGATTTGTATCTCGTCTGTCTGATTGAGATGCATCTTTCAGTTAATTGGATTTGTATCTGGCCTTTATGATTGGAGGGCAATTTTAAAGTTTCTTTTAGTTAAATTTAGCCTCAGATATCTTCTCATTTCAAATTATCAAAGATCTAGTATTTATGATTATGATTGAGGGGCATTTTAAAAAAATATATATTTTAGAGTTCATTATTATATTTTTTATATTTTTCAGTTAAATTATAGGAGATTTAATATTTAAATAAGATTGTGTATTTGATGGTGTTAGTGAGGATTATCTTTTCTTTTAAATTTATTTAAGATGTGATTAATATTATTGGGTAAATGTAACTTTTAATTAGGCCTTTATAATTGAGTATGTCTTTTAAGTTAAATTTAGTTAAAATATATTTAATATTATTGGGTATATTTTCACTTAAATAACATCTACCATTTTTAAATAAAGATTATTTTTTGAATTAAATAATTTCAATTTTGATATTTATATAAAATATTATATTGACCTTTACAGTGTTTACTTATATTAGTAGATTTTTATTCAATTATATTATATATTCAAATTAAGAAAGATTGTATTGATTAAATTCACAAATTAATGTTGACTAAAACCCTTAATTTAATAAAAATTTAACCCAAAACAAAACCTAGACCAATTAATTAGACCGCTTACCGGGGCTTCCCCTAAATACAAAGCAATCATACCAGAACCGATCACTTATCTACTTCTCCCTCTATTGTTGGTGTCAATTTTTGAAAAAGGTTGCATATCCCTTTTGAGGTAAGAAGACCATTAGAGAGGCTTTCAGTACTTTGTTCCACCTGGCATTTTCAACCCAAATTGAGGCACTGATTTTTCTTGAGTCGGGACTTTATCAGCACACTTGATGGCTCTTATGACATTGTTCGCAATCTACTCCAGTACATAAAATAGTTACCAAGTATAAGCTGAGCCTTCACACATTACCCAGATTTCTCGCCCTTACACCAGTTCAAATTTCCTATTTATGATTTGTAGTACTACCAAGCCTTCCTTTGAGTGAAGATGTACTGGCTATTCCTTCTTCGCCTCAGCCTTAATGATCTAAGTGACAGTGGACCAAATGTACGGGCTGTTTGAGGCACTGATTTCGTCCATCTGGTCGACCCCTTCATTGGAAATGGAGTTTGCCAAATTGTTGGCTTCCCTAAAGATCTGGCCAAGACCATAATTTTTAATGAGCTCTAGCAAAGGGCAGATTTTGGCTAGCCAAGACTTTAGTTTCCAGTTCTGAGCTGATTTCGAACTAGTTTCCCTTATTATAATTTCGGAATCATGTTCAATATCAACTTCCTATAAATTATTATCCACCCAATATTTTAGTCCTTCATATAGTGATGCTTCCGCTTCATTATTCGTCTCGATTGGGAGCTGAATCGATGCAACCCAAACCAAAAGCCCACTTTTCTTCCTTATTGTGAAACCTGCCCCTGAGGGCCCTACGTTTTCCCTTGAGGACTCATCAAAATTCACTTTTAGTCTTCCTTTCGGTGGCAGCACCCACTTTGTGTTACCTCTCTACTTCTTATTTTTAAGGAGAGAATCTCTCGGAGCTTTGATTAGAGGCAAATTTGTAAGCGTCTAATGATCCCAAGTAGATACAAAGCTATAGTATTTCATTTTTGACACCACATCGAAATGCTCACTTATACCACCTTCAATTTTAAAAATAATGCCATCTACTTGAGTTTTTTTCTCCTCAAAAAATATTGTGTTCCACTCTTTCTATAGCTACCATATAATCATGGCAGGGACTTCATTCCCCAAGGTTGCCATAGCTGAACCTTTCTCTAGTTTGGGCCAAGAATAAAAATGCTTTTTAAATTGTTTAGGAGCAGGCCTTGTCATTCTAATTTCACACAAAAGGTTCACCAACACTTTTGTGCCACTACACACTCTACAAGAAAATGATTAGTAGTTTCCTTGCAGCGAAAACAAAGGACACACTTGCGGTGGCCCAAAACACCAATGTGGTTAAGCCTCTCCCCTATCAGAATATGGTTGTGAAGCACTGTCCAAGTGAAAGCAGTTGCTTTCAAAAGGAATTTCTTACCCCAACATAAGGACTTTGGTCACCTTGTCTGAGCATGCTCTAGGCTTAAAACCTCATGCCCCAGCCTAAACGAGTACTCACTAGACTTTTCTACACACTAGATGATAGTTTCTTCCATGCCTATAACCAAAATACTCCTGTTTGGTAATGTTGCATTGAGTATCTCCTTTGGGCTATTGCCAATCAAATAAAAAAAAATCAATTTAAATTCCCATCTCCCTCTTTCTTCCCAAAGGATTAAATAAGAATTCACATATACCCTGAACTAAATAGTGGTTAAATGGATCAACTCCTTCATGTCTGGAAGCTTATCCAATGGCTCATTTCCATTCCACAAGTCATGCCAAAAGGAGAAACAAATCCCATCCCTTATCATCCAAGTCAGATGATTTATGATTAAAGGCATGTAGTTTACCATAAAGTTCCATATAGTTGATCCTTTCTGAGGAATTGTGATGGCAAGAATCTTATCTAGCTCCTCAGAATCCAAATATTTAGCTTTAAGTGATCTGCCCCACAAGGCATTTAGTTGCGTATACAAACCTAAAATTAATTTCACTCCCAATGCACTATTTTATAACCATATATCTTTAACAACAATCTTGCCTTTATCTTTGGGAATTTTATGTTGGAAAATTAATTTCTCTTGAGCCTCTTCCCATTACAACCTACCTATCAGGGGCATTTATTGACTATAGCTGGAAGATTTTTTTGGGGATTACTTTCCCCACTTGCTCCTGACGTGTAGCTAAAGAATGTGGAAGAATTAATGTTAGTAGGTAAATTGAAATTTGAGAGGGAATGTTTTTCAAAGACAAAAGGAATTGAAGGCAATTAGTTCTGCTAGTTAGAAGTTGAAGTTTTCTATGCAGCATCAGTTTGTGAACAAATGAATGTTTTGTGTGAGCTCCTAGAAGCTCCTGAACAACAACAACTATGTTTTTTTTTTTATAATTGAGCAATGATTGCTCCTGAAGAGCTCTACGTAGCTCCTGAAGTTTGTGTGTTTGGTTATGCAACTCATAAAACTTCCAACAATTTGAAATCTATAGCTTAGAGTTTAGTTTTTGAGTTTATGTTTAATCTTTTATTTATTTCCATTTCTAGCTTATTGAATACAAAAGAAAGTTGCATGTCTCCTTGTGCTTCCACATTTTGATTTGGGTATGTCCAGTTTGGCTAGAAAACATAGCAGCAACTCTATGCTTTTATTTTGTTGGAAATTCCTGACATGGTATCAGAGCCATAGACCCAATTTCCTTGTGAGTTAGGGAATTTTTTTTTTTTGGTATTAAGTTTCTTGTGCAGGAGACATGGCTGGAGATGAAGGAAAGAGTTGGCAGCAACCATCATCCTTTAATGGATAGAACTATGATGTTTTAGCAAAGAAAATGAAGACCATAATGGTTGCAAACGATTTGTGGTATTTTGTGGTTAGTGGCTTCAATGATGTAATTGATCCTGCAACATATGCAGTTGTCACAAACAACTAGAAGACCTAGTTGAAGGAGTTGAGGAGGAAAGATGCTAAGGAATTAAGTTTGATAGAAGCAGCCTTGACAAAGGCTATTTTTCCTAGAATAGCAGCAACTAACTATACAAAGGAAGCTTGGGAAATCCTCTAGACCAACTGTAAAGGGACTAACAAGGTCATATTGGTGAAGCTCCAGATGCTTCGAAGAGAGTTTGAGACTCTTGAAATGAAGGACAATGAGTCCATTTCAATTTTTCACACAAGACTCTCAAGTTTGATAAACCATTTCAGTTTTTCCAACAAGAATCTCAAGTTTGATAAACCAATTGAGAGTGAATGTTGAGGTCATTGATGATCAGCGGATTGTGGAGAAAATCCTCACGAGCCTACCCACGAAGTTTGATGTAGTGGTGATTATCATTGAAGAGGCAAAGGATCTCACAACATTGTTTGTTAATGAGCTAATGGGTTCTCTATAAACCCATGAGCAGTGCCTAAATAGGTCTGCTACTTCTTCCCAAGAGAAAGCTTTTAAAGCTTAGTCAAATGCAAGATGAATGGGGAGAAGAAACAATGGTGGGAGGAGCTCAAGAGGTAGAGGTCGTGACAACTCTGGACAAGGAAATATTGGAGGAGAAAGCACAGGATGAGAAAACTACCAAGAGGGAGTGAGTAGCTCTCAGACCAGCTCCTAAAGAGGCAAGAAGAACAATAGTTTGCATCAAAAGAATGGCAAGAGCAATGTTGAATGCTACTATTGTCATAAATTTGATCATTATGCAAGTGAATGCTAGACAAAGCAGCGTGATCAGTCAAAACAAAGTGCAAATGTGGCTAATTTGAATGTGGGTGAAGGAAATCAGTCCACAGCCTTCATCATATGCAACATTGGTGAAGAATGCAGCCCTGAAGTCTTGTATTTGGACAATGGTTGTAGAAACCACATGAGTGGTAGTGAAAGTTGGATTTCTTTCATTGATAAAATGTAAAATATGAGATAAGAATGGGGAACAATGGAGTAGTTCCAGTTGTGGGAAGAGGATCTATCATGATCTGCACCAAGCAAGGTGAGGAGATACAAAATTTATTTCTAGCTCTTGGGTTAAAGCATAACCTCATGAGTGTTGGATAGCTGATCCAAAATGGATATAAAGTGCTAATGGAGAAGGGTCAATGCATTATTTATGACAAAAATGAGAGGACGAAGGTGTTTGCAGCAATTCAAATGACAAAGAACTAGATTTTTCTTTTGAATATTTAGACATGTTTCTCATCTTAGTCTATTACTGCACCTCTCATGAATGGAAAATGTATAGTAGTACATCAAGTAGCTCTCAAGAGCACCATTCAAGACCCCTCCAAGCTATAACATCTTAGGTGTGGACATTTAGGCTATTCTGGTTTAAGTCTTTTGTCCAAGAACAAAATGATTGATGGTTTGCCAAGAATAGTAGAGCCTAATGTTAAGTGTGAGGCTTGCATTTTGGGCAAGCAAAATAGGCAACCCTTTCAATTGGGCAACTCTACAAGGGCAAGAGCACCATTGGAGTTGGTACACATAGATTTGGTAGGCCCTATGAAAATCATTTCTATTGGTAAAAGAAGATTATTTATAACCTTCATTGATGATTACAACCATAAGACATGGGTCTATTTTTTGCAAAATAAATATGAAGCTTTTGATAAGTTTTTACTATTTAAGGCCTAGGTTGAAAAGGGGAGTGGACATTTTATCAAGGTCCTAAGGATAGATCATGGAGGAGAGTATACCTCCAATCATTTTGTGAATTTTTTCAAACAAAATGGCATGAAGAAGGAGCTAACAACCAGTTATACTCCGTAAGAAAATGGAGTGGCTGCAAGAAATAATAAGACCATCATGGAGATGGCAAGGAGCATGATGAAAGAAAAGGGACTCCTGATTGAATATTGGAGAGAGGTTGTAGCAAATACTATTTATCTGATAAATAGAAGTCCAACAAAGGTGGTATGTGACAAGATCCCTCAAGAGGCATGGAAAAAATGCAAGTGGACGGTTGAGCACTTGAGAGTGTTGGGGTGTGTAGCTTATTCTGATGTGCCAAAAGAAAAGAGGAAGAAATTGGATGACAAGGGTAAGAAGTGCATTCCTACGAGCTACAATGAGGAATCCCAAGCCTATAGGTTGTATAATCTAGTCACCAAGAAGATAGTGATTATTAGGGACGTTGAGTTCCTAGAGGATGAGTCATGGGATGGATTGATAGATTCTGACAATTCAGAACCATTCCTAACAGCTCATGAAGAAGAAGAAACAAAATTTGGGAACAAGAGCCTGTAGTTGTTATAAGGGAGAGGGGGAGAAAGGTTAACTTCACCAACTATGCATATGGATTGAGTTCCAATTTCACAATAAGTAGTTGTTACAAATCTTTTATTAATTTTTTTAGAGTTTTTGATTTTATATTATGATATTCGAGTAGTCATGGTAAAATTTAAGTTTTCATGATTGCTAGGATGACCTTAATTATGATTTAGTCACCCTTTATTTTTTGGGTATAACAGGTGTAGAATTTCTAAACATCATCAATAATTGAGATAGTTTGTCCTCTTACAATATAGTTTAGTTGAAGGTATATTTTCTTGATGGTTTAGTATGGATGATCAAATAGGTTTATTTTCCTATCAAGGATTTTTTTGGTTGGTTTTACTTTTATTGTAAATGATTTGTGAAGATTATATATATATACATATAATCCTATGAAAATAATTAATAGATTGTTTTATGATTGTGATAAATTATCAATTTGTTAGTACTTTAGAAGCTCTACAAAGATATCACTATTTCTTGACATCTCATATTCATGCATGTACAGATGTTCATTCTCACATGAATACTTTAGATTTGTATTGTGGAAATAGTATTTAAATCAATATGAATTTCCCTAACCATTTACCATTTATTTTATTTTCCAGTATCTCTCATGGTGTTGATGCATTTCATTAATAGAATCAATTAGAATAGCACAATGATTATTATAGCTCAAAAAACAATATTTTGTGTTGTACATTTATTATGAAAATTATGATTGTCTTTGCTATTATGTATAGGCATCAAAACATAGTTCATTAGAATTTGAAGATATCTTGAATAAGTAACATCTTTCATAGAATGTGAATTTTTTCTCTTCGCAATTATGAGAGCCTTCATAATGTATGAAATCCAAAATAATCTTAAGATGTCTCTATCTTGAGCATAATAACTATAACTTTCTCTACATGAATGAAAATTCATCCATTAATAGTCATCATCATGACATTTCTTCATCACAAACCTCCAAAAATAAACAAAAATTTGCATCCACAAATATGAAGAACTTACTATGCTTTCCCATGAGTGATCCCATATTATTTTCTAGCTACAGTATTTAATATCCATCACTATCACAAGAATCTATGGTGTTTTAACTTAATCATTGTTAAGATATGTCGTACCATTTATTTTCTAGCACCTTTTGGAACTTCTCAAGAAAAGAAAGTCACTTTCTATCATTGTTGTCATCTCTAAGTAAAACCATCCCCAATTATCACTTGATTTGAGATAAAACATCTCTTATAGTAACATGAGATGACAAATCTATCTATTTTGGGAGATACTATCTAGAATGTAATCTTCATATGTCAAAATTATATATAACAAGATTAATGAAATAATCATGATAACTAGACTTAAGGTTAGATATTACAAGTTTTAGGGTTAAAAATATATTTAATGGTTATTTATGCTAGATATAAGGATTATATATAACAAGATTTAGGGCTATAAAAAACTCTACCATCATTTATTGTTGAATATACATTGTATGTTAAATAGGAAGATGATATTTTTATAACAATCAATACTTCTAGGTATTGAGATTATTGAGGCTGTTTATAAATTGCATTTTAAATCAGAAAATGACATTCTAGAAACAAATGGATTTCTTTTGTTCAATTAATAGGTAATGCACAATATTTTTTATCAAACACTTCAAAACTTATTTTAACCATATTTATCACTAAGAGTGTTGATATAACATATTGCTTGATGAGTCACACCCCACCCCTTACTTATAGATAGATAACAATGTATAATACATTTTTAAAACTAAATAAAGATACTATTCAATTCCATATAACCACTACACAATGACAAAATTAACCAATACAACTATTGACACCCCTTCCCTACTCCCCCAAAGTAGAGAATTACCCTATGTAGTGCATTGCTTAACTAAAAAATGATTATTTCCAGCCTCCAGCAAAATCCAATTAAATGACGAGGGGAAAAAAACAAAGAAAACATAGTAGGAAACGATGAATTGCTATAACGAAAAACAAAATTCTCGTCTCCAGGCCAACACACAACATAAAAAACTAACCAAATATTTTATGGACAATCTGTTTCTACATGGAAACTTTTGGAAACAACGCCCCTAAAAAACAAGAGTAAACATTAGCAGGCCTCGGAAACCGAAAGCGACCTGCACTCGCGACATTTTCCTGCAACGAAGGAAACACTGTTCCAATATTTATCTTGGCGTTACAAACAACAAGAGTAACGCTATTGAAACCCACTTTCTCTCTACAAATAGAACGCAAACTCCTTCAGCTATACAGGTAAAGATTTGTTCTGTATAACTACATTTGATTGTAAAATCATGAAGAAAGCTAATGTTTTGAAATACATAGGAGTATTGTTTGTATGTCTCTTGTTTCTAGAGCCTTCCGCGGGTAGTCATTTCACCGTGTGGTCAGGGTCTGGGTGTACTACCCAGGCATTCCGTTACAGTGATTGTGGGTGTTCCAACTTTTCCTTCCAGGAAGGATTTGAATTTGTATACGAAGGACAAGCCGCCGCTGTTTATAGTTCTGCTAACTGTCTGGGCCAAGCAGATGCTCAGTTTGTTGACAATGCAGGCGGCTGCTACGGTATTCCCTGGTATAGCGTCTTCATTCTGTGCTGATAGTGAATATAAAAACAATTACTTACTCATATGATTGTGGGTGTTCAACCTTTTCCTTCCAGGAAGGATTTGAATTTGTATACGAAGGACAAGCCGCCGCTGTTTATAGTTCTGCTAACTGTCTGGGCCAAGCAGATGCTCAGTTTGTTGACAATGCAGGCGGCTGCTACGGTATTCCCTGGTATAGCGTCTTCATTCTGTGCTGATAGTGAATATAAAAACAATTACTTACTCATATTAACCTAAGTAATAGGGCATGAGCCTTTCCTCACTAATTTGGATTTTAATTTCAAGTTTAATTGATGTATAATTTTATTAACTTAAATGCTACTGATATATGAGTAAGTAATTGTTTTTATATTCCTTCAGTTGTTATAGAAACATTTCCTTATTTATAACATTGATGACTCTTCAAAAGTTTTTGTTGGAATAATCACCAACTTCTCCCTTCAAATTCAGGACATTGACTAATTGCCTCCTGTAGATCTGCTTATCTCCAACATTTGTATTGGATGTTAACAGGTTGATCTTTTGGTGCAATGACATATATGTTCCAACAAATGGTATCAAAGCTTGGTTGTGGGTTTGAATCCCCTTGAGTAATGATGAGGGGGGATCGTTAAACTAATCACCAATGTTTCCATTCAAATTCAAGACATGAACTAACCACCTCCCATGGATCTGCTTATCTCTAGCATTTGTATCAGGCATTAATAGGTCGATCTTTTTGTGTAATGGCAAATGTGTTCCAACAATTTCAAACAAATTCTCTTTTCTATAACTATGAGGCCCAACACCTAGACGTAGATTCAAATGTTTATTCCTAATAATTTTTTCATCTCTTCAAGAAACTTATATTAAATACAATTACTTTTCTTTAGACTATTTATCTTGAGTTCTAGTTAGAAAAATGCCATATATACATTCGTACATTATTCATACTAATTATAGTTTGATGATTACATGCATACAATTAGTTTTAGATGACCTTTCTTTACAATGTGATGCATGATTTTATTTTATGACTTAGAGAATTAATATTTTTAAATGTTGCATAATTTGCATTATCTGGCTTATCAATGTTTTAATTGTTGGAGGAAATTCTTTTATGAATGGAAATCTACCTTGAGATGTTAGTGTGGAATGATGTATGTTATTACATACATGTTTATGTTCCTTTTCTTTGGATATGAAATTATCACTATACACTAAGGATTGAGATTAAAAATGTAAATATTCTTGGAAAATGGGATCAAGGAGATAACATGGTGCCTTACTATATTAATCTAGTTAAGTCAACCTAGCCTATTTGGAGAGGTTAAGATATTTTGTTTGCTTTGATTTTTGTGATCTAGAAATTATTATGCAATATAAATATATCCTTGTAGTTATGAAATATGATGTACACTGTAAGGTACTTGTGTATGTAGTTTTGGTTTAGATAAATGATAAACTATAAAATTTACATGGCTAGTATGGAGTCAATGCTTATTCAAAGTCTAGGTGAGTTTAATTTGTCATTTAAACTTTTTAATGTGTTTTCTAAGGTCTTAGATCATAGTTCTATGGGTTAAGACTTGTTTGAAAGTCATGAAGTTAGTCTTTAATAAATTTTAAACCCTTTTCTACCACTAATTTAAAATGTGATGATTTTTTAGTATTTGGTCAAATTTGGAAGTGAACCATGAAGAATTGGAATACATGGAGTGATTCTTAGAAGAGAATCCATTCCACTACCCATGCTCACACATTTGAGAGATCAAATTGAGAAAGATGTGATCCCTTGGAGATTTCCCACACATATGTGTGAAAATTGAATAGTGTTTGTAGGAGATCCTTTGTGAAGGTGACAAGTGACACCTTTATAATGAGGGATGAGAAATGAGAGAGTTCCAGTTAATTCTTAAATTTTATGAGAACATAAACTTTTGGCCATTCAATTATTGATGTGAAAATATTATAATTGTGAGTTGAGTTTGAAGAAGGAAAGAGAGAAGAGCCTAATTTGAGAGGAAAAAAATAGTGGATTGAGCTACACAAATCTTCTTCAAGTGGTAGAGCTAATCCTAGCTAGGCTCCTTGACATTTTTCTTTTATGCATATATAAGAGCTAAGCATAAGCTATTTTTTCAAATTTATGAGTTGTCTTGTTTGATTAATTTTAGTAGGCTCTCCATAGTGATGAGAGAACTCCATGTTTTACATTTGAGTGAGTTTGAGACATTGTGGGGAAGATTTTCTATTTGGGAAGTGTACCCTAGTGTTTCTTGGAAAATATTTTTCTTTGTACTTTTGGGTGGAAGAAGTGGTAATCTAGGTGTTTAGGTTGTGATGGTCAAAATTATAGAATTAAGAAGGTATGGCTATGTTTTTATTGAACATGAATAGTTTTAATAATCCCCACAAGTTTGTTTCTCACTCCCTCCTTTTTTGGTTCTTGTAAGAATGCTTGTGTAATTATTCTTGCTTGGGTTATTCGATGTTGTGATGAGCAATTTCTTAGTTGATATATGTTGTGTTGTTGTTTGATGCAAGGATAGGGTGGATATAAATTCAAACATTCCAACTAACACCAATTAAAGTAGCCTTCAATGCTCCAAACCCCAAACAATAGGGTTTTCACAATTTTCACCACTGTCTTACAAGCCCCAATTTGGCCTGATTTACAAAGTAAGTGTCTGCCAAACTTGTTTCCCTCCTAATTTTATTTCAAATAGTCTTATATCAGACCTCCAAACCACCAAATCATCTAGTTTTAACTTCCTATATGTAGATCTCAATACCAAACTTTGAAACCCTTACTCTAGGGTTGCCTATGTTTAATTTCATGAGGGTTTTCTAGAAACCAATTCTCTAAACATCTCACTATATAAAATCCTCCAAAACATCATTTTAGGTGTTCCTAGGCCTCAAAAACCTTCACCCAACTTGGATCACTCATATTTCAAAAAATCACTAGTTACCTAAAACCACCATTTTCAATCACAAATTCACTAAAAACACCCTGGGACAGCCTAGGGAATTCTCAAGAAGGAATAAGAATGTATTTTTTTACCCTTAAACTTGGAGAATATTAAAAATTAAGTCCTCACAAAAATTCATACCAATTTTTATGATATTTTATTGGAGAAATTAAGAGATATTGAATATTGATTGCCTGCTGCTCTCTTCAAATCTAAACTTGACCGCTTGGAGTAAATTTGAAATATCTGGAAAAAAACTCAATGAAAATGAATGAAACAAAAACAAAAAAAATAGGATTCATTCCACCATAAAAATAAATGAATTCCCCTCATGAATATGACTGTACAAGGCTATATAGCAACCTGCAACAACATTTTATTAGTAATTTCTCAAAAATAATAGAGCTTTATTCATGATTTATCATTACAATACAAAATCCTACCTTGCCTAGACTTGTGTGAGGAACTAATAATCTATTCCAAAGAATAACCAATCAGTATCAATTTATTCTTGATATTCTTTCCTAATGGTGACCCTTTATCTTCAATTATGTGCATATTTGCAATATTTATGACAACATTTTGAATTTTTTTACATTTTAACACTAATGACTCACAAATCAACCTATTACATAGAAAATGGTCACATTTGACATTATTTAATGTAAATAGACCTAAAATAATTCCAAAATACCCTTTACACCTAGACTTGAAGAAATGGACCTCCTAATGTAAACTTCACTTGCTTGGGTGCTCCTGCACCACACTCCTTGCTAAAATAAATCCAAATCCCTTAAATACTTTGGTGCTCTATTCATTTTCTTGAATCTTCTTGTATTTTTTCTCTTCACTTTCTTTTTCACCTGGTAATCCCTTCCATTATGTCAAGTATTGGAACATTGTTCCAATAGTCACCTTGAACTTGCTCACAACTTGTGATTGCTTCTTCACAAACTGTACTTTGATCTTTTTCTTGCCAAGAACTAATGTTGTACTTATACCTGTACCTACAAAAAAAATCATACCTTTTGTTCCTTAAATTCTCTTCTTCATCATCTCTGTTGCATACTTGAACTCAACCTTTTTCTTTGACCAAGCATCCATGTTTACTTCACTTTTTGTCCTCTCATCTATTCTTAGGTTCTTTTCTCTTGAAACCTCTATGAAATTAGACTTATAGACCTCTATCATGGTATATTTTAGCTTCCTTCCAACCTCTTGTCCAATCAGTGGACATACTATTTCTCCAACCATGACCTCTCTATACCATTCTTGTCTTTCTCTAGGAAACACACTCTCACTTCATCTCTCTCACTTATCAGGGTCTTTAACTTATCTAATTCACAAACTTTAGTAACATCAGACTCACACACCTCTTGTCCCATAAATGGAAAATGCAACATCTCTTGGACAATCTCATCTTTCTTTTCTCACTTATCTTGTACCTTCTCTAGGAGTTCTTCTATCTCATATTTTATTACCACCTTATCTTCCTCTTTCCTTTCTATCATTGCATCATGTTGTAATACTATTGTATTTTCATCTTCAAGCCTTGAAATGGGTTCAAATTTTGCTTCATCTTCATCCTCTACTTGCACAAATTTTTTCTTACCACACATAATTACCCTTGTTGTTTTATCTTGTCCTTCTTCATTTTCCATCAATGGTTCCAATGTAAATGAAACCCCATTCTTCTTAATATGATATGTATTTTTCCTTCCATCATATAGGGAATACCTCTCATATATCCATGATATCCCTAACAGGAGATGGCATGCATTCATAGGTACCACATCACATAGAAGTATATCTCTATAGACACTAATTTGAAATTCTACAAATGCTTGCTCCTTAACCAAAAAAGAATATTCACCATTCAACCAAGAAACATAATGGGGATTCTCATGAGGTAACCATTCCAAATTTAACTTGTCTACCATTTCTTGTGATACCATATTATCCAAACTATCTGAATCCACCATTACCTTACATACCTTTCCTTGACACTTGTATCTAGTCTCAAAAATTTCCTTCCTCCATAGCATCTCATTCTCTTCAATCAACTCTTTGGTTCCCTTTGCCATGTTGTCCTTTCAACTTCCAACTATATTATTCTCCTTCAAAGATCTAGTCCTTGTAGCTCTGATACCAAATGATGCAAGGAAAGGCTAGATGTAAATTAAAACACACCAACTAATACCAATTCAAGTATCCTTCAAAGCTCCAAACCCCAAACAATAGGGTTTTCACAATTTTCACCACTGTCCTACAAGCTCCAATTTGGCCTAATTTACAAAGGAAGTGCCTTCCAAACTTGTTTCCCTCCTAATTTTATTTCAAATAATCTTGGATCACACCTCCAAAGCACCAAATCAAATAGTTTTAACTTCCTATATGCAGATCTAAATACCTAACTTTGAAACCATTACTCTAGGGCTACCTATGCTCAATTTCATGAGGGTTTTCTAGAAACCAATTCTCCAAACCAATTATCACTGTATTAAATCCCCAAAAACATCATTCTAGGTCTTCCTAGGCCTCACAAACCTTCACCCAGCTTGGATGACTCATATTTCAACAAATTTCACTATGTGAAACCACCATTTTCACTCACATATTTACTAAAAACACCCTGGGACAACCTAGGGCTTTCTCAAGAAGGAATAAGAATGTATTTTTCTACACTTCAACTTCGATAATATTGAATATTATGTCCTTATATACCTTCACACCAATTTTTATTATATTTCATGGGAGAAATTAAAAGATATCAAATTTTGATTGTTTGTTGCCCTCTTCAAATCTTAACTTGACCACCTGGACTAAATTTGAAATATCAAGAACAAAACTTAATTAAAATGAATGAAACAGAAACCAAAATGTTCTAGATTCATTCCACCTTAAAATCTACTATACAGGCATGTACAACAACCTGCAACAACATTTTATCAATAATTTCTAAAAAATAATAGAGTTGTATACATGATTTATCATTACAATACAAACTCCTGCCTTGAATCAACTTGTGTGAGGAATTAATCATGTGTTACATAGCATAACCAATCAGTATCAGTTGATTCTTGATCTTCTTTCCTAATGGTGACCCTTCATCTTCCATTATGTGCATATTTGCAACATTTATGACAACATTTTTGAAATTTTTACATTTTGACACTAATGACTCACAAATCAACCTATTACATAGAAAATGCTCTCATTTGACCTTATTTAATGTAAATAGACCCAAAATAATGAAAAAATACCCCTTACACCTAGAGTTGAACAAATTGACCTCCTAATGCAAACTTCACTTGCTTGGGTGCTCCTACACCATTGTCGTAGCCACCTAGTTACCATATTCATCTCCCCAAGATTTGTGGTTGACAATCTTGTAGTCCTAAGCCCGAGAGGTGAGCTTCCATTGGACCTATGTAAAATATTTTGTGCTATGTTCAATAATAGGTTATATATTTTCTATTTCTTGTGATAGGTTAGATATTTATGGAGTAAACTTGTTGTTGGACTAAATAGTTATATTTATCCATTGAAATATAGATGAATAAGTTAATTTCTAGCCTCATAAGCACTATTGTTGGGTGAACATATTTTAATATGATATAGGTTTTGTGATGTTAAAAAATTGTGATAAAACATCATATCTATTTTTTTATTCTTGGGTTGATTAAATAGGCGTTGCAAATTTCATTGTAATGCTAGTAGTCATATTGAATAAGGAAATTTAGTTTTATATCATTATGATTGTGCCTTGTTTTGTGAGAGATGTATTTATATCATTTTGAAAAATGTAACATGTATTGTTCTTATTTGGAAAATAGGAATATAAATTATTGCGGTATGATTATTGTAACATTTATGCATTGAAGGAGATAATATAATACACTCTATTCTTAATTTTGTAAAAAAGTTCATGTTACCATATGTGTGCATAAAACCTATGAAAAAACTCATTTAAGGCCACATGTTATCAATATTGATCGATAGAACTAAATGTAGATGTAGAAATTTCCTTATCTCTATCATTTAACATTTCTTAATATAATAAACTCATAAAATATTGTGTAAAAGAAGAGAATGCAATTTATATTATTCTTAGAAAGAAGAGATGCATTATTTTACACTATTATAAGTGAAAGAGATCATCACATAATACATTATGTATAGTGTTTCTTTTTATCTTCTTTAAGAATAAAATAACTCTATTACAATGATTTAATTGCATTATTTCTCTTACAAAATAATTAAACCCTTACCTTTTCTTTTTTTTTTCTTACTTCAATCCAATTGAATGAACAAATTATTTTGTTTTGTTTAAATTGTTATGAAAAAGAAGAAAAATCATTATATTATTTTGGTGTCATTCATTGTACCATAGAAAAATGGATCTTTGGACATTTTCATGGTCATTTAGGTCTTTTTCTTGTGATGCTTGACCTAGTTTGCTTTGATTTAATGTTGCAATGTAACTTATGCATTCACATTAGGTCTTGAATACTTAAATTATGATGTCTTGTGAAGGTGTTGTGAAGTGTTGTAACACATTTCTACACTTTCTAGACTCTTCTTATTATAATTCATCTAAAAATCACCTTTTTATCCCTTATCAAGTCCTATTTAAAAGTTTGTAAAGTATTGTAACAAGATTTCATGCTTTTCTAGGCTTCCCATCATTATTTAAACCTTTCTTATGCTTTATTTGGCCCCGTTATGCATTTATAGGCCTTAATTAAGTGTGTTTTTGAATTCAAAGCTGACAAACCTCGTTAAAGGTGACTTAATTCCTAACACCCAATTACAAGCCTAAAGTGGGACCCATTTGGCATGGGTGGTGAATGAGTCCCTCTAGGCACAAAATTCAAAATAATTCAAAATTTATTTCAGATTTTTATTCATTAAGACCTTATGTCGACCTGTGATGTATTTTTGGGTAATTAGGGCATAAGTGTGTGTAAATAAGTGTTTTTCCATCCATTTTAACCACCATTCATCATATTCACTTAATCATCTCATACATTCATTCAAGCATTCAAGCATTATAGCATCATTGAATCAAGCATCTTGGAGCAACCATTGATATATCTTCAGACTTCAACAATAATGATTTGGTCTTGTAGGAAGATTTGTCAAAGAAACAGGTGTTGGAAAGTGGTCAAAAATTTATCAAAGTGATTCAAGTAAACTAAACCCTAATTCAACCTTGGAGACAATATTCAACTTTTTTTTTGCATATTTGACTCGGTTAACCCAACAAGAAGACAAGTGTAGATATGGATCCACAAAATTGACCCCTGAATTTGTAGAATTCTCAATATTCAAAAACTAGTTTTAGGATAATTTACTAGGAGGATTGATTTGCCATCAATAGTAAATTTTCTTAGATTCCAAAATCTTCTAGCATCAACATTTCATCTCGAGGTGCATTTTTTTTTTAGTCTCATTCAGTTCCATTTGCATTTGTTTATGTTTCTAGTTCATTTCTGCATATCACATTGTGTTTTCAAACATTGAATATTTCATTAGTTTTGCATTCATATTCATTAATTATTACCAATTAGATACATTTATATCATTGTATTTAGTCATAATTACATCATACATTCCTTAGTTTGAATGAACCACCACAATTTTTGGGTCTATCTCTCTCCTTTTAGGTGAAAAACCCTAAGAGTGCAAGAAGTTCATAGCACCACAAATTTTTTTGGTTCATTCATTTCTATTGGAAAAACTAAGTAAGAATAAATAATAAATAAAATTAAAAGAGAAAACCATTTTTTATACTATGAGGCTTCATTTGGAAGTCGTCACTATTTTATGATTCTCCTCTATAGATCCATCTTTAAATCTTGTTAAGGTGTATAAGAGTTGCTATTGAAGATCATGTGGCCATGAAATAATAGTTAGTTGGAATTTCTATCTATTTGATAAAATATGTTTTTCAACCCTATGTGCCTAAACATTAAACAGTCAAAATAAGATAAAATTTATAGTTTAAACAAGTGATGCAAGGCATCGAGTTCATATCAGTGAGTGTGAAGCATGTTGGTTTAGAGACTAGATTTTATATTTGCCACTAGTCTGGTCCCTAATAAAAGTCAAGCCTAAATTCCTAGAAAAATACTAGTGTTTAATGCTGAAAACTGAAGAAGCTAAATGATTTAATCTATAAATTCAAATCAAAATTTCAGCATATCATCAATAAAGCCTTTCCAAATGAATACAAATGCAAAATGCAAACTAAACTATGCAAAACTAAAATAAATGCATTCAAAGAAAAAATCAGCTCCATTGTTTTCCTATTTCACCATGATTCTTGATTTATGCATTTGATGCTCTCAAAATTTTATAAGCACAAGTGCAACAAGAAGCTGTGATGAGTGGAAGAGAATTGAAATTGATTTTTTAAATCAAAATGTGTATATCCAAATGTGCATCCCCAAAAATTGAGAAGGAGGACATTTTTATAGATAAATGCATAATGTGAAAATAAGAAATGAGAAATGAGTGGAGTGATTTATGCCATGATTCATGTTTGGAAGCTCAAATTGTGCAATTTTGAGCTAATTCCATGGAAATTGATTGATGAGTTTAATGTGCAACTTTAAGCTAATTTCATGGAATTGATTTATGAATTTTAAATATTTAATGAAATATTGATGCATTTTAATGATTAATGCAAATGAATAATCATGCAAATAGTCAAAGTGAAATGATTTATGTAAATGGATGAATATGAAATGATTTATGGATATGTTAATGATTAATGAAATGATAAATATTTATGAAATGAATTAATGAAATATGCATTTGGATAAATAATGGATAAATGACTAAATGATTATGTAAATGGATTATGGTTATGAGTAAATGCTTATAAATGCTTATAATATTTGAATGGTTTTATGGAGATATGATTATGCAATGGATAAAAATGATTAAGAGGACATTTTTATGCATCTACATTTTGCCCCTCTTTGAGACAATGTAGCCTGTCGCATTGTTTGAAAGAAAAAAGATTGATTAACTGATACATGCCCCAAGGATATCCTGGTAAGGATGATGATAAGGATGATATGCCCCCTCGAGAGATTGATCGATCAAATTGTAAGAAGATTAATCTCTCGATAGATTTCTAGAAAATGATTAGATACCTGATATTGTGCAAGTGATAAAGCGGTGATGTACATTTGATGAAAATGCATAGTTGATGGGCGTAACTGAACAATTGATGGAAATGATCAGTATAGCCAGGTTGATGAGCTAATGAAGCTGATTGAGCTAATTAAGCTGATTTAGAATGATGCTTACGCAAGACAAGGTGTTGCAATGATGGATTGATTGATTGATTAAGGGGGCATGAAATTTCGAGAAGCAGGTTGATTGATTTGAGATTTGATTCAAGAGACATATATCAGTGAGTTAAGCAATTGATTGATTTCTCTGTGACAAGAAAGATGAAGAAAATGAAATGCAAGAAATGGTAGATGGAAGAAATGCAAGATGGAAGAAAATGAAGGTGATGAAGCCTCTTGTGCCTTTTATGTGCTTTTATCATCATCAAGCTTATTATGTCGCAAATTAGTATAAGCGTCTAGATAACATGAACATCTAGATGACTTGAATACTGTTTGCATTTTTTATTTAGTAATGAAGTATAAGCATCTAGGTATAAGAACCTTAGATGACCTAAATACTTATTGCATGGAAGACACTATCAGACAAGGAATGCTCTCATCCATAGCAGACTCATAGGTCCTCGATGGTTTTAGACAACCATGTCCTAAGACGAGTCATCCTATGAATAAGAAACAATCCACAAATAGAAAACAAGTGAACATGCCCCATCCTCGCCTCTCTAGTCAAAGACATCCTGGAGAAGCTAAAAGACATGTCACCAAAGATAAAATCATAAAATAAGAAAAGATCAACAAACAAATAGTGGTCTTGCTTCGATGTAAAACTGATTCTTGTTACAGTTTATGTGTTTGGTTGGATTTGTAAGATGGGTTGATATGTATGTTATAATGTTTGTTTGATTCTCAATCTTGGCATGTTTTGATTTTGTTGAAGTGCACAGTGGTGTGATGATCTAAAAGTGTCACTTTTTTTTGGAATTTTTGATTTTTTTGGGATTTTTTAGGGACATTTTATGATTTTTTTTGGATTTTTTCAAGACATTTTATGGTTCTTTTGGATTATTTCAGGACATTTTATGATTTTTTTTTGGATTTTCTTAGGACATTTTATGATCTTTTTGGATTTTTTTTAGGACATTTTATGATTTTTTTGGATTTTTTCAAGACATTTTATGATTTTTTATTTTGGATTTTTAGGATATTTTATGATTTTTTGGATTATTTCAGGACATTTTATGATTTTTTTTATTTTTTGGATTTTTTGAAGTTTTAAAGATGGAGTGAGATGAAATGTGATATGACTGATTGAAGAAACTAGATGCCGCACACTAGAGGTAGTACAACCATGGATAAACGATACATCAAAATGAAAGATTCACTGCAAAACATGTCACACAAGCAACATATCTTTTGTTAGAAGATGATAATGGTTGGTTGATTGGATGCCAGGAATGATTGATCCCATAAGGCATGCTGATGATAAGTACTTAGGATCATTGATTCCTCTAAGTACGATAAGATTGATGATTGTTGATGATTGATTGACAAAAAATATGAGGATTGGATAATGTTTTACAACTAGGCTCAAATATGATTCACATGATAAGATTCAAGGTTGCAAAGGGACATGATGACCAATGTTGGAGGTAATTTAATCATGGATAAATGATAAGGGTGTGAAATATGATGGAATGGTAGCACATAAGGATATGAAAGGAAATCCAAAGCATGAATTCGTAATTTTTCCCCTAATCTCATCAAGAACAAAGGAAGGGAATGGGACATTGATTTTGATAACCTAGGAGATATGGAATGGAAGAAAGAAAGGATAAGGATAATGAATAGGATGATCAAGATCGATAAGATATGGAAAAAATTCCTAAGTATTTTTCCCCTATTCCTCATCAAGACCAAGGAAGGGGAGAAAGGATGCATTTAGATAGAATAATGGAATATGGAGAAGGTGAAGGATATGATATGAAAGATATGGATAATGTGTATAGGATAAGATGTATGACATTTAAGAGGATCCTTAACCTTGTCAAGATCAAAGGTGGAAAGGTAAAGGATGAATGTAAAGAGGATAATGGATATGAATGATAGGATGGATGAAACTTGCCCCCAAGTGTAGAGTGCAAGAGGAATATGGAAGATAGGATATGGATAGGGATAAATGAAAATGGAAGGTAATGTATGCATGATAGGAAGATGGAGGGAGGAATCAAGCATCAAGTTTCATAGCTAATATCCCTCGAATATGTGGTCTAATAAACAATGGCAATGGGGATTAGACTCATAAACATAGGTATTTTAATGGTATGATGGGAGAATCTAAGGACTCATGCAAAGGTTTGGACTAAAGGAGAGTAATGGGGAATGAATGTTGGATAATGGATAGGAGGTTGGAATGCTTGTTGATGGTTATACAAAAAGGATGCAAAGATCAACATCGGCACACACCTTGAAGGGTGGTGGAGTGATGGAGGAAAAATGGAGTTTGACGGTGATAGGTTTTTAGATGGACAATTGGAGGAAGCTTTTGGATTAGAAAATTTGGATGCAAATTTACATTTTATGGCTTCAATGAAACTTTTAGGAATCCACATAGCTTTTGAATTTGATTTTTGCTTTGTGGGCCTTTGTGGGCTTTGATATTTTTGTTTTTGTTTTATGGACCTTTGTGGTCTTTGAATTTTTTCTTTTTGATTTATGGGCCTTTATGGCCTTTGAATTTTTTTCTTTTGATTTGATGGGCCTTTGTGGCCTTTTGGATTTTTATTTTGACTTGGGATCAAATTTTCTTTTATTTTTGTGTGGCTCTTCAAGAAGACATGTTGATCCTTTGATACATGTGGATTTTGATATGAAAGCTTTTGAAATTTGGCACCCAAATTACCTCCAAAAGAAATGGGATGGGTGGATGGAGATGAACGATAT
This sequence comes from Sequoia sempervirens, assembly GCA_007258455.2. Taxonomy (NCBI): domain Eukaryota; kingdom Viridiplantae; phylum Streptophyta; class Pinopsida; order Cupressales; family Cupressaceae; genus Sequoia; species Sequoia sempervirens. Next base: position 119,871,100 of record VDFB02000013.1, read on the forward strand.
GGGGGTCTTATGGATGGGTTAATGTAGGTAGAATTTTGAGAGGGAATCAAGGATGTGTGCCTTTGTTGTTCTTGATGAATAGGAGATGGAGGGATGTAGGGCCGCAATATGGATGGAAGGGTTGATGAACTGGGGTTTGGATGATAAGGACCAAGGATAGATGGAAGGTTTGATGGAATAGGATAAGGACCTAGGATAGATGGAATGTGTGATGGATTATGATAAGGACCTAGGATAGATGGAAGGTTTGATGGACTAGGATACTTAGGTTTATTTTGATGGATTGTGGACTTACGATGGGTATCAATGTCTTGAGCATGAGGTGTATAACCAAGGCCATGATAGTATGTATTTTCTTGGATATAAAGGGGTTCTAGGAAACCTTGTTCATGAAGGCCTAATCCTTTTCCTTTGTAGTTCATACTTTGACACATTCATTTGCCAATGAGATATTTATTATTTATGAAACAAGATGCAAGTCTATCATGAGGTGGATGTGATATCGAAGGAAAAACAAGATCTTCGAGTAGACCTCCTTGGATAAAAGTGAGGGAACCCATTTGATATGTAAGAGGTTCATGGATAGCTTGAATAGGGGTGATAGACTCTTGTGGAGGATTGTGATCATGAGGGGAATTAGGATGGGTGATAGGATCTTGACATGGGGATGAGGAGGTACTTTGATCTTGAATTGGAAAAGGATCATGAGGTGTAGGAGATGGAGTAGCTTTCTCTTTATTAGGTGTGGAATCATCATGAAGTGGTATGAAAAGAATATCTTGATCATTGGATATGATGGAATCATGAGATGGTATGGATTCATTAGATGAGTTGGAAGGAGTATTTGGAAAGATAATTTTCTCTTGAGATGGAAGGGGATCATCTTGGATTAAACAAAAAGAGATAAGGGGATCATCATGAGGTTCTTGAGAGATGGTATCTTGGTCAAATATTGGAAAGCATTGGATATTTTTGGTATCATTGGATGGAATGGAAGGAACATTTTGATCTTGATGTGTAGGGGAGTCTATGCTAGCATGCTTTGGACTAATAGATTGACATGACTCATTGGATGAAGATAGTATGATGAGAGAGGATGATTGGATAGATTCGTTAACTTGGGTGAAAGACTCATGAGGTTTATTTTGACTTATAGGGGATGAAGATAGGTGCATGACATGGTATGATTGTTCAATATTATTTGTGTTTGAGGACATAGATTTAGGTTTCTCATTTAGCCTTTGCAGAAACTCATGGACATTGAACTTGGATGATATAGTTTTGGGTGAGGATAAAGGCTTATGAGATGATTGCATCACTTCATTCAAATGTTGGGGTTCAAGTTTTTTTTCAAGCTCTTTCAAATGATGGTCAAGATATTCAATCCATTGGTTTCATTCATAGTTCATGGATGAATATGGAGGATAGCAGTTAGACATGTTTGGTTTTAAGAGTTTTGGGAATGTTTTGAGGTGTGATGTTTGTTTGAGGTTGATTGTTTGTGTTCAGATTTGTGAATGTGGTGAATAATGTTTGACAATCCAAAAAACACTTGACAAGCATGATGTTTTAGTGTATGCAAATGCACATGAGACAAGCACAATCCTAATAGGCCAAGGGTTTGTATACTTGATATAGCCCACCAATATACCACGGATTGGTGCTAAACACTTTTCCTTCTAGAGAGCGGATAGCTTAGAAGTTTGGTGGCATTGGCTCCCCTCCACGGCTCATTAACATCATTTGAGCACACCAACTTTGAATTATTGGGTCATCACTTCCCAAGAACTGGTATCTCTACTCAAGGGGGTTAGTAGTGAGTATCTTTGGGCATGATACTGTACCCTGCACTATACCAAGCAATGGCTGAAAATGGTTGGCTTGTAAAATAATAGGTGTTTAGTTAGGGCATCTGTTCAAGTGGCCACACATGGGGTGAGAGATTAATCACCAATTAGGTGGAACTCCATCCCGAAGAAGTTACACTCAACAGGGTTTATGGGAGTACTACTCTGTCTATATGACACATCCGCACTCGTGGTACTTGAACTTTCCTCAAGCACCCATTTTATATCCTGGCTGGAAGTGGCTTGGCTTTAGCCTGCTATCGGTCGGGTCATCCCTTAAGGTGAGTACTTTTTCCCTTAAGGCAAGCCCATTTCTAGAAATAATAACCATTTCTCTTACACCCAAGATCACTCGAAAGCGCAAGGGGAGAGGATACTTCGATTATTAAGTCATGAAGGTGACAAAAAAATACGGTGGGTCTAGTTTTCTGATCACCCAGTTTTCACAAGGTGAGAGCATAATCACCTACCACCTTCAAGCACAGTCAAACAGAATCAAGAACATGTTCATTGACCCCCTAGTTAAGCCTATGTGGAAGAAGACAATTGTTGATTTTTAATGCACCAAAAGAAGTGTTTTATAATCTAAAAGACAATTGGTTTTGAAATCATGTCTTCGACAAATGTCCCACATCAAAATCTCATTATTAGTTTCATGCCTCCTTTCTTTGATAAGCGTATGTTTTGATTTTCAATTCTTTGTCAAACGAACCTAGCAAAAGAAACTAGATTAACAAAATTAGTCACAAAACCAAAACTTAAGCAAAATGAACACTAAAATAAATCCTAATGAAATTAATTCAATCTAAATTAAAATCTAAATTTAATTTAATTCTAACTTTAAAGTGTACTCTAAAAGAAAAAAAATCTAAAACTAAAATCTAAACTATATTAGTAAAAATTAAACTAAATTAAATGAGTATCTAAAAATCTAGACTAAATTAAAAAAAAATCTAACTAATGAGAAGTTAGAGACTAAATTAAATCTAAATTAAAAGGCCAAGAATCTAAATTAAATAGTAAATCTAAAAATTTAAAAATTAAATTAAATTAGAAACTGAAACTCTAAACTAAATTAAAAATTAGTCTAAGTTAATTAAAACTAATCTAAATTAATCTAGGCCTTAAAATTAATCTAGCTCTAAAAATTAATCTAAATTAAAAAAAAAATTAATCTAAACTAGATTAAATTAAATTAGATCCAAAATAAATCTATATTAAATCTACATAAAACTAAATTTAAAAAGCTCAAAATTAAAAAAAAAAGAAAAATGTAATTTAGAAAGAGCTATTAAAAGTTAAAAGCTAAAAACAAAAGCTAAATCTAATTTTTTAAAAAAGCCAACTCTACATTAAAAGTTAAAAGCTAAAAACTAAAATCTAATTTAAATGTTAAAAACTAAAAATCTAATTTAAATGTTAAAAACTAAAAATCTAATTTAAATGTTAACACTAAAAACTGACACTCAAAATTAAATTGCAGGATAAAATGTTGTGGGATGCTATTTATTATTCACAGATGCAAATCAAGGATTTGTGCTACAAACTCATAAATTGCTGAAAACTGATGCATTTTTAAATTATGCAAATTATTTTTGTTTTGTTTTTTTATTTTTTTTATTTTTTTTGTTTTTTTTGGTGATTTAAGTTTTTATTGTATTTTGAAATGCTTTCACAATGTAACTTGCTACAAAGAAATTGATATCATATTTTTCCTTTCAACTACAAAATGAGACAGTGTATATTATATCAAATATGGAATCTGGAGTTGTTGATCCTGCAAAATATATATCATCTTCAAATGTGAAGAAGTCAATATGTTGTAGATGTTAAGAAATTGCTGCTCTGCAAAATGTGAAAAAAATATTCATCTAGTCGTTCATGTCGGGTTCACCATTTGTTTAATGCTGAAAAATGAAGAAGCTAAATGATTTAATCTATAAATTCAAATCAAAATTTCAGCATATCATCAATAAAGCCTTTCCAAATGAATACAAATGCAAAATTATGCAAACTAAACTATGCAAAACTAAAATAAATGCATTCAAAGGAAAATCCGCTCCATTGTTTTCCTATTTCACCATGATTCTTGATTTATGTGTTTGATGCTCTCAGATTTTTATAAGCACAAGTGCAACAAGAAGCTGTGATGAGTGGAAGAGAATTGAAATTGATTTTTTAAATCAAAATGTGTATATCCAAATGTGCATCCCCAAAAATTGAGAAGGGGGAGGTTTTTATAGATAAATGCATAATGTGAAAATAAGAAATGAGAAATGAGTGGAGTGATTTATGCCATGATTCATGTTTGGAAGCTCAAATTGTGCAATTTTGAGCTAATTCCATGGAAATTGATTGATGAGTTTAATGTGCAACTTTAAGCTAATTTCATGGAATTGATTTATGAATTTTAAATTATTTAATGAAATATGGATGCATTTTAATGATTAATGCAAATGAATAATCATGCAAATAGTCAAAGTGAAATGATTTATGTAAATGGATGAATATGAAATGATTTATGGATATGTTAATGATTAATGAAATTATAAATATTTATGAAATGAATTAATGAAATATGCATTTGGATAAATAATGGATAAATGACTAAATGATTATGTAAAGGATTATGGTTATGAGTAAATGCTTATAAATGCTTATAATATTTGAATGGTTTTATGGAGATATGATTATGCAATGGATAAAAATGATTAAGAGGACATTTTTATGCATCTACAACTAGGAATCATAAATATTTTTTAAAACTAAAATAGAAGAACTACAAAATAAAAAAGGAAGTTGAATAAAAAACATGATGTCATATAATGTTTAAAGATTTGAAATACAAGAATTGGGTAGGAAAATCACTTGAAACTATATAAATAAATTGATAAATTGAAGAAGAACCTCACAATTAACACATTTGCACTTAGAGATAGAATCCACCCAAATTTTTTAGATTCCTGTGTCAATTATGCCATAAAAAATAATGCAAATTATGTAGTTAAAAAAAAGTAGTTGGATAATACTTGTTCATTCCTCAATTATCAAAATGTAAAATTTACTACATAATATCAAAAACAAAAAGTATCTTAGTCATTGGCAATTGAAAGTTGATGGAGCATTTTTCATGCTGAAGCATCACATCTTGCATTATATTAATGCAATATTTTGTATTGTATCTCCTTCATATGTGCAAACAAATTACATATTCAAATAATAATTTTTACAAATTATAATCAAATTACGTATTCAGACAACCATTTTTGCAAATTATGCTCCTTTTAGGCCATTATCTACCAAGAGGTGGAAAATGAGGAAATTTTTAGATTTTTGTTAAAATTATGGTTATATATATATAATACTAGTTGTAACAAACATGGGTGAAAAAGTGGGAAAGTTGTTGAACTAGAACCCCAAACAAAAACTAGTAATATATCTTTGTAATGAAAATCCATTTGTCTTATAAAAAACTGGCTTGCATGACAATCCATAAAGAACATTGATAAAGACAATAAAGTAAAAGAAACATGCAATTAATATCAAATGCATTTAATACTAGTATATCCCAAAAACTAAACCAATATAAGGAATAATAATCACAAATATTACTTCATTATAAATGGAATAGCAACATAAGGATACAAAATTAGAAGTATAATGGAGCATATATGTATTTTATGATTAACACAAATGAATGATCCTCTTTTCCATAACATTGCATAAGTGGATTATATATTGGAGGGAATGATATAATTGTTAATTGTAATTTGGACTCACACCAAAAATTTTCAATACACAAATTATAATTCTGCCTTATGGACAAGTACCAAAGGAAATCAAAAATTGTTTCCAAAGCTCTGTTTCTAACAACCTTTATGTAGTAGGCCTTTTTTTTTAAGATACTTATAGTAGCATAATAGTAGACAAACAAAATACAAAAAGAGATAAACTTTATGAATATCCACAAATGGCCATTATAGGCTAATGTGGTTGTTAAAGTACAACTATCTTATTATAAAAAAGAAGGGGTCAAAACTTCTAGAAGGATCCAAAAGAGTAGAGATAGAAATATATATGCTTCTATAAATTTTCCTCTACTTCTATAACTAAGGAAAATTCCAAGTTAGCATTACATAATATAAATAAAATAAACCCTAGTTAACAATGAAGCACAATGGAACATAAAAGCATAAAAAAATAAACAATCTCATCAAAACCTTCATGCACTCCATGATTCACCTTCATTTCCCTTCTCCATTTTTTTATAAATAGTATTTTCCCTTAGATTTTCATGAGGAACTATGACCTATGACAAAGACCTAGCCAAATATTGAAGGATTTGACTCAAAAGTTGCAAGTGTACTCAGAAATTTGCAAGCATGAATTCAACAAGTATGGAGTCTAAAGCGTGAAGTAATAAAATGGGTTTGACATTGCCTTTTTATAGCAAGGTCAATTTTGGATGAATGACCTAGATTGACAGTTGATAAATGCCCTAAAATGGAAGGATTGGATTGAATATAACAACTAGCCATTAGGGTTACGGAAAAATTATTGTAAAATTTCAAATGGAGGGTTATGATTTAATTTTAGGAAAATTAAATAATGAACAAGAATGCATGTCACAAGAGGATATTGGGCATGGAAAAGGATATTCTTGGAGAATCAAATAATAATTTAAAACTATTTGATTTAAGAGGTAGTGTTAACCTTTTGAATAAAAAAATAATTCAATTCAAAAGAGGTGGGGCTAGGAAAGTAAATAATGATTTTTAATTATTTACTTGGTGGGAAAATGGGAATGGGAATTTAAATAAATAATTTTATTTAAATTTTGGAGGAAAAGGAAAAAGGAAAATTAAATAATTAGTGAAAACTATATAATTGTAGAGGAAAGGATAAAGTAAATAATAATTAAATAAATTTAGGAATTTATTTAATTGTAGAGAGAAATAGGAAATTAGTGAGGTATTTAAATAAATAAATAAATGTAATTTAATTGTTTAAATAATCAGGAGGAATATTTAAGATATGAATTAATTTAATAGTTAAGAATTATTTAATTAATAGTTGAATTTGGGCCATAGGATATAATTAAATATTTCAATTATGTTGAGAAGAAATATGGTAAGTGATGGAAAAATAGAGCTTGCAGGCCTAGGTTATTTTTTTGTGTCTACATTTTTCTCCTCTTTGTCATGATGCAGTTTATTGTATTGTGATAAAGAAAATTTGAATTAAATGTACCCCGGTGACAATAGGGTAGAACCATGCCCCCTTAGAAGAATTTTACAAAGTTTTCAAAAAATTTGAAAATTATTCTAAAAAGTCAAATTAATAGCCACAAATTCCTTGGTGTTGAAAGATAGGACTTTTATGACCCTTAAGGTAGACAAAATGTAGTTTCATGCCTTAATCAAAGTGCAACCAACACAAACCCTATTAAAACCCTAATTTTGAGGGGGTATAAATAGGAAATTGGAAATTCAAAGGCTCATTTTGCACATTTGGAGTTTGGAGATTAGGAGCTCTAAGTGAAAATGGAGCATGTTCCCCATAGTGAGAAAAAAGCATACCAAGTGCAGACATTTAGATGAATGGAGGATGTAAGAGATCCAATGAGTGCCTACAAACCCACTTTCTCAAATTTTGATTTCACGCATTTTTAGGTAGGGTACAATTTTAGCAATCAATTGCATCATTCAAGGATAGATGCAAGTGTTATTTCATTTGATGCAATTTCCTACGATTCAATACAAGTGATTAAAACATGCTTAGGGTAGGGTAGGGTTTTGAATTTTTGTGACGCAGTTGCTATGGTTCGACACATCAAAGGGTTTCTTAATTTCATCTACATATGTGCGACACAACTAATTATAATTATGTGCAACTGCTTGAGGCTTGGCTGCAAGTACATTAGGAATGATGCAACTATAGGTATAGGTCACAATTGATTTAGGGGTTTGATGCAATCGAGCTCCTGCGATCCATCTATGAAAGTAAGCAACTCATTCACCATTGTGTGAAGCAATTGAAGATTCTATGATGCAATTAAAAATTGTGTGACACAATTGACTTATTACAAAGTTTCCCTAGAGTACAATTGATTTTATTTTATGAAATGTGCAAAATAGGTTGAGATAGGTTGTTGAACTAGCACAGTGTTTGTCATGGTGGTCATAGGTTCATCTAGATTCAATTTTCACATGAGAGTCACGACCACCAGAGGCTCATCGGTTGTGGGACTAGTTGACTAGTGCTAAAAAGAGTAGGTTATGGCATCTTGGCTTGTATCACATTACATTCATGCCTATCATTATGGAAAATAGGGGGATGTTGACTAGACTTACCAAGAGGTGGTATTTCGAGACATGCTCATTTCATCTACCTATGGAAGAGGTGACTATCACATTAGAGGATGTCTATAGGATCCTTCAACTACTGATCCAAGCTAAGCATGCCAAATACAATACAGGCTGGGGATATTAGGCCTTGACCACCTACCACATATATGATGATGTGGTAAAACTAGGGATTGACCAATATGAGATTAGATGGGAGACCTTGGCATTGCAATAGGAGTAGTTTGAATACATATTGTGTACTATGATAGTTGGGGTAGTGATTCTAGACTATTGAGGACACGGATTTCTGATCAGATGGGGAGAGATGCTAGTCGACATGGTGGCTTGTGAGACTCCATATGCATGGAGGACATGTTTATTAATGACATTTGGTGTAATTTTAGTTGCATGATATAGTACATCATTGAGGAAAGTCCATGAGCTACAACATTACTCTTTTGATGGTCTTGGCTTGGGAGCACATTGTGGTGTTTCATCCACCAATTTTTCACAAGTTGGTGGCCAACGTACTATATGCATCACACAAACACATTGCAAATATATTGGTTACTGTCAACATCGATTGGATACTATGATTAGCTTCATATGGAGGCCTTGGATGGATTGTGCTTAGTGGCTTGATGAGTATCAACATCTACCATTGTTTAGATAGGAGAGATATCTTATTGGATGGATTATTTAGCCATAGCATACAATTGATATGTACCTACCAGATTAGGTTTTGAGTCAATTCAGTGAGTGATAGGGAGAGCTGCGAGGTCTAGCAATGTCCATGCAGTCATCCAGAGAGGTGACACCATGGGGCCTAGTGATTGCAATAACTACAGTTGGGCAGTAGATTGATAGCTTATAGGAACAATAGTGGGAATGGAGAGGGGGACTAATAGGTGCAAGTACCACACCTGAGTTTGATGCATTGTGGCTTGTGTATAGGTTCATTCAATTGATAGATCCTAATCAACTAGCTCTGATAGTTCAAAGAGGATAGGGTCGTCAGGGTAGGAGAGGCAGAAAGAGATAGAGAGAAGATGGAGGGGGAGAAGGTGGTGGTTGGGGTAGTGATGGAAGTAATGGAGGAGATGATGGTGGTCAAAGGTAGTGATGGGGATTACAAAGGAGTAGCAAGTCACTTTCTCCCATTTGGGAAGAGGGAGAGGAGGAGGACAAAGAGGAGGGTAGATAGGAGGATGCCATATTAGATGTGGAGGTAGAGGGAGAGAAACCCAAGGTAGAGTAGCTTGATGCGCTAGCAAGTGTGGCTGCTATGGATGTGGAGATGGTAGGGCATGAGGAGCAGCACAATGAGGAGGAGATGGGTGAGGAGGAGTGGATCCAACATGAGAGGATTCTACATGGAGATGAGGGGTTCGAGGATGTACCCATATGAGGTGGTATAGGAGATAGAGGTAAAGATCTAGCAAGTTTGCAAGCTAGAGTATAGGCATTATAGGTTGAGCTTCAGGATCTACAGGTGGAGAGGGAAGGCCTACAGGTACAGAGGGATACCCTACAGTCTAAGAGGAACACCCTATATTCTGAGCAGGAGACAACTATCATCAAAGCATAGTAGGAAAAATAAAGGACTCTAGATTTTATTGCCACCTATAGTGGGTCTTCAGCTGATATGATCATAGAGTTTTGCTAGGATTGGGTGCAAAGAGAAGTATTACAAGTAGTTCTATGAGGAGTAAATTCCACCAAAGTGGTAGGCACCTAGTGCTTTAGAGGTTTTTAGCAATGGCCAGTCTCACAACAGGCGGTTTCATAATAGATCTAGCTAGGGTGAGAGTAGCAACATGGGCTCTGGGTAGCATGGCAATACTAGATAGACCTATTTTGACATCATCTTGAGATTATATATATGATGCATTTTTTGGCACTAACTATATGCCATGTGTTGGGTTATTATGCATGATGCTCTATGATGTTTATGTGATGTTGGCTATGTTATTATTCTGATGATGATGCCTTGTATATTATGCAATGTATGGATGCATGATGTATGCTTTATGATGTTTATACAACTGATGATGATGTCCTAATTCTATATGATAATGTATGCATTTACTTTTATGGTGCTATGGGTGTCATGTATCAATGCTATTCTTATGATTATAAGATGTCATGTTATTGCTATCACTATGATAATGCTTTATATATTCCTGGTGATCTCATAATTATGGTTATGAATGCAATTTACTATGATTGTAGATGATGTAATTATGGTATGGATTATACTTTATGTTATTATTATGGCTATCATTTACTTATGTGAAGCAATGACATGTATGATATATGAAATGGAAATGTACCTATATGCTATGTTAATGGAAATGAAACTATGCAAATGATATGTAAATGGATTTATGCAAATGTGGAATGCATAGCCTATGTGAAATGTAGTAGTGCAAATTCTTGCATGATTATGTAGCTATGTTTTTTTGTGTCACAGGATGTTGTTAGTGGGTGGAAGAAGAGGTATTGTTAGACGAAAGGGGATGGATGTTAGTGCAGAGAAAGAAACATTCAATATTTCCAAAGTGAAAATATGTTTTTCATTAATCATCATTGGGTAGATTATTGCAATGGAAGAAAACACCATGATATGGCATAAATCAATGGTGTGCAAGGTCCTGCCATCACAAAAAAAAAATAGTCACAAACAAGGAGGATCATGACTCATACAAGGAGCCCAATTACCCCAGTCCATTTGTCAAAACTAAACACAAATATTCATCAGAAAGAAAGAAAAGTCATTAGGGTATGTGCAGGATCATGATGGGCCAAAAAGTGGTGATACGATGGGTATTTGTAGGATATGTGGCTGACGACTTTTTTTTAACCCAAAATTGATGAAATGAAAGGGGTTTTTAAAGGAGATTTTTAGCTTTCCACCAATATAAATTATGCTTTACTTTGAATTTAGTAAATAATTATTATCCATTTTCTATTTGAATTACGAATAATGTCCTAATTTATAGGTTGATTGAAAAACATCTATAGTTTTCAAATGACATCACATTTTTGGAATCCAAACCATACATCACATACTATAGGATTAAAAAAAGAAAATTTGAATTTCATGAAGTTTTAACCAAGTTAAGGTGGTCAGACACATGAGTTTTTTAATTTTTTAAAAAATTGTAATAAAAAGATCATAAATAATTATTTACTTGGAAAAAAATTACAAAAAAATATGCATCACATCCAGATATGAGTCCTCTACTTATGTCTAAAATATTATAAGAAAATATTATCATTTTATTGTGGTTAGGGTGGTTAGACAGACACCTACTTCTTATTTTTTCCCTAAAATTTAAGTACTACTATATTTAAATTTCAAATTTTAACCAAATAGATTTTCTTTTTCTTTAGATAAACCTATTAGTTTAGAAACTACATTCAATTTTCTACAAATTCTCTTACATATTTTTGAAATAATATATATAACTTATTCAAATTTTTACGTCAAGTTGCCTAACTCTGATTTTTCTATTTTTTTGCCACTTAAAAGCCTATTTTTTCCATGATGATCCTACACACACCCATGAAATTTCATTGCTCCTCCAAATATTTTACACGACATCCTCAAGGTGGCTAGTATCATGATGAAAAAAATCAAGTGACAGATGTGAACATATTTAGGGACAATGTTTGCCAATGTGTTTTCCATGAGTATTTTTGGATGTTAAGAGTATTAATGCTGAGATGTCAATTTTGATGAATCCTAGTTTTGTGTCAGGTAGGCTAATGTGTGATAAATTTCAAGCATTCAAATTCAAGGACACATCTTGAATAGTGTCGATGTCAGGAGCGTTGATCCCCAATGTTGATAGGATGCCACAAAATTTTAGTTGATAGTGTTGATGCTCAAGAAAGACATATCCTAAAGCAAAAGAAGCAAAAAGGGTCATTCCATAGAAAGAAATATCCTATAAATGACCAAGAATTGACAGTTTGATCAAGTTTGACTAGATGCTCCAATTGATCGTGTGTCATATTTGAAGTGTCAATTCGGTTAAATTGTTTGTTGAATGGTTGTCTAAATTTGTTTAAGAGTTGTTTGATTTAGGATGTTGTGATGAGACAAAGAATGACTTGAAAGACCCTAAGGGACTAAACCTAGGAGGTCTCAAGGGCTCATTGATGATGGCCCTTCCCATGTCATACACTCAGAGACCACATAGTTTGATAGGGATGAGACTAACATTCCTATTTACTGAAGACTAACTAACATGTTTTAACTTGACCCAATGAACCCTAAAATTCTAACCTAGGGGGCCTCGGGGGCTCATCAATAGATGGCCTTTCCTACATAAAAAAATGTGCAAAGACCTCATAGATCGTTTAATGCCATGATTAGGGATAACAGGTTTTAGAGACTAACATGACTGTCTTGGAAAAGTCCAAGTAACTTGTTAATTAGACTCAAATAACCAATATACACTAAAAGCCTAAAAGAATGACTTAGGTGGTCTCAAGGGTACATAAAACGATGCCCTTGCCCACATAGCAAATACGTAGAGACTGTGTATTTTGACTATTCTAACTATGACTCGACTTTGACCGATTTTGACTTTATTTTTGGGATTTTTGAGAGTTATTTGGATGTTTCTGTGTTTTTCATATTTTTTATTTTTTATTTTTGACATGTTTTATTTTTCTTGGCTTTTTGAATTTTTATTTTTTTTGGCTTTTGTGATATATGAGACCATGTATGAGACCCATTGTAGTCAAGTGATAAGGGTGTTTCCCCCAGTCTGACCTAGGACTAATCATGATGAATGGGACAAAATTGGACTTGCTTGAGATGAAAGGCAGATGATGTGTGAGACATGATGTGAACCATTGTCAGCCATCGAGAATAACAGGACTTTATGATGCATGTTGTGAGTGTTTCGAAAGACTATGTATTTATTATGGGTAGAGTTAGATGGAGTGATAGTAGCTGGAAAATAAAATATTGCCTACGTATGGTGCTTGTTTGCTAAGTTTCCATCATGACACTTATCCAAAGCACCATTGAAGTGGTTTTCACTGTTGGATGAATTATTTCTCTTTACTATTTTTTGATATTTTCTAATTTTTTTGGTGTCACCAAGATGCCTTTTTTCCAATTTTTCATCAAGGTAACAATCTTTTTATTTTTCAATTTCTAATTTCTTCATTTTTTATGGTTTTGGCCAAGCTCTTTGAAGCTAGATGTGTATAACTTGCGTAGATGGAAACTATTGATGGGTTATGATATTTTTTCTCCTTTAGGAGTAGATAATAGATAAGCACCAAAACCAAAGGATGGAGTGATGACATGGGTATGTGCATGATCATGATGGACCAAAAAGTGGTGATATGATGGGTATTTGTAAGGTATTTGGTTGATGACCTTTTCTTCACCCAAAATTGATGAAACAAAAAGGTTTTTTAAAGGAGATTCTCATCTTTCCATGAATATAAATTATGCTTTACTTTGAATTTAATAAATTATTATTATTCATTTTCTATTTGAATTATGACTAAAGTCTTGATTGATAGATTGATTGAGAAACATCTATAGATTTCAAACTATATCACATTTTTTTAATTTAAAACATGCATCACATTCTATGCTTCACATACTATAGGATTAAAAAAATTCATGAAGTTTTGACCAAGTTAAGGTTGGACACACGAGTTTTTATATTTTTTAAAAGTTGTAATAATAAAATCATAATTAATTATTTACTTGGAAAAAAATACAAAAATAGGCATCACATCCGGATATGATTCCTCTACTTATATCTAAAATATTATAAAAAAATATTATCATTTTATTATGGTTAGGGTGGTCAGATAGACACCTACTTCTTAGTTTTTCCCTGAAATTCAAGTACTACTGCATTGAAATTTCAAATTTTCACCAAATAGATTTTCTTTTTTTTTTAAAATAAACCTATTAGTTTAGAAAATATATTCAATTTGCTATAGATTCTCTTACATATTTTTGAAATAATATAGATAATTTATTCAATTTTTTACGTCAAGTTGCCTAACTTTGATTTTTTCTAAATTTTTTGCCACTTAAGGGCCTATTTTGTCCATGATGATCCTGCACATACCCACATATGGACCCAACCAATTAGGATCAAACTTTCTAGGATTTTCACGTCTAGTGTGACTCTTTAGGTTTTGCATCAAAACCAAGTCACCAATGTCAGATCTTTAGAACATAACTCTTTTTTTGTAACTTTGGAAAAGGTAATTTAGATATTCCTACAAGTGAGTCAAGGCATTTTTTCTATGTTCCTCTAATAGTTCTAGTTCATGCAATTAGAAATTTCACTATTCCTCATTATCAGCCACACCTTTAATGGAGACCTTTAAGGAGGGGACTTCGATCTCAATAGGAAGAATAGCTTCAGATGCTAAGGTAAAGGAAAATGGAGTGGCACTCATTGATGTGTAGATGATGGTGTGATAATCCCATAGAGCTAGGTTAAGTTGGAGGTGCAAATCACAACCAACATCATTGATGGTCTTCTTAAGAATTTTCATTATTGTCTTCTTGGATGCCTCAACTTGGCCATTACCTTGTGGATAATATGGCACAAAGAAATGATGTTGAATGTGGAATCACTCACAAATCTCATAGTCATTTTGGCTTTTGAAAGGATGGCTGTTGTATGTGATGATGGATTTGGTGACACCATACTGGTAGATGATATAGTTAAGGATGAATTTGGAAATTTTTTTACAGGCTATGTAGGTGAGAGGAATGGCCTTGATCCATTTCATGAAATACTCAGTTATAGTAATAATGAATTTGTGGTCATTGGATGAACTGGAATGAATCTTACACATGAGGTTGATTCCCCATTATTCAAATGGAAAAGGAAAATTTATTGGTTGCAGCTCTAGTGTGGGCACACAAATAAGGTCATTGTGTACTTGACATTGACGATACTTTCTCACAAACTAAACAGCATCTTTTTCCATGGTTGGCCAATAGTACCCAAGTCTCATGACTTTCTTAGCTAAGGTTGCACCACTCAAATGGGATCCACATATATGCTCATGTACCTCACATAAGGTTGATTGTGCTTCATTTGTGTCGAGACATCAAAGGAGGGTATTGTCAATGCTATGTCTATATAGGTTGTCACTGATGATGTATAGCAGGAAACTTTGAGAATTAAGGTCTTGCATTGGTTATTGGAAAGGGTTGCTAGTAAAGTCTTGGAATGTATTTAATTGTATATGTCTTCATACAAAGGGGAATTAGGACCAACAAGTTCACAAACCATTTCAGACTCGAGAATGTCATAGGCAAGAACCAATAGCTCTTCCACTAAGAACTCGAATTGCAACACATTATTAGGGATATCTAAGAGAGATCAAATTATGACCATAACATCTGCTACTTTTTTCTGTGCTCAGGGAATATTCTCAAAAGAAATCATATGGAAGTATGATAGGAAACTATTTTCCATTCATTTATAAGGCATCAACTTCTCATCCTTGGTGTCATAATCATCATTGACTTGGTGGATAACTAACTAAGAATCGTTGAAAACTAGTATATCCTTAATTTTCCATTAAACAACCATTTGAAGTCCTGTCATCAATGCTTTAGATTCGATGATATTATTAGTGCATGGAAATGTTATGTGAAATGATTTGGGAATAGAATCTCCTTGAGGTGTGATGAATAATATGAATAATCCTGAACTATGACTTGTATGGGACCCATCAAAATAAAGTTTCCATAGTAATCTAGGTCTGAAATGTAAGACAGATTCATCTAGAAAATTAGCTACCAATGGATGATCATCTCTTATGGTTGTGTCTACGAGTTGATTTGCTATGACCTGTTCTTTTATTTCTTTGCATTCTACATACTGTATTTCATACTTGCTAAGTATCATGACCCATTTTTCCAATCATCTTGTTAATGCTACCCAACTAAGAAGGTACTTCAATGGATCTATCTTAGCCAATAATTTTTTTTTATGGTTTAGTATATAATGTCTCAATTTCTAAGTGACAAAGAATATTGTAAGGCATGCACATTCAATGGGAATATAGTTGAGTTCATACCTAACCAAAGTGTAACTGATGTACTATATTTCTCTTTCCTTTTTCTCATGGTCATTTTGTGTGAGTAATTCCCCTAGTGTAGAAGTGGTTGCAAAAATATACAATATCAAATATTTCTTGTTAATAGGTGGAATTAGGACAGGTGATTTTAGAAGATAATCATTGATTTGTTGAAAAGAAACTTAGCACTTGTCTATCCAAATAAATGGGATTCATTTGTGTAACAGGTATTGGAATGGTTGGAATTTATCAACCAATTATGCAATGAAACATTTGATGGACTACAATCTTCCCTATAATTTTTTGAGATCATTGATTCCTTTTAGTGGAGGAATATCCAAGATTACTTTTACCTTAGCTGGGTCAACCTCAATGCCCTAGTGATAAACTATGTACCCTAGGAGTTTACCCAAAGTCACATCAAAGATGCACTTCTTAGGGTTGAGATGGACCTTATAATCTTCCAACCTTTTGAAGATCTTCTCTAGCACCTTTAGGTGATCGCCTCATGTTAGAAATTTTTCCAAGAGATCATCAATGTAGTCCTCCATTAATGTATGCATAAGATCATGAAATATCATGGTCATAGCACATTTTGATAAGTGGAACCTACATTCTTCAGTTCAAAAGGCATGATATTCCAATACTATGTACCCGAGGGAAAAGTAAATGACATTTTATGTTGATCTTCTATGGCAATGTGGATCTAATTATATCCTGAGAAATTTTCCATAAGAGATAGCATCTCATATACTGCTGTGAGATCCACTATGATATCTATATTTAGGAGCAAAAATTCATCGTTTGGACAAGATTTTTTCAAATCCCAAAAGTCTATATATATGTGGATTTAACCATTGAGTTTGGTGAATGGGGCAAGGTTCAATATCTAGTAGGAATAATCTATAGATCTTATGAATACAATAGCTAACAACTTTTTGAGGTCATCTTTTCCAAACAAGGCGATCTATGGGTGCATCTTTTAGAGTTTTTGTTTGACTAGTTTGGCATTTGGAAGTAAGGGAAAATAATGCAAGACTAATGTTGGATCTAGTCCTTGCATATCTACAAATGATCAAGTGAAGTTGACCTAACATTTTGTGAAGAACTCTTGAAACTTGAGCTTTTCCTTTTTTGTCAATGATGCTACAAGGAGAATCATTTTGGGATTTATAGGTGTGCTTGTATTGACTTCTATGGTATCCTCAATTAGCTGGTCAATTTCTCTTGAATAATGAGGAGAAATTCCAACACTCCATCCTTATGCTTCTCGAAGAGGTTTTCAGCCTCAGATATATCCTTTTTACTTTTGTGTCATCAAAAGGTGCCTTGCAGTTTTCACCTAAAGACACACCTTTTGTTTTATTTTTATTACTTTGGTGACTAGAGGGTTGAACAGTCTCTCTGAAATATGCCACAAAATTGAGATCAATGATAAATCCAACTTTATGGTCCCCACCTAGTATGCCATCATGTAGTCCAATGAATTTGGTGATGGTTTCATCATTCTCGAATGTTTACATAGTAGGCACGCCTTGTTGATCCAAATCAATTAGTTGTGGATATATGAGGGAGATACCATCATTAGTATTAGTGAAATGGGGAGATGATGCTGAGAGCATGTAAATGGAGGTTGAAAGGGTAAAGAAAGAAGTACTGTGAGGATTCTAGGAGGATTCCATTCAATCTTCTTCCTCAATGATCTCAAGTAAATTGGACTCATGGAAGAGGTTAGGATTGGGGAAGGGCAAGCCAGAAGTATCAGGTGGTAGATTAGGTTTTTCATTGTCGTGGGGGTCGTATTCCCAAAAGGTTCTTATCCAAGCCTCTCTTTTCAATGAAACTTTAGAAATGTCATTAAAAGGATCCTATGGTGGAACAATTTTAAAATTTTGTCTGAATATTTCATCAAAACAAGGCTCACTTGGTTTTCAAAAGATTTCTTCAAGATCATAATCACTAAGGGATTTATCAAAATCATATTCCCATTTATGAGAGTTGGTTTCAGTATAGGATTCATCTAATATCTTGAAATTTTCTAGAAGCAGCTACACCCTCACTTGAAATCACAAGGGTATGTGGAGTGTGAATCTAAATTGGCTTAAACCTTGACCTTCAATTCTTTGGTATTTTAGGTAGAATTAAGGTTTGTCTCATTCCATTTTTTTTTTTACCAAGACCACTAATTCTATCATATCCTTTTTCCTTCATTATCTCAAAGCCCTTGCCATATTGTTGTATTGGTAGTGGCAACAGATCTTCCCCATCTTTGTAGATCCAAGCTGAAATATCATCAATGTCTTCTTTATTTACCGCCCCCATTTTGTGAAGGTGGTAGTGGGAGGAACTTTAAAGAAAACTCTAGGCCCTAATTTGAAACATGCTTTGCCACAAATCTTTAGAGACTTGGGTAACTATGAGATGTACAAAGAGGTGTTCAGTTTGTACTCTCCATACCCTATGTCCTAGATCTTGACATTTGGATTGGTGGTTGGAATGGTGGAAGTGGATGGTAAGGAAAAGGTCATAGTAGTGGAAGTGGATGACTTGGTAAGTGTAGATGGAACGATGTATTGGGATGAGATGAATGTTGAAGCTTCATGATTAATAGGCACTTGACGTTTGGAAATTCCCCTTAAGTTGGTGCAATATTGAAAGGGGTTGGGATCACCAGTTATGGTAATCTTAGTTCCATTGTAGGGGAACTTCAAACATTAGTGATATGTAGATGGTACGACCTTCAATGCATGAATCCAAGGTCAACCAAGGGGGATGTTGTAAGGAAATTCAAGATCCAAGACCTGGCATGTGGTTTCTATGATTGCTAGCCCAACATGAATAGGAAGTGTGCTAATTCCCTTAGAAGAACACTCCTCATCATCATAAGCTTTGATTACTATGCTTTTAGAGGCATCCACATATGCATCAGAGAAGTATAATGGCTTGAAAATTTTTAAGGAGCATATATTCAATCCAGCTCTACCATCTACTAGGACCTATCTGACCTTGTGCTTATGAATGAAAACTTTGACGTGTAATGGATCATGTGGTATAGCTTAGGTGTGGAGTGATATTATTTTGAGAAAGTGACCTAGTGGGAATTGGATAAATATTTGACCATAGCTTCAAAATGGTTGACATTAATGTCGATGGGGACTAAAGTCTATTTTCAAGCCTTGTTAAGGAAGCTTTATATCCAGGAGAAATGAACAAGAGTTCAAGTATAGAAATCTAAGCAGTGGTTTTACCTAATTGATCTAGAAGGTTAAATTTTCCTTTAGGCTATGGTGGCTTAGCAGAAGGGCTAAGCATCATGGGTTTGCCTCAATGATTGGTGACTTTGCATTCAAGAGTATTTTTATGATGATGGAATTAACATGTATATTCATTGGCAACTCGAAAGTGATTGATAATAGGCCCACTCGAATAATTGAAGGTAACATGAGTGTAGTTAGCCTGGTTATTAGCCTTTTGACTTGACGAGGAGGGATTTCTTGAGCCATGATCTTGTAGTTGACTTTTATGAATGGTATGGTCAGTATTGGAAGAGTATTGTTGACCATTAAATTTGATGGTACAATTCTCAATTAGATGTTGCATGAGATTCCTCAATTGCCTACAAGATGATTTTTTATGTCATTTTTCTTTATGGTAATCACAAAAGGTGTTTTTGTCCCACCATGATGGTTTAAACTATCCTGGATCAAATGCTTTAGGTTCTTGCAATGTTATGATGTTATTTTGGATGAGCTTCTTGCGCACAACTTCAATATGTTCTCCCAAGGGTTTGTATGTGTGTTGTTTTGGGAATTGTCTAAATTTTATTTGTTGACCTTGGTCTTGGTTGCTTTGAATGAAATTTGTAGTAGGTGCTATGATAGATGGGGTATTGTTCTATGGTTGAGATTCCTTGAGTTTGATTGTAGGATTGATTTTATTCACTGCTTTAGCATTGATCACACCATCATTGGTAACATGTTTATTTTTTACCCAATACTTATGTCTTGTATATGCTTGTGTCCAATGGATGCAATTCAAAGGATGTATGAGGCTTCTTGTTTGAAAGCTACATGTTTTCTAGTTGCTTTTTTAAGGCAGCTAGTTGGGCAGTCAATGCATCCACTATTGGATTGTTGGTGGCATCACACATGTTGGTGATATGTATCCCATGCATTCCCATTTGTTGTGATGACATATTTGGAGTTGGAATGTGTTGATGTTGAGCATGTGTGTAAATATGGGAAGTGTATGTTGGGATATGTGACATAGTAGCATTGATTGCTTTTGAGGAATTCATTGTCCATGTGGGTTTTGATGACCTATTTGTGACATGTTCATGTGTTGTGATGCTTGATTTCCTTGTCCATATTGAGGGATATGACCATGTGAGAAGTTTATTTTTTTTCTTTGAGATAAACTAGTGTTTGTGTTGATTTGAGGACCTTTTATGTGGTATTGGTGTTAGGTTGAGGTCATTGAATGGTAAGTTTTCTTGCTTTGTTTCTTGCAAAAGGATTAAATGAGGATGTTCCCATAACATTGGATGATGATCCAAATGTGGAGAATTTTGATCCAAAAGTTTGTGAAATAGTTTTGGACACTTGTGGCATTGATTGTGGTGATTTTTGATATAGTGGGTGTCCCAAAATCAATTGTAGTGTTTATTGTATTTGTTGCACTTTAAGTTGTCATGCCACTAGAAGTAGTAGTTGCACTATGTTGTGGTATTGAGGGAGCTTGACTAGTTTGTGTGTCATGACTAGGTGATGGTACTCTCAAGGTGTTGACATCAAATCCATGTGGTAATCTAACTCCTTCATATAATATTTTGGCTAAATATCACTGTGGGTCTAGCATGATTAACTCGTCTTAAAAAGAAGCTACTTCTAGATTTTGGGCAACAACCTCTACATCTTCTACAAACACATTTCCCTTTGCATCTCTTTGAATGAATTGCTCAAAAGGATTATTGTGTGATAGATTTCCAATATTTTTGTCATTGAAATGGTTGTTGGAGGTAGATCCAATGTTGGTATTGTTGTGAGTTATATGTTAAATGGCATTTAGGTTCATATCACTAGTATGGTTATAAAGGTGATATTCTATTCCAAATGGGTCCATGTCTCATCTCCTTTTTTGTAATCTAGTCTCAACCATGTAAGATTTTCTCAAACAAAAGGGGAAATGGAAATGACGATTCTAGGAAATGATATGAACTAAGCCTATGCATCTTAAGCCATGAGTGTGAAATGCAAGTTGTAGTTATTTTTTTGTTACTTAAAAATGAAGGGTAGTATAAAAATGAAAAAAAGAAGTAAGTATCCTCCTCTAACTTGCCACATGCTGCCAATAAAATGTTAGTAACTAGAAAACCCTAGCCTACTAAAATAGAAAGGAAAATAACTAAAAATATTGTTTGAATTTAAAAGCAAACCCTTGATAGATAGTTTTTGTCACAAACCTGATAGATGTAACTCATAGAAGTGATCAATTGTGTCTCAAGAACTATGAATGCAGCTCATGGGATGTCAACTATGGTTCACCAAAATAGATGGAACTCGAGTTTATGGAAATTGTGGTGAACTAGACAAACAAATACGATGAACAAGAACTAGCTATTGTGCAGGAAGCTAAACCTATAAAACACCTGAAACTCTACAAAAAAAAGTGGTCTAATGATGTCTATGATATGACCCTATGGTTAGACTGATAAACCAGCAGGCTAAATGACCTAGATTCAAAAATAATAACCAAAAATTCAATGAAATCTAAATGTTTCCTTATATAAAGAAATTGCATCATTTGGCTAGCGATTTTGTCATTCTAGCATTTGTAATTGCATTGAACCATACCTAGAACCTACAAAATGAAAAATTTGTACAGAATCTGCAAAAATTTTGTCCTTCATGTTGAGTTCACCAAATGTAACTAAGGAAAAAATTTGGTTAGCATTACACAAGATAAATAAAATCAACTCTAGTTAACAATGAAGTACAATGGAACATAAAGGAATAAACTGTAAATGAAAAATTTCACAAAAACTTTCATGCACTCCATGATTCACCTTCATTTCCCTTCTCCATATTTATATAAATAGTATTTACCCTCAAATTTGCACGAGTAACTATGACCTATGACAAAGACCTAACAAAATATTGAAGGATTTGACTCAAAAGTTGTAAGTGTACTAAAAAATTTGCAGGCATGAAGTTTGCAGGAATCAATTCTAAAGCATGAAGTGAAAAAATGGGTTGACATTGTCTTTTTATAGAAAGGTCAATTTTGGATGAATGGATTAGATTGATAGTTGACAAATGCCCTAAAATGCAAGGCTGGGATTGAATATGACAACTAGAAATTAGGGTTAGCGAAGAATTAGGGTAAAATTTGAAATGGAGGGCTATGATTTAATTTTAGGAAAGTTAAATCAATGGACAAGAATGCATGTGACAAGAGAATATTGTGCAGAAAAAAAGAGATTTCTAGAGAATCAAATAATAATTTAAAAATATTTGATTTAAGAGGTAGTGTTGAACTTTTGAATTAAAATTAATTTAATTCAAAAAAGACGGGGCTAGGAATGTAAATAATGATTTTTAATTATATACTTTATCGGGAAATGCGAATGGGAATTTAAATAAATGATTTTTTTAAAATTTTGCAAGAAAAGACAAAAGAACAATTAAATAATTAATGAAAATTATTTAATTGTAGAGGAAACGATAGAGTAAATAATAATTAAATAAATTTAGGAATTTATTTAATCATAGAGAGACATAGGAAATTATTGATGTATTTAAATAAATAAATATAATTTGTTTATTTAAATAACTAGGAGGAATAAAAGATATGAATTAATTAAATGATTAAGAATTATTTAATTAATAGTTGAATTTGGGCCATAGGACATAATTAAATATTTCAATTATGTTGACAAGAAATGTGGTAAGTCATGGAAAAATAGAGCTTGTAGGCCTAGGTTATTTTTATGTGTCTACAACTTCGAATAAGTGAATTCTTGAATTGACTTCCTAACCTAAATGTATGATTCATAAAATTACATTTCTAGTGATGCTCGTAAAGTAAAGTTGGATCATTTGACTTGTTTCCATACCAAAAGACTAAAAAAATCATAAAACATTTTAATAAAAAAATAACATTGAATAATTACCCAACATATACTTGAAGAAAACACAAAGAAAAATAGTTTTCATTTAAGGTGTAGTAGAATTACCATTATAACCATTGCTTTTTTCTAAGACATAAAAAAATTTATATACCACAACACTTCTTCTAGATCTACAATTGCAAATGGAAAAAATAGTATTTTTTGAAAATGTAGAATATCAGCATAGTAGCTTTAAAATTAATATTTCTACAACATGAGAAGAACGAAGATATGAATTGTAATATCACCATGCAACAAAATTGTAACTCATAAAATACTAACTCCTCTAAAATAGGCTAGATTGCATGTAGTATGGGACTTGAACACTACCATTTCATTGACCAAATAGTTGATGGACTTATAAGTATGTAGTTTTTTCCTTGCTCGAATCCTTGGTTGCCTACAATTTTAGTATTATGATTAGTGTAAGATAAATATTTTTGTGTAATTTTAGATAAAGTTTTAAAATATTGGAGAAAAGAAGTATTTACATGAGTATTTATTTTACCTTGTTCTGGCATTTTTTGTTCATTCCTTAAGGAAAATGGCATCGGTAATGACATTGTTTTGGTTGAGGGTGAAATGTCCTTTGATGTAGAAGTCTCATAGTATGAATATTATTGTTGATTTTTCTTTTATATAGTCTTCATAATTCATGATTTGGAGAGTGGGAAATAGTTGTTGCATGGTGTTCCATTCAATAGAATAATGGATTGTTTGTTTGTCATCTGTTGTGATTATAGTTTTTAGATGTAAATAATATATGTAACTAACTTCCTAGTCACATTGATTGTAGTGAGTAGTATTCTCCTCAAGCATTTCGTAGGTGTCAAATTTGTGATTATATTTTGGAAAAAATACATGAAATGGATTTGTGAATGCATTTACTAGTCTTAAAGTGCCAAAAATGTGTAACATGTGTTTGAATATTGTTAAAAGGGGTAGAAAAAATAAGTTTGAATGTAAGAGTTAAAAAATTTAGAGATAGTTACCTTAAACAAATTGACTATAGTAAGCTATTCAACTTTTCCATTCTTCTTTTGTCATTCAATTTGTAGATAAATGTTGACTATACTATGTGGAATGTGTTTTTCTATCTATCCTTTATATAATATTCTTGAAAAGAATTGTTGTAGTTTTATTTCTGTGCAACTATTCTTTTATTTCTAGGTATTGTTGTTCATAAGTTGGGTGTAGTTATAGTTGTTAATCAATGAAAAAGTTATTTTTCTTTAAAAATAAATTATAATAGAGAGAATAATGGTATGAAAATAGGTTTAAATTAGATTAGTGGTATAGGTTGGAGAGACATTTTTACCTGTTCTCTATAGATCCATGTCAGTGCAACCATCCTTGATATCAATTCCATATTGGTTACCTATTTTCTTTGCACAACCACTAATGCACCTATTTTTCCAACTGGGTACTCATTTGTGGTTGTTAGTATTTGGTTGATAGTTGTACTTGGTATGAAGTAGTACTCTTCACAAAGGAAGGGTATGCTTTCAGCTATACTTGTGCTTGTCAAAATCATTATGCAATCATAGTCACCTTTGTCATAATCTATTCTAGGTGCAATTTTGAAACCTAATATTTAAATTGCTAATCTTAGAATTATTTTGTGTTCATGTTGTTTTACAAGGTAACTTCCACTGGAATTCAATGTGATTATCATTTTTTCTTTTAGATTTGTTAAGTCTACACGTAGCACTTCTCATCTTCTATTTAATTTGTCTAGTGTTGCTTTGTAGACAATGGGCACATCTCCTTGGAAGGTGTCTCTAGCTCTTTTTGCATTAAGGTCTTTGATTGAAATGGAGTTAGGTTTTTTGAATTTTTTTCTACTAAAATATAAAATATTGTTATTTTAATATTGAGAATTTGAGAAAATGCATATTGAAGGAAAATAGTATAAGTACTTTACTATTTTTTTTTGTCTTCTTGCATAGTTTTCATTTTCTTTGCTAGTCTTTTTGTTGCATCCATCGATGTCCTGCAAAGAAGTGATATAGTATTGGAGAATGTATTAGCAATATAGGCTTATTTGTGGTATTAAGTCATATTGATTTATTGGGTGAGATGAAATTCTAGAAAATTAGGAAGGTGATCAGTCCAATATGCCTCTAATTTGTAAATGGAACATATACTTGTAGTTTAGTTAAACCAAATGTGGTCAATTATTGGATTGTTCACATTGTGTGATTGGTTTAACAAAAAATGTATGTTCTAGTTTTGCATATAATTTTGCAGTACATTCCTTTTATTTAGATTTTTGAAGACATTTGAATATTAAAATAACCTAGAATGTAGAGCATGTTTTTTGTATTTTTGTATGTAATTACTGTTTGTATAATTATTATTATTTCTTGTATGGGAGTATTAGGTTTTGCATAGATATTACAAGCATTGAGTTCATTGGTAGGTAGTAGTATTGTTAGTGTGATGGCTTCGATATTTAATGATTTATGTTGGTTTGTTTTTTATACAAATAGATGTTTCTTGGTAAAATTTGTTATGCCATGTATGGTATGCATAGAAAAACTATTAAAATGTTGTGAAAAAATGTTAGGTTTAGAAGGATACATGTGCACCTGTTGTAAACATAAGATGTCAAATTGCATTATGTCATAGTCATTGACAATGTCATTTGCATGGCTATGAGTGTTTAATGTGTAAAGAAGAATTTATGATGTATTATGTGGAAATTTAGTCTAGTTGTCAAATCTCCATTATGCACCTGATTGAAGGTGATAGATTTTTAGATATATTTTGTCCTTAATATTGAAGCTTTTGGTAGTTAAAGGTTTTGACAGAAATAATAATTTTATTGTTATTGTTCGAGATAGTGTTGTATAAGTTAATCCATGTTATCTTATGCATGTTGGGTCAAAATCCAAATCTTGCATTCTTACTCATTCTAATTTAAGCATGGTTTGTGCACATGCTAGTTGTATTGGGAATTGTCTTCTAATTGTAATTTCTTAATTTTATAATTTTTTTGAATGGCCCTACCAATATGTAGTATAGGAACCCATTCTTCATCAATCACATCAATGTAGCATTGTGCTAGTTTTGTGTGCTATTAAAAAATTGTTGGATTGTTAAATTTGATCCACATAATATGGATATTGTTCTGTTTTGTATATGCCTTAAATATTTTTTTCTAAACCATTTACTAGGCCATCTCATGTGTTGTAGTTTCATGCATAGACTTTGAAAATCAATGTTTGGTTTCAAGTATATTTGAGGTGGAAGTGTAGTTGTATGGCTATAGAGTCATATTACATTGTAATTTTTGTCATGTTCGTCTATTGCATTTAGCACTATCATTTGATTGGGTATGACTGATAGAAATTTATTGTTGTGTGCATCAACATTGGTTTTCCTAGAGAAGAGGTATGCAAGTGGGATCCAAAGGTGTAGGATAGGTTAAAAGCTAGTTGAGATAATGTATTTCATCTTTTTTTTGGATTCCTACTAGTAGTCTATTAAGGATTGAAATAAAATTTTCATCCTTTTGTCTCATAGTTTTGACCAGTGAGTAGCATTTTATGTTGTATTTCCAAAAATTATAAGGCATCAATTCAGTTATAGTAGGTTTACTCTCAAATACAATATGGTCAAGGACAAGTTGTATTTGGTAGAGGTTAGCACAGAATATTGTATCAAGGTTTCAAAAGTATGTTTTAGGAATTTGCATTATGTCTTGTAGTCATCTATCAATGTAGCTCATAAATTTTTACCCTACTAATGATATTTCATCTATAAGGAGTACATGTAATTGATCATAGTGCTTTGACATAGTGTCTAGTATATCATTGTTCAAGGGGATAAATTTTGATGTGTTAAATGGTATGTGAAATGTTGAATGTAACGTGATTCCACCTATTTTTTATGCTAATTTATGTGTATATGCAGTTACTAATCCCTTTTGTTTGTTTGGATTGTTTTCAATACAATTGTTATAAATGTGAATGAGAGCTTTGTATATGACTTTTTCTGTGAAAGTCTTTCCATTTCCAACTCCACCAGTGAAGATCAAGTGCAATGGTTTTTTATATTTTCATCTTTTTCATTAGAACATCTTTAACAATTTCTTGTTTTTCTTTATTTAACATTTTTCTTAATTTGTAGTATTCATTGTTGTCCATAATTTGTAAATGCTTAGATATTTCAAATGCATTGTAACGCATGGTACTGGTTTTATTGTGTCTTATGTTTTGAAGATTTTTTTCTATGTCATGTTGTTCCTTTTGTCAAAATCTTTTTGGTGTAAATTACTTGGTCTCATTGTCATCCTAATAAGGGTCAAGATCATTAATAGCTTTGTCAATGTCACTACATGCAAAATTTGTGTTGCAAGTGAACTTTGCATAGTTTGTGTGGATGGTTTTTTCATGGTACATGTATGCATGCTCCGATGAGTTGAATCTATGTTTGAGTCTACCATTTTTATTGTAAATGGTACATAGAGTATCAATTGCTCTCTACAATAATTTTCTAAACCAAAGTGTTTGTTGAAATTGATAAACCATATTACATTTGATTTGGCTTTTGGCTCAGTTGTAATTTTGTCTTTGTTGTACGTTGAAAAAAATAATGTGAGGCATATGTCTATAATTGTTTGAGGAAATTTTAAATAGTATTCTATTAGAGATTTGGAGAGTGCATTTTATAATTCATCTGGTTCCTCATTTAATTGTTTGGTATATTTAAGTATAAATGTATGCTCATTGTCTCATCACATATCAATGAATATGCATTTTCATGAGCTATAATTTAATGGAAGTGATAAAATAATATGTGGCTTGTTGTGATGAAATTTATTGCAAGTTGAACAAGGAATTTCCAAGTTTACTTACCATTCTTATTGCATCTATCTTGTTGGTGGCATTTTCATGTTCTTTTGAATGGATGTGTCATTGAATTGTCTACTTTTGCAATGTAGGAGCTGCAATACATTGTTGTAGTATTTGCATTAAGCACAAATCGGGCATCTGTATTGGCCTTCTAGAGATCTAAGATTTTTCTTGCAAAACTATTGTTCCATATTTCTGATGGTTTTCTCTGTAACAGTAGTGTGGGATTGTTTACTATTGAGCTTGAATCTGTAATATAATTATCCTTAGTTATGATTATGTCACTTAAATAAATTTCTAAAGTGAATGTTTCATCATAGTTTTATTTATGGAGTTTCAAAAATATGTTGGTAGTGTTTGAAGTTATTTTTTCAATCTTCTCTAAAATAGGTAGAAATATTTTTTTCTTTCTCATTCTTAGGAATGGGAAACTATATTTGCAAAGTGTTTTTCTTGATCTCCTGCATCTCTTCATGTGGTGATGCTTGTGTAGTGTGGCTAAAGTAGTTTGCAAATTTTGGTTCTACAAGTAATGTACTTGCCAACAAAAGTTATGATGTCCATGTTATTTTTTTGTGTAGATTGGTGCATTTTTTACCCATATCAGAAAATGATCATGTTCATTTCCATGATTTTGAACTCATTCATAGAAAGAGTCATTTGTAAGTATCAATTTATTTATTGCATTTATTCTATGTCTATAGTAGTGTGTGCAAGTTATATGATCTTTTTTTTTATCAATTTGAATTTATCGCTTTGTGTTTGACCATAAGATTTTATTTTATTTTATTGATTGGTGCAAATTGTTTAAGTCTTGTAGCATTTTTGTTAGAGGATCCCAATTTTGTTCGACACTAGTGAAAGTGATGAAAAATGTTGGTGGTCTTAGTTGTCATATCATTGAAAATACATTTTTCTTACGTTGTTGTGTATAGCTTGGACATATTATTATTCTTTTGAAGTCAACATAACCAATATCTTATTTTAGAATTTTCTCTATGTTTGGTTTGTGTTTGATGTCCTTGTCCAATAGCTTTCATCCTTTTAATTATCCCTTTCATATTCTTATTGAAATTGTAGAAAAGACTTATTGTATTAGTATCTTGATAGTTTTGAAAAATATGTTTGTCGTGTAGTAGAAAAACTATCTTTGTGATTGAAAAATCTCCCATTGTGTAATTTTGTGATATGTGAATTTTTTACAATGTCATCATCATGTGGCTTGGAAAAGAATAATTTTGGAAAACTCATTTCCTCAACGTATTTGTCTTTACATATTCTAATTGGATATTTCTATTTAATAAGTGCAATTTCAATGATTTTTTCTTGCATCCTATGTATACTTCTAGATTCATCAAACCTATGTATGAAGGATTTAGATGGTTTCTCATGTTCCATGTCACTATCTAACTCAATTTCATTTGTGGTAAGTTGATTGTTGTCTTCATTTTCATGAATGGTTTATAGAACTTGTTTCCAATCTCTGTTTATGTAAACATTTTGTATTTTGTATAGTGTTGTCTTTGTTAATTGAGTTAAATCTTGCATGATGATATTGGGACACCATGCCTTTTTGAAATGATTTTTTGTATATTTTAAGAATATTTTGAGTGAAGCAACTATTGTCTATAGGTTGTTAATTGACTATGGTAATTCCTAAATTGTATAATGTTAATATCAATAGGGACATTGATTATTGAACCTATTAGGCCTGTTTGAGATCTTTTGTACCCTAGTTCCCAAATTTGTGCAAATGCAATTCTAAGTGAAACAAGTCATTCTTCTAGTTGGTACAAAATTTGTATGTATGAAAAACGTTTATTAGTTCAAATTTTATGTGGTGTGGCATACTTTAGGATCTTAGATTGTTTTAATGTAGACAGACATATTTAACATATTTTCAATGTTGGACAATTTGTTTGTAGTGGTTTATAATATATCTACTTTTGCTTGTCTTTGAATATTATAGTGTCTTTGTTGAAACAAAACATTTGGAAAATTATACATCTATATTTTGGTGTCTTAAATTGTTTTTTCATAAATTTTTAGTAGTGACAACTATTTTCTTTTCTGGACTCATCAATTTTTGACATTTTTTCACTAAGGAATTGAGCAATTTTTCTTTTTGGTTGTATAGTCATATGGATCCATACTTGGTCATACTGTACAGATCATTGGTTTGTGATTCACTACATAGTTGGTAGAAGTGACATATTATAAGAAATATTTTTCCTTCACTAGCACTATTCTACATCATCTTGCATCATTTCTATGGTATGTTAGTACCTAGTATGAGTTGTCAAACATGTATCATCATGTGTATAGTAAATGGTACAAGGTATTTATTATATTTGTAATTTTCTATAATATAAAAGTTTATTTCCTAACCATATAATCTTCACTAGCCAAAGATCCCATG
Organism: Sequoia sempervirens; assembly: GCA_007258455.2. Classification (NCBI taxonomy): domain Eukaryota; kingdom Viridiplantae; phylum Streptophyta; class Pinopsida; order Cupressales; family Cupressaceae; genus Sequoia; species Sequoia sempervirens. The sequence continues at coordinate 119,901,834 of VDFB02000013.1, forward strand.
GTCACTATAAATCCTTTGCTAGTAGTCCTGTCTTAGTAGGAGGTGCTAAGCTTAGGGAAACATGGCCTCTCCCATACACCCCCTCTCTGTCATCCCCCACTGGCGCCACTGCTAATGGGGGCTACTATTTTTTTTTTTAAATCTTCTATAGACAATCACATTTTACAATCGAGGGCCAAAAATTTTAGCCCTTGTTCTCAAATTTTATTCCTTTGATGGCCAAACAGGTTATTTTTCAAATTGTCATAACTTACAATCTAGGAGACATAATTTTACAAATGAAATATCATTGGAACACTAGATTCACCAATTTTGTTTCTTTTAGGAGTTTATTACTGTTTGAATTTAGATCTTTATTTCTTTCTCTTGACATCAAAAATTCTTTCCATAATATATGTTTTTCATGTTTCTTACTGATGAGCCCAAAATGTGCTCATAGTTTGGATATTATGATGAAATTTTAATGCCTTTACTTTTGTTATTCGTGGTTGTTTAAACTCTTTTGAAACCTTTTATGGGGATATCCTGTAGCAAAATATTTTCATATTTTTTGTAGCCTATTGTGTTCACTTGACTACATTTATTACCCCGTTGACTCCCTAAATGATTGGTATATCGCATATAGTTTTTGAATGATGAAATAGATTTAAATATGTGATTAATGAACAGATATTGTGTATGTGCCATGCACCCTTTTCTTTCACATCTGTTACCTTGTGTTTCGCAAGTTGTTGAAGAAAGTTTGATCGAGTCAAGTGCAATCGATCTCGGCCTTGCAGTAAAGCCTATTTCCTGCACGACTTCGAGGAAGCTCTGGTGAAGACTCTTTGACCGAAACCATTGGGAAATATTTTTAATGACAGTCAATCTGGAAAGAGTGGAGCGCTAGATTCTCTCTGGATTAGGTTGAATGGATAAATTCATTTTATGAAGTTTGTTCCTTGATTCTGGGATACACTTTACTTCCATGTCTTTCATTGATAGGGTTAGTTAGTTAGTTGTTCTCCTGATTTTAAATAAGGTTCTCCTCCTGCGCGAGAGAGGAAGGAGATGATAGTTAGAAGTAAGATAGAAGCATAGTGATAGAGAGATAGCAAATATTATGTAAGAGTCAGTATGATAATAATGAAAAGCAGAATCTGTATGACAAGAGACAGAGTTTGTTATTAGTTTCCATATCAACAAAGCAATGTATACCATTCTATTTTCATGAATAAAGTTTGATGAAGTTTTGAGTTCAGCACTTGTGTAATCAGTAGATACTTGCTAAGGGGGCCCACTTAGTAAGTATCTGTAGCTAGTTAGTTAGCTGTTCTTTTCTATTGATCATCAGTTAGCTTTCATCTTCGAAGTTTTCAAACAAACTCAATCTTGTATTGCTTCTGCAACATCGGGAATCCATCCCTGTGCCTGTTCCTGCAGCATAAGGCCAGTTCATAGTTTGTGTTTCAGTCGTAGCTGTTATGATATCTGTTTTAGTCAAATCATGGTTGAGTTAAAAGAACTTTGCATTACCTTTCTGTAGCGTAGATAGAATTCCTTCCAAGTATTTATTTCTGTTAAGTTGTGACTAAAACTAGTTCTTAGTGCATATATTGTGTTGCACCATTTAAAGTATACATTCCCTGGTTTGACAAGTAAATGAACGTCCATAAAGAGATATTAGTCACCTGCTGGAATGTCTAATTCCCAGGAAAGGTTTTACTGTGATTTTCATATCCTTTTGTGGGCGCGACCATTTTTGGTGCCATTGCCGGGGATGGTGTCAATCTAAGAACTTGCTATAGTCATTGTTAGTAGTAGTTTAGTTAGTTGTTTAAGTATTTTCAAGTTATCTTTTAATACCATATTCTATTACATGCATAGAAGAAGAAGAGATGCACTAGGAAGGTTCCTCCCAAAAAACCTGTTTATTGAACTACCATTTAACCCAACTAACGAAGAACCTGAGGAAAATCCATTTGCCCTGATATTCTAGCAAGCAAATATGGCAAATAATCCACCTAATCCACCTTCTACTTTCGAGTTTCTCATTATTCCCCAGCGAGATACTGACAATCTTAAAAATATTCCTTCTTCATTGCTTCCCAAGTTCTATGGTCTAATTACGGAGGATCCATAAACTTTTCTGTTTGAGTTTGATGTCCTCTGTCATAGTTATGACTACAATTCAGATGCTCACAAACTGAAGTTGTTTCCTTCCACCTTGAAGGAGGGAGCTCTTAGATGGTTCATGAGTTTGGGAAGAGGTGTTGATAGTTGGGCAGCCATGCAAACAAAATTTCTTGAGAAATATAAGGAATATTGTAAGAGTGCTAGTAAAGGTGATGACATATTCATAATTCAGCAGAAGGAGGATGAAAGTCTAGAAGACTATATCTCAAGATTCTTGTTTTCCCTGAAAAGGAACTCAAACCATACTCTTAATGAAGACTCTCAGAAACTACTCTTTCTAAGGGGAATCAGTGATGCCTATATAGATGCCCTAGACCTAATGGGAGGAGGTGATATAACTCAACTGCCTTGGGATGATAAAAAAAAAATATGTCTTAACTACTCTCGAGCAATAGTTAAGAAAGGTCGAGGTCATCATGCTACAGTGGGGAAGACTTCTTCTAGTGGAGTTTCCCAGATGGAGATAACAAATTTGCTGACTGATTTCAAGTAGGATATCATTAATAATATGGCTACACAACTGGAAACTATGCAAGCTCAGAAGAAACATGAGGAAGCCGAGGCAGTTTTGGCCGAGTTCTGTCCATACTGTAGACAGAAGAAACGTGACTGTAGATGCAAGATGGTGGGTAATCTAGAAGCTAAGCAATTACCTACTGACTTTAAGCCAGTAGAAGGTGATGATGATCAAGTGTTCTTTGTTGCACAAAGGAGACCATGGGCTCAAAGACAAGGTATGCCTCAAGATCCTTTGACTTTTGGTAATCCTTATTCTGGCTATAATAACCAATGGCAACCTACATATGGACCACCACCACCTCAGAATACATCTCAACCAAGTTGGCCTAATTATCAGACCCCACAATGGCAATCTCCTTAAGGAGGTTGGCAGCAGCCACAAGGACAATGGACCCCACCCCCTAGTAATTGGCCGCAGAATCCTCAATGGAGAGGTCCTTAGCAATGGCAAAACTAGTCCCCTAGGTTCCTGCAGCTTCCACAGCCAGAACCGCAGGCCATCATGCCACCTCCTGCAGTAATTGCCACAAATACTAGCCCCCCAAAACAAATGCCTATGCCTGCCCAGCCATTGCCAAATCCCAATAATAAGCAACAACAGCAGCCACAACAACCTATGTACCTTGCGGAAGCAAACCAATATCAAGCTTATGCCTTAAATGTTAATGATATCCATTTGAGGTCTGGAACCACTCTACCTACTCCACGACCGCCTCTAATTACTAAAATACCTAATTCTCCCCTTGAAGAATCTACTGCACTTGCTGTTCCTACTGAGCATATGCCTATAACTGATACGGTTTCTAAGGAGCCTATTTTGTAAAGTCAAGAAAAACCACATTTTCCTCAGAGGTTGCAAAGCACTGCATTTAAATCCATGGAAGAACCCACTTTTGACATTTTGGATCAGCTCAAGAATGTACAAATTCAAATCCCTTTATTTCAGGCTATTAAAGATATTCCCATTTTTAGAAAAGCTATTAAAGAGGCCTGTTTGAAGAAGCCTGGACGAAAGAAAAAGGATCCCCAAACAATTCATGTCTTAGGGAAATTGGCTGATATAATGTTGGGAAATATAGTCATTCCAAAGTATATTGACCCTGGAAGTCCTGTAGTGCAAATACATATAAATGGCCAAATTGTAAAAAATGTTTTGATTGACTTAGGTGCTGCCATTAATGTCATGACAAAGCATACTATGAAATTCTTGAACATTCTAAACATTAGGTCTACACCTACAGTTTTGCAGCTTGCAGATAGCTCCACAGTTAAACCTGATGGAATGGTGGAAGACGTAATTGTCACTCTTGAATCTTGGGAGTATCTAGCTGATTTCACAATATTATCAGTTAAGAAAACTTTAGGAGGGTATCCAGTTATCTTTGGTAGACAATGGTTAGCCACTGTTGATGCTTTTATAGGATGTCGTTCTTGAGATATGACCATTTCTGATGGATAGTCCACAAAAAAATTGGCTTTGTATCCACCTGCTAGACCTCAACCAGATTTGTCCTAACCTATTTGGCCAGATGTGGGGGAAGAAACTGAAGAAGCCAATTCATTGGTTAAATTAATGATGCTTCAAAATGATCCATTCTCACAACTTCAGAATGAGGATGCCTTGCTTTTTCAACTTTTGCAGTTTAACTCTGATATGGATAGTTCATCTGATCCAAATAGTAGCCATTTGCAATGTTTCCTACAACAACTAAATTTTGAGAGTTCACTGTCTAAACTTCCTACAATTTTTCATAACTTGCTTCCATAAGAGGTACAAACATCACCTGTAGATTCTATGAGTAATCTCACTAAGCCGATAGAATTGTCTCTAGGTCACTGTTTGAATATCAATAGCAAGCTGTCACAATCCCAATAGGCTGTCTTATTAAAAATGCTACAAGATCAACATAAAACTTTTGCATGGGAATATGGGGACATGCAAGGAATAGATCTTTGAATTTGTACCCACAGGATCTATATGAAAGAAGATTGTTTACCAGTTAAGCAGCCTCAAAGAAGAGTAAATCTAGCACTTAAAGAAATAGTTAAACATGAGCTTCAAAAGTTGCTTGATGCTGGTTTTATTTACCCAATCTTTAACAGTCAGTGGGTTTCTCCATTAGTTATTGTCCCTAAGAAAGGTGGAAAATGGAGAGTGTGTGTAGATTACAGAGAATTGAACACTGCCACTAAAAAAGATCACTTTCCACTACTGTTTCTAGACCAAGTATTAGACTCACTGTCTGGCAAAAGATATTTTTCCTTTTTGGATGGTTATAGTGGGTACAATCAGATAAAAATTGCCCCTGAAGATCAAGACAAAACCACTTTTACCTATTCATGGGGAACATTTTCTTACTCGGTCTTGCCTTTTGGTCTATGCAATGCACCAACAATATTTCAAAGAGCAATAATTAGTATCTTTGCTGATATATCTCATGACTGTATGGAGATTTATATGGATGATTTCACTACCTATGGAGTCACATTTGAAGAAGCACTGGTGAATTTAGAAAAAGTATTGAAAAGGTGCAAAGAGCAAAATTTGTCTCTAAACAGTGAAAAGTGTTTTCTAATGATGGAAGAAGGTATTGTTCTAGGCCATCATATTTCCAAGAATGGAATTCAGGTTGACCCTACTAAAATTGAAGTTATTCTAAATATACAAACTCCTGCAAAACAAAAGGATTTCAAAAGCTTCCTTGGCCATGCAGGGTATTATAGAAGGTTTATAAAAGATTTTAGTAAAATTGCCAGTCCACTTTATGCCTTATTAACTAAGGATTCTCAATTCGAGTGGACAGAGGCCTATGAAAAATCCTTCCTGCAACTAAAGGACTTACTTACTAAAGCCCATATTCTTCAAGGTCCAAAATGGAATTTGCCTTTTCACATACATGCTGATGCCTCTAATTTTGGTATAGGGGTAGTTTTAAGTCAAAAAAAAATTCAATTGAGCATGCTATCTATTTTATAAGCAAGAACATTTAAGGTCCTGAACTAAATTATATTGTTACAGAAAAGGAATTGCTCGCAGTAGTGTATGCTTTGAATAAGTTTAGGCATTATGTCACAAGTTATCAAATATTCGTCCACACTGACCATGCAGCAATCAGGTATCTAATGAACAAACCTTCCATCTCTGGTAGATTAGCAAGATGGCTCCTGTTACAAGAATTTGACATTACAATCATTGATAAACTATGAAGAGCTAATGTTGTGGCTGACTTTTTATCAAGACTTCAAATAGCTGCACCTGCTGAACACGAGGCCATTGATGATAGGTTCCTTGATGAACACTTGTTTTCTATTACTACACATACTCCATGGTAGGAAAACATTGCCAATTATCTAGCAGCAAGCAAAATACCAGCTCACTTTTCTCCAAAAGAAAAGAAATTGTTAATAGAGAAGAGTTTTAACTTTTCATGGATTGCAAATTGTATGTTTTATACTGGACCTGATCAAGTGATGTGAAGATGTGTAAGAGAAGATGAGACTTATGATATCTTGCATGCTTGCCATGATGAACCATGTGGGGGACATTTGCAGCAAAGATAACATCAATGAAGGTTCTTACAATAGGGTACTATTGGCCAACATTACACAAGGATGTTGTGGCCTATACAAGGAAATGTGACAGGTACCAACGTATGGGAAGACCAACCAAGTCAGATGAAATGCCACTATATCCACAGGTAATAGTCACCCCTTTTGATAAGTGGTGAATGAATTTTGTGGGACCAATTGATCCACCATCAAATGGCAAGTCATACATTCTAGTTTGCATGGATTATGTAACAAAATGGGTTGAGGTAAAAGCTATGACTCATGCTCGAGATAATAAGGTTGCTGAATTTCTATATGAACAAATTTTCACTAGATTTGGAGTTGCTAGAGAGCTTGTAACTGATTAGGGAGCTCAGTTCACATCCAATTTGATCACTGCACTAATGAATGACTAAAAAATCAAACATAGGAAGTCCAGCCCCTATCACCCTCAAGCCAATGGTCAGGCTGAGGTTACAAATAGGGAAATTGAGGTGATCCTAACAAAGACAGTGCAGCTCCATAGAAAAGATTGGAGTAGTAGACTTTCTGAAGCAGTCTAGGCCTACAGAACTACATGGAAGACAACAACTGAGTTTACCCCTTTTGAGCTACTTTATGGGAAAACAACCATATTTCCCATAGAATTTGAGCACAAAACTTTGAGGACAAACCTTGAACTAAATATGGAAATATCTGAAGCACATAAGGAACGTCTCCTATAGCTAAATGTTTTGGACGAAATGAGAAAAGCTGTCCTGCAGCATATAGCAGCTGTCCAACAGTAAAGGAAGAAATGGCATGATCAACACATCAAAACCAAGCAATTTTCTACTGGTGATTGGGCTTTGTTATATGATTCCAAATACCAAGAAAACCAAGGTAAGCTCACAACACACTGGCTTGGTCCCTATGAAGTTGAGAATGTATTCAACAATAGAGCTGTATAGCTGGCGACAATTGATCCAGCCCATTTCAAATTGCTAATTAATGGCCACCGACTCCGGTTGTACCATAAACTAGTGTCAAAAGAAGAATTCATGCAACAATTCATTTAGGATCCTCTCGCTACTCTTCCTGTAGTTGAAGGCTTTAGCCTTTCTCCTGCAGCTTCACCGTAATTTTGAAAAGCATGCTCATAATAAAGGTTTTCTTTTAAGGAAACCCCTTTTTCTCCATTCTCACTTGTCGCCACATCCCACTTCTTTATCTTCCATCCATCCCATCCATCCATTCCATCCATTCATCTTGTCTGCCCACATCACCCATCCACCTCATCCATCCACATTACCCCTAATTATCATATCATTCCCAACTGTCACCTCATGAAGACGCTGTCATCTTTCTTCACACGTACACGCAATTATCAAAGGTACGCCATATCTTTTGTTATCCCATATTTGGTTTATTTTATTCTATTCATTTACTATTATGCTTGTACCAGTCATTATTACCCGATCCTCGCCTATTCTTTAGGACATGTGAGGACACATGTCATACTCTAAGTAGGGGGTGGGGTAATCCACCTTTTAAAACCTGTCTTTTTGTCGCTGCCACAACTGCGCAAATAACCTTTCTTTATTATTTTTCTGGTACTTTCCAAATATGATCACATGTCCTTTTCATTTGCATGTTTTTCTTGTAAATTACAATCAAAACTACTTGTTTAAAAAGTTCATTTTTAGAAAAGAGAGAAATGTGACGGCACAACAAAAAGAAAAAAAAAATCAAAACAGAAAGGGAAATAGAGAGGAAATTTTTTGAATTTTCAGCAGGGAGTTGAGTTCAGCTAGGGGAAAACTGTGAACATGGGTGGTCAGCTGGTGCGACATGAGCCTGTAGCTCATGAATTATTATTGAAAAATCCTCAAACAACCCAGGCATTCAGCCTCTGTGGGTGGTTAAACTACTTCTTGAGTTTAAATGCTTTTGATGAGGAGGCTGCTAGGGAATTTTTGATAACCCTTTATGAAGGGGAGGCTACTATATGGGGTCTAATGGTTGTTGCAACTGAAGACAAAATTGTTGAAGTAACCGGGCTTCCAGCTGTTGGAGAAAATTTCTCTTCAGATACTGCCATTGCAAGGGCTGAATTTTCAATACCCACTGATGGACCTTTGGAAGTCTCCAAGCAGGGATGCAAGTGGGTATCATTGCCTCCTCCTTATTCAGAATACGCCACTTACATAATCAGGTATTTAACCTATGAAGGTCGTTTCTCCTACCTGCATTCTTATCATTTCAAATTATTAAGTCATATGAGGCATGGGTTAGTTGTAAATGTTCTAAATTTCCTGTTAAAATTTATGGAACAAAGTGCCCATAGAACCCAATAAGGGAAACATAATTCTATTGCTCACCATGGCCTTATTAAATTATTGATTGAACACTCTTTGAGAGATGTCTCACCTCTTTCCTGGCAACAATTTGTTGCCCAAAAGGGCTTGAAAATTTCACAACCCCCTAGAGTACGTACCCCACAGCCTCAGAAAAAGAAAGAAGAAATTGCATCTACTAGTAGAGTAGGGCAAGGGTCATCTGCTCCTGTAGCACCTGGTCCTACAGCTCCTCCACTAGAATCCTCTGCTAGGGTACAAATTAGGTCTGCTGCTAGAAGAGAGAAGGGAAAAACAAAGGCAAAAGAGTCCCCTGAATCTGACCCTTGTTCTCAGAAAAGGCAATGCCCTTCTCCTGCAGCACTTTCCCCTATAGCCATCTCTCCTACAACAACACCTGTTGCTATCATCAGTTCACCATCATCCTCTGGCAGGGCAGAACCCTCTAGGCAGACTAGAAAGAGGAAGGCTACCAGAACACCTCCTGTAGCTGCACCAGTGCCAAGAAGAGTTTCCACAAGGAAACAATGTAAGACCTCCCCTGCTTCACCTCAACCAGAGGTTATTGTAATTCCAAAGGAGTTCGTAGAGTCTGAATTTGATGTTTCTCAGAATGTGTCTGAGAATGCTGCATAGAGTTCATTCGTTCCTGAAGAGGAACAAGTTGAGACAAAGGAAATGGGGCATAATGAAAAAGGGTTACCAAGTCTTGATGACTTGGCTACCGTTGCTATGTAGTTTTCGGAGGAAGCACAACCTTCTCCACTGCAGCAACAAGAATTCATCCTGCAGCAAAAGCAGGAACAGACTGAACAATTGGATGTGGCTAGTGAAGCTACATTTCCCCTTGCAACTTGTAAAGCCATTGTTGTTTATAAGAAGACATTTTTGATTGAGTTTCTGGAATATGTCAAAGCTAACTGGGAACTAGTTACATTGCAAACCTTGACTTTCCAGCACATAGCCCAGATTGACATGCAACAAAGTCTATGGGAGGTAGAAAGGAAGAAATTGAAAAAGGAAATTAAAAGTCAGAAATAGGAAATTTTTGAAATAAAAGAAAAAATGGATGAAATGTTAAAAGTAACTGGTTAGATTATGGAATGCAGACCACCACCCAGAGTTTATGCTCTGTGCCTTAAGGAACAATTCTTATGGTTCCAACTAATGAGAATTTCCAGAAATCAAGATCATATACTTCAGACTGCTAAAAAATTTTACGATGCATACCAGGTAGCCCCTAATTGGTTAAGAAATTCTCTGTGTGAATTTTATTTACATGTCTTTTTAATTCTATTTGAAATAGAATGGAATCCTCTTCTGTATATTGGTGATATCCATTTGAGATCATTTATATCATGGGCAACAAATGAAGCAAATTATGGCAGACAATGGGAAACATATGAGGAAGCTGAAAGGAATGAGCCTATTCCATTGCGCCCTCAAAGTTCAGACCCCCATGCAATGTTAAAAACCTGGTTTACTCTGACATATGGCATTCACAATGATACAGCCAAGACGAAAAATATTTGATCTCAGGAAACAGGTAAATGATGAATTTTAGGAACAGTCATATTCGTTTTGGAGACTATCATACACCAGAAGTGAGAAAAGGTGGGAAAGATTAACTGTTGGGCTGAGAAGGTCCGAACCTCGTAGTCCCCTAAATTTCACAGCAGCTCTTAAACAATCAAGCAGATATATACAATTGGGACTTCAAAAGAGATTTGAACTATGGTTGCCATTGACATTCAGACCTCCTGTGCTAATGTGGCCCCTTTATCCTTACCAGGCTACAAATCTTAATTATGATTTGGAATCCCGTAGGTATGAAAGGTGCCAGAATTTTAGAGGATTTTATTATAGGTTTGGAACTCCATTTTAGAGTCATGCCGCAACCACAGATTTATGAGAAACTACTAGGAAAGTTAATGTTGGAGGATTAGCATTAGGCTAAGTAGGGGGCAGAATGATGAGCCCAAAATGTGCTCATAGTTTGGATATTATGATGAACTTTTAATGCCTTTACTTTTGTTATTCGTGGTTGTTTAAACTCTTTTGAAACCTTTAATGGGGATATCCTGTAGCAAAATATTTTCATATTTCTGCAGCCTATTGTGTTCACTTGACTACATTTATTACCCCGTTGACTCCCTAAATGATTAGTATATCGCATATAGTTTTTGAATGATGAAATAGATTTAAATATGTGATTAATGAACATATATTGTGTATGTGCCATGCGCCCTTTTCTTTCGCATATGTTACCTTGTGTTTCACAGGTTGTTGAAGAAAGCATGATCGAGTCAATCACAGTCGATCTCGGCCTTGCAGTAAAGCCTATTTCCTACATGACTTCGAGGAAGCTCTGGCGAAGACTCTTTGACCGAAACCGTTGGGAAAGATTTTTAATGACAGTCAATCTGGAAAGAGTGGAGTGCTAGATTCTCTCTGGATCGGGTTGAACGGATAAATTCATTTTATGAAGTTTGTTCCTTGATTCTGGGATACACTTTACTTCGACATCTTTCATTGATAGGGTTAGTTAGTTAGTTGTTCTCCTGAATTTAAATAAGGTTCTCCTCCTATGCGAGAGAGGAGGGAGATGATAGTTAGAAATAATATAGAAGCATAGTGATAGAGAGATAGCAGATATTATGTAAGAGTCAGTATGATAATAATGAAAAGCAAAATCTGTATGACAAGAGACATATTTTGTTGTTAGTTTCCATATCAACAAAGCAATGTATACCATTCTATTTTCATGAATAAAGTTTGATGAAGTTCTGAGTTCAGCACTTGTGTAATCAGTAGATGCTTGCTAAGGGGGACCACTTAGTAAGTATCTGTAGCTAGTTAGTTAGTTGTTCTTTTCTATTGATCATCAGTTAGCTTTCATCTTCAAAGTTTTCAAACAAACTCAGTCTTGTATTGCTCCTGCAGCATCAAGAATCCATCCCTGTGCCTATTCCTGCAGCATAAAGCCAGTTCATAGTTTGTGTTTCAGTCGTAGTTGTTATGATTTCTGTTTTAGTCAAATCATGGTTGAGTTAAAAGAACTTTGCATTACCTTTCTGTAGCATAGATAGAATTCCTTCCAAGTATTTATTTCTGTTAAATTGTGACAGAAATGAGTTCTTAGTGCATATATTGTCCTGCGCCATTCAAAGTATATGTTCCCTGGTTTGACAAGTAAATGAACGTCCATAAAGAGATATTAGTCGCCTGCTGGAATGTCCAATTCCTAGGAAAGGTTTTATTGTGATTTTAATATCCTTTTGTGGGTGCGACCACTTACAATGTTGAAAAGGTATTGAGGAGTTCTATATTACCATCTGTGCACTAGTTTCTATATCTATTCTAGGTATATCATTATTTCAATTTTTCCTTGGTGGGTGTCCTAGAGATTACTGGGATTATTTCAAACAGTGACAAACCTAAAGTTCAAATGATTCCTTGAGGTCTACAAATAGCAAAGGGTCTGTTCAACATAAAATGTTCTATTAGGAATTCTAAATTTCCTTACACTGTATGGGAACTATTTTATAGCTGATTCACGAATAGAAATATGGGTATCCCAATAGGAAACCCTTGGAACAATGACCTAGGAAAGTTAATTGTGCTAAATGTCTATATGGATGTTGACTTGTTTAAATCAATAGTTGCTAGTTATGACTCAGTAAGAAGGATTGTAAGAACATATGATGGGAAAGAGATGGTCAGAATCACTAAGGAGGAATTGGGTCTTGATTTCAAGTTCACTAGATGGAGTGATGAAATGTCCCAAATAAATGAGGACACTCTTAATAAACAGTATGATAAAAATAAGATTTCATTCAGAGTCCATGTCTTGCCGAGATTCTTAGCAGAAATAGTAGGATGGAAAATTGTAATAGGACCACATGATAAGGAACCTTTCCTAGTTAACTACTTTATTCCCTACTTCAAAAGGACTTTTTATTCCATTTGTCAAATAATTGGTTATGACCCTATTTCTGGAATGCCAATGGCATGGATGTATATGGCTTCCCATATCCAACACCCCCAGTATTGTGCAATATATGATTATGCAGAGTTTCTTTCAAAAAAATGCATGAAGGACTGACAATGTTGAAGAAAGTTGAATCAGGAGTGAAGTTCATCTGGTATTCATTGTTGATTCACATGTTTTTGTTTAAGAGTACAATTTATTTTGGACACAATATTGTATTGGAAAGAAAGGCGGGTGACTTAGATTTTCCTATGCAATGTTGGAACATAGTCTTAGGAAAAGATGAGAAGGCATATGACTATGCAACATTCCAAAATTTGTTTGCTTCTGAACTAAAGAATGTATTGGTTGTGTGTTTACTCAGGATTCCTATAGCTTTACATGATTTCTTAAGACCCGAGGAGAGAAATCTTGATCTAGGAGTTGATCATAATTGGGGGGGATGTTATTTCATACCCTGATTATACTATCTTAAGAGAATATGGATCTATTTTAGTACCTCATTTTCTCCCAATGTTTGTGCCAGAAAGAGTTGGTTTCCTTGAGGTTATGGGGAAATTGGGAAGTGTAGAAAATGGACACTTATTGAATCAAGGAAAAGGAACTTTCTTTCCTTTGTACACTTGTTTTTTCTAATTTTGTAATGAATAAGAGAGGATGGAATAATATCCTTGATATACTTAAAACATACCACATGAGGAGGTCAGTCGAGAGGGTCAAATATGATCCTAAAGTTTTTATGGCTTGGTTAAAAGAAAGAAACAAGAGCTCCAAATTTATCCATGTTTCTAGTACCATGAAGATATAATAAGAAATGTGTCAAACACTTTGGAGCAAGAAAAAAGGCTAGCAAGATGGATTGTATTCAATAAAACAAGAAGAGCCTAATTTCAAGATTCTTCTAGAGGTTGAAGATATAATACATAAGGTGGAACATGTAGCAAGGAATTTTGATTCTATAGTAGGCCACCTTGAAAATAAAGGGGAAATAGGTAAAGATAAAGGGAAATCTCCAATTATAGAAGGATCTAGTGGAGGAGAAATCCTAGGTATAGGAGAATAATCTACATCACAAGCCCCTGAGGAACCAAGAATAGAATTCTTTGTAAGGAGAAAGAGTAAGGAAAAGAAAATTGATGAATCCCCTACTTCGCCTCAGCAAGAGGAGTGTAAGACTCTTCCTATGCCATAAGTACCATTGCAATATCCACCAAGGTTGGTACAGCCTAAAATTGTGAACATTGATTCCCCACCACCTATTTAATTACCACCAAGGGAGCCACCATTGAAAAGGAAAAAGGTTGAAGCCACTAGTCTAGTGGAATATGATGATGAAGGCTTAGATGATGAAATTTGGGTTCTAGAATAGGAAATGCAAGAGGGAATTCCCATTACACCTATGGTAGGAAAAATGCTTCTATTGGGAACAAGATTGAGTAAATTTGATCTCACTAGACTCAATGGAAAGGATGATATGCATATTGAAGCATGTACAAGGTTTTTAGATGATGACTCCTTTGTAAAGACTCAAGATTTGATGGAATTTGCATACATGGCTAAAAGAGATGAGTATGTAAAAATTTTGGCTATAGAAAGGATCCATCACCTAGAATTTCCAAATACATCAAAAAAAGGTGATAATTGAAATGAGAACTAGATTCTAGAAAATGATTGCAATGGAGGGTCTAGAATTGGTAAGGACTAGTGGCATTTTGTTTCTACCAAAATAGGATCTTTCTTTTTCCATAGCTTTTGACACAAGAAAGAAAATTTGTAGGCCTCCCTATGAATCAAAAGAAGAAGTTGCACTTGCATTACAAGGGTCAACATATAGTGAAGATTGGGAAGCCTTGGGAATATGGTCTTTAGCTCCTAGCACAAGAAAGCTTGATATTGTTGAACCTACACCTAACTACAATGGAGGCCTAATAATAAAAAGAGTTTGAGAAACATCAACCTTAGAAGATGCCAATATGTTAGTTCATGTTGCATAATTTATGAGGGCCACTATAGAATTTGTAACTATAGAAAAGGACAAGCTTAGGACATAATGCAATAACTTGTTAGTTAAGTATGGAGACCTTGAGAAGTATAATATATAGCTACAGATAAAGGTAGCACTGTTGGAGGATATTTTGCAAAGAATGAAACCTAGAAAGCCTAAGTAGGATGATATTGACTCCCTCACTACCTCACAAGAAGCAGTGCCCCCAGAGTTTACTGTTGAAGCAAGTTCTTCATGGGCCATTATGCCATATAACATTGGGAGTGTTCCCATTTCAATAGTAGAACTTGACACATAAGAAGGGCCATAGGTTGAAGGGGCTATTAATAGGTATTAGATGCTTAGGTAGATAAGTGAGTACAAAGAAAAATGTGACAATCATGATGAGGATACTTTCGAGAGTAATATGAAGATTGTCACAACAGTGCTAGAACACTTGAACAAAAGAGTGAATAAAAGGTTGAATTCTATTCACTACAGTTATTCACCTATGGTGGATGCTATTAAGAATTTTGACATTGAAAGAGAAAGAGCCATTCCTCTCATGGAAATTTAGATCCATAGGAAGCTTGAATTGATAATGATGGGAATTGGAGTTAAGCAGGACCCCAATCCACCTGAAAAAGTTTAAACCTAATGCAATTATTGTAGGAAAGATTGAGGGATAAAAGGGAAAATATTGTATCATTGGAGAATCAAAAAATGGAGTTGGGAAAATCCTTCAACGGGTCACATCATGGTATTCTCCCATCCATTTTAAGAAATGATAATAGCATTAAGACTCTACAGGAGTGGAAAAATGAAACAAGTCAGGTCATTTATCATGCTATGTCAATTTATCATAGACTTAATATGTAGACATTAAAGAGATTTATGGATATGTTAGTTCATGCTAAAATTGTCCTACTAGAATTTGATAAGGAAGCTAACTAGATTGTCACCGAGTATGCACCTTATAGATAGAGAGTTCATGATGTTATGAAATTTGACTGGCCCACTAAATTTGAATTCTTGGCATGGAAGGGCAGGTATTTGGAAGGAGTGGGGGGTTCAGAATAAAAGGTGGCGAGTTAGTGATTTGAAATTTTGAGGTTTGCAACCATGATGAATAATGACTACTTGGGAATGCACTACATAGCTTGAATTTAGTACATATTAGGCTTTTAATAAAGTATAGAAAATTTAGTGCATCTTCTTCAAGTTGAATTAATGACAAGGTTGTAGATGTGAACATATCTCTTTACTTTTCTTTTCTATTTCTTTCATGATTTCATTCTTTCACTTTGTGCATGTGGGCAGAATTTTTGAGGTAATTGTTTAGTTGTACCCATTTTGAAAATTGGACTAGATCTCCAACAATGAATGAAGACTTCTTTTATTTTCCCACATCTTTCCCACCTCTTGGGAATGCATGTAACTGAATTGGGGAATCTTTATTTGAAGCGGTCCAATAAGGATATGACATCTGTACTTTCTGGTCTAAGGCTTGTTTTTCTTCTCCATTTATATAAGAAGGAATTTGGGGCTAGAAAGTAGGATTTCATTATTTTGTAATTGACATTGTGAATTGTGAGAAAAATACTAAGTATGTTTTAGAGTTTTTATCTTAAGTTAGAGTTCAGTACTATGTATGTAATTTTAATAATAGTATAACAAATATAATGTGGAGCAATACCAATTCCATGGCTATTAACTCTCCTTGTACTCATTTTATAAGTTATGAATGAAAGCAATCCAAGATTCCTTTTGTTTGTCTCTATTGTTCTCAATGGATGCTTGATTTTATTCTTGCTTGGTGATTCAAAGAATTAATGTAAATACCTAAGTGATATCATTAACTCATAAGAATCAGGTGCTCAGATATTTGTAAGTATTAATGATCATGAATGCAATATGGGGGTGTTGTACAGTGCATTATTTCTTGTGATTGTATGTTGCTATTGTTGACTTGTTATCTCATTATAGAGGTTGATATTGACTTCACTTCTTGGGATAAAGGCATTGGTTCATGTAAAGTGTTTGTGGTTCAAGTTTTGCGTTAATTTATAAACCAATTACTTTAATTTACAAATTCTCTAATGGATACCAATGTAGTTGTTTTAGGTTGAAGTTATTCCTTCTCATGCTCCAAGTATATGATATTGATAAATAAGTTGCCAACTTATTTGATGAATTATGTTGTTGAGTAATTTTATGAGAAGTATCTACTATTGAAAATGTATTTGATTATAAGTTTGTGAATTCCTAAGTATACATTGTGGGATTACCCTCCGGGGTTTCACAAAGCCCAAATTGTAGGAGTATAATTTTTGCAAGCGTCCACTCATTTGTTGGCCAATCCCTTTCAAACCCTGATTATTGGAAATGGAAAATTTTGTAGGTATTTCTAGAGATCAGTTTGGTTCTTAAAAAATAACCAACATGAGCCATCACTTACATGTTTGTAGCACCTTATTTCTAGGATTTGGTGAGTTGCAATATCATTATTTGTTCATTCATCATGCTCTATTCTATTTCATTTCATTTCAAGTGATTAATTAGCAACAAGGGGTTTGACCAAGGAAAACCCCCTATTCACTAACCCCACAACATTTTTCCCTCTTTGCATGTGATTTGTAGGTCTAGGTTGCAGATTTTTCGAAGAGAAAGATTGGAAAAGTTATCATCAAATTGTCAAAGTAGTTCAAAGTTGTCAAAGTTACAAACAAACCTTGGAGAAGGACTTCAGGTTACATTTTGTAGTTTCAAACCTATATCTATATTAGGAACAATAGAGTAGACTAAGAGCTACATAATATTGTTCTAAATTTCTATAAATCTAGAAGTGGACTAATTTTCCACTATTGGTGCATGATTCCCACTACCTAGAACTAAACAATATTTTTGCAGATCTTGGTACCCTTTTGGTTGAAACCTGTTCTAGCACAATTTTTCTAAAATTGGATTGATTCACCCAGCTTGGTGTATGAGTCCCAATCAACATCAACATTAGGTTTTTTAGGATTCCAGAGATCCATTCCATCTCCTGTAAGTTTCCAAGTTCATTATTCTAGTTTCATAACTTTTTGTTACATTCTACTTTCATTTTTAGGTCTTTTTACATATCACACTATGTTTTCAAACATTTTGTATTTTCATAGTTTACACTTGATGGTGAACCCCTTTATTTTCTTACTCATCTCAAAGGATTCCTTATAGTCATATCTCTCACATCCTTCATTGGGTTGAGATATCTAAGGTGTCCTTGAATGTGAATATTGTGAAACTAGATCCCTCTCCTTATATCCATTTTGTAGACAAGGAAGTGAAGCATCCATTTTTTGGTGTCCACATTTTGGTGAGCTTGAATTTTGAACATCATAATTCTAATTTGAAGTGAATTTACATCATAGATTTATCTTGCATTAGAATTGCATTACATTTTCAAAAAAATCAATACTAGGACTCATTCACCACCTTGGGAAAATCAATCCCTTTGCACATTTTGCACTACATTTTCTGGAATTTAATCTTCATTTTCTAAGTTGTTATCTCTCTATTTCAGTTTGCAGATTTTTCATTTTGAATTCAATTCATTGCATCTATTTTAATTTCATTCATTTTGTGCATTTCTTAAAATTAAAATTACATTTAGATTATTACATAATTTATACTCTGAAACTTACATCATGGATATGTGTTTTAACAAGATTTGGATGTCATTAAAATCATTAGTAGATATGTCAAGTTGTGCCTTTGGAAATGACGCTAATGATATTTAACTCGCTCATGTTCCATCAACTCCTAATGCATGTCCCTGTTATGTTGGCATAAACCTTGAAGAAACATATGGCAAATGCTTCACCATCTTGAGAAAACAAGGATGTGACACAACAAGGAAACATGAAATTCACAAACTCTTAGATAAAAAATCAATAGATGAAAATATAATGGGGGTGGGCTATCAAGATCCCTCTCATAATAGCAAGCCTTCTAGAGAATATCTAAGGCTTCATGATGATGGTATAGTGATCTTTGTTTCCACTCCCGATATGAATGTCCTTCTTCCTAGAGAGAAACCCTTGATTAATAACAATTACAAGGATGGGAGGAACAATTTGGGTCCTCCTCATTTAATTAGAGAGAAGGGTGAATATAGAAAATGCAAGAGGTCTTACAAGTTAGAAAACTAAAGTATCCTCACCCACCACATGAAAGTGAAATTTTTTAACAAACTCTTCTCAACCAAGGATTGATATTATTATCACCTATGAACTGACTAGTGCTATATCCTAAATATTCCAAAGTTACACATTGTCCATATCATCGAGTTCTTGGACATAGTAGTGATGATTATCATGCATTGAAGGAAATACTGAGCAAGTATCACTTCAATGGCAATAATTGTTATCTAGTGATCACATAACATATTCTCCTACTCTTTGTCATGTAATAGTTGTAGAACATTCTCTTCTTGCTATTACATGACCTTTCCCATCACCTACCTTGGCTCATTCTTGTCTCATTCTTTCCACTTATACAAAATGAGATTGGAAGTGGATGAATTTCTTGTAGGTTGACTTGTATTTTCCTTACTAGTCTTTTGAATTTTCTTTTCCTTTTTCCTTTTTCTTTTGTGTGATTGCATGTGTGTGATGTGATACCCTATGATGTTTTGTTTGATGTTCTCTCTCTTTGTGGCATTCCTATATTTGTACCTTCATTCTTGTTTATGTCGTCCAACACTTTCATCCTTTTATCTTTGTATTTTTCTTGTGTTGTCCTTTTGGGGATGACGCCAAGAATTGAAACATTCATTTCTCCTTCATGTTGACCCAAAAGGGTTTCTTTTTCTTTTCCTTTTCATTTTACCATTATCATTTTCTTGTTTTTTCCTTTTGGGGATGATGTGCAAGGTATCAAGACATTCATGTCTCCTTCATGTTGACCTAGAAGGATTTCTTTTTCTTTTCCTTTTCATTTTGTCTTTTTTTTTCTTTTTGTGTTTTCATTTTGGGGATGGTGCAAGGTGTCAAGATACCTTGTGTCTCTTCCATATTGAATGAAAAGGTTTTTGTTTATTTTAACTCTCTTTATGTCATTCTTCCAGTTCTATGTGTATTTGGGGGATGATGACAATTTCAAGATCTCTAAAAGAAAAATCCATTGCAACAAAGAACATATTGAACCCAAAACCATAGATCCCTTATGTGTTTGGTGTTTTCATTTTGGGGGAACCCCTCTCTTTTCTTTTTCTCTTAAAGGACACAACTTTACTTGGAAACATATGAATTGGGATAGGGCTTTCCCAGTTAGCTCTCATGTATTTCTTCTTGTTTGCATTTTTCATTTGCTACTTTAATGTAATTTCTCACATTATGGTATTCAATAATTCATTTATAGTGGGGGAATATATTGGATTTTTTTTTTTCATTTTCTCTTTTTCTTGGTTCTTAGTGTAGCCTTCTTACTTCATATGATGCCTTTGCCACTTTGTGGATGACATTGGGTGTAATGTCCTTCATGAGCATGATCTATCTTAGCATATTACATTACTCTTAGTGGCTTGATGCGACACACTACATCCCCTAAGTTATGAATATTCTATTCTTTGATCAATCATCTCTTCGATACATTAGACACAATGTACGCTAAGTTAAATACCTCACATGAACTAAGAAAGAATCCTTTGAACATTCTTTGCATGTTGCATTTTTCATTTTTTATATGGCCACCTTGCATAACATAGCTTGCATTCCTATGGAGCCATCACATTTTTTCATGAGCTCCAAGCATACAAAGTTTTACTTGGTCTCATGAAGCTAGAAAGACCATTTTCTTTGTGTTGTGCCTTATTAAATTTATCAAGAGGTATAACTTTGGTATGGTTGAGTGGGAAGCCCATTCCAAGGCATGACTTTACCCATATCCACCTACATGTGTGTGAGTGCATACCAACCATGAGTGTATGTTTCTCACCTTTTAGGCCTTCTCACCTAGTGGACAACCATTAGTTTTGTCTCCTCAAAGTGAGTATGCATTTTCTAGAAAAACAACCTAGATCTGATCCACAACATGGTATACAAATGGTTGAAGCTTGATCTGATTCTTTTTTCCTTTTGAATTTTTCATCTTTGGCATTGTATGCTCGTGCCTTGTTGTTCATGATATCATTTTTATGTTTGTTCCTTTGTTCTTATGTTGGTTTGTCATGTGATCTTGATCTTGGGGGCTTGATCACCCCTCTTGATCATTTTTGTCCCATCTTGCTAGCATTGGAACATTTGAACCCCTCTTGATGCACGTTGGTCTAATTTAGTGTAAGTTTGAAGAAGGTTCACCTTCTCACTAAAGTGGGCTAAATATGGTCACCAAAAAAGTAACCCTTCTACTTTTCCTAACTTTTTTGGGCCTTATGATTTTGGCTTAATTTTGCCTTTATTTAATGTTGTAATATGGATAACACATATACATTAGGTCTTGGGCCCTTATGAACTAAAAGGATTCAAATGGTACCTTACTTAAGTGTTGTAAAGTGTTGTAACATACTTTCACACTTTTCTAAGGTCTTGATAATAAAATAACCTCTTTTTACCATTTACCAAGCTTTGCTTTGAAGTGTTATAAAGTTTTATAACACACTTTTATGCTTTCCTAGGCTTGTCATTAATAATTGGGCTTTCTTATGCTTTAATTGGCCCCGTTTTGCATCCATAGGAATTATTTATGTCTATTTTTTAGAATAATCTAGACAAATATCATTTAAAGCATCAAAATACCAAAACCCACCTTAAATTCCTAAGGTGGGAATCATTTACCATTATGGGTGAATGAGTCCCCTTATGTAGGACCCATTCACCTAAGGTGGAGAATGAATCCCCTTTAACTCAAAATTCAAATTTAATTTAAAATTTTGGTAATTTTTTATTCTCCAAGATCTAAGGTTGGCCTGTAATGTTGTAATTTTAGGAATTATTGCATAATTTATTATAAATACAAGGTTATTTCTCTCATTTCATCCTACCTAATCAAGCATTCAAGTATTCATGCATACAGTTCACAAAAGCATTGAAGGAATTTTAGGGGTAGTTTATCAAGCATTCAAGAGCATACTTCAAGTTCCTTTCATCATCTCAAAGATTGTTTGCATCATGTTTTTTTAGAGGTAACAATTGTAATGTAGTATTTGTGTTTCAAGAAACCATTCCATCAACATCAAGCTACATTTCAATTCTACATCCATTTAGCAATTGCTTACATGTTTGTAGTAGCTTATTGCTAGGGTCTGGTGAGTTGCAACATCATTATTTGTTAATTCATCATTCTCAATTTTATTTCATTTCATTCCAAGGGTTTAATTAGCAATAAGGGGTTTGACCAAGGAAAACCCCTATTCACTAACCCCACAAAATTTTTCCCTCTTTGCATGTGATTTATGTTAGAAACCAAGATCAGATTTGCAAACCAAAAAGACCTTCCACAGAAGAGAAAATTAGAAAAAGCAGAGAGGTTGCAAAAGAATGTAGAACATAAAATTGTTCAAGAATTTGTAATTACATGATAATTATTTTCTTTATAAGAGAAAAAATGCATAACCCTAATCTTATCTTGAGCAACAAGATAGCTCAACAAGATAAGGATGACAAATAATTAACCTAGGAATTAAATAATTACCTAAGTAAACTTATGTAAAGTGTAATTAAATATTAATTACACCAACACCCCCCCATAAGTGCAACTTAGGGAGAAAAAAATTATGCAAAGATGAGTCTTGCTAACAAGGCCAGATCAGGTACTCATGTACAAATGTAAAGATGAGGTAGAGAAGGAAAACCCAGTGGGACAAAACCCCCCTACAATGAGATGATTGCTGCAAAGAAGCACTGGAAGAACACTGTGGAGTAACACTAGAACCGCAATCTGACAAGCAAGGAAAGATACTTTTGTTTACAACTAAAACCAAAACCGGAATCATGATAATGTGACAGTAGACACAATGCCATAGAACACTAGAAAACTCACAAACTAGAACAACCCTATAATCTATGAAGTAATAGTAGATGGGATGATGACAGAATCTAGAAACCGTGTATCTAGATGTCAATGCCAAACTATGAATGAAACTCTTCCATGGGAAGGAGTACCATGAAGACTTTGGAACATTAGCCATAAAACCATGGCCCTCAAACTGAGAAGAATTTAAACCAATGAGGATCAAGAAACATAATCTCTCAACTAAAGTGTGAACCGATGAATCCGATATGTGTCAGGCTATAGCAAAAAAAGTGGCGAAAAGAAACTGGGAAACAAAATAACCCATACAAACTATCATCAAATCAAGATGGATATGGAGATCAAAGTGAAAAGTACACTCTAATCAGATTTATTATGTAAGAAACCCCCCTGAATGGAACTTTATCTGTGTTCATTTATTACAATAACCCAATGATTGCAAAAGGAGAGCATCCTAAACATGCATAAACAAAAAATAATATGATGTGGTATTGAAATGAAGTACAAATATTCAAGTTTCACTTTTCCAACTACTAAAACGTCCAAGTAATCTCTAAAACACTCATCGGGACAAATCTAGAATAATAAAAAACTTGGGACAGATACAAAAAAGGGTGCATGGACAACAAGATAGAGCTCCTCAATACCTTTCCAATTCTTCAAAGAAGATGAAAATCAAAGATCATGGCAAAAATTTATGAGCTCGGAAGCCCAAAATGAACATTTGACTTCAAATAGAAAAAATAGAAGATAAATAGAAAAATTATGCAAAATAACCTACACCACTAGAAAGTTCTTAGAACCAGCTTTCCGGTGATATCTCATTTTCCCAATTTTGATACTGTATGTCCAAGTTATGACCAAAAGAAAAAAATTGCTCTTTTAGGGCAAATCAGGGCTAAGAGGGGCAAAGAGGGCCATACGGACGGGTGACATCATCCTGACGTCAGCACTTCATTGTGTTAAAATTGATGGCCAAGTAGCCGTCAGGGTAAAAAATGCCTCCCTTTTCTAGCAAAATTTTGTGGTTGCCGGAATATTCTTTGGGTATCAGAATATTCGCAAAAATGTCAAAATCTCTAAGAGGAATATTCCTATGCTGCAAATTTGATGGCATGCCAGAATATGCTAACCGAACTACCAGAATATTCCATCACTGGACTATTAGCCAGGGTCGGTTTGGGAGCTCTTGGTCTACAATAAGACCGCAGGCGAGGCTGAAGGGAGCCCACGGGAGTTGGACCAAGCCCGACAATGGATGGGCATTGGAGAGGGGTGGCGGAGACTAAATGGTGGCTGCCCAATGGCCACTGGGTGGTGGGAGTCATTTCAACTGGAGGCACCAAACAAATCCTAAAAATGACATGTTTTTAAAAATATTTTTGATTTTTGTGCTTCAATCTACGTGCTGGGGAGGCCGTATGCCCCCCAAACAAAAAAGTTTTTCCTTTCAGAACAACTTCACCAAAATTGATGAAATGATATGCGTTCTTAGGGTTTTTTCTTACTTTGAACATGATGGTGACCTCCATTTCTTCCCAAACTGCTCCAAATTTTTTTCTACCCCAATAACTTGCAAAAATTCTCCTAGACTAAAACCCTCACAGATCTGGCAAATGATGGCCAAAATATGCAAAATAAAAGTCAGTCCTAACTTTTTCCAGTGCTTTGAATCCAATAGTGAAGCCTGATCAGATCAAAAATGTTTCATGAATGATCTCAAGGCATGATACCCTCGAGGAATCCTGAATGAACCTTGCAATGATTTTCTCAAAAATCTGAGAAGGGGCTACAAATCAAGGCTTTGATACCATGTTAGAAACCAAGATCAAATTTGCAAACCGGAAAGACCTTCCACATAAGAGAAAATTAGAAAAAGCAGAGAGGCTACAAAAGAATGTGGAACATAATATTATTTGAGAATTCGTAATTACATGATAATTATTTTCTTTATAAAAGCAAAGATGCATAACCCTAATATTATCTTGAGCAACAAGATAGCTCAACAAGATAAGGATGACAACTAATTAACCTAGGAATTAAATAATTACCTAAGTAAACTTATGTAAAGTGTAATTAAATATTAATTACACCAACAATTTGTAGGTCTATGTTCTAGATTTTTCAAATAGAAAGATTGGTAAAGTTATCATCAAGTTTTCAAAGCAATTCAAAGTTGTCAAAGTTGTAAATAAATATTGGAGAAGGACTAAAAGCAAGATTTTATAGTTTCAGACCCAGATTTATATTAGGAATATTAGAACAAAATAAGAGCTATAGAATCCCATTCTAATTTTGAAAAAATCGAGAAGTGGATGGATTCACCATTGTTGGAAAATGAGTCCCATTGCCTAGGCCTAAACATGATTTTTGTAGATCTAAGTACCCTTTTTCTAAAACCTGTTCTAGTACAGTTTTCCCAAAACTGGATTGATTTTTCTAGCTTGGCATATGAGTCCTAGTCAACATCAATAGTAGGTTTTTTAGAATTCCATACCTTCATTCCATCTCCTGCAAGTTTCTAGGTGCACATTTCAAGTTTCATAATTTTTCGTTACATTTTACTTGCACTTTTAGGTTTTTTTGCATATCACACTATATTTTCAAAAAAAAATTATTTTCCAAGTTTACATTTTGGTGGTGAAATACTTTCTTGTCTCAATCATCTCCAAAAATTACTTACAATCAGATCTATCACATCCTTCATTGGTTTGAGATCTCTAAGGTGTCCTTGAATATGAATATTGGGAAATTGGTTCCCTCTCCTTATATCCATTTTGTGGACAAGGAAGTGAAGCATCCATTTCTAGTGTCCATAGGGCTTAGCGGACTTGGAACCCTAAAGGGGATATGGAGATAATGGTGGCATCCAATAACAATTTTATGGTGGTTTTAATTATCCAGTTGATTGTGATAAAGCTTTTGAAGGAGGGCCTTTTTTCAATAACCATGTTGGGTTATTTTTAAAAACATGACATGTTGGTTTTAACCCTACAAAGGAAATCCCAACATGTTCCCCTATTTTGGTAATGCTTCCATAGTTTCTACTAGAAATTTTTGGAGGAACAACATATTGCATATTTTTTCTTTGCAACTAGCCAATTCAATGGGTTTGCCTCAACAAATATTGGATAAAAAGGTAATTTATTTTTCTCCCATATGTATTTAAAATTTATTTAAATAATCCTTTTCAAGATTCTATCAAAATATCTCTAGGCTCCTCCTCTTGGATCTAGTAGCTCGGTTATGAATCACTACCATTTCATTGTAGGGTGTTCTATAAATATGGCCATTTACAGAGAAAGTTCCCTAGACCTAACACTACAAGACCCAGTTTTAATTTGTTGGCTTGTCAACCCTCTAAGGCTGACAAGGGGAAGGTTCCTACTTCATGGGAAGAAGATGATAAATAGGGTTTTACTATAGTGCAATTTATGAACAAGGGAAGAGGATAGAAAAGAACCCTTAAAGATAGGAAGGGTGAGGGTGTATTCAATAAATTGAATGTGTTGGATTACTTAGATCGAGAAGAGTGAATCCAATGGTTTTAGATTATGGTGATGGTAAGGTACAACCAGATCATGATTTATCCAAGGTCGATGTTAATAATGTCTCTATCCAAGGGGATCCTTTGGCTTTAAAAATGGATGCAAATCTACCTCTAATGGTTTCAAGTGCTTTGGTGGTGGTTGGAAATAATGTAAGGGTTGATGGGTTAGCTCTAGTTATGATGCACTCTCAACATGAGAGGATTAATTTTGATCCAAGGTAAGGTAGTAAGGCATATACATTGTTGAGACTTCAACAAAATAGCCTCAAGAAGGGTGTGCCAAAGAAACATCCCAAGGTGGCATAGAAGAAAGATCGGGATAAGATTAAATTGTTGGGGGAGACATTAGTGGAATCAAGATTAGTTAAGACCATTGATTCTCATCTTTCCAACCCACATTGATGATAATTATTTCTTGGAATATAAGGTGCTTGAACAACACTCCTAGATAAAATATTTTTCATGGTTTAGTCAAAGAGGATCCAAATTAATCTACATAAATAATTTATAACATGCCTCCTAATTTGTAGATGTGAAGTTGTTAGTGTATTAGTGCCTAGGGTAATGCTAGGGTTCTTGCTTGCATATGGAACCCATTGAAGGTAACTCCTCGGTGGTGGATATCTCACATATTTTCTATCTCAATGATAACTACAAGCCTAGAATATGGAGAGAATATCTTTCTTTCTAATATTAATGGTCTTATTGACTTCCTTGGAAGAATTAGTCTTTGAGCCCATTTGTGATATATTTAGTATATTTCTCCCTTGAATCTTTAGATCATGGCTAGGGCCTTTAATGCTATTATAAGTCTACAGAGAAAGAAAGGGGGCTTGGTAAATATTGAACCTTCTTCTATTATTCTCAAAAATAACATTAAATCCTTGAATTTGGTGGATATAAAACCTAGTAATGGTTTGTTTACCTAGCGTAACAAAAGACATGGCAAGGATTCTATCTTGGGGAGATTGGGTAGACCTTTTGTGTCCTATTTTTGGGTTGAAAATAATTTTTCTATGATCTCTTAAATATTGGATTGGAGGGGTTCAAACTATTGGCCTATCAAACTATCAACTTGTTTAGTTAGGGCCACTAAGAATCCATCATTTAAATTCTAGCTTATGTGGTTGTGTGATCCTTCTCTCTAGGAGATCATGATAGATTGGTTGAGTAGAGGAACTCCTACCTATGACACAACTATGTACTCCTTTATTAAAATTTTACAATTTTTAAATTTTGTGATCAAGAAGTTGAATGGACTATCATTTGGTAATATATCTATGGCTAAAGTGAAAGCCCAATCTTGATTGAATATAATAACTTGCTTGATTAGATATTATGTCCACACTTATATTTTTTAAGGAAGAAGTTTCAACTTTAAAGGACTTAAAAGAATGAAAATTAGGTGAGGATTTGTTTTGAAAAAAAAGGCTTATACTGAATGGCTTCAAGAGGGTGATAAAAGTACAACTTTGTTCTTTACTTTTGTTATGGCTAGGTAGCATGGGAATATGATCACTTCTCTTTGTCATCCTAGGAAGTCAAGTTATCTTCCCTTAGAGATAACTCAAAGGAAGATTTGAAACATTACTCAACCTTTTACATGAAAGATACAGCCCTTTCAATTGAGGATTAAATTGTATTTTAGAGGTTATTCCTTAAGTTGTGACTAGGTAAATTAGTGGGATGATCATTAGAAGTATTTCTATTGATAAATTGGATTGAGTTATGTTTCATATGAAAAGGGAAAGACCCTAATCTAAATAGTTTCCTCGTTAAATTATTTCAAGAGTTTTGAGATATTATAAAATTTTATTTAGTAGAAGTTGTATGGGAGTCTCAAAAGAACAAGAAGATTTTGATATAAATGAATGTTACCTTTCTTACCCTATTTCTAAAAGAGAAGGAGCTAAATTCTTGAACCTGTACAAACAAATAGCTATTTATAATGCGGTTTACAAGATTCTCTCTAAATTGATTATGGTGAGACTCAAGTTGTGGATGAATATGCTCATCTCTAAAGGAAAAATTTGATTTGTAGCAAGTAGGAAAATTATGAATGGGGTTGTCATTGATGTGGAAACCATGCATTCTATAGATAGCTCAAAGGAAAGGGAGTTGTTTATCAAACTGGAAATGGATAAATATTATATCTTAGTTAAATGGTAATTGTTATAATGAGGGATTGCACCTAAATGCAAAGTTGTAAAGCTTAGCAATCACGTGTAACATGGAAACACTTTTGAGCCTATGGGTTGCTCATAATGAAAGTGAGTCTCCAGATTATGGGTCGATTCCCCTTTTGATTTACTATGAAGCTAAAATACTTAAACAAGAAAAGGGATAGAAGGTTAAATGGAATGAAGTGCAAAACTAAACTAAAATGATGGTGATGCACCTAAAAGATGATAAACTTGCAATTTGATTCACAATGACCTATCAAAGATTCTATCTACACAACTAGATCTAAACAGTTCAATCACATAAATATTTCATACAAATTCTTTAAATAAATTATCCTCTTCAAAGGAAAAATAAATGTCTTCATGACAAACATGATAACTCTAAATTATATAGACAATGTATAACCTATGAAACTGAACTTAATTGCATTCATACACTTATGAATGAGATAGAAAAAAAAAAAAAGGTTTCAAGAATGAAACATAGTGAATATTTTATCAAAAAAGGCATAAGGACGACATCTAAAATATGGAAGGAAAACTTCACAATATTTGAAAGATGAAAGGAACATTCTACAACTGATAAACTATGATAACCTTGTGGACATAGAAAAAGTATCCTTTTTTTCTTTCTTTATTTGGGATTAATTGATGAAAAATTATACTTAATGAGGCCTTGATTTAGTGATGTGAGGTGTTTCACACATCCACATTAGGTCTTGGGCCCTTGCAAATTGAATAAAATTAATTTATTGATGTCTTGTAAAGGTGTTCTAACACATCTTCACACTTTTCAAAGACCATAATATCAAAATTCACCTAAATAACCTTACCAAGACCTATTTAAAAGTGTTGTACAGTATTGTAACAAACTTTCACACTTTCCCAGGCTTGTTATCAATACTTACACCTTTCTTATGCTTTAAATGGCCCCTTTATACACTTGCTAGGCTTAATTAAGTCTCCTGTTGAAGAAGAACCTGATAAACATTATTTAAATTATCAAAAAATTTGAAATCCACTTAAAAATTCCCAAGTGGACTAAGTCACCATTGGTGGTGACTTAGTCCCATTTGGCCCAAAAATCAAAATTAATTTAAATTTCTTTTGAGTTTTTATCCCTTAAGCGCTAAGGTCAGCTTGTGATGAGGTATTTTTGGGAAATATTGCATAATTATTTATAAATATAGGGTTTTCCCTCTCATTTTACCTAATTTAATCACTCTTCTTCCTTTCATCATTCATCTTCATCATTCTTCTCAAGCAAGCTATGGTTTCACCATTCCAAGATATCAAGATAGCTTCCTAAGACATTTAAGGGCAGATTTTTCAACTAGTGCTATAGAAAATCAAGATCAATCACCATGGAAAGGTACTAAATCAATTACATTTCATGCTTCATTGCTTTATTTCTTCATTTTGGTTTAATTATCTAAAAAGGGGTTTGACCAAGGCAAACCCCTATGGCTTAACACTCACCATTTCTTTCTCTTTCATTGTGTGTTTGTAGATTTAGACACTTTCAGGGTTTGAAGATCATTTATGACTAGGTTGAAGACTTGTTGAAGACATCTCCTTGCTTGAAAAGCCAAAATATAAGCAAAAAGTCACTTCCAGGTCCAAAAATTAGAGTTTCAAAAGTGGACACCTATAGGGAACCAAAGTGCAAACCGAGGGTTTCAACTTCGACCTTCAAATTTTTAGAAATTGAGAAGTGTAATAAGTCACCAATAGTGGTAACTTAGTCCCATAGAACCTTTTCTAACAATTTTTTTGCAGATTTGGATACCCATTTGGTTGAAACGGGTTTCTAGGTAGTTTTCTCAAAACTAGGACTAAGTCACCTAACATAGTGTATGTGTCCCATTCAACATTTTTAGTCAATTTTTTAGGATTCCAGAATCTCTCCACATTATTTTTTAGATTCCAAATGCATGTCTCCAGTCTTTTTTCAGTTATTTCAACATTTCATTGCATCTTTAGGTTTATTGCATATAAACATGTGTTTTCCAACATTTTGCATTTCTTAGGTTTATTAAATCATTTTGTTTTAGATCAATGCATTAGTACATCATAATTAGGCATATTACATTCATTCATACATTAATATTGAATGAAGACATTACCCATTTTGGCCTATCTCTCTCCTTTTACATGAAAAACCCTAAAAGTGTTAGAGAGCATTAGGATGCCAAAATATTTATCCACATTTTGGTGAAATCAACTTTTGAATACTTTTCTTTTTTTTATTTGGAGTCCTTTATCATCCTAGATATAGCTTGCATCAATATTACATTACATTTTACATTTTTTTGCATTCTAGGTTTTCAAAAACTTGTATTAGTGAAAAGATAATTTAGCTTGCATTATTGTATATAATTTCATTGATAATTTCTGAAACTATACATCTCCATCTTAGGTCTACATCATACAAACTAAAAAGAATCAAAATCCATTGAAATTTTTTGGAAATTTTGAAAAAACCTCTAACTGGGACTAATCTGCCATGCTGGGTGACTTAGTCCCAATCTAGATTTTTCACTAACTGATACAACATTAGAAACCTCATTTCTATGCTTCTTAAGCCTCCTAGTATAATATACTATAATTCTGGAAATTTTTGGGAACATTTGTTTTATGCCTCTAGGTCAGAAACATCATTTAAAGATAGTAAATTTTCAAACCATTTCAATTACAATCATTTTTGCATCATAAATCCTTGAAAATATCTAAAATTTTGTATTTACATCTTGTCTACATTATACAATACAAATATCATCAACATCCATCAAAAATATTAGAAAAAACTAAAAAATATCCCTACTAGGACTAATTCGCCACCTTGGGTGACTTAGTCCCTATTCACTACAGAGCTAAAAACCCTATTTTTAAGCTTATGTTTTCTGCCATCAACTACCTATATCAGTTGGTTGAGTTTTTGTAATAGCCATTTCATTTGATTTCACTTACATTAGCTCATTTCATGCATGGTTTAAATTTCAAGTTTGCATTTCCATATTGTTACATCGTACAATTAGTCAATTGCTATCCTTAAAATCTAAAAAAATTGCATTCCTTTTTGCATATTTTCTTTCGAATGGTTACATTTCATGTTTGTAGAATAATAATCACATCATGTTTTCATTTCAAAAAGATATAGTTATAATCTTTTATGTTCTATTTTTGGATCTTATTGCATGTTGTAAAAAAGTTTTGTTAAGGGCATATGAATATGTGGTCCTTTTCACTCTCGTTTTGTTCGTCATAGATCCCTCTACTAGTTTCCATTATGTGGATAAGGTTAGTCTAGTGAAAGAAACCTTGGGTAATCATAAAAATCACATTTTTTCTTCTCCTATTATCTATCCTACTTGTGAAGAAGATATTATAGTGTTAGAAGAACCAATTGAAGAGAGTTTTAAAAATCTAAATTATTTCTCTCCTCTTACCTCTCCTATTAGAAAAACACATTACTAAACAAGAGGACATAATGATGAGTAATCATGATGATCACACATCACAACAAGACATCATTGAAACCTAGCTATGTTCATCTCCTAGCATTTTTTCCTCTTGTGATAGTGATAAAGATATGTTGGTGTTAGATAAAAAAACTTTCAAGATCTATGATAACCCTCTTTATGATCCTTCCCCTACCTCTCCTATTTTTGAAGACATTTCAAAACCAAGGAATGAGCTTATCATTGATCATGAAAATCATACTTTTTCTTCTCCCAATACCTCTCCTATTCATGACAAAGGTATTCAGGGTCTTCATTGTCCATCTCCTCATTCCCCTTTGGAAGATGTTGCACAACAAGAACATGACATCATAGAAACTTTCCTAAATAGTCTCCCTAACCCTAACAACCAACATTTCCCTTCTTCTAGTATCCATCCTTGATGCAAAGAGGATAGGTTGGTGTTAGAAGATATGCCTATTAAGAATCATGAGAATTTTGACCCTTCATTCCCTAATGCTCCAACCATTTGGGACAATTTGTTTGAAAATCATAGTGATCCTTCTCTTAATTCCTACCCCACTTGTGATGAAGCTACTTTACAAAATTCAACCTTGGATGACAATCTTACAAGAGAATGCAACCTTACAAAAACATGATAATCACATAGTCTCTTCTCCCCATCTTCCCATTCTTGATCAAAACAAAAATTCAACCATTGATCATTTCACTACATGCGATGAATTCATTTTAGAATAACCAATTCATGAATTTCAAGAACATTTAATTAGTATTTATCCTAACAATTCCCCTCCTAGGGAGAATATCATGGTTCTAGCAAACGACAACCATTGTAATGTGTCTTCCTCATATAAACATGTGTTTATAGATTGCCCCTTATTAGAGATACATCAAACCAAGACCACTAAGGTTATGAATACACAAATATTGTTTAGATCCCCCTCAATCAATGGACCTCATACATACCCCGTGGGACATCCAAAGAACCCTCTTATTCTCTACCCACCTTCACATAAAAAACAAACTCCATGACAACCTGAAATAATCCTTTACCCGCAATCACATAAACCTCCACCTAAACCTGAATTCACCCTTTACCCACCTTAGAATAATGCGTTGTAGCAATCATGTCATAATATTGTTGCTCATACATATAACACTAGAAACAATCTATCCCCACAACAACCAACCCCAACTTCCCTACTTTTCCCTAATTTTCCTCCTACTCCTCAATTAAGGGTGTATGATCTCCTTGAACAATTTAAGAGCACTCCCTCCAAGATGTCCCTTTGGGACCTTCTTCAAAATTCACCTACCTATCTCACTATGCTTCAAACAACCTTACAACAAGTTCCTATCCCTTCTAATGTGAAACAAAATGACATAGCAGTCATGTTTCAAGGATTAAATGCTAACATTTTTTTCCACCAACCTGAACTCCCCCCATTTGAAGTGCAAACAAAAATGATTCTTTCATGTTCATCTCTCAATACAAAAAAAAGGGATAAAGTGAACCTTTGGAATTGTCTTAGGGGTTAATGTCTGTAGTGCGAGCCTTCTAGATAGGCTTGGAATTGATCAATCAAATATTCAACCTGATTCTTTATCTATTGAGGGATTTGACAATGTCGAAACAAAACTGCTTGGGGTGATCGTTATACCTCTTATAGTTGGAGTAGAGACATTGGATAAACCAATCCATGTTATGCCTCATAAACATTCTTGTAATCTTATTTTATGCAGACCTTGGATTCATGCAATGAATGTTGTGCCTT
Organism: Sequoia sempervirens; assembly: GCA_007258455.2. Classification (NCBI taxonomy): domain Eukaryota; kingdom Viridiplantae; phylum Streptophyta; class Pinopsida; order Cupressales; family Cupressaceae; genus Sequoia; species Sequoia sempervirens. The sequence continues at coordinate 119,935,391 of VDFB02000013.1, forward strand.
CCACTCTTCATCAAAAAATGAAATACATCTACAACAACAAAGTGCACATCCTTGAAGCTAACCTTGATCCAAATAGTCATTTGAAAATTGAGAAAAATAATGTGCATCATTTAAACACATCAATATCCACTACACGCATGGAACCTATACAACCAAAAAATAGAGAAGAACATTTAAAGCTATTAGTTGATGATTGGGGTTCCTCAAACTTCACACCAACACTCATGGATAAGTACCAGACCATAAAAAAAAAAATTCAAATAAGGGACATGAAAAAGAAATCATGTCAACACAAAATTCCAATGATCATTCACAAGCATCCACCTCAACCACTTTACACCAAAACCTAATGAATTATATATTGACCTTTTCTGAACATAACAAAAAACAACCCCCTAATTCAAAAGCAATGAAAAAGCTTAATGGAAGAGGTTATGAACTTATGAAACAACTTGGCTATAGTGGAAAAGGATTTAGTGCTCTTGAAAAAAGGTATTTGTAACCCTATAGTCCCTATCACACAGAAAACAACTCAAGGTCTTGGCTATTGTCCTATGATAGAAATCATCAAGCCTTCGCTCAACATCAATACTCTCACACAATATTCTCCTAAATCAACCTCACCAGTTGTATATCATGAACTCATCGACACCAATGGTCTTGCAAGTCATCCTTTACAAAACATGAAACAAACAATGCACTCTTCTCTTAATGTTAATGTCATCTCACCAAACAGTAATGAGTTTAATTCATTATAGTTTATGCCCTCCTATAAAGGAAAGAACAAAATCTCGCAGTATAAAGCATCTTATGTAAGTATGAAAACTAATACTAAGTAAGAGGTATCTTTATCACAAACTATAGAAACCCCTTCTCACGTTGATCAAGAGGGTATCCTGTCAAGACTTCTCCAAGATCACTTGATCACCCTTCCTCCAAGAACTTAAAATAAATTCTATTACAAGATTTCATTTTGTTCATATCATAGATTTCATGGTCATTCTACTAATAAATGTAAGGCTTTGAGTCATAAAATCCAACATTTTTAGGAGTTTGGTATTCTTCCTTCTATGGGGGCACCTAATTCCTCTAATTGATACCAATTTTCACTCTAGCATTCATTTCATTAGTTATTCTTTTACACCCTTGTACTGCACTAAGTGGGGGCAAGGGGCTATGTAGCCTTGTCCTCATATGTCACTTGTCCTTTCCTCTTTTGACTACTCATTAACCTTTCATGATCATATAAGAGCAAGCTTGGGATGTGGATGAAATTTCTTAAGATGGCTTGCATGTGACATAATACCTTTTTTATGATGTAGCTTATTGGAAACATATGACTTGGCATAGGGATTTCCAAGTAAGCTCTCATGTTCTCCTTCTTCTACATTAAAGCAACTGGTCATAGTACTGGTGTTTACAATCGGTTTAAAGTGGGGGCATACATCACTACTCACATTTCATTTTGCAATTTCTTTCTTCTTGCAGTGTATCATGTTCTTGGTGGTGTCATTGGGCTTGATTCCCTCCAAGAGTTTGATACTCCTTTGGAACATCCTCTCTTGGAGATGTTAGGCACAATGTCCCCTAAGATGAGACCTTGCATGAACTAAGAAAAATACCTTTGAATGTTCCTTGCACTATTTTACTATTTACAACCATTGTCATATGGCCAGCTTGCATAACATGGCTTGTATGCCTATGGTCCCATCTTGTTTGTCTATGAGTGTCAAGCATATGAAGTTTTTTCTAGCTCATAGAACTCAAAAATCATTGTGGCACCTTATTAAAGTTATCAAGAGGTAACTTTGGTATGGTTGAGCAGGAAGCCCATTTCAAGGCATGAATTTTCCCCATATCCATCTGTGTGTTTGTGAGCACATATCAACTATATGTATCTCACCTTTTAGGTTTCTCACCCTGTGGACGACCAAAAGTTTTGTGGCCCCAAAGTGAGTGACCCTCTTTGGCATCACCCTCTTCGGCATCGAGCCCTTCCCCCCCTTCCGACTCACTAGAAACAAAGAGCTAATACACCCTCAGTGGTGGGGCCCCTGTAGGATGGGGCAAGAGGAGTTCTAGGTTACGGTATAATCTATCTCAACTACTCATGTTAGCATGCCCTTAGGAATGTTAGGCAACTCCCTTCCTTCTGGCTAAATGACCTGGAGCCCAGGGAATGGCATGTTATGTAGAGAATATGGTTGGTTGACTTTCTTGAACTCCGTGTATTAGCTTTCAGCTGGACTGAGGGTGGAAGGAAAGAATCTATGAGAACCAAACAAAACAACGAGGAGCCCCAGGAAAGAAATGAACTCCAGGTAGTGAGGATATACTTGGGTCTTGTCATCTGATGAAAAACTATGAGTTATGTTGCCCAGAGTCAGTATGAATTTTCTTTTTGAACAAACAAGCCTAAATCTAATCGACAACGTGTTAGAAAAATGATTGAAGCTTGATCCATCTTTTTTTCTCTTCTCTTCTTTCTAGTTCTTTCCATTACATGATTGTGTATTTTGTTTTGCTATAAAACATTAATTCTCATGTGTGTCCTTCCACGCTTATGTTGGTTTGACTTAGGATCTTGGATACTAGGGTCTTGACCACCTTCTTCATCTTTTCTATCCTATACCATCTGCATTGGTGTGATTAGACCCTCTTTTTAAATGTCTACTTTAGTGTGAGTTTGAAGCAAGTTCATCATCTCACTAAAGTGGGGGCTAACTGTGGACATGAAAAAAGTATCCCTTTCTTCTTGCTTGATTTGGGATGAATTGATGACAAATTGGACTTAATGTGGCCTTGATTTGGTTTTGTGAGGAGTTTCACACATCCACATTAGGTCTTGGTCCCTTGCAAATTGAATAAAATGCATTTATTAATGACTTGTAAAGGTGTTGTAAGGTGTTGTAACACATCTTCACACTTTTCTAAGACCATAATATAATAATTCACCGAAATAACCTTACCAAGACCTATTTCAAAGTGTTTTAAATTATTGTAACAAAATTTCACGCTTTGCTAGGTTTATCATCAATATTTACACCTTTCTTATGGTTTAAATGACCCCTTTATACACTTACAGGCCTTACTTAAGTGTATTCTTGAAGAAGAACCCAATAAACATTATTTAAATTATCACAATTTTTGAAATCCAATTAAACAGACCCAAGTGGACTAAGTCGCCATTGGTGGCATCTTAGTACCATCTGGATCAAAAATAAAAATTAATTTAAATTTCTTTCAAATTTTTATTCCTTAAGACCTACTTGGTCAGCCTATGATGAGGTATTTTTGGGAAATATTGCATAATTGTGAATAAAAATAGGGTATTCCCTCTCATTTGACCCAATTTATTCACTCCTCTTCCTTTCATCATTCATCTTCATCATTCTTCTCAAGCAAGCTATGGTTTCATCATTCCAAGATATCAAGATAGCTTCCTAAGACATTCAAGGGAAGATTCTTCAACTAGTGCTATAAAAAATCAAGATCAATCACCATGGAAAGGTATTAACTCAATTACATTTCATGCTTCACTACTTGGTTTCTTCATTTTGGTTTAATTACCTAAAAAGGGGTTTGACCAAGGCAAACCCCCATGCCCTAACATTCACCATTTCTTTCTCTTTCATTGTTTGTTTGCTGATTTAGACACTTTGAGGGTTTGAAGATCATTTATGACTAGGTTGAAGACTTGTTGAAGACCTCTCCTTTCTTGTAAAGCCAAAATAAATAAATAAATCACTTTCAGGCCTAAAAATTAGAGTTTCAGAAGTGGACACCTATAAGGAACCAAAGTACAAACCAAGGGTTTCCACTTTGACTTTCAATTTTTTAGAAATTAAGATGTGGACTAAGTCACCAATAGTGGTGACTTAGTCCCGATGAACCTATTTTTTAAATTTTTTTTGCAGATTTAGATACCCATTTGGGTGAAATGGGTTTCTAGGTAGTTTTCTTAAAATTGAGACTATTGCCCAGCTTGGCGTACATGTCCCAATCAACATTTTTAGTCAATTTTTCAAGATTCCAGAATCTCTCCACATCAAGTTTTAGATTCTAGGTACACCTCTACACTTTTTTTTATTTATTTAATCATTTACTTGCATTTTTACTTATTTTTGCATATCATAGTGTGTTTTCCAACACTTTGCATTTAAACTGTAGATTTTTGGCACATTAAACCTTTCTAGCACTTCTATGCTTTTTCACCTAAAAGGAGAAAGTAAGGCCAAAATTCTAGCTAGGTTCACTCAAATTATGTAATGTATGATGTAATTTAGGCTTAATGGAATGATCTAAGTGTAGTTTTATGAACTAATTGACTTATTCTATATGCAAAACCTAAGAATTATGTAATGTTGTAAAATGCAATGTGATATACAAAAAATGAACTATGAATGAACAAATGCAAAACATAAGAGAAAAGGGCTGAAACAAAGTGCACTTGGGAAAAGATTGCAGAATCTAGAATCTTCTAAATGTTGCTTGAAATCATAGGAAATCACTAGTGGGACTCATTCGCCACTAATGGTGAATCAGTCCTACTTCTAATGAAAACTATCACGAATAGGTTTCTAAGTGTCGTGATCTGGAATCCGACAAAACTTAGATTTCCAGCATTAAGGTGCGACTCATTTTCCACTGATGGCAAATCAGTCCTCTCCCAAAATTCTAAGAAATCAGAGGATAATTTTGTAGCACCAGATCTGAGGTTGTCTACTTATCGAGTTGTTGAAGTCAAATCTATAGAAAATAGACAAAATAACTTCTCCAAGCTTGAAATAGGATGTACTTGACTTGAAACACTCTTTTTGACTTCTTGTCCACTTTTCAACACCTAAATACTTGTCAAATCTCCATAAACAAGTCTACAAACACACATGCAAGAGGGGCATTATGGTTAAGGGCTAGGTTATATAGATTTTTCTTGGTCAAATCCCACTTTGGTAATCAAACCCTTAATGAAATAATGAAATGAAGGAGAATGATAAACAAATAACATGCAAATGCTATCAACTTACCAAACCCTTGTTGAAGATAATCTGAAGATATGTCAATGGGTGCTCCAAAATGCCATAATAATGCTTGATTAAGTGATGCAAAGTGCTTGAATGCTTGAGTGAATGAGTTAATAAGGGAACTTGATGAATGGGAGTTAGAATGGATGTAAAAAAACTTATTTATACATTCTTGTCCCTTAGTAACACATTGATACCTCATCATAGGCCAACATGACATAATTTTAAATAGAAACCCAAAAGAAAATTTGAAATATTTTGAATTTGGAGCTAAGACGGACTCATTCTCCACCCATGGAGAATGGTTCCCACCTTGGACTTGAAAGTGGGTGTTAGGAATTATCTTACATTTAATGTTATTTGTCAGGTTTACATGACAAAGTATACTTAATTAAGCCTTATAAGGGTATAAAGGGGTCAAATAAAGCATAAGAAAGGTGTAAATAGTGAAATTATTCCTAGAAAAGCATGAAATCTTGTTACAAGACTTTATGACACTTCAAAATAGGACTTGATAAGTGATGAAAAGGTGATTTTTTGGTGAATTGTAATGAATAGAATCTAGAAGAGTGTAGCAATGTCTTACAACACTTCATAATCAAACCCTTAATGAAATAATGAAATGAAGGAGAATGATAAACAAATAACATGCATATGCTATCAACTTACCAAACCCTTGTTGAAGATAATCTGAAGATATGTCAATGGGTGCTCCAAAATGCCATATTAATGCTTGATTAAGTGATGCAAAGTTCTTGAATGCTTGAGTGAATGAGTTAATAAGGGAACTTGATGAATGGGAGTTAGAATGGATGTAAAAAAACTTATTTATACATTCTTTTCCCTTAGTAACACATTGATACCTCATCATAGGCCAACATGACGTAATTTTAAATAGAAACCCAAAAGAAAATTTGAAATATTTTGAATTTGGAGCCAAGACAGACTCATTCTCCACCCATGGAGAATGGTTCCCACCTTGGACTTGAAAGTGGGTGTTAGGAATTATCTTACATTTAATGTTATTTGTCAGGTTTACATGACAAAGTATACTTAATTAAGCCTTATAAGGGTATAAAGGGGTCAAATAAAGCATAAGAAAGGTGTAAATAGTGAAATTATTCCTAGAAAAGCATGAAATCTTGTTACAAGACTTATGACACTTCAAAATAGGACTTGATAAGTGATGAAAAGGTGATTTTTCGATGAATTGTAATGAATAGAATCTAGAAGAGTGTAGCAATGTCTTACAACACTTCATAATCAAACCCTTAATGAAATAATGAAATGAAGGAGAATGATAAACAAATAACATGCAAATGCTATCAACTTACCAAACCCTTGTTGAAGATAATCTGAAGATATGTCAATGGGTGCTCCAAAATGCCATATTAATGCTTGATTAAGTGATGCAAAGTGCTTGAATGCTTGAGTGAATGAGTTAATAAGGGAACTTGATGAATGGGAGTTAGAATGGATGTAAAAAAACTTATTTATACATTCTTGTCCCTGAGTAACACATTGATACCTCATCATAGGCCAACATGACATAATTTTAAATAGAAACCCAAAAGAAAATTTAAAATATTTTGAATTTGGAGTCAAGACGGACTCATTCTCCACCCATGGGGAATGGTTCCCACCTTGGACTTGAAAGTGGGTGTTAGGAATTATCTTACATTTAATGTTATTTGTCAGGTTTACATGACAAAGTATACTTAATTAAGCCTTATAAGGGTATAAAGGGGTCAAATAAAGCATAAGAAAGGTGTAAATAGTGAAATTATTCCTAGAAAAGCATGAAATCTTGTTACAAGACTTTATATGACACTTCAAAATAGGACTTGATAAGTGATGAAAAGGTGATTTTTCGGTGAATTGTAATGAATAGAATCTAGAAGAGTGTAGCAATTTCTTACAACACTTCATAACACCTTCACAAGATGCCATTATTTGCATTTTAAGGACTTAAATGTGCATATTCAAGGTATATTACATCAATAAATCAAAGAAAAATAGACTAGACATAGTGAAGAAAGGCGTAAAAGACCATGAAAATGACAAGGGGCTATTTTTATATGACACGTTTAGCCCCCACTTTAGTGAGAGGATGAACTTTCTTCAAACTCACACTAAAGTAGGTGCGCATATCAAGAAGAGGGTCCAAATGCACTTATGTTAGTAAGATGGACTAACAAAAATCAAGAGGGATGATCAAGCCCCTAGGATGAGGATCCCATGGTAAACTAAACATAAGAAAAAAGGAGCACATGTGTTGAAATGAAAGAATCAATTGAAGCTTCAATCATATGTCCAACTAGTTGTGGATTAGATCTAGACTATTTGTTTGGAAAAGAGAATGCATACTCACTCTAGGGTGATAAAACTCATGGTAGTTCATTGAGTGAGAAGGCCCAAAAGGTGAAATACATAAGCTAGTTTGTATGCACTCACAAACAAAAAGGTTGGTATAGGTAAACTCATGCCATTGGATGGGATTTCTACTCAATCATATCAAAGTTATACCTCCTGATAACTTTAACAAGGCACAACAAAGGAAAATGTCAGTTTATCCTTCATGAGACAAGCAAAGCTTCGTATGCTTAGAGCTCATGAACAAAGAGGATGGTACCACAAGAATTCAAGTTGTGTTATGCAAGGTGGAAAAAAGTGCAAAGTGTAAAATGCAAAAAGATATTCAAAGGAGTCTTGTTAAGTTCATGCAAGGTCTGTCACTTAGGGAACATTGTGTCTAATGTCTCCAAAAGAGGAACAATCAAAGAATAAAATATTCACAACTTAGGGGATGTATTGCGCCACATCAAGCCACCAAGAGAAAAGTAATGTGCGAAGATAGATCAAACTTATGAAGGACATTACACCCAATGTCATCCACAAAATGACAAACACATCATATGAAATGACAAGGCTGCACTAAGAACCAAGAATGCAAATGAATTATGGTAATGTATGCTCCCCACTTTAAAGGAATTGCTACACACCATTCTGTGAGAAATTAATTTATAGTATCAGAGGAAGGAAAATGCAAAAAGTAAAAACAAGACATGAGAGCCAACTCAGAAAGCCCTATTCCAAGTCATATGTTTCTAAGTTAGGCTACATCATGTAAATGAAAATGAAAATAAAACAAAAGGGAGTTCCCCCCTAGAAAAGAGAACACCAAACACATAAGGGATATATGGATTTGGGGTTAGTATGTTCATTTCTACAATGTTTTTATTTAAGAGCTTGAAACTGTCATCATTCCCCAAAGCACATAGAACTAGAAGAATGACACAAAGAGAGTGAAAACAAAAGAAAAAATAAAGTTTGTTTTGGGTCAACATGGAAGATACATTGTGGTCTCAACACTTTGCATCATCCCCAAAAGGAAAACACAAGTGAAAATGAAAAATAGAAAAGGACCTTTTGGGTCAACATGGAAGATACATAGGATGTATCAACATTTTGCGTCATCCCCAAAAGGAAAACACAAAAAAAAAGTGAAAAGACAAAGTAAAAAGGAAAAGGGACCAATTGGGTGAACATGGAAGATACATAGGGAATCTCAACGATTTGCATCATCTGCAAAAAGAAAACAAAAAAAAAAGTGAAAAGACAAAGTAAAAAGGAAAAGGGACTGATTGGGTCAACATGAAAGAGACATAGGGAATCTCAATGCTTTGCGTCATCCTCAAAAGGAAAACACAAAACAAAAGTGAACAAAAGAAAAACATGACATATAGAAGAATAGAGGTACAAATATAAGAAGTGTACAATGAGAGGGGAAAAATAAAACACACGATATAGGCGAACATGATATGCACAAACGGAAAGAGGTTAGTAATGCCAATGTAAGTCAATCATTAACTAAGTTATTGGTTTCTCAATCTTAGTAGTTAAGTGGAAAAAGAATGACATAGTTAAGAGACAAAAAAATTCCATTACAAGGATAAGGTTAATAATTTCTTTCCCCTCTCAATGTGTAAAGTCAAGAATGAGCCGAGAGGGGTGATGTGACAAAATCATGCAATAGTGAGAATAGGGAATTCTACAACTATGACATGATAAAGGGATTGAGTAGTATTTATGGGATAATAGGAAAGCAATCAGTATCAGTGAAATGATACTTATCCAGTATGTCTTTTAATGTTCGACATTCTTCAATTTGATTTCCAAGAACATGATTATATTTGCACAATGGTATGTTAGAATCTTTAGGATGAATAACTAACCTATTCATAGGTGGTAAAAGTATAATATCTTTGTTTAAAAGAAGTTGAATTATCCTTTTAGATTCAGGTGGAGGATGTGTAGGAAAATCAAGTTTCTTCAATTTATAAGGTCATTTTCACTTGCTAGACTATCCTTTTTTGTGAATAGAAGGAGGAGGAGGACCCATGGGGATCCTAGTATCTTTGTCATTAGAATCAAGTAACAGTTGTTCATGTGGAAGGAGAAAGTTTAAGTCAAGGGGAGAATCAAAGATCACCATACCATCATCTTGAAGTCTCCAATATTCAAAAGGAGGTCTATTAGGATGAGAAGGATCTTGATATCCTAATCTTGTGGTGGTTTCTTTTTTTGGGTTTTGTTCAAAAATTTTGTGAATGTCATGTTCATGTGTTGTGTCATAACCTTGTTTACTTAGGATAGTAAAGCCTTTTCCATATGTTTCTTCAAGGTTTATCAGAGTATTTGTGACTTTGTGATCATTAAATGGTTTCAAATGCATTGGTTGAGAGGAACTAGGTCCACTTGGTGGAGTAACTTTAGGCCCTTCATTAATTTCAGGATGTAAATATGTAAAATGATTAGGAGTTGCAACGTAGGAAGATCTTGTGACTTCATGGAGGGATAAAATGTTGCATTGGATTCTAGGTTATAAAGACATTCATTGTAGAACTTGGTCATGCTATCATCATCCTCTCCAATGATATCTACATAATAAGGAGGAAAATCATGAGGATTTGAAGGAGCATGAGGAAGCTCAAGGTCATTAGGGTCACAACCAAAGACACAATTGGACATGTCTACCAAGTATTTTAATGAATTCCAAAACTTATTAAAAAAAAATGCCATGATGCAAGTAAACTAAAATGCAAGAAAGAACAGAAAATAAACAATTTGGAAAGTATAACAAAAAGTAACTACAAAAAATAGTAATACAAAAAAATGCCAGAAAATGCCTAACAATGCAATCTGAAATGTGTAGGTGCACTGATTCGCCCATAGTGGCGAATGAGTCCTAGTATGAGATTTTTTTATGTTTTTCAGAAAATTTAATGTGATTCTAATGATTTTTAGATGCCAATAGAGGATGCAGATGCATATTTTCAATGTTCTACAAGGAAAAAATGAAATTTAAAGGATTCTTTCATTAATGCAAGTTAAGACACCCTAGAATTTTAAAAAAATGTGTATGTGCAGGATCATGATGGGCCAAAAAGTGGCGATATGATGGGTATGTGTAGGGTATGTGGCTGATGGATTTTCTTTTACCCAAAATTGATGAAACGAAAAGGGTTTTTAAAGGAGGCTCTTAGCTTTCCACCATAATAAATTATGCTTTATTTTGAATTTAATAAATAGTTATTATTCATTTTATATTTGAATTACAACTAAAGTCCCGATTGATAGGTTGATTGATAAACATCTATATAGCTTTCAAACAATATCACATTTCTTGAATCCAAAACATGCATCACATTCTATGCTTTTCATACTATATGATTAAAAAAGAAAAAATTAAATTTTATGATGTTTTGACCAAGTTAAGGTGGTTAGACATACGATTTTTTATATTTTTTAAAAGTTGTAATGAAAAATTATAATTAATTATTTACTTGAAAAAAAATTACAAAAAACTATGCATCACATCGGTATATGATTCCTCTACTTATATCTAAAATTTTATAAAAAATGTTATCATTTTATTGTGGTTAGGGTGGTCAGACAGACACCTACTTTTTTTTTCCCCTAAAATTTAAGTACTACATTGAAATTTCAAATTTTCACCAAATAGATTTCTTTTTTTTTAAATAAACCTAGTAGATTAGAAACTAAATTCAATTTGATACAAATTCTATTCTTACATATTTTTGAAATATTATAGATAACTTATTCAAAAATTTACATCAAGTTTCCTAACTCTGATTGTTTGAAGTTTATTGCCACTTAAAGGCTTGTTTCTTCCATTATGATCCTCCACATACCAAACCAATACCCTAATTAAATGTTGATGAAAATGAAGTCTAGGATGTAAGATGTAATTGAAATAAGAAATTTAAAGTTCTCAATATGTGGGTTGACCAAAATGAATCATAGATTTTGGCACCTTAAAATTTTCTAGCACTTCTAGGGTTTTTCACCTAAACGAAGAAAGCAGGGCCAAAAGTCTAGCTAGGTTCACTCAAATTATGCAATGTATGATGTAATTTATGCTAAAAGGAATGATATAAGTGTACTTATATGAACTAATTGAATGATTATGTATGCAAAACCTAAGAATTATGTAATGTTTGAAAACAAAATGTGATATGCAAACAATGAACTATGAATGAACAAATGCAAAATAGAAAAGAAAAGGGATAAAAAAGAATGCACCTGGGAAAAGATTGGAGAATATAGAATCTTCTGAATGCTACTTGAAATCATATAAAATCACCAATGCGACTCATTCCCCACTGATGGAAAATTGGTCTTGCTTTTGATGAAAACTGTCACAAACAAGTTTCTAAGTTTCGGGATCCAGAATCTGAAAAAACATAGATTTCCAGTCTTAAGGTGGGAATCATTCGCCACTGATGGTGAATCAGTCCTCTCCCAAAATTCTAAGAAATCATAGGACAATTCTATAGCACCAAATTAGAGGTTGTTTGCTTGTCGGGTTGCTGAAATCAAATTTACAGAAAATGCATAGAATACTTTCTCCAAGCTTGAAATAGGATGTGGTTGAGTTGAAACACTTTTGTTGACTTCTTTTCCACTTTTCAACACCTAAATTCTTGTCAAATCTGCATACACAATTCTACAAACACACATGCAAGACGGGAAAAATGGTTAAGGGTTAGGTTGTAGGGATTTTCCTTGGTCAAATCCCACTTTGGTAATCAAACCCTTAATGAAATAATGAAATGAAGGAGAATAATAAACAAATAACATGCAAATTTTATCAACTTACCAAACCCTTGTTGAAGAAAATATGAAGATGTGTTAATGGATGCTCCAAAATACTTGATTAATGCTTGAGTAAGTGATGCAAAATGCTTGAATCCTTGAGTGAATGAGTGAATAAGTGAACTTGATGAATGGGGGTTAGAATGGATGTAAAAACACTTATTTATAAATTCTCATTCCACATTAAGCCATTAATACCTCATCATAGGCCGACATCAAGTAATTTTGAATAAAAACCTAAAAAAGAATTTGAAATATTTTGAATTTGGAGCCAAGGGGGACTCAATTACCACCCATGGTGAATGGGTCCCACCTTGGACTTGAAAGTGGGTGTTGGGAATTAACTTGCATTTAATGTTATTTTTTGGGTTTGCATTCAAAAGTATACATAATTAATCCTTATAAGGGCATAAAGGGGTCAAATAAAGCATAAGAAAGGTGTAAATAGTGAAATTATGCCTATAAAAGCATGAAATCTTGTTATAAGAATTTACAACACTTCAAAAGAGGACCTAATAAGTGATAAAAAGGGGATTTTTAGGTGAATTGTAATAAATAGAATCTAGAAGAGTGTAGAATTTTTTTACAACACTTCACAACACCTTCACTACATGTGATTATTTGTATTTTAAGGACTTAAATGTGCATATTCAAGCCATATTATATCAATAAATCAAAGCAAACTAGACCAAACATTGTGAAGAAACACCTAAAAGACCATGAAAATGACAAGGGGCCATTTTTCTATGACACAACATTTCTTAGGCTTTGCATCATTAAATTATTTTGTTTTCATATCAGTGCATTATCACATCATAATTAGGAATATTACATCCATTCATACATTAATCTTGAATGAGGACATTGCCCATTTTGGCCCATCTCTATCCTTTTAGGTGAAAAACTATATAATTGTTAGAGAGCATTCAAATGCCTAAATCGTTGTCCACAAACCTATAAAATCTATTGTATTATATTAAATTATTTGAGATGGGGTTTCTTAATTTCTATCCTAGAATAGTGACAACTAACACCTCTAAGCTAGTAATAACACATCAATAAGAGAACAAAAATAATGGAGAGAATGAAAATGAAAAACATGAAATAAACTACTCGCCATCATGGTTGATTCACTTCTCTTGCTCTCTTCCTTCTTATGCAACTTTTCCCTCAGATTTGTTGGAATACTTGTGTAAAACCTACAAATATTAAGCAAGAAAGTTGGAGAAGATTAGCTATTAAATTGAAAATGGAGGAGGAAGTTTTCTTTTATAGACAACCTTTTGAATGGATGGCTAAGATTTATCCTCTAAAAGGATTCTACGATCAATGGTGGAAGATACATGAGAGGGAGATTACAAAATGGATGGTTGAGATTGAGTCCTCAAAATATGCTAAGATCAATGGTCCAAAATTGATGCACCAACAATATGCTATTATTGGAGGAATCATGATAGGTATGATGCTTGATGGAAGGGCTTCTTTGACCAATTTGTGCATAAATAATTTATTTTAAATTAGTTATTCGAAAATGGAGGAAAATGGAGGAGAGGGACAAGTGGAAAATAAAGAATTTATTCAAATTATTTATTTAGAGGAAATGAAAAAGGAGCATTTAATTAAATTTATTAATTTAATTAAATGGCATGGTGGAAATTAAATAATTTCAACAATTATTTAGTCATGGAAGAATAAAAGGTCGAATAATAATAATTATTACTGACTATAGAGAAATAATTAAATAAATGATGATTTATTTAATTATAGAAGAAAGGTATATATTAGCGATGCAATTAAATAATTTTAATTGATCAAGATAGAAATGAGAAGGTGAATTAATTAAATAATTAAAATTATTTAATTAGTAGAAGAATATGATCAAACATAATTGTGTAATTATAATTATTTAATTATTAAAGGACGACAACCAATAAAAATGACGCTCACAGACTTAGGACATTTTTTAGTATCTACATTTTGCCCCCCTTTGACATAATGCAGTTCATCGCATTGTGTCAAAGAAATTTAATTTGTAAAATATGCCGCAACAAAAGTAGGGTGAGGAAATATGAGCAAGAGGGTTGTGGTATGCCCCCTTGTGAGGATAGGCGGGTTCAAAGAACATGAATGTGCTCACGAAATGGATGATAAGACTAGAGGATGAATTCCATAGAAGAAATGTTAGCATGGAAGGGGATGGATGTTAGTGTGAAAGAGAAAGGAGGATAAAGATGGAAAGTTAGATAGGAAATTATAAGGGAACCAACTTTCATGTTTACATTTTTATATTTATCATCATTAGCTATCAAAATGTCACAAGTAGACCACAAACACCATGGTATGACACAATCCAAGGTGTGCAAGGTGACCATTTTAGAGAGACAAGTAGTCAAAAGACAAAGTCAATAGAAAAGGAATGCCTTTACTCATAATAAGGACCCAATTATCCTAGTCTTTTTTCTAAGACAAACCATCAACAACAAAAAAAGAAAACAGGCCATGATCCATCATCATCCCTCTAAATCCTTTAATAGGACATCATCAAGGAGACTAGTAACATGACCCAAAACCAATTGAAAAGATAAAAAAAATGGAGATCAACAAAGTGTTTGCCAAGATAGTTTGTGCTAGTGATAATGATGAGATTATTTGATTGACTGATTAGGTTGACCAAGATGACCAAGTTGGTTGAAAAATATTGATGAAGTGATTTGATTGACCATTCCTAGCCTTGGGAAGGACACATTCAGATGAAGGAAAGATTGATTTATTTATCAAATTTTATTGATAAATATGAAAAATTGATATGGTCAATAGGATGAAAAATATTGATTGAAAAGTTGACAAAAATTGACCAATTTATTTGATTGATTATACTTAGTTTTAGGAAGGACACATCCTGACTAAGGCAAGATTGATTGACTAGGTTGAGAAGATCAATTGTGACAAAGGTTGATCATTTGTTTGACAAAGATTGATGAATATGACTAAGCAATGAGAAGATACCCAACTATAGGAAGGAAACATCTTATTTTGGGGAAAGTAACACATCTAATAGAGTTGACCAAATGATAAGTGTTGAAAAGGCACCTATCTGCAAGAAAGACTTATCCTTCTTATGGTGAATGACCAAATCGACAATGTCTAATCTTAGGAAGGATGTATCCTAATAAAAGACAAGAGATAAAACTGATTGAGACAAACAGAATGATGCCCCTTTCCACTAAGATTCATGATCTATTTGATTGGTTGGTGATAAGATGATTAACTAATTGAAGGATTTTGTTGGCTATGTGCATTTGTTGGTTCATGATTTAGTTTGAATGATGATTTTTTTCAGACCAAGGACATGACTGGACCTAATAAACCCTAAGGGAATTGACTGAGGGGGCCTTGATGGCTCATCAATAGATGGCCTTGCCTATGTAGCAATGTGTAGAAACCTCGTAGTTTGACATGAATTGAATTTTTCTCATTCGACAAAAGATGAAGTCATGATTTTATTTAGAAAAACTAAAAGGATTGACCTAATGTCTCAGGGGCTCATTTAATATGAGCCTTTCCTACATATAAAATGTATAGAGTAAATGTAGTTCAACCAACACAAACTAACTTAGACTATGATTTTGACGATTTTCCATATTTTTTGGATTTTGAATTTTTCTGATTTTCTTTGGATTTTGATGTTTTATAATGCTGATATTATGTGTTATTTCCCATGAAGATATGAGTAAAGGAAATTTCCCTAGTTAGGTGTAGGACCAATTTATTATATGTAAAGGGGAAGCAATAGGCAAATGCAAAGGATGACTAGATACCCAAATGTCAGTGGTCCCCAGGCTATGGGAGGATGAAAAAATTTATTATGGGTGAATGGTATGTGAAAATGGGTGAGTTGAAAGTGGTGAAAAACCAAATGGAGTGATAGTAGATGAAAGAGTAGGGACTAACTACACATGGTGCCTGTTTGCTAAGTTTTCACCATGGTACTTATCTAAAGCACCATCGAAGTGGTTTTCAAATTTTGACAAATTATTTTTCTTTACTATTTTCTTTAAAAAATTTAAATTTTTTTGTTGTCACCAAGATGCATGTTTGCTAGGTTTTCATCAAGGTGACCTTTTTTTGATTTTTTTTTTTTTGTATTTTTGATTTTTTAAGGGGATACTCTAAGAATCAAGTGTAATACTTCCAAAGGTGCATGTTGTTGATAGGTTTGGAAAATAGATCACCTTAAAGAGTAAATAATTGATAAGTACCTAATCCATATGATCTCATAATGATATAAGGGTCTGATCAATTAGGCTCAAAATTTCTAGGTTTTTCTCATTCTTCTTAATTCTTTGAATTTTCTTTCAAGACTAAGTCACCAATGTCAAAGCTTTTGGGTTGGACCTTTTTATTTTAGATATGTTGAAGGAGATTCTAGTATACTTGTTGATGTGTCAAATAATTTTGTCTCTTTTCATCTAGTAACTCTAGCTCATGTAGAAGAGATACATGATAATCTTCTTGATCAATTAAGCCTTGCATAGAAACCTGCAAAGAGGGTAACTCGACCTCTATAGGATATATAGTCAAAGATCCATAGACAAGGGAATATGGAGTGACTCCAGTTAGAGTGCAGACATTATTACAGTAGGCCCATAAAGTAGGATTGAGTTGTAAATTCTAGTCGTGGCCAACGTCACTGACAGTCTTCTTTAGGAATTTTAGAATGGTATTATTAGACACCTTGGCTTGGCCATTTCCTCGGGGGTAATATAGAGTGGAAAAATGATGTTGGATATGGAATTTGTCACAAATCTCATAGATATCCTTGTTTTTTAAAGGGTGACCATTATCAGTGATGATGGACTGTGGAATACCATAGCACAAAATGACATAGTTTAGGATGAAATTGGCTATCTACTTTCTAGTGATGTAATTCAATGAGATGGCTTCAATCCATTTTGTGAAATACTCAGTAGCGAAAAGGATGAACTTATGTCCATTAGAAGAGGTGGGATGGATTTTTCCTACGAGGTCAAGTCCCCACTAAGAAAATGACCAAGGCAAAGTAAGTGGTTGAATTTCCTAAGCTAGTGCATGTATAAGATCTCCCTGAATTTGACATTAGTGACATTTCTTCACAAAGTGATAAGAATCACATTCCATCATAGGCAAATAATATCCTACTCTTATGAGATTTTTAGCTAAGGTTGGACCAGTGGAGTGAGCTCCACATATACCCTGGTGTAGCTCTTGTAAGGATGTTTGTGCTTCATTTTAGTTGAGACAACAAAGGAGGGTACTATCTAGGCTACGATGATAAAAGGTATCTCCAATAATGGCATATTTGGATGCTTGTTGAATAATTTTTTTTTGTTGGTTAAGGGACAAGTTTGGAGGGATAATTTGGTCATGCAAATAGGTGTAGATGTCTTTATACCAAGGAGATTAGAAACCAAAAATTTCACACACAAGTTCAATTTTAGGGACATCAAATGTAGGGATCAATAGTTGTTCCACCAAGAACTCATATTGTGAGGCATTGTTGGAAATGTCCAATAGGGATCCAATTGTAACCATTGTGTCAGCTACTTTGTTCTAGATTCTTGATGCCCATTCAAAGGAAATATAATCAAAGTATAGTCTAAATTTTTCTATCAAGAGCTTGTAGGGCATCAACTTCTCATCCTTTGTGTCATAGTCATCATTAACTTGTTTAATCACTAATTCAGAGTCACCATAGGCTTGAAGGTCCTTGATTTTCTAATTTATTACCATTTGAAGTCCTATCAATAATGCTTCATATTCATCCATGTTGTTTGTGCATAGAAATTATATCCAAAATGACTTAGGAATGGAGTCTCCTTGAGGTGTGACAAATAAAATACTCACTCTTGATCCATAACTTGTAAAAGATCCATCAAAATATAGCTTCCATGTTGTTTGTATGTCTATGACAAGGATTGATTCATCTAGGAATTAAGATACCAAAGGATGGTTTTATTTTAATGGTGCATCTGCAAGTTGGTTGGCTATTACTTGTCCTTTTATTAATTTGCGGTCAACATATTCAATGCCATATTCACTCAAGATCATAACCCATTTATCTAATCTTCCTATCAATGCTTCTTTGTTTAGAAGATATTTCAAAGGATCAATTTTGGTAATCAACTTGGTTTTGTGAGTTAGCATATAATGTTTCAATTTTTTTTTGTGAATACCACTGCTAGACATGCTCACTCAATAGGACAATAGTTTAGCTCATACTTGACTAAAGTGTGACTGATATAGTATATTTCCCTTTCCTTTCCATCATTATCATTTTTTGCTAAAAGTACCCCCAGCGATGATGTAGTAGTTGTCACATGTAGTATTAGATGTATTTCATCAATTCATGGCATAAGGACTGGTGGAGTTAATAAATACTTCTTGATTCAAATGCTTCTTCACACTTGTTATTCTAATTGAAGGGAATGCCTTTCGTAAAAAAATGTTGGAATGGATGGGTCTTGTCTACTAGCTGAGAATTGAACATCTGGATTGCTTGTAGTCTTCCTTGTGATATTTGTAGTTGACTAATATTGGTTGGTAATGACATGTCTAATATTGTTTTTACTTTGTAAAGATCAACTTCTATTCCTCTACAAGAGACTATATATCCTTGTAGTTTTCTTGATTGGGCCCCAAAAACAAATTTCTTTCGATTTAGCCTAAGTTGATATTTCAAGTCAAGTGAAAATATTATCCAGTATTGCTAAGTATCCACTTCATTCTATAGATTAGGAGAGAAGATCATCAACATAATCTTTCATAAGGACATGCATATATCCATGGCTCTCTGATAGGTGGCTCCAATGTTTTTCAGTCCAAATGGCATGACATTCCAACAGAAAGTTCCCCAAGTACATGTGAAATTTTTTTTTGGTTAGTCTTTAGTTGAAATTCTGATCTGATTGCAACTTGAGAATCCATCCATTAGAGATAGCATTTCATGTCCAGTAGTTAAATCTACTATGATGTCAATGTTACCTAGAGGAAAATCATCTTTAAGACAAGCCTTATTAAGGTCTCAAAAATCTATGCAAACTCTAATTTGACTATTTGGTTTTGTGACATGAACTAGATTTAATGTCCATTCTACATAACCAATCAGTTGAATGAATCCAACATCCAAGAGCTTCTTGAGTTCTACCTTGACAAGGAATGCGATCTGAGGGTGCACTTTTCTTAACTTTTGTTTGAATGGCTTCGAATTTGGTAGCAATGGTAAGTGATGTAGAACCAATTTGGGATCCAATCCAAGCATATGGGCATATGACCATGCGAAGTTGACTTGTCTTTCTAAGAAGAATTCTATGAACTAAGGATTTTCCTCAATAGTCAAGGATACTGCTAACTATATTATTTTGGAGTTATCTAATTTTTGAATGTTGACTTCCTCTATTTATTCTATGAGAAATGATTATCTCTCTTGATCTATTAGGAGATAGTCCTATCCTCCATCCTCAAGCACCTATGAGAGGTTTTCACCTTTAGATACATCCTTTATTTTTACTTTTTCACAGTTAGCATGCACCTTTCAATTTTGACGTGAAGACCTATTATTTTTATTTTTACTTTTTTTCATTTTCACTTTTGTGACTAGAGGACAGGATAGCCTCAACAAAGTATGTGGCATAATTAATTTCTATGGAAAATCCAACTTTATGATCTCCATTTGATATTCTATCATAAAATCCCATGAACTCATGAATAGCTTCATCATTCTCAAAAGTATCTAAACTTGGTTGTCCTTGTTGATCCCAATCTATAAGTTGAGGGTAGACAAGAGGTAAGCCATCATTTGTATTGTCAATAGTCATGTTGTAGGAAGATAGGGAAAATATGAAACTAGATCCATCAGGATCCCAAGAGGCTAGATTATTGGATTTCCAAAAGTAGTGTTGGATCCATTCTTCTTTAGTCAAAGAAAGTCTCAAATGGGTACTCAATGGATTTAGTGAAGAATAAGGGATGAGCAGTTGGTCAAATTCCCCAAACAATTTATCAAGTGCCATGAAAGTGGTGGAGGATATTGAATCCCATTCATATTCATTGGAATGAAAATCATAAACCCTAGGGCCTTTATGTGTCTCGCTCTCATTTGAAGCACTAGCAATCTCACTTGAAGGTGACCAGATACCTTAGATAGTCACTTTTACTAGAACAAACCCTATCCCTTGATGAGTTATTAGCTTAGGAGGTTGTAGAAGTTCCAACATTCCCTACTTGTTCAGACCAAGGTCACTGTGTCCATCATATCCATATAGTTTCATTATTTTAAACCCTTTTGGATACTACAATTTCTTAGTTTCAATATCCTCCTCTTCTTTGTACAGCCATGTAAGAATGTGGCCATCTAGAGATTCCTTAGCAAGTTCCCCCCATTTAGTGAAAGTGGTAGGTGTATTGTGGATAAAAACTTTGGGTTGCATAGGATGTTTCTTTCCATATGTCTTTGGTGACTCGGGTAATTTTCCAATGAAAAGGAGACTCTTCATGTTGTATTCTCTACAACATTTGTCTTGGATTTAGATCTTAGGCATGGAAGGTGTACTTAATGAGTTGGATGATTTGAAAAGGGTGGATGGATCAATGTAGTAGGATGGAGTGGTGGATGAAGTGGAAGATGAGTCCTCTCGATTGATAGGCACTTGACGTTCAATAATTCCTTTGAGGTTGGAACAATATTGGAAAGGATCAAGGTCACCTGGAATAGTGATTTTAGTTTCATCATGTGGTAACTTCAGACATTGATGGTAGGTGGAAATAATATCCCTCATAGCATGAATCCATGGTTGCCCAAGGACAAGATTGTAATGTAAATCCAAATCCAAGACATAAAATATTGTGCCATGTATCACTAGGCCAACCGTCACTGGGAGCGAAATTACGCCTTTGGAAGATCGCTCGACATCATCATAAGCATTTATTATGATTTTCTTGGTGTGGTCAATACAATTATCAATGTATCCCAATACCTTCACAAATTTTATGTGGAAAATATTCAAGCCCGCTCCATCATCTACTAGGACTTGTTTGATCTTGTGTGTATTAACGTATACTTCTAGATGTAGAGGAATGTTATGGTTAGATTTTGGTACTAAAAATTCTTGTTTGGAGAAGGTGACGTGGTGTGGCATAAAAAGGTATCCAACCATGGCCTGAAATTCATTGAGATCTAGGTTTGTAGGTGCATAGGATTCTTGCAAGGATTTACCAAGGATTGCTCTGTGTTGTGGTGAAATATGGAGTTCCAAGATAGAAATTTTTGCGGGATTTTTCCCTAGCTACTCTAGAAGGTTATATTGACCCTTTGTTCAAGGAATTGCATATGGAATTGAAATAGTTATCTTGGTTTTGTAGGTGGCAACAACACAATCTAATTTTGGATTTTTTATGGTGATAGTGGCAATGCAATCATCAAAGGGTGTCACGTTAAGAATGATGGTGTTGTAATCATGATTGACAGCTGCATAGTTGGCATTGCACAATTATTCCCTAAAATGGAGGCATTTCCTTTATCATGGAATTGCAAAGGGGTCTTGAATATTATATGATCAAAATTTCTTTTTCCTTGTGAATTATCAATTTAAATGGTTTAATCCTCAATAAGGTCTTGAATGATATTCTTGAGTTTCTAGCATCTTGATGTTTTGTGTCCTTTTTGTGATGGTATTCACAGTATTCATTGTCTTTCCACCTATTAAGTTTGATCAAGGAAGGTTCATAATTCTTGGTGCCTATAAGTTTGATGAAATTAGATTGCAAAAGTTGTTTGAGGATTTATTCAATAGGTTCACCTAGGGGGTGTATGTTCTCTTGGCATGGGGAGGACCTCTTCTTTGTTGGTTGTTTTGGATAGTATTTAGCATTTTGTTTTGACTTTGGCTTTGGTACTCGGTGTATGGGATGTGTTTGATGAAGAAGGTCCTTTAAGTTGAATGATTGGTCCTTTGGTTATCAATTTGGCATCAACAACTCCATCATTTGTGACATTTTTCTTTCGGGACCAATATTTACCTTTGTCATTGTTGGGTTTATAATTTTGTTTGTTTATCTTAACCAATCCTCTAATGATAAGGCCTTTCTCAACAAGGAAACCCTTGTCAATAGTCTCTTCAAAGGTTGTGCAACATTGGATTTGAATTCAACTCATCAACTCTTTGTTAAGGTTTTCTACAAACATGGTGACAAGTTGTTTTTCAGGAATATGACAAGGGAATTTGTTAACCAAACCTCGCCATTTTTGGTAGAAAGAGGTAAGTGATTGCCCTTCTTCTTGCTTGGTCGTGCTCAATGTTGCAAGGGTGACATTGTTTTTAATGTTGAAGGAGAAATGATTGATGAATTTTTCAACTAGTTTACCCCATGTTTTGATTCCTTATGCAAGATGTGAGAACCAATCTAAGGTTTCCCTTGTAATAATTTTTAGGAATAACCTCATCAAATAGGTGGATCATATGCAACTTCCATACATTATGTGTTGAATTCATAGATGTTTTCTACTGGATCCCCTAACCCCTTATATTTAGGAAATGATAGTGTTGTGAAATGCGAGGGAGTGGCATGTATAAGTTTTGATCAAATGGAAAAGGGAACAAATCCTCCATAGAATATGTCTTATTGTTGGTTCTCAATTGCATGTTGGTCATTCATTGTTAAAGGGTTTGCATATGTTGGATCAAATAGTGTGCAAGGGATGTTGTTGCATTGTTTTTATGTGAGGTCATAGTGTTGGCATTGAGATCATATGTTGGATTTCAATTTTGATTGATTCTTTGTGATATGAGACCTTGATTGTTAGATGAATGTGAATTGTTCTGATTTGAAATGAAATTGTTGTTTGGACTTGTTCCAAAGGTGAGGTTTGCATTTGGTATGGTACTTTGGAATTGTGGTGGGGACCTTTGATTCATATTTTGGTTTTAGAAATTTAATCCTTGATTTGTAAGTGAGGGTATGAGGCCTTGATTTACATGTTGATATGAAGGCATGGGCCCCTGATTGATGTTTTGATGTGATGGAATGTTCCATTGGTTGAAATTTTGGAATGAAGGAATGTCTCCTTGATTGACATTTTGAAGGGATGGTATTATCCCTTGAGTGGAGTTTTGAAATGATGGAGGGGGTCCTTGGTTTATATTTTTAAGTAGTGGAATAGACCCTTGGTTGCTAGTAGACCCTTGGTTGAGGTTTTGACTTGGGGTCTTTCATGAGATAATGCACACCTTTCTAGGGTTATTTGGTGTAGGTTGATTTAATGAAGGTACACTTTGAAATTGGAATGAGGGCCCTTCGTTTGTGTTTTGAAATGTAGGTATGGAACTTTGGTTGGAATTTTGGTTTAAGGGTGTGTGACCTTGGTTTAGATTCTAGATAAGAGGTGTAGGACCTTGTGATGTGGACCCTTGATTTATATTTTGAAAGAGAGTATTTTTGAAATTTTTAGCCATGGTGTTTGAGGAACTACCAAATGTGAAATTTTGACCTTATGTATTAGCATGATTTGGGATGTGCATTGTGGTGGTAGTAGCCATGTGTGTAGTTGTCCCAAGGGGTATGTTGGCCATTTTTTGTGATGAGGGCATTCCAAATGAATTTTCATTTTCTTGTTCTATGATAGTTGATACGTCATAACCTTGAGGTAACTTGGCACCCTTTTTGGCTAGTGCATAGAAAAATTTGTTTGGATTGGTACTAACAAGTTGGTCAACTATGCTTAAAATTCTTTGATCTTGATAAGCCCTTTCAATCTCTTGATGGGTCAATTGTTTGTTGACTACTTCAAAGTTTAGGTCTTCTCAAGGGTCACTTTTTTCTCTTTGTGATGTGTTGTTGCGAGGTGTAGATTGATTTGAGTCTATGACATTATCAAAAAAGGGGTCGCTTAAGAAGTCCATGTCCTTTTGTTTGGCTTGTGACCTCATTTCAGCCATGTGAGACATTTGCAAGTTGGGGGATAGTGCAAAATGACAATGACACTATGCTATTTTTTTTGGATTTTTTGGATTTTAGGATATGAAAATGCAAGGATGACAGTGCCTAAAAGATGGGGGATAATGGATGTGAAAGGACACTAAAATATTTCAATTGATGGTCAAAGTGACTGATAAGGTGACAAAATGATGTTAATTAAAGACCAAGATTATTTAATGTAACCAAGGTCAAATGAGATTAATCTATGATTTTGTATTTTTTATATTTTGGAGGTATGAAAATGTAAGGATAATGAAGGATTGATATGATACTAAGGTAAAATGAGCTATTTTTTTTAATTTTTGGAATAAGAGGTAAAGTGCAATCTAAGGAATGAGAGTCTAAATGAGGATAGTTAATGCAAAGGAACCCTAAAATTTTAGACATGGGGAGGCACTCAAGCTAGTGTGAATCCAAGGAAACAAATTTTGAATGCCATTGACGAATAAGAGGACAACCAAGACCAAGACACAAGAAAAAGACTCAACTTGACAAAGTGACAATGAAAAGACAATGAAAAGGAAAATGGTCAACAAAAAATAGAATAAGTAACCAATAATTTTTGAAAGATCAAAGGTCTCCCTATGTTCAAAATTTTAAGGGTTTAGATGCAACCTAAAAATCAAGGTTTAATTTCTACAATGTAAGGGATGAAGAAATTCAACCTATAATGCAATGGATTAATAATGGGTATGCTTTAAAATGAGCTGTACAAACTTGCAAGTCTCTAGTTTATTAGAAAGAGGTCACCATGGACTATTTTTTATCAAGTTTTGGACATTGGATTTAGAAAATTTTGTTTAGTAGACAATTGTGATTCAATTTTTATCAATTGTGTTTCATAGTTGTGGCTCAGGTTGACAGATGTGGCTCTATTTCTGACAAATATGTTTCAAACTAAAAATTGTAGTTGCTCAACTGACAGTTGTAGTTCACAGTGATAATTGTGGGTCTGTGTCTAATAGTTGTGGTTCTAGAATGGTGTTTTTGACAGTTTTAATGTTTCTTAGTGGTTTTAATCTAATTTTTTGACTGTTTCTAATGAGATATGACTAGAAAATAGAGCAAATAGTATCAAAGCAAATTTTTTAGGATTGGGTTTATGTGAAAATGTTTTGTTTTTTTCAAAGAAGGCAAGCACAATCCTAATGTTGGTAAGGATAATATTTGCTGTTTTCCCAGTTGGATTTCTCCAAGCAAGCTTATTCAAAGTGGATAGCCTAGGAACTTGGTAGCACTTGTTGAATATCCAATATACTGAGAGGGGGGGTGAATCAATATCTTCTTAAACTTATTGAAAAAATACCAACCAATTACTCTAATGCATATAAGAATAAATATAAATAAGAGCATTAACAAAACATGAAGTCACACAACACATGAACACTAGGATTTTTATGTGGAAAACCCAAAATGGGAAAAACCACGATGAGTGTTGGCTCACAATATAATATAATTAGTTATAAAATATTACAAAAATGGGGTGGCTCACTACCAGGACTCATTGTCCAAACTGAGAAGTTGATTGCCTATAGAATTACAATGAAAAAAATGGCTTACAACTAGAACATGAACTAATAATGTATACCTCACAAGTGTTGATTTAGTTCCAATGAAGCTCAATAAATTGACTTGACACACTTCATCATATTCACACTTCTTTTAATTTGCATTCAGATTGATAACAACTTATTGAAAAATGTCCAATATATATAGTTGATACATTTGCAAGCATCAATTAGGTTAGCCTAATTAGATCCAACTCTTATTTCTCAAAAAATAGTCGGCTTCAAGATTTCAAAAAATATTTAAAAAAAAATTCAAACATTCAACATGCTAAATCATGTTGGTGTGGACCTAAGATAGGTCACACATATATCTGCATGACAAAATTAATTCACCATACCACCAATTATCCATGAGGTCATCCAAAGATAGACCTAGTAGCAAAAACACAACAACAAAATAATATTGATACACCAAATGAGCATCTAAATGCATCAGATTTTGAATATACATGCTCCTAACATCCATAAAAAATTTCTCAAAACTCCAAGCAACAATAATCAACAACAAAAGATTGCGGACCAAAATACCAGAGAATGACAATTGCATACCGGTTCAGAGACTGGTACAAAATACCATATCAAATTAAGAATTAATCATGTAGTTACAACTCATATAACATGATGACATCAATGAAAGCACAAAACAAAAAAATGAGATGTTCTTCTAAGGTATGTGCAGGATCATCATGGAAAAAATAGGCCCTTAAGTGGCAACAAAATCAGAAAAATCAGAGTTAGGGAACTTGATGTAAAAATTTGAATAAGTTATCTATATTATTTCAAAAATATGTAAGAATAGAATTTGTATCAAATTTAATGTAGTTTCTAAACTACTAGGTTTGTTTAAAAAAATAAATCTATTTGGTGAAAATTTGAAATTTCAATGCAGTAGTACTTAAATTTCAAGGAAAAAAAAAGTAGGTGTCTATCTAACCACCCTAACCACAATAAAATGATAATATTTTTTTATAATATTTTAGATATAAGTAGAAGACTCATGTCCCGATGTGATGTATAATGTTTTGTAAAAAATTTCCAAGTAAATAATTAATTATGAATTTTTTATTACAATTTTTAAAAAATATTAAAAATTGTATGTTTGACCACCATAACTTGGTCAAAACTTCATAAAATTCAATTTTTATTTTTTTAATCCTATTCTATACGAAGCATAGAATGTGACACATGTTTTGGATTCAAAAAATGTGATACCATTTTAAATCTATAGATGTTTTTCAATCAGTTTATCAATTAGGACTTTAGTTGTAATTTGAATAGAAAATGAATAATAATTACTTATTAAATTCAAAGTAAAGCATAATTTATATTGGTGGAAAGCTGAGAATCTTCTTTAAAAACCCTTTTCGTTTCATCAATTTTGGGTAAAAAAAATTCGTTAGCCACATACCCATCATATTGCCACTTTTTGGCCCATCCTAATCTTGCACATACCCTCTCCATTCTTCCAACAATCTCCCCCTTTATCATTGATGGAAACATGTACAAAAAACTTACAAGACCTCTTATGTACAATGCTTCTCCCCCTATCACCAGTATTTTCTTTCTCTATCACTCTTCATTCCCCCTTTAACATCAAGGAGAAAGGGTGGCTCAATAGAAATCATGAAAACAATAAAAAAAAAATTAACCAGAGGATGGTGAACCTTGAAGCTCCTTAAGAATACCTTTCCATGAAAATTTACCATTCTCCCAACTTTTATGTGTAGAAATGAACATCCTATTCAGGGATTCCAAATCCATCAAATTTTCCTTTGCTTCATCCAAAGTACTAGGAGTCAGATTCATCTTTCTAATTTTCTTTGTACTTTCCAAATCATTGGCAACTGAGGTGTACTCCATTCTCACAAGATCACCTAGTTGTCCAATTTTTTTGATGATTTCTTCCTTTTGCTTCTATAAAATAAAAAATTATCACTATGAGCTGAGATGGCATTCCAAGTTGATTTGTCTCTATCCTTGGATGTGTTGTAGGTACAAGAGATAGTAGCCAACTGGGACTCAATAGAGCCCATGATAGTTTTAATACTCTAAGTGGTATTAGACCACTTCAAAAAAAAAGTAAAGACAGCATTAGCTTCAGTCTCACAAATTTGCATAGATTCTAGATTTTTCTCAACATTAATGTGTGACAAAGCACACTTGTCATGCAATGGCAACAATCTTTTCTCTGCTAGCTTCTCCTCAACCTCTTCCTTAGTCTTCTCACCAAGATCAGAGGCATACTCCTTAAAGGAGTCCCATAACAATCTCAGAGTTTCTATAGGAGTGAGAGATGTATCAATTGATGTACTATGTGTTGTCTCCTGCAACTCCTTAAGAGCATCTTCAATCATTTCTATTCCTTTTTGGTGTGTCTCTAGAATCCCTCTTCCACTAAATGCATGCAATGCATCACCCAATACCAACTTATGCAAAGGAGAATTATTGCCTAGATCCACACTACCTTGACCCATAGGATGTTGTAAAATCTATGGAGGAATCACCAACTAGAATCTAATTTTCTTGGATGGCAAGCCTTTCAACACATCATCACTAGAGGAGGATTCTTTGGGAGATCTCTGAGATTCTACAACCTACTTTAGATTTTATTCATTCTACCCAATAGATTCCTCATTTTTCTCTTCTTCATTTGTTTCTTCTTCCACTTTCTCTTATTCTTCTTCTTTCTCCTTTTCCTTTTCTTCTTTACCCTTTTCATCTTCACCTGTGTCTTCATCCCTATTGCCATCATTATCTTTTTCCTCATTTTCACCTTCATATTTCTCTAAGTCTTCAACATTATCTTTTCCATCAATATGCTTTTCACTTGTAATGTGCTCTAGAGGAGCATCATCATGTTTTTCAGGCTCATCTTCACCCTCATTCTGCTTCTCCATTTTTGGAGGATCATTTTCAACACCTGTATCTAGAGGGATATTTGCATTGTTTATTTCTATAAAAATTCTTGTATCACCTGTACCAGGAGGAATATCTTCCTCAACATTTTCAACCGAAACTTCTTCACCCAACTTAAGTGCAAAAACAAGCATGCCATATTTCTCTATTGTATCCCATAACATTTCTACAATTTCCTTATCTTCTTTATTTTCTTTTTATCCCTTTTCATTAAAATATTAACTCTTTTCTTCATTTGAAACATATTTGCACTTTTTTTTTTAGAGTTTCCAAATCATCTAGGTTAAAAGAAGAGCCAATTTTATCAAATGCATCATTCCTATATTTCTCTTCAAATTCAATAGCCTCTAGTCTCCTTTTCATTAGGTATACACACATTTTCTTAGGCACTTTTTTCTTCACATCATCCCACTTGACATCCAATGTGATAACATATTGAATGGTAGCTAAAATTAATGTTTTCTAATCCTATTTTCCAACTTGATCATAATATTTTGTTGTAGGCTTCAACATGGTTTTAAAATGTAAGAAAGAATTGAGAGTTTCCTCTAATTTGAAATAGGGGCTAGGACTTATTGGAATGTCCTTTTGTTCTTCCTGGTCTAAAGAGGCTTCTTCAAACACCTTAGTTTTCTTTGAATCTAGTTTGGTGTGTACATGAACACCAAAATATTGTTCTTCCTCTTCATCAAAAGATGACACAATATGCACTCTTTTAGAACCAATACTAGCTTCCTTAGAAGAACCTTCACCAAAGGATAAACTTCCTCTTCTTTTCCTTACCAATTTTGCTTCAAGATATTCTTCCTCTTCATCTTGATCATTAGTGACACTAAGGTTTTTCTACCTTGTAGCCTTTTCTTTCTTTCCTCTTTTCCTAGGCACTACTGGAGGAGTTTCTTTCCTTTTCCTATCTCTTGTAGTAGGTCCACAAGAAGCTAGGCCTTTAACTTTATCAGCAGTACTAGGTTCAACATTCACTATAGGGGCTATGGAAGGTTTAGAAGGAGCAATCCTGTTGGATCTCCTCAAACTTGATGATTCTCCCTCCATGTGCTCTCTCTTATCCTTTCTTAGCACAATCTCCTCATCACTGAAGCCAAATTTTTTAAAATTCTTTTCCACATTCTTCCTTATTATCGGCTTCTTGTTCTCAAAGTGATCCTCCAAATATTTTTCAGCATAAGTTCCAATTTTAGGTTCATTGGCATCCTTCAGACTTTTTAGCAACATCTAGATACATAACCCTTGACTTCATCTTCTATAATTTCATAACCTAGTGGTTGAATCCATATGTTCTAGGGTTCAACTACTTCAATCATGCATTCATTAGAGGAAACATGAAATATGATATCATTTCTATATTTCTCAACAAATTTCCTTATAATCCTCTCTCTCTCATTCATTTTGCTTTTGAATACAACAAAGAATGTTGTTAGAGCATTATCCTTGTTCTTCAAATCTCCCAGATTATATAAGTGATCAAAAATATGATGTGCCACTAGTTTGAATGTATCCCATAATACCATATCATCCCTTCCAAGAAGTCTCTTCAAAAAATACAATAATAGACACATAATCCAAGAACCAAATTTATATGCATACTTAGTTTGTTTGGTCATCTTTAAATTCTCATACAACTATTGTCAAAGAAGTTCACATAAGTCATAGTTTTTACTATTGATTGCCATATCAAAACCAGTATAAATAGTTGTGGCAAAAATAATGTTCTCTCTGTTAGTGAAGTAAATTTTATGACCAATCATTATAGCAGCATACTTCATAGTAGGATTAGTGATTGAATTTGTTGTAAGAGCTCTCTTGTCATTTTTAGCATCATTGAGATTCCTCACCACTTCATTCTTCACGGATTTCAGCATGGGTAATGGTCCCATGTCACAGAGTCTGGTAATAGCCCTAATTTACTCCTTTGTTATAAGATGGGATCGATCAGTCCATAACAATGTATCATGTATTTTTCTGAGAACAGGTTTCACATATCTATCATCAACTATGGAACTAAAATTAGGAAAGTAGTTCCATCTATCTAATCTCTTTGCAACAAGGTTTGACTATTCAGGTTTCACCAAGAAATCATCTCCAGTGAGCTCATTCTTCCAAATATCTATCAATTTGTTGTGATTTAATTCATCTTTTTTTACTTGGATGTACATTCTTGTGTCCTTGGTTGGCATAATCCCTTGAGGGATTGATCAGAAGGTGACCATTGGGTTGTCTTCCAAAAACTTCATAGAATATTTCCTATACAATGGAATAGGTCTTTCTGACACTTTAACAACTACAAGGGTTTCCATTCTTCACAATTTTGAACTTGAACAATTCAAAAGGATGATTCACACAAATCGACAACTGTATAGAAAAGTAGAATACCTTTTAATTCACGAAGAACCAAAACTAGGGTTTGCACAACTCAAACTCCAAATAACCTCAATAATTCTCCAAAATGATCTTTTATTTCTTCAAACACACAAGTGATGAAAATTCCTTACAAATTCACTTTATAAAACAAT
The DNA here is from genome assembly GCA_007258455.2 of Sequoia sempervirens. Lineage (NCBI taxonomy): Eukaryota > Viridiplantae > Streptophyta > Pinopsida > Cupressales > Cupressaceae > Sequoia > Sequoia sempervirens. The sequence goes on from VDFB02000013.1 coordinate 119,966,618, forward strand.
GATCTACCCTAACTCACATTAAATGTAGTAGATTTCAAAAAGCTACTAAAAAATATTCTTCTCTACTCAGAGAACCCTTAATTTGCTCCAAAAATGATCATGCCTTCATGTTTTCTTCTGTTCCCACTTGCATAACCTTTAACTAATCATTTCTTACAACATATCCTTGTTCCAAAAACTGACACACCAATCATTACGGGGTTCAAGCAATTTTCTATTAAAGCTCCCCCTAAGACCTTGCTAGATCTAATTCTCAAAGGAATTTTCTATACCGAATGAGGACACAGACATGTCTATCTTTTTAGGCTCTTCTTTCTTCCTTCAAATCTTATTCATTTCTTGCTTAACCTCATTCTTTTCAACTTTCTTCACAAGTCCATTTTTTTCTATCATATCAGTTTGCTTACCCTTTTTACTTCTGCAAACTCTTGAGATATGTCCTGGTTTGTTGCAATTGTAGCAAACAATATTTTTCTCAATAGATTGTCCTCTATTAGACCTTGATTGGCACTGATTAGCTTTGTGTCCAAATTTGTTACATGTATAGTAGTAACCATTAAAGGATTGATTCATTCTTCCTCCATTGGACCAATTCACCATCTAAGTTCTACATTCACTAGCCCTATGTCCAATTCTCTTGCATACAAAACATTGATTAGAGAAGGAACCAGGAAACTAATTCACCCTACTCCTACAATTTTTCTCCCTATGACCAAATTTGTTACATGAAAATAAACACCATTCAAAGATGGATACCTTTGTGCCTTAGGTTGTATCACATGCGGTCTCTTAGCAAAGGTACTTGAATTTCCTTTCTTCTTTCCTCTATTTAGAGTCTTCTAATTATCCTTTGAGTTTTCACCTCCTCCTATTCCCAATCCACCTTTTTCCTTACTCGGTTTCTGCCAAGAATGTGCAGGATCATGATGGACTAAAAAGTGGCAATATGATGGGTATGTGTAGGGTATGTGGTTGATGACTTATTTTTATGCAAAATTAATGAAATGAAAAGGGTTTTTAAAGGAGATTCTCAACTTTCCACCAATATAAATTATGCTTTAATTTGAATTTAATAAATAATTATTATTCATTTTATATTTGAACGACTAAAGTCCTAATTGATAACCTGATTGAAAAACATCAATAGCTTTCAAACGGTATCACATTTTTTGAATCTGAAACATGTGTCACATTATATGCTTTACATACTATAGGATTTAAAAAAGAAAATCATGAAGTTTTGACCAAGGTGGTCAGACATACAAATTTTTAATATTTTTTAAAAGTTGTAAAAAAAAATTCATAATTAATTATTTACTTTGAAAAAAATTACAAAAAAATATGCATCACATCTGAACATGAGTCCTCTACTTATATCTAAAATTTTATAAAAAAATATTATCATTTTATTGTGGTTAGGGTGGTCAGAAAGACACCTACTTCTTATTTTTTCCCTAAAATTTAAGTACTACTGCATTGAAATTTCAAAATTTCACCAAATAGATATTTTATTTTTAAAATAAACCTAGTAGTTTAGAAACTACATTCAATTTGCTACAAATTCTATTCTTACATATTTTTGAAATAATATAGATAAATTATTCAAATTTTTACGTCAAGTTGCCTAACTCTAATTTTTCTTATTTTTTTGCCACTTAAGGGCCTTTTTTTTCCATGATGATTTTGAATATACCCTGCCCTAAAATGAACTCATCAAGCTTGTTTGAGCTAGATTTGAAATTGTTTTCATAGAGTTTCACTTTCTCCAAATCTACATTCAAATTCACCACTTCTTGTTCAAGTTTAACACATTCATAAGACTTTCTTTGCACCAAATTATTCAAACATTGTTCAATTCTTTTTTATTTTTCTCTACTTGCACCTTCAATCCAATAATCTCTTCATTATCATGCTTCAACTACTCACTTACTTCCTTATTTATTTCTTTGAACTTCTTCAATTTCTTTTTTAATTTCTAGACACATTCATTTGCATTTTCAAGATTCTCTTTCAAATCTCTATTTTCACTTTCAACTTTGTCAAGATCCTCAAGTGCAGCCTAGAGCTCTTTTTATCATTCATTTGTTCCATCTTAAGGGTCTTCCTCAAGCTATTAGGCTTCTCTGGAGGAACCAAGCTCTGATACCAATTGTTGAATATCTAAGATACTAAAGGGGGGTGAATTAGTGTCTTCTTAAACTTACTGAACAAATCACACAACACATGAACACTAGGACTTTTACATGGAAAACCCAAAATGGGAGAAAACATAGTGATTGTTAGCTCAAAATATAGTATAACCGGTTATAAAATATTACAAAAATGGGGTGGCTCACTGCTAGGACTCACTGTCCAAAATGAGAGGCTCACTTCCTATAGAATTACAATGACAAAATTGGCTTACAACAAGAAAATGAACTGATAATGTAAACCTCACAAGTGCTAATTCAATTCCAATGAAGCTCAATAAAATAACTTGACACACTTCATCATATTTTCACTTTTTCACATTCACATTCATAATAAATTCTTCAAAACTATGCAATATATATAGTTGATACATTCATAAGCATCAATTAGGTTAGCCTAATTAGATACAACTCATATTTATCAAAAAATACAAATTGTCAGCTTCAAGCTTTCACAAAATCTTTCATAAACAATTCAAATACTCAGCACACTACATCATGTCAACATGGACCTAAGATAGGTCACAGATATATCCACATAACAAAATTAATTCACCATAACATTAATTACCCATGAGGTTGGCCATAGATAGACCTAATAGAAAAAACACAACAACAAAATAATGATGATACACCATACAAGCATTTGAATGCATGAGATTTTGAATATTCATTCTCCCAACATCCATAAACCATTTCTCAAAACCACAAGCAACAATAATCAATAGAAAAAGATTGTGAAACAAAATATCAGAGGATGACAAACACATTCTTGTTTAGATATCGATCTAGAATACTGGATAAAATTAAGACTTAATCTTGCAGTTGCAACTCATATAACATGGTGACATCAATGACAACACAAAAAAAATAAAATGAGATGTTCTTCTTCATTCTTCCAACAACACTAGCTCCCCTCTATGACACTTACTTCTACGGGCATACCAAGTTTTGAACTTTTGGGTCATGACCTCCCAAAGTATGCTATTTCTATAGTGAACTATGAGAATGTCAGATGGCTTTAGAGGTCCAACCTACTACACCAACCAATAGAGGGATTTTTTCCACTTCAAATAAGAGGTGTCTAGTAAGGGTATTTGGTTTAGGACATATGATGATAAACTCCCTTGAGAGGTCTCCCAGCCCTTAGAACAAGGGTTTCTCGTATCATTAAGATACTGGAGGAAAACTATCATGTATCGTCTTGTTGACTATGAACTTTTCTCACAATCACAAATTTATATAGCATTTTGGAAGGACTTGGCTTTAGCCCATTACCACTTGGGTTGTTCCTTTAGGGTGAGTACTTTTTCCCACTAAGGCAATCCCTCTAATGGGTGAACACAAAATTAGATGGGTTTGGATTTTTTATCACTAAGTTTGCACAAAGTGAGAGCATAATACCTACCACTCACAAACACGAATACATGGTGTTCTTTACACTCTAGTTAAATCTATGTGAGAAAGAAAATCATTCATTTTAAGCTCCAAATGAAATGTTTTATAATCTAAAACAAGCAAAGTGGTTTCAAAATGTAATCCTTGGACATTCGAACTTGCAAAACCACTTTTTAGTAGTCTCAAAAGAAATATGTTGGGCCAATGAAAAAGCTACACAAAATCCAAGTTAGCACCAAAAAGAAGGTTAGCACAAAACAAAAACTAGAATCTAACAACTAAACTAAAAATGAAAGGAAAGATTTTAACTAAACTAAAACTCAAGTAAAAATAAAAAAACTAAAGGACTCAATTTTTTTGTTGATCCAAGAACCAATTTTGGGAGTCCCAACCTAAAGCCACATAATGTATCTATAGAATATTAGAACCTAAAAACTCTATTCTACTCACATAAATAGAAAGAAAGATGAAAAAGATGCTAAGACTGAAATTTTTTACCTTGGCAGACAATTGTGTCACTCCTTTTAGTAGTTGTGTCACTGTGTTGTGTCACACAATGGTGGATGCATCACATTTTCAAATTCAAATTCTCCCACTTGTGGGTGCCTCCTACAGATGCATCATTTCTAGACAAGTGTGTCATTGTGTTTGATAGATGTGCCGCTTCTCAACAAATGCATCACTACGCTCGATAGTCATGTCATTTCATACTCAAAATTTTCAAAAAAAAGTAAAATTCATACAAAAAAATTGCAAAAAACTATGTTCACTTCGGGTTCACCAATGTGAGATGGGGTTTCATAATTTTTGGCCTAGAATAGTGACAACTAACACCTCTAAGATAATAGCACCTCATCAACAAGAGAACACAAATAATGGAGAGAATGAAAAATGTAAAACATAAAATAAACTATTCCCTATCATGGTTGATTCACTTCTCTTGCTCTCCTTATTCTTCTTATGCAACTTTTCTCTCAGATTTATTGGAATACTTGTGCAAAACCTGTAAATAGTACAAAAGAAATTTGGAGAATATTAGTTGTTAAATTGAAAATGGAGGAAGGTTGCTTTTATAGACAACATTTTAAATGGGCAGTTGAGATTAATCCTCTAGAAGGATTCTAAGATCAATGGTGGAAGATGCATTAGAGGGAGGTTACAAAATGGATGGTTGAGATTGAGTCTCAAAAAGATGCCAAGATCAATGGTCTAGAATTGATGCACCAAGAATATGTTATGATTGTAGGTATCATGATAGGTATAATACTTGATAGCTACAACACCTAACGACTATGACAAAAATGAAGGCTATGATAAGGGTTAATGACTGGGCATCTTTGACCAAGTGGTGCATAAATAATTTATTTTAAATTAATTATTTGAAAATGGAGGAAAATGGAGAGGGACAAGTGGCAAATAAATAATTTATTCAAGTTATCTATTTTGGAGAAAATGAAAAAGGAGCATTTAATTAAATTTATTAATTTAATTAAATGGGGAGGTGGAAATTAAATAATTTCAAAAATTATTTAATCATGGAAGAATAAAAGGTCAAATAATTATTATTATTATTTGACTATAGAGAAATAATTAAGTAAATTATTATTTATGTAATTATAGAAGAAAGGGATATATTAGGGACATAATTAAATAATTTTAATTCATCGAGATAGAAATGAGAAGGTGGATTAATTAAAAAATTAAAATTATTTAATTAACAAAAGAATATGATCAAACATAATTGAATAGTTAAATTTATTCAATTATCAAAGGACAACAACCAAGAAAAATGACAGTTGTAGACTTAGGACATTTTTCATTGTTTACAAATTGTAAATAAAACTAAGTCACAAGATAGTCTCTTTGGAGAATGCAAAGGAAAAAAACAAGAATTGAGAAAAATATTATCTTTTTTCAATATATACAATGTGATGATAACTCAAATGTGCTAGGAGGTGGAACTGAGAACCAACTGAGAGTGAAAAATATCCTCCCACAAGTAAAGAATAAAATCTTTGAAAAAAGGACCCACAACTAAAGCAAACTAAACTCTGAAGTTTGTAAACTCCTCCCCATGTTGTGCATAACCAAAAAAACTCCAAAACTTATGTGAAACTGCAGCTATGTCCCATAAATCTCCACCATTTTCTCCACTTTGTCTTTGCATGATTAGTTAACTGAAAAAGGACTCAATTCTCCACCTTCGTGATTTGCATGATTTGATCTTTAGTTCACTTCACTTATTTTTCTTGCATGATTTTGGAAAAGGTAATTGTATTATTAAATATTAAAGACAATCGATGTGACTATTTTAATATTTAATATGCAATTGTTCCTCCGTTTACACATTACATGTTAAATATTAAGGTAATAGTTATCTCCCAGAAATGCACTCTAGGAAAAGTTATGAAAACTGAGTTTTCTGGAGAAACATGGGATAATTTCAAGGTTGTGGGTCACCTAACGCTGAAATGAACCTCTGGAGAAGGCCGACTTCCTTTGGTGTAACCTAAATCTATTGATTCTTTCAAGGGAAAGGGAGAAAGAGTGCACAAGAATAAAACTAAACTATGGTGATACACCGAACTAATGAAATCAATGGAATACTTAGACTACACTTGAAAATTGACGATGACCATAAGGTTACACATCAAATTTTGTAAGCTTTGCATTAATATATATCACAAACAGGTTTGATTCACACACTTTTTCAAAAAAAAGAAAAGATTTTCATAGATTAGAATCTATGTGTGATTATGTAGACATAGTTTGTGATTCATATAATGATGTTTTTTTACAAAGGAAGGCATGAAACACCAGATAAAGTTATAAAGGAATCAAAGAAATTCACAAGATAACTTAATCATTAATCTTAAATGCACAACACTTTGCAGAACAATGACGGAAATCTCAAACATCGACCGTGGCTAAGGTAAACTATGTACTTTATATTCCAAAATTGAAGTGAGTTACAAAGCATAAATCATCTGAGAGAGGATTGATAAAAATCACTAACTCTTTTTAATGCATCATCTGAACTCTTTTACAAAGAGGAAAAAATGCCATATATACAAAATTTATCGACCCCTAGGGCTTACAAAAAATATCTGACTCTAGGAAAAAATCTCCCACTAGATCTTTTGAAGGAAGTTAATGTTGCATTCTCGTGGCCATGTCAGTGTGGAGTTTCTCTAAGAATAGCCTCCTTAATCTTTTGCAACTACCGCATTCACTTTTGGTCTTTGTCTCCCTCTTCTTCGAGTCTCCTTGCCGAGTTGCTTTGAATGCTTCTGAGCTCAGGGCAGATCCACGTTATGTTCCCCCTATTGATCTTCTTAGCACTAATCAAGCTGCCAACGGTCCGCCTGTAGCTCCCCCTGATCTATCGAACAGATGCCACATAAGCTACTTCGGGCAGTCAAAGCTCTTCGTCAGAATCACATCTCCATGAGACACTAGAAGTGTCTCATTGATGCGATTACGCCCCTCTGTAGCTATTGGCATAACTTCATGATGATCGATAAGGCCATATAGCAAGTTCAAAAGTCATATCGACATCCATGAAACCATCGGCAAGACCTTTCACTTTCGGGGAGACCCTATGGCGAACCTTCAGGAGTCATATTTATATCCGTATTCATGAGCAAGTTGATCATTATCAGCAAGACCCCATGCTTTTCCTGAGCCATCATGGTGAATCAACTTTCTTTTGCACCAAGCTCACTTTCATTTGGCAAGACCCCATTGGGTTGGTGAGACATCTTGGTGGATTCATCATGTTTTGGCAAGATTTCATGAGTTGGAAAGACACCATACTCTATTCAGGACATCTCCTCGAGCCTAAAACTTCCTCTCAGAGTCTCCCCGGGCTCACCCCTGTGAACCATATTAGCAAGAGTTTATTGATGTCACATCGAAGGCATGAGCCCTCGGCAAGACCATGATCAGTCGATAGGAGGTCGAAGAGAGTTTCTTTCCTCCCCCTGGGCTCACTTCATTTCAGGGAAAACCCTTTTGTATCGGCCAAACCTTGCAACAAACACAAGCCACCTTCCCTGGTGCAACATTTCTTTTGATGAGACACTGGAAAGTCGATGAGATATCTTACCAAAGCCCCATCATTCTACTGTTATGTTCCTCCATCAGTGAGACATCTCCCCGTGTGTCGGTGAGACCTCCTATCGAGGACAAGACACCACTAAGACCCCTCCATTATCGGCAGGACCTCATACTTTTGCTGAGACCTCATAGCAACTTTACCTTCCTTTGCCCTGAGCTTGCATCTTTTCATTTCAGCAAGACTCCCCTCCAGTCAGAAAGACCTCTTGGTGAATTCATCCTCCCAACGATGAGTCCCACCATAGCCAACTCCCTATCAATGAGACACTACTCTCTCGACAAGACCTTTAGCCAAAGGAAAAATATCTTGGCAAGCTTTCTTCATCATCTGTTAGTAGGACTTTCCGCATCGGTCAGACCCTACAGCAAAGCCAGCATATTACATCTACAAAATTCATTACATCGATCTATTTGGTTTTGGCAAGACCACAAGCAGTTGGTGAGACCTCATGCCAAACTCAAAAACTTATATCAAAGTAACAATCCCTTTGGTGAGACTCTACTTGGTCGCTGGGACCTCAAGCCAAACACAAACCACTCTCCTTGACGCCAACCTTGTGAGCTGCCTTCGGCATGACTACCACTGGTCGGGAATACTTCATAGTGAGCGGCAAGACCTCATGGCGAAAGCATTCCACTTCGGCGAGACATTTGGTAGTCAGCTAGACCGTTTGGTGAAGACATAACCTTATGCCAAGAGCTCCCCGATGAATAACTATCGGCATGACCCTTTTCAAGTGGAGAGATACATGAAGACTCTTGGCGACCCGAAAGTCCTGTCGACTGGTTTATTCAAGCACATAGGACGCACTGCTAGTCAACAAGACAACAGGAAGGTCTTGTCGACTTCCTTCTCTGGTGATTTTTATGCCAAAATGATTGAGGCAGACTCTTCGAATGAGCTCCTTGTAAAATGCCATCAAGTGCATGACCTAACCCTCGATGAAAATGTTATCAATCGACCCTTATGAATATTTGAATTACAATTAATCCTGCCCGATTGAATTCATAGGTGAAAATTGAGCAACATTTCTGGCAACCTTTGCTGAATGTTTGCCTGTTGAACATGGAAACCAGTAGCCAAAACTTTTCCATTGGGCATGGAGTCATTAGGAAGTTTAGAAAAAAGTATTAACATCAGCTTTGCACATAGCTCAAACATGTCTGCAACTTATAGATCATAACAGGTTGTCCCAAACTCAAGAAATAGGAGAAACTAAAAAGAAAATATTTACTATGCTAAAACAGCACCTAGGAAATGGAAAAAACATTTAAAATAAAGTGCAGAAGCACTTATTGAAAACATAAAACCTAATTAAATATGTACAATAGAGGAACTCATCAGACTTGAAAATAGGGTTTAAGGTGTATCCCATTGACTGGGATAGGAAGCACTTCACCTTCTATTGTGGCCAGTTGATAAGCATTGTGTTCTTTGCAATCTTTGATGATAAATGGACCCATCCACATGTTGTCAAACTTTCTATGATGGCCCGACCTACATTTTAGAACATCCCATTTGAGAACAATATCACCCTCTTTCAATATTTTAGCTATAGCTTTCTTGTCAAGCATTCTCTTTGTTTGGTACTGATGATACTCCAAAGCTTTCATTGCTTTGTCTTTTGATTCTTCGAGATCCATGAGCTCTGCATATCTCACAGACATTGGGTCTTGTTCCTCAAACATCTCCAACTGGTGAACAGTGTCTAGAGCTAGAAGCTCCACAGACAAAGGGAATCTTGCCTCTTTGCCATAATCTAACATGTATGGTGAATTACCAATAGACCTCTTAGGAGTCACTTTGTCTGCCCAAAGTGCATACTTTAAATTAATGTGCTAGGTCCTTTGATTATCCTCCATTGTTCTTTTGATAATCCTGATGAGATTCTTGCTTGTGCTTTCAGCTAAACCATTACACTGAGGGTAATAATTTGAGGATGTATTCAAATGAATGCAATGTTTAACAGCACAATCAACTACTCTTAGACTTACAAATGCCAGAGCATTATTAGATATGATGGAGTCAGGAACTCTGAATCTGGAGACTATATTTGAGGTCATAAAAGCTTAAAATTGAAGACTCCTTTGCTTCTATCAACTCTATCGCCTCTGTCCACTGTGTGAAATAGTCTATAGCAGTAAGCACCCACCTATGACCAGCACTAGATGGTGGATTAATTGGCCCAATAAAGTCGATGCCCCATCTCATGAAGGGTTGCTCCACTTGAATTCGATGTAGAGGCATAGCAGGGAGATTTTCTTTTCCTGCAAATAAAGCACATTTGATACACTTTCTTGACCATGCATATGCATATTTAAACAATTTGGGCTAGTAGTAACCAGCTCTCATGATTTTCCAAGCAGTAGTTCTTGGAGAAAAATGACCTCTTGCAACTCCATCATGAAACTCATGAAGTATCTTCTCAACCTAATCACTATGAATACATCTTAATAGAACACCATTTAGATCCCTTTTGAAAAGAACATTATCTACCAGCACATATGGTATAGACTGTAGTCTGAAGTATCTTCGTTTAGCTCTATCTAAACCTAGTGGACACTCACCAGTCTGTAAAGAATGGGTCATGTCTTGAGCTCAATTTGGTGTTATCAGAGGCATATCATCCTGAGCATTTTGGGGTTCATTTGCATTAGCAAAAACAGTGTCCTGTTCTAAGTCATTTTACCTCTAAACAACTTGGTAATCTTGATATCCACATCGTATTCCATAACCTTAGTGACCCATCCTACTCTTTTATCATTTAGATCCTTATTTAATAGAAATTATTTCACACTTGAGTGTGCAACCAGAATATGAATTTTATTGTTTGAGACTAGAGGCTTAAACTTCTTTAGGCTTCTGATCACAACAAGAACATATTTCTCAACAACTGTATATTTCTCTTCATAATCAACAAGTACTTGACTAAAGAAAGCTATTGGCTGCTCCAAATTATTACTGTTTTTCTGTACCAGCATAGCAGAAAGTGAACTAATGCTTCCAAAAGCATACAAGAAGAAGTCTTTAGAGAAATATGGATTTACCAGTGTTGGAGCTGATGCTAAAGCTTCCTTGATTTCTTTAAAACTGTGTTTTGCTTCTCTAGTCCAACTGAAAAATGCATTCTTTTTAGGCATGGCAGTCAAGGGTTGTAGTAAATTTGCAACATCACGAATGAAACTTCTTAGAAAGTTAATTCTCCCTAAAAAGCTCTGCAATCCCTTCTTATGATTGGGTAATGGTAGTTCAAGTATGGCTTTAACTCTTTCAAGGTCAATGGTAACTCCATGTTTTCACACTATGTGCCCTAACAGCTTAACTTCATGGACTGTAAAAATACTTTTTGTTGGATTAAGAGATATTCCATACTCAGTACATTTTTCAAAAACCTGCTTGAGATATGACAAATGTTCACTTGTATTTTTTGAATACACATTTATCTCATCTAGATAAACTAGCAGAAATTTTTGAATTAAATTTTGAAATGCCATATCCATGGCATGCTGAAAGGTGGCATCAGCATTAGATAAACCAAAAGGCATTCTCTTGTAGGCCATAGTGCCCCATTTTGTTGTAAATGTTGTTTTATAATGATCCTTCTCTTTGACTAGAATCTGGTTATAACCAGAATATACATCTAGAAGAGAAAATATTTCTCATCTAGCAACGACTTGAAGAATTTGTTCCATAGATGCCAAGGGATAATGATCTTTCAGAGATGCTCTATTAAAGTCTCTAAAATATACACATAATCTTATCTCACCACTCTTTTTTCTAACTAGAACAAGGTTAGAAATGCAAGATTTGTGTTTAATTGGAAACACAATACCACACACTACCAACTTGGTCAACTCTTTGATCATCAAAGGTACAAGTTTGGGGTTCAATAGTCTCTATTTTTGTCTAACAGGCTTGACACTAGGTTCTAACTCGATTGTATTTTGTGCAATATGAGGATCAAACCCTCTCAAATCAAAATATTGCCAAGCAAAAACATCATGATACTCTTGGCATAAAATAATGAAAGCTTTCTTATCTTCAGCTAAACAAATTTTTCCCAATTTGAGAAGCTTACCTTTAAAGATTTCAACTTCCTCATAATGATCTTCTTTCACTTGAATGCCAACTTTGTTCTTCTTAAGCTGATCATCAGAATTAAATATGGATTCTAAGGTAACTAGACTTTTCGGAAGTTTATTGGTTTTCAGCTGTATCACTTGATCATCATATTGTTGTTTGATCTTTTCCTAGTTCATTATAGAAAATTGGTCTTCTTGGAGTAGGAAGGTTAATATCTGCTCATCATTTTCAAATACCTGCTAGTTAATGTTGTTATCAGGAATCGATGGCCTGATAACCACCTTAACATACTGCTATATTTTTTCCTTTTTAATATCACCTAGGATATCAAACTGCGCTCTAATAACTGCAAGTCTTTCAGCATGCTTATTCTGATTTCATGGAATAGAAATTAGATTGAAGGCATTAAATTCTTCAATTATATCCCATACTCTGTTTCTATAAGACTTCAAAGCATCATTCTTGGCAACATTCAGCCCCCTAATCTGATTAACTATTAGTTCACTGTCTCCAGAGACCTTCAAATAGTCAATCCCTCTTTTCCTTGCCCACTCAAGGCCTTGGATGAGTCCTTCATACTCAACAATGTTGTTACAACATGCAAAAGAAAAATAAAAAGCTGAAAAGTACTTATCACCCTGTGGAGAAATCAACATTGCACCTCTACCTGCTCCATTCTTGCTCCTAGAACCATCAAAGAATATTTCCCAAAGTCCACTTTGTTGTTGCAACAACTGATCTATACCTTTTTCATGGTTTGGAATCTCTGCATCAAGTTCAAGTATCACATAATTACCCATACCAACATCTTGAATAAGGTCTTCAGGACTATCCAAAACATTTTCAACTACCCATTCATGTAGAAGCACATCAAGAACAACTTCTGCTTGAAGTTCTTGAGCAGCAGCTAGCTCACTGTTAGTGAAAATGACACAATTTGTGTTTGCAGCAACAGGAGCAGCATTGATGGGACTTGGGTTATATGGCTCAATGTGATCTTTAGCCAACCTCTCAGATTTAATGGTAACCTTTGTTCCATATCTTGTTCTAAATAGCATATGTGACCAATCAGCTAACACATAACCCCCTATCTTGGGTGTAAAGTCTCTTGAGAGGCACAAGGAAAAGAAATGTGGGAGATCTATGACACATATGTCTTGGGGAACTGAAAAATTAGGACAAGCATGAAGGGTGAGACTCAAATCTTTAATGATGCCCAATGTATTAACAAAAGTACCATCCAATTGAATCACTCCTTTCTCTAAAGGCTGATACTTTAGTCCAAGCTTGTCAGTAATCTGCTTTGGCATTATAGAGCTACTAGCTCCACTATCTACCATACAGTTATGAACTAAATTATCACCTATGATTACTGACACGTAAAAAGGAGGTGGTTTTACTTCTTTTTCTGCCTCTTTGATGCGTTGTTTATCATTTTCTTGAGGATTATTTGTCAACATAGCTCTAACTTGACCTACTAGAGACTCAAACTGATCAGACACTTTAAAATTTGACAAAGCATAATGTAACATATCTTTTTGACCTAAGATACCTAATGAATCCCACATGGACATCATCACATTCATCTTTTTCATACTATCAAGAATATTATAGGGTATAGTTGGGTTTACTTTATAATGTACCTTTATGCCAACATGACCAGCTTGCAATTGTGGTTGCTCCTTGACCGGGAGTTGCTGATATTTCTGCCAACAGGAGTCACTTGAGATGTAGATGGTTCTATAGCTACTGCCTTTCCTTTTTTAGCTGCTTGATCAAGCTCGAAAGCTCTTTTCTTTGCCCTGGTGTTAGTTGCAACCAGAGAATTATCTACATTCAATTCACATAATTCTTCACCCTTCTAGTTAAGTAGGGTAGCTTCATTGGTATGTTGCTCCTGGTGTTGTGAAGATACATTATTGAATTCATTCTACTGTAAACTTGAGGCATTTTGTACCATAAGTGCCTGATTAATGAGTCCATTTGAGCAAGTGGTGATTGTGAGATTGGTTACAAGGGTAACACCACTCATAATCTGTTGTTAAGTTATTTTGAATAGGTACAAGATCCTTGACTATACTAATAGGTGCTAGAGCATGAGCCTGAAAAGTTCTTGTGTTCACATTCTGCCATGGGCCCTGGTAATTGTCTTGGTAAACTTGTCTATTACCTTGATATGCTTGTTGCTGACCTAAATTATGTTGTTGATAAGGCCTGCTATATGATTGTTCCTTCTCCAAGCTCACAAGCTTATTACCAAAAGTCTGCAATAGACTTTTGATTTCCTGCAACTCATTTGAAGAACTTGGAACAACATTTTCTTGTGTTACAACAGCTAGAACAGGTGGCAAAGGTGTAAAAGGTGGTATCTGCAAAGGGATATTTGCATGAATCTTTAAAAATATAGGCATTGGTGGCCTAGGAGAAAATTTACCACCTTGTATTAGATTGTTTTCAGCTCTAATTGCTATTTCAAATGTGTCTAGTAGAGAAACACCCCTATTGATTGAATCATAACAACTATGTCGCTATTATGAGCCTTCAAGAAGTACAAAAATACATATTTTGGAGGTTGTCTCACTACTGTAGGGATTCTATCTCAAGATCTTTGAAATTTGGAATTTAAATCATTCATTTGCTATTGAGGAGCCCTCTTAAGTGTAGTCAATTGTTCCAACAAGGATAAATTGTCAGACCCGTCCTCAAACTACCTATTTAGCTTGTCACCCAACTCATCCCAGGTGGCAACTAAACCTACTGCAAGACTCCTGAACCACTGTAATGCCCTTCCTTTGAATGATGCTGCAAGTAATCTTACAACCACATCTTCTTGTATGATATGGTGAACACCACATAAGGAAGCAACATCATGTATATGTTCAATCAGGGTGGTCTTATCTTCCCCACTAAAAATTGGAAAACTTTTCAGAGCTGCCATTGGGATATCATTGTGTTGTAACAAATTTAATGGACTACCTTCGTCGAATGGCGCAAAAGGCTAATTTCTGGGAGTAGCCATTGGAGGTGGATTTACTTGCACTCTAGGTGAATTAGAGAATGGGACAGCAATATGAGGTCTCAAAGATGGAGGTGCATATTTGGCTCTTCTAGAATAAACAATTTTTTTCCTAGACCTTTATGTTGCTCTACCTTATCTTCTTGGTAGTGACAGCTACGAATATTCGAAAGGAACCAAGCTGGTCATTGTCTGAACTCTTCTCATTAATTGTAAAAGCATTGATTATGAATTTCTTTCTCTTTATGGAGTTGCCAAGTATGCAAGAATGACTTCTGTAAAATCCTAAACTTGCTAGTTGCATACCAAACTAGCAATATCACATGGAAATTTTCCCACCGGGAGTGCCAAAAATTGTTATCTCCCAAAAATGCACCCTAGGCAAAGTTATGAAAACTAAGCTTTCTTGAGAAACATGGGATCATTTCAAGGCTGTGGGTCACCTAAAGCTGAAATGAACCTCCGGAGGAGGCCAACTTCCTTTAGTGTCACCTAAATCTATTGATTCTTTGAAGGGAAAGGGAGAAAGAGTGCATAACAATAAAACTAAACTATGGTGATACACTGAACTGATGAGATCAATGGAATACTTAGACTACACTTGAAATTTTTTGATGACCATAAGGTTACGCATCAAATTCTGTAAGCTTTGCATTAATATATATCACAAGTAGGTTTGATTTACACACTTTTTCAAAAAAAAGAAAATATTTTCATAGATTAGAATCTATGTGTGATTATGTAGACACAGTTTGTGATTCATATAATGATGATTTTTTATAAAGGAAGGCATGAAACACCAGATAAAGTTATAAAGGAATCAAATAAATTCACAAGATAACTTAATCATTAACCTGAAATGCACAACACTTTGCAGAACACTGACAAAAATCTAAAACATCAACCGTGGCGAAGGTAAACTCTGTACTTTATATTCCAAAATTGAAGTGAGTTACAAAGCATACATCATCTAAGAGAGGATTGGTAAAAATAACTAACTCTTTTTAATGCATCATCTGAACTCTTTTACAAAGAGGAAAAAATTCCATATATACAAAAGATATCAGCCCCTATGGCTTACAAAAAATATCTGACCCTAGTAAAAAATCTCCCCCTAGATCTTTTGAAGGAAGTTAATGCTGCAATCCCATGGCCATGTCGGTGTGGAGTCGCTCTAGGAATAGCCTCCTTGATCTTTTGTAACTATCGCATTCACTTCTGGTCTTCGTGTCCCTCTTCTTCGAGTCTCCTTGCCGAGCTACTTTGAATGCTTCTGAGCTCAGGGAAAATCCACACCGTGTTCCCCCTTTTGATCTTCTTGGCACTGGTCAAGTTGCCAACGGTCTGCCTATAGCTCCCCCTGATCAGTTGAATAGATGCCACACAAGCTACTTTGGTAGTCAAAGCTCTTCATCAGAATCACATCTCCATGAGACACTAGAAGTGTCTCGCCGATGCTATTATGCCCCTCTATAGCTATCAACATAACTTCATGATGATCGGAAAGGCCATATAGCGAGTTCAAAATTCATATCGACATTAATGAAACCATCAACAAGACCTTGCGCTTTCAGGGGGACCCTTTGGCGAGCCTTCAAGAGTCATACCGATATCCATATTCATGAACAAGTTGATCGTTATCAGCAAGACCCCATGCTTTTTCTGAGACATCATGGCAAATCAACTTTCTTTTTCGCCGAGCTCACTTTCATTCAGCAAGACCCCATTGGTTCGGTGAGACATCCTGGTGGATTCATCTTATTTTGGTGAGAGTTCATGAGTCAGAAAGACACCATACTCTGTTCAGGACATCTCCTCGAGCATAAAACTTCCTCTCGGAGTCTCCCTGGGCTCACCCTTGTGAACCATATCGGCAAGAGTTTATTGATGTCACACCGAAGGCATGAGCCCTCGGCAAGACCGCAATCAGTCGACAAGAGGTCGAAGTGAGTTTCTTTCCTCCCCTCGAGCTCACTTCATTTTTGGGAAAACCCTTCTATATCAGCTAGACCTCGCAGCGAACACAAACCACCATCCCCAAGTGCAACATTTCTTTCGGTGCGACACTGGCAAGTCGGTGAGATATCCTACTGAAGCCCCATCATTCTATCGCTATGCTCCTCCATCGGTGAGACATCTCCCCATGTGTCGGTGAGACCTCCTAGCAAGGACAAGACACCACTGAGACCTCTCCATTATCGGCAAGACCTCATACTTTCACTGAGACCTCATGGAAACTTTACCTTCCTTTGCCCCGAGCTTGCATCTTTTCATTTTGGCAAGACTCCCCTACAGTCGAGAAGACCTCTCAGCAAATTCATCCTCTCGGTGATGAGTCCCACCCCAACCTAGAACTCCCTATTAGTGAGACACTACTCTCTTGGTAGGACCTTTCACTAAATGAAAAATACCTAGGCGAGCTTTCTTCATCATCTGTCGGCAGGACTTTCCTTATCGGTGAGACCCTACAGCGAATCCACCACATTACACCAACGAAATTCATTACATCGAGCCCTTTTATTTTGGCGAGACCACAAGCAGTTGGTGAAACCTTGTGCCAAACTCAAAAACTTATATCGAAGTAACAATCCCTTCGGTGAGACTCTACTTGGTTGCTAGGACCTCAAGTCGAACACAAACCACTCTCCCTGACACCAACCTTGTGAGTTATCTTCGGCATGACTACCACCAGTCGGGAAGACTTCATAGTGAGCAGAAAAACCTCATGGCGAAAGCATTCCGCTTTGGCCAAACCTTTTGTAGTCGGCCAGACCCTTTGGTGAAGACATAACCTTATGCCAAGAGCTCCCCGATGAACAACTGTCGGCATGACCCTTTTCAAGTGGAGAGATACATGAAGACTCTTGGCAACCCAAAATTCTTGGCAATTGGTTTATTCAACCACATAGGATGCACTGCTAGTCAGCAAGACAATAGGAAGGTCTTGCTGACTTCCTTCTCTGGTGATTTTTGTGCCAAAATGATTGAGGCAGACTCTTCGAATGAGCTCCTTGTGAAATGTCATCAGACACATGACCTAACCCTCGATGCAAATGTTATCAATTGGCCCTTATGAACATCTAAAACACAATTAATCCTGCCCGATTGAATTCATAAGTGAAAATTGAGCAACAGTAATATTACCTTTAATATTTAATTATATTGTTTTTTTTTATTTAACACCATGCAATAAATACAAGTGAGCACAACTTCACTTGAACATGCAATAATATCATACTCTAAATGATGATCTTGAACTTGACATACAAGTCCACCTTTAAAATACACAGACTCCCTCTGTTCATTAGGTCGATTGATCTTAAAGTCAAAACCTTGTCGATAAGTCAAAATACCCATCATTCGAATTAGGGCATTGTGTAAAAGCTATTAAACCCTAAAAACCTCCTTCATTCTTCACTTGGTATTTTGTATTTGGTCTTAACTATTGTGATGCCATTGGAGTAGGGTTTGAGCTTGAATTTATTCTATTTTTGGACTTTCCTTAGAGAATCCTTAAAGAAAACCTATAGAGAATGAGTGGTAAGTGTCGACAATCATAAATCTTGTGATTTTTCTCCATTTTAAAATTTTTTTTAGGCTTTTAAGCCACAACCTCTTTAGTCTTTTTTTTTTTTTCCTCTTAATCTTTTGTGTGATGTGACTTTGCATCTGAGGCCGCCATGAGTGTATTACCTTGAGCTTCTAGAAATTTTTCGACGTTGGAAGACCTATGGGTTTGAATGTATTTCCTTTAGAAACAAAGAAGGTAAGCTTGCTAATCACTCAAATCTTGTATTTTCATTTTATTTTCTATAAAATCAAGCTCCAATCAGCTATGTGCAAGATCATCATGGAAAAAATAGGCCTTTAAGTGGTGAAAAATTTAGAAAAATTAGAGTTAGGCAACTTGACGTAAAAATTTCAATAATTTATCTATATTATTTCAAAAATATGTAAGAATATAATATGTATCAAATTGAATTTAGTTTCTAAACTACTAGGTTTATTTAAAAGAAAAAAATCTATTTGGTGAAAATTTGAAATTTAAATTAAGTAGTACTTAAATTTCAGGGAAAAAATAAGAAGTAGGTGTCTGTCTCACCACCCTAACCACAATAATTTAATGATAATATTTTTTTATAAAATTTTAGATATAAGTGAGCACTCATGTCCCGATGTGATGTATATGTTTTTGTAAATTTTTCCCAAGTACATAATTAACTATGAATTTTTTATTACAAATTTTAAACAAATATAAAAACTCATATGTCTAACCACCTTAACTTGCTCAAAACTTCATGAAATTCTTTTTTTTTTTAATCCTATAGTATATGAAGCATAGAATGTGACATATGTTTCAGATTAAAAAAATGTGATACTTTTTGAAAGTTATAGATGTTTTTCAATTAGCCTATCAATTAGGACTTTTGGTCATAATTCAAATAGAAAATCAATAATAATTATTAATTAAATTCAAAGTAAAACATAATTTATATTCGTGGAAAGTTGAGAATCTCCTTTAAAAACCCTTTTTGTTTCATCAATTTTGGGTAAAAAAAAAGTCATCAGTGACATACCCTACACATACCCATCATATTGCCACTTTTTGGCCCATCATGATCCTGCACATACCCAATCAAGCATATTGAAGGAAAGATAATGCAAAATATTAATTTTCCTATATGAAATTGTTGATGGATTTTATCATTCCAAAAAAATGAAAGAAATTCTTACATTCTGAGAAAGAAATATGGAAATTTATGTACATCTTCTCCATGTAAGGTTACGCCCATACCTTGATTTTGGGTAACTCTATATAAGTTGGAACTTCTTCATTTTTCTAAATTTTGATGGTCGAAGAAACACATAACCCAGGTTGTGACTATTGAACTTCTAGGTATTCTTCATTTTGAATGGCTTGAGGGTTTTCACCTTTTTTCTCTGTATGTGACTCAAAAGAGGCAATACCTTATTTTCTTATAGTTGGGACAAAAGAATTTCTCTCTTTATATGAGGTTATGGCCACATGACCTTTTGGGTATTTTTTATTCTCATGTCTACTCTTCTCCTTGAATTCTGAGTGCTTACATACTACCTGGCTTCCATCCATTTTCTGCATTTCCATGAAGAAGCAAATGGAACAAATGTCAAAGCTGCTCCCTCTTTGAAAATCCTTCATTAAGCTCATTGTATCCAAATCATCCTTTTTATATATATGGCAATAATACCCTTTTATAT
The DNA here is from genome assembly GCA_007258455.2 of Sequoia sempervirens. Classification (NCBI taxonomy): domain Eukaryota; kingdom Viridiplantae; phylum Streptophyta; class Pinopsida; order Cupressales; family Cupressaceae; genus Sequoia; species Sequoia sempervirens. Next base: position 119,986,662 of record VDFB02000013.1, read on the forward strand.
TGATGTTGTAAACTGTATATAAGCAAGCTATCATTTATTTCTCTCTTTTACCTGTATTTTCTACTTAATGGCAACTTCATGAATCATTGTTTTAACTTATAGATCAATAGTAAAGTCTCTTTATACTTACTCTACATTATTAATGGTATCTGATTATGATTATCATAAGGGATAAATCCTTTAATGACTCTGACATTTCTCCATTATAGTTACCACTACCTATGATAACACTATTTCTCTTGACTATAACCACCTTTCATGATGCATCATTGGCACAACTATGATATGTATATGAAGTCATAATACAAAAAAATTCTTTTAAGACATTGAATGGTGAATGATGAATTTTCTATTATATGACTTCCCCAAACTCAGTCCTAAAGATCTTGACTGACTCTCTTATTATTTTAGAACTTCCCCTTTAGGTTAGTTATGATTGCTCTTTTTATTGTGCAGTTAGATATGTATGCATGTTCACTATCACAGTCCATGACAACATACTCTTTGTTGTTTCATATGAGAAATTAGTCATTTGTGATTTTCAACTCATTGCATTCTTGGATTTGACTGTCCTAAATGATCAATTGCTTGAGCTCTTACAAAACATTGTGATTCATTTATTCAAATGTATATTTCCTCTTGAGCAATTATGGATATTTTCTTTTCTCAAACCCCTCTTTAAGTTAAGGGTAGCATGTTGGGCTCGACCCTTGTGGGAGCCACATTTTACCCCACATGCTAAAATGTTGAACATGATGAACCAGTAATGAAGCATGTACCTATAACTGCACATTTAACAAATGAGTTAGATAAAAATAGTGAAATTCAATGTTCCTTCTGTTGATTTGCTTTGGATATCTTCGATTCAGATTTTCATTTTTTCTTTTCTTGATCAGTTATAAAGTAGTAAGTATTTCCATCATTAGACATGCATGAGATTTGTATGGAACCTCGAGCTCTAACATGTCTTCTTCTTGTAGATTTCTTTCTTGCAGCAACAACTGGACAACTTCAATGATGTTGGCACAACCTCCAACAATGGGATTCACCATTCACCGGGAAATGATGGGTTCCATATTTGATTTTATGCATTTTCTTTTCCTATATTTACTTTCTATTTTATATCTCTCAGATAGAGTTACTCCCACAACTTGTGTGGGATTACAAAAAAAATACTTTCAAATATATCACTTATTTCATATCATATAATGATTTGTGTATTTTCATTTGTGAATCACTACATAATATGAAATAACCAAATGAGTTGTTTGAGGTATATGTTTTGTAATCATGAATAATAGCAACAAGATACTTGAAACATGAAGTACAGAAAATTTTTAGGCTCATAACCTAATAAATATTTGAATGTTTGGTTTTCTTATATGATTTTCTCAATTGTCAAAAAATTCATCACCCCAATATAATAATTGTTTGATAAAACTTTACTAATTTAGCAGGTAGCTAAAAATTAGTAATAGTAATTTCTATAAAAAAATCCTCCTAAATTTTGAGTTTGGAGTTGAATAAGAAAATTAGGTGGTGATATATGTTACTTCTACTTCCTATTCAATGATTGTCAATAATGAGCCCTCATATTTGTTTGGTGCTTCTTGCAATCTATGTCAAGGGGATCCACTATCACTATATTTTCTTATCTTAGTGGTAGGACTAGGAAGAGTTATTAAACATCATGTGTGGAAAGCTTTTATTCAAGGATGGTGTTGGGGAAATTAGATACCTTCTCAGTCTCAGTTGAATTTTGTTGATGATACTACACTTATGGGACTTACTAAAATAAGAGAGGTGACTAACATTAGGGATATTCTTGATACTTACCTTGCAACAACAGGATAAATGATTAGTGAAAAAAAATATTTTATTTATTTCTTCAACACTATGTCTACTATCTACCATCATATTTCTCTAATTCTTAGACTTTAGATTGGTACTCTCCCTATGATGTATCTTGGTATTCCTATCTTTAGAGAATCATTTCCTAAGGGAATTTGGTAAAATATTTTGGATAAATTTTGGGAGAGAGTCAACAATTGGACCTTTGCGTGACTCTTCTTTGTTCCAGGAGATTTATTTTGAATTTTTTTGTCCAATCTCTTACTATTTATAGATTTTTTCTCTAGGTGGCTCCTAGAAGCATCATAAATGAGTTGGATGCATGAGCAAGACAATTATTATGGGTTAGATGCTTTTCTAGATCAAAGTGGATTTTTGTAAAATTGGAGACCATTTATATGCTAAGCATGATGGTGGTCTCAAGATGACAAAAGATAGCCTCACTCGATTAGCTTTAGCTGCTAATATTTATTGGAGGTGGTGAACTAATGAAGATCAAGCTTGGGCTAAGATTCTTACTTTCAAGTATTTAAAGGGGGTATTATATGTAAAGGTTTTGAATATATAGCCCTTATGGGTAAAGGTTCTATGATTTAGGATACTCTTAAAAAATGTCTTAATTTGATTAAGAAAGGTTTGTTTTTGATCTATAATAGAGGTTATGAAGCTCTATTTTGATATGATTTTTCAAATGGCTTCCCACCAATTATGACCATGTACCCTCATTTCCAAGTGCTTTAGCTTATCTTCATTGAGGTTGAGTGGTCTCAAGTTGAGGACTTCAAAATTATCTAGTACTTGGGACAACCTGATGTGTATAAATGGAAGGAGCCTAGAGAGTGGTTGTTGGGGAATCTAGTAAGGATCAAGTGGAGTTAGAAAGAATATTGGCAAGTAGAGCATGTAGTTCTCTATGATGGAGAAAATTTCTGACTTGGAATCACAATCCTAAGGGGGTTTATTCAGTGGTGTTTGGCTATAAAGAGTTGAAATATTAGAAATATAAGTTCAATGAAGTTTCTTGGTGGAAGGTGTAGAATAAGTTTTCTTGATGTAAATCTAACTTCCTCATGTGGGTGGTGACTTGGAATAGGAGTCTTACTTAGGATAATCTCAGAAAAAGAGGTTTTCAAGGAGCATCTATAAATGTCTTATGTGGTAACAATGAGGAGTAGTCCCCTCACTTGCTTTCATAATGCCCCTTTTTATAGGATTATTCGGTACATAGTTGAAGGGGAATTCAAAAGAAAACTTGTGTTCATTCTCCATCTCTGATTGAATTCTAGAAAATTTTGGGATGACCTTTGGCAAATACTTTTATCCTTAGGTGGCTTTGAGTATTGGCCATTCATGCATCAATTGGTAGCTATGGTTGGAAAGGAATCACAAAACCCTTTAAGGAGCAAGGAAGATAGTTCAATAGCTTTGGAAGATGATTACCGATATGATTTAAGAAACTATGAATGTTAAATGTGACACTTCTTCTCTTGTGGAACTTGGAGAGGATGGGTTGTTGAAGAGGTTGGGCATAGGAGATAATATTCTATGATCTTCATCATCAAGGAGAATTCATTTGGTTAGAAAGAAAATTTAGAGAGATCATTGTAGATGAACTTTTCCTACTAGGGGTGTTTTAAAGTTTAATATTGATGGTTTTCCTCAAGGGGAAATCTTGGGCTTGTTGATGTAAGGGGAATTATAAGGGATAACTTAGTTAATTTAATTTTAATATTTTCCATCTACGAGGGTTAGTACACTAATAATCTTTTGGAAGGTCATGCTATCCTCATAGCTTTGGAGAAGGCTTGTACTCTTGGTTGGTGTAATATTATTTGTGAGTTATATTATAAGATTCTGGTTAATATGTTGAATGAGAAGAACTTGGATGGTGTAAACTAGAAATTGGCTTTGGTTGCTTGACAGATTCTTTTCTTGAGCACCTCCTTGGATATGGCCTCTTTTGTTCATATCCCTCAAGAGTTGAATAGGCTAGAAGATTTCTTGGAAAAATGGGATTCAAAGAAAATGGGTGAATGGAGGGTTGAAGATCCTAAGCATTTATCTTGGGATCAATCCCATATTTTATATAGACAAATTATTCAGGATATTAAATAATTTTTTAATTTTTTGTGGTTGTCTTCTAGTGGATTTAGCTATCCTTTTGGTTGGGGATGTTTTAGGTGATTATTGGATTTTTTTTCTATTGGTTGAGGATAGCTTCCATATATTTATTAAAAACTAAAATTCTAAAATAATTTTAAGCAAACAAAAAAATTCTTTAATAATTCTAACATAAAATAAAATAATTATTAAACAAAATTTAAAATATATGCATCTAATATATATTTTGTTTTGTTTTGTTTTGTAAGAGAGCATATATTAATTTTCCAAAAAGTTTTTACAAGTATCTACACTGCAGGAATTGAATTTCATTGAGATTTGACACAAGAAAATTTAACCACCAGAGCCATCTATGCCCAAACCTTGACTCCTCAGAGAGGACCATGCTCATAACTGGAGTTGACAAGAAAACCCTTACAATTTGCATTACAAAACTGCCATCTTTTCATACCTTGACATACCATTCAAAATTTGCAGAAAATGAACCAAACTAAACTATGTTAACATGAGACCCAACCCTAGCTTGTTGCCATTACTTTCATAGATAAATATTAATTTCCACAAAAATCAACTTTATGCTAAGCCCACGAGACCATACAAAAATTTATAAAGACTTTGACATAGGGCATTTTAATAGACCCAAACCCAACACCTTGACAAGAGAAAACAAAAGGTGCCTATCACTTATAGGAAGCCATTAGCTTTTAAAAATGCATAAAATTCTTTGACCCATTCAAAGTTGCAAACCACCTCCAGCTGAAACACCTTTAGAAAATTCACTGCAATTGCAAGAATCATCTTGTGCTTCACTAATGTCATCCCCTTTAAATTCAAAAGGAATGGGTAAATCTTAATAACCTCACCCTAAACTTTTACCAGGTCTAAATCACATGGTCATGAGATGCCTTTTTCAAGTATTGCTACTTTAAGGGTCTCCTCCAAACCTTCTAGCAAGCTTTTCTTGAAAAGCTTCTAGACCAGTGTCCTCACCTCCACCTTCGGTGTGCGATTGTCCAAAACTGATGCTAAGAACCTTGAGACAATCTACCTGTTTGTCTTGAAATTATATTTATACTCCAAATTCCCTCTTCCAAGGATCATCTTCATGCCCACCATGGTAAGAGGGTTGATGTTTAGCAAGATGTACTTGAGGCACTGGTTTGTGACCATAGGAAAGGCATTTTTCTGATCCTTACTATCAAGGGATATCATAGTATCCACCCTAAAACACACCAACATATCCAAAAACATTTCCAAAATGAATTTTTAATGCTCTACTAGTGTTGCCACTGCCACAAAGCATTATGGTTGATGCAAGAAGCTAGGTCCACAAAAAGCTTAAAAAGTGGAAGTGTTTTTGTTGTTTTTCAAAAAAATTCACACTTGGACTAAAAATTTGAGTCACTTATAGAATGAATCTTAAAAAAAGTTAATAATATGAAATTTATCATTTTGAATCTAGTTTCCAAATATGTAATTTATTCAAATACCCAAATGATAGAAATTAAATTTGGATAGGGATGTATAAAAACCATTTTTTACAAGTCTTTTTTTTACCATACCATGCACATGTATGAACACCATTTTTTGACCCAAATAAAAGTATTTTGCTAGTTCCTTTTGGGGAAAGAGAGCTAAGACCATGAAGATTGATGAGGAATTTTTTTTTTGTAATTTTTTTTTGAATATATCTTTTTTATTGAATTTTTAGTGACCTTAATTGTTATTTTTCAAAATCAACATGTATAAATAGCATAATTGGACCTAAACTAAACATTTTTGAATATTTTTTTTCACTATGTAGAGAATTTTCTAAAGATTGATGTCATATAATTTTTTTACAAACTTAACAAAAAAAAGTTATTAAAAAACAAAAAGAATCATGATATTTCAAGTTTAAGGACTAGTTTGCTTAGAAATTAATTAAAAAATAACAAATATAATCCAATCTTAATGAAAATCATATGTTTGGAAACTAGACATATTGTTCTCTAATGGGTTTTAATTTCATAGATTGATTCAGAAAAAAAGTCCATCAGCCATATTGCTAAAGTTGGATATTCTTCTTCAATTTGCCTTAGTTTTTTAGTTGTAGGTCAAAGGCTAAGGGTCGGGTCACCATTCCTTTTTTAAGTCTAAATCCATATGAAAAAATCTCTTGTGAGTTTCAAACCTTTTGGAACAAGTACCCACTTCAAAATGGGTACTTATTTTAAAAATGAATGGTTATTTGTTTTAAAGCTGAAAAAATGACACTTTCCTTGAATGTAGACCCAATTTCTTGGACTTACCCATTACGCTCATGAGAGAAGGAAGAAATTGAATGAATTTCTTTGGTTTCATAAACTTCACAAATAGAAAGGATTTAAGGTGCCACCTACTTTACTATGGTGTACATCATACATGTGCCAAACTAAAATCTGCCAAAGCATTTAATACTGCCATCATTTGGATGAATGAATTTATGGGGAAATCATGTGAGTCAGTCATGAGGACAACACTGGAGCCCACATAAATGATCCTAGGTACCAACATAATCAATTTCATAATTACTCCCTATTTATTGCAATATGACCCAGCGTAAAGCGAGGAGGCTTCACCTTTCCATCGATATGGCCACCAATTCTCCTACCCAACTCACCACCACCTTAGCCACACCCCTTAAGATAGATTTCAACCTTTAATGTGGCAAGTCACCCGCCCATCAACCCACATGTCTTGAGTGTGCCACTATTATGTCTTAGGGTGTAGTTCATGTAGGAGTGTACCGTATGCCCCCTAGTTTGAAAGAAAATTTGCTTCTTTAAATTGTCTTCCCTCAAGCTCTCATTGATGAACACCAAGTCAAATCCATCCAAGAGTTCCAATAGTACTTCTAAAATGGAATTCAATTTCTAGTGATGAACCTACCTTATTCTTAGCTCATTGACAACAAGTGTAGAGTCTCCCTCAAAAACCAAATTATTCACCTTCAGCTCTTAGCATAAGCACAAGTGCAATATCAATGATTGCATTTCTATAGCATTATTGGTTCTAATTGAGAGGGGCACAACCATCCTCCCAATGGTTCACATCAATATTTCCAATCTCTAACAATGCACCTAACACTTGAGACTCCTAGATTTTCTTGGGAGGCCCCATCAAAGTTCAACTTCATCCAACCAAACTTTGTGGGTTGCCATAACACCTTGTTTCTTTTTAGCTATGTTTTTGACCCCGAGCGCCTGCTTGTGATGGAATTTTGAGGTTGTACCATTTTTTCTACATCAAGGAATCCCACATGGTGAAGGCCACTTTTCCATCTTGGAATTTTGGTATCCATGCATTAATAGTTTCCATTATGCTTGCTTTTATTTTGTTTAGAAGAGATTCTCTAGGCATTGCCTTGTCATGAAATATCCACCTATTTCTCTCCTTCCACAATTTTGAGATTACTAGTGATGGAAACATGGTCCATAGGCTACCAAAAAGAGCACTTTGTGAAGTTGCAGCCACCCCTATAGTAAACCCAACAAATTGTTTAGCTGCCATTGAAGATTTGCACATACCTAAGTCCAACAATGTTGGGAAAAGGGGCAATTTACAAAAAAGTGATTGCTTGATTCTTCCACTTAATTGCAAAGAATGCATATCAATGGGCCCTAATAGCCCAAGTGTACAAACCTTCTAGTCGTTAACACTCTTCCTTGCACTGTCACCCTTGTAAAAATTCCTACTTTTAATAGACCATCTGCACTTCATCAGAGATTGGTTGGAAGTTAGCGAATAGATCTGTTTGACCCGACTAGAACCTTGTATCCATACTTAGCATTATAGATCATGTTTGGGGATGCATTCCATATTAATATATCTCTTCCTTATCTTGGGCTTATAGCCCAACTAACCTTCACCTCATCAAAGATTGAAACTAACTTGGGATCCAAACCCATATCTTTTGGACTTTTCTAGTTGTGTCTTGGGTAGCCATCCACCCAGTCAACCTCCAAATATTCACCCACTCTGCTTCCCCAAGCTAGCTTAGTAGCCATCTTGACTTTTTCCAAGTCTTTGTTGGCTTCCAGTTTTCCAAACCCTTCCCAAGAATTTTCCTAAATGAGAGCATCCCTTCCCTCCTTTATCTCCCATGTCAAATGATCCAAAATCAAGCACCTACAACTGCTTAAAAATTTCCATACTCTCAACCCTTTCAGAAGAAATCTTGTAGTGAAAATGCTATACTCTTCTACATCCAAATATTTTTCTTTAACAATATTTACCCACTTTAGATCTGGTTTGGAGTGGATTTTCCATACTAACTTTCCCCAAGAGCCTAATTCTACATTACAACATTCTTCATCCCTGACCCGTCTACTTCCTTCCTCTCACAAACCATTTTCCTCTTTATAAGCAGAAACTTGTGATCATCAAAATTTCCTGTCCAAAAGAAATTATTCATCTTTTGGTTGATATCTTTGTTCACCCCACTTAACAAAGTAAGACATGAAAGCATGCATATTGGTCCATAGCTATGACCACTAATTTCAACATTGTTGAGCGGCTTGCCCATGATAGCCACTTGTTCTTCCATGATGTAGGTTTAGTTTTTACCTTATCAATCATTGGGTCTCAGAGCTTGGCTGGTTAAACACCTTTTTCTAGTGGAAGGCCCAGGTATTTACATGGGAGCTTACCTTTATGAAAACCCAAGATGTGTAGAGGATCTTGATTCCTCTATCAATACTAGTGTTGAAGAAAAAGATCTTGGATTTAGCCTTTAACTTACCTCCTAGCCACATGCTTGAGAGTACTGATCTAGAATTTGTTTAAAACCTTTCACCTCCTTTGTTGTGGAGATAACAAACAACATGTTATCATTAGCAAACTATTGTTGGGTAACTTCGAGAACTCCATGAGTAATCTTTACCACTTCCAAGTGGCCCTCCAGTTTTTCCTTCATGAATGCTCGTCCAAGAGCCTCTACCATAATGAGGAAGAGAAAATATGAGATGGTGTCTCCCTACCTGAGCCCCCTTGAGATGCTAAAAAAAACTTTCAGGGAACCATTAAGGAGCACATAGAATCTCAAGCAAGTAACCCATTCAAAGATCCAATTCAACCACTGCTTGTCAAACCCAAAGGCTTCCAAGACCTTGAAGAGAAAGCATTAATTCACTTTGTTATAGGCCTTCTTGATGTCAAGCTTGACCAATATTTCCCACCTTTTCATCCTCTGGATTGAATTTATCAATTCTGTCAATAATGACTCTCTTGAAAATTGAGTTTCCTGGGATGATACATGTTTGTTCCTCAGAGATTATTTGTGGCAAGATGTTTTTTACTCGATTGGCTATCACTTTGGCATGTACTTTGTAGACTATATTACAAAGGGAGATGGGTTGAAAATCATCAAGAGAGTCTAGTTTTCTTCTTTTTTGAGATCAAATATATGAAGGTGTTGTTAATATCTTTTAGAACTTTCATTGAGCACCTTGAATCTTAAATAGCTTCAACTAGGTCAGTGTCGAGAATGTCCCAACACTTTTGAAAAAAAACTGGCAGGAAACCCATTGGGACCTAGGGCCTTCTCCGGATGTTGTTGAAAGAGGGCCTCCTTAATTTCTTTTTCTGAAAACTTAATCTTTAGCATTGTGTTTTGTTCACCTGGTATAAGGTGTGGAATCCCACTTATAACAACCTGCTGATCTTATAGTCAAGACCCATCTAGTTCATTGAGAAGGTTCCAAAAGAAGTTCAATGTGGATACCTTGATGTCCTTGATTTTATCGAACATTCTACCATCTGCACCATTGATGTAGGAGATCATGTTTACTTCTAACATGGTCTTTGTGGCACTGTGAAAGAATTTTTTGTTCTTTTTGCCATCTCGAAGCCAAACATCCTTCAATTTTTGGGGCCAAAAAGTTTCTTCCTTAGCCAACAAATCCTTTAATTTATTCATCATCTCTTTTTTTTTATGGAACCTATTAATATCCATCCCCAAACTAATGACTTCTTCATTCAAAGAGTGTAGTGCTTCTTTAGTTGCCCACTTTTCCTTAAATATGTTTTTGAAACACTCCTTGTTCCAAATTTTCAAATGTTGCCTGATGAAATTTAGTTTTCCCACAAATGTATTTAATATATATTTAGTAATATATAAGTAAAATAATTACAAAGTGAAATAAAATAATTCTTAAATAAATAATATAGATCAAATTTATTAAAATATTTTAAATTATTTTCAACAATAATTAATAATTTAATCATTATTATTACAATGACCATTCTTACAATAGAATATTATATAAGTAGCAATCACACCTATGGGGTGCAATGGGTACACCGAAGACAATATAGTGAACTTTGTGTTAAATTTGTGTATTAAAAAGTGGGAAAAGTGTTATACAGCCGCAAAGTACTTGAGTAAAGCAAGTAAAACTTAAACCCATTGAATAATACGTTGTTATTCTATTGAAAAAAAGTAAGTGAACTATGCTTCTTGAATTCCCAATATATCGTACACCTGCCAATTGCATCTTAAATAATGTTTCTGAAGCCTTTTTACCAAATGCCTATTGTGTACACCGTGCAATGATGGCATTCCATGAGATCATAGTATTTAAAGGCATTTAGTCAAATAGTTCATGTGTCGTGTCTATGTTGTTTCCCTTATGCTTTGGTGGATGTCTATACCTCATTCAAAAGAGCCCAATTTGACATAGTGAAGGAAGAAGTTGGAAAAGGTTACAAAGTCTGGTTGTATAGTTGCTAATTGCATTTTTGTGAATGTTTCTGAAGCCTTTTCACCTAATCCCTTTTGTGTATACCTTAAAGGCTTAAGAATAAATAGAAGATTAATTTCAATCCAGACAAATGTTAAGTAGCTGAATTAGTACGTCATTAATCTATAACTTATACAGAAGATGAATAAATTAAATAGTTACTTATTATTCCTATTTTAACATAGAGTGCAATTTTTTTTTATAGCAAATCATCATAGAAGCTAAAATTGATAACTATTGATCACCTGTGTATCACATTATTCTAAGGAAGGTACTTTAATCTAGTTAATATTTGTCTTGTGTATGCACGAACTTGGGTATCTCTTAAAATTATATTTCCTTTTAGAGTGATGGTAGTGAACACTATGTTACCATCTGAAGGAAAATGTATAAATTGTCATCTTCCTGCATGCAATCATACTCGAATTATAAAAAAAGTTTTAGAATAGACTGTAACTCATAGATTGCACAAATTAAAATGATTTTTAAAGCTCAGAAGAAGACCAATGGCTATAAGTCATATTTACGAAATTTTCTTGTTTGAAGAGAAAGAATACATATCCAACAATATGACTAGACTTCATAATGATAAAATACTGGAAAGGTTGTAAAAGTTGCATAATATTAAAATTCATTTCACAGTTATAAAAATATATGCACTCTTGAGAACATATTAGAATGAAATCATTCTTATTAATTTATATATAATACTACATCTTATGGAGTATATGAAGCTAGATAGGGGATAAAAATGGGGCGGTGAAGTAGACACCTTATGTCCTCATTTAATGGCCCTCATTTAGACTACACTTTTTAGTGATCTAGGAATTTGATATTTAGCAAGTCTAATAGCAAGTCCACAACCCATGCATGTGAGAAGAAATTGTGATCATTTAATTCCTCTTCTTATTTGTAATGCAGGCTTGAAATAGAAAATTAATTTGAAGCAGATATAGGTTCAAATTCTCATAAAGCATCTATTGGTTGATATTATTAAGTAGCCATATGTTTGAAACTTAATTATGTTATAGATCCATTAAATGAATCCAATGGATATGGCTAACTTTTGTATGAATACAATCACTACTCTGAAGGTAGGATTTTCCCATGATAGAGAGGGTTTTAGTTTTAAATAAGGTGTTGTCCTAATGAGATTCCTAGGTCTTAGTCTCCACTCCTGAGCCAAAAACCTATTTCTCAAGTAGGACCAATGCAATGCAAATAGACGGCTATTAGTGTATGCATACTACCACAACCATTAATAATTTTGCTTTGTGATGTGGGACTGGGAGCATAGTGAAGTTTTGAATCTTTTAGGCATTTGAAGTTTAACATGTCCATCCATAGGTCCATGTCGTGTAGATGGTCATATAACTATTTAATGGGAGTAAATATTTGTAAAGCAACTCTATTTTCATAGATGATTCAATGAAGTTGAAGCAAATATGCCTTGGGAAAAGGTAGAGGTTCAAATCTCTATAAAGTTATATGTCATATCATAGTGATAAAACCCAATGCCTTCGGGTGGTTTTGGCATATAATCATGCACCATATTCTGAAAGAAAGTTCATCCCAGGATAAGGAGGCTCCTAAACATGAGCCACTTAAGGTTAGGTTTGAACCCAAGTCATCATAATTGCATCAAGAGTTTTCCAAGGCCCAAAATAAGCCTCATGTCAGAATGCTAGAACTATATGTGCTAGTGGGCAGCTACCAGTCTACCCAAATTGCCATAACCTTTGAGAATTCTGCTTTTGACACGAGAGATGATGTTTAATGAGACTAACCAAATTTCCATCATCCATGTATTTGATAGGATTCATTGGACCCTTTGATACATATTTGATAGCCATTTTGTTTGTAAACCAACCTTGCTATCAGAAATGAACTTTCATGGCAAGGACAAGTTTCAGATATGCTATAGAGGCATCTAGTGTGCATGTAATTTTCCCAATGGGTACAAGCAGTCATCCTTGCATGTAAACCTATCCTATGATGAATTATGTTTCTAAATGATGGTGTGTCAAATTTAACAGTGTCCCTCAAGTTGATTTAGGCATTTGGATTTTAGTAAAACCAGTTGAAGATTCTTTATCAGTTGTTTCTATGTCTATTTTGGTTTCTGATTTTGAGTATATGTTTGGGTGCTTTGGATTTTTGAGTATATGTTCAAATATCTCCTGGCATACCCTATAGAGAGCAACATTTATTGTGTGAACTAGTTTTGTTCAAAAATCATGCAGCCCTAAATACTCTCATTTGAATATCATATAAATTCACTTGTAGATTTACTTGTTAATTGTTTGATTTTAATTGATTTCCTTACATTTATTTTCTAGACATTCCCAACTAGTTAATAGAATGTATAATTACTACCAATACCCACTTCATCACCATTAGTGTACAAATCCAATGACATATGTAGGCACTATCAAGCTAAAAACCTCACCAAACACATTAGAATAACCATCATACAGTTTTAATAAGATGTATTCTACAGTTGGTTAGAAACGGTGGATAAGACGTGGGGTTTCAAAATCCCTTTTATACCTCTCAAAGATATATGCATATTGACTAATTTTATCTCAGGAAGCAATTTAATTTTACAATGATAGAATAGAAAAAAAATTAATTAAAAATATAAGGTTCAAGTAGTTTACGTGACACTTTAACATCAGACAAAAATCCCCTTTCCATTAAGATTTGATGGATGTTTGTACCCTCTTTGAAAGTTCCCATTTTAGTTGTGCAGTTTGTATTTACACATCCCAATAGAATTTGCTTGAAAGTTTTTAAATATTTTAAAAAATCCACTTTGTGCATATCCTACAATCATTGTATTTCATGAGATAACCTCTCTTTGAGGCATTTTGTCAAATAGTTTACATGCCTTTTCTATGCTTCCACATTTTGCATACATGTCTACGAAAATCCACCCTCCATGATGCTTTGATGGATGTCCATACCCAGTTCCAAAGCTCCCATTTTGATACAGGCAAGGAGGATACTAGCCAAGTTTGTGGAATTTGACTATACACGTGCCAATTGCATTTTCTTCAAAGTTTGTAAAGCTTTTTCAACAAATCCATTTTGTACATTTCTAGCAAACAAAATGACATATTTTTCAGGTAGTTTTTAAATATCTCATGTAATAACATACAATATATGTGTGGTAGTTATATTTTGTAGCCCCACTCATACAAATTGGTCTTTGTATTCTTCATCCATATCAGAATTTCCTATATGCTTTTGGGATATATTGATAAGAATTTTCTTTCCATGGTGGGGGCTAGAAAAAGTTATGAGTTTATGTTGGTGGGCTCTCAATATCACTATTGTTTTGAGAGCAAACAATCTAGCTTGCTTGCTACTCTCAAATTATAATTGGTTCTCTGATAATCATTTTCCCAACATTTTAGGTTTTCAAGGTTTATTTAAGTTCTCCCAACAATATCAGGATTAACTTTACGAGGTTTGGAGGAAAGGATTTTGTGTATATCTAGAGAACTCTAGGAGACAAATCTTCACTTGGAAGTTACATGATATCGCCCTATTCTATTATAATTCGATATTAGTGGGTGCAATGTCAAGGGTTCAGTTTTTTGGAGTATATACTATCAATAACAGATTCTGGCTTTCAATTCATATAGTGTCAGCTAGATTTAAGAATATTAGAAAATTACAAAACAAAAACCCAGCTAGTATTGGATAGATAAGCATGTACTAATCTATATTTCATACGGTTCCATTTTAAACAATTCTCTAGTACCACCACAAATGCTTGTGCAGTGAGAATTTGAGCACAATTATACCATTAGAAGATCTAGGATGCATAGAGATATATTATCAAATTGCCATGATGGATATTCCCCTGTAATTTCACCAGTGCCCATCTTCCAAGCTTACAATCAGAGTAAAGAATCACCTTTTGTTTTTTAAACCCCCCTTAAAAAACCACCAAGAAAAGGAAACAAACTATCCAATTTCATAAAAGCGTCATTAAGACATGTCTACTTCACTCACAGAACTAAAGAAAATAATAGGAAAAACAAGAGAGAAGAAAGAATGTGGTAAATATGGATAGGTTGAAGAAACCCCACCTCTTGTTCAAACCCTATCTTTATATTTTTCTCAGTTGAAACCCTCTTTAATTGTTATTACTAGATTCAGACTAAACCAAAGCCACAATTTCTCGTCGTGCACTGTTTGATCCTCCCAGAGCCTCCCAATTTAGTACAAATAGACTTTTCCGACTCCGCTTCTTTCAATTTTGAAGGATTTAGGCTATAAATAAATTATGATGCAGCCCTCCTTTCGAAGGTACTTGCTCTGTTTTGCTCTGTTTTAGCTAAAATTTGTAGTTATCCAGTGATTACATTAATCATAATAAATGTTACACAACAACAATTCCAATTTTAACAATTAGTAAAATATGATACACTCCAGACTCAGCAATATTATTCGCTGACCCAAAGAAGATATAAAACCAGTTACTAGCAACAACGTGCATATTAGTAAATGTATGGACCGTATTTGAAATTTTCAACAAATATTAAAAAAAAAAAACAAAAGATATCTTAATGAGGACAATAAACAGAAATCATCATTTTATTATTCTAGTAGTTTAACTTTTTTATTTATAATGATTATGAGCTGAAACCCTGCAAATACAGTGGGCATAAAGTAAATTGCAAGCCCAAAGGTTTTATGAAAAAGCTGCAGTTATAAAAACCCTGTACAGTTCCCAATTCCTCTACAAAACATTGCAATTACAAAAACACATCAACCATTGCATTGAGGAATCCACTTGTTCATGGATAATGAAAATGACAAGAAAAAAAAGCTCAGAAAGCTCCATGCTAGAAATGTGTAGTTTTGAATGTCAAAACAGATTCCCCATCCATAATGGTCATTCATGTTGCAGATGGGTTGAAGGCCTCAGAAACATGAAATTCTGCTATTCTGTTGCATTTCTTGGAACCGAGACAAAAGATCATTAGCAAAGAAGACTTCAGTCTTCAGTAAGAGCAAATTTGACAAGTAAAAGCTCATCTTCAAGCACACAAGATCAGTAGAAGCAATAAAATGTAGTAAATATCTAGTTAATAGTGATGCTTGTTCTGCATCAGCACCCATCATCGTCCCAAATCCTCATCCTCAAAGTGCTCCAATTGTTAGGTTCATGTCACCACCAAGCTAATTACCCAATCTCAAACTGCTTTAGGATGTCTACAATATGTTTTGCTGCCTGTAGCATAAGGTTTATTGCTAGAAATGATAAATACATGGTGCAAGAACAGATAGATGAAAATGTAGTTTATGTCACTGCAAAAAGAAATCCAAAGAATAATAGACCTAGGTAGACATTAACTTAATAAAGCACCGTGTTGCACCAAGGATTGAGCAAATACTTGAAAATTTCTGGAACATAAGAATTCGCTTATGTTGAAACAAGTTTCAGGCAGTTGAAACATTCTCATGCTGGGAAAAACAAGTTTCAGACAGTTGAAGCATTCTCACCCCATGTCTGAAAATAAACTTTAATCTTTCCACTTTAATCTGCGTTAGAAATCTTTCCACTTTAATCTGCGTTAGAAATCTTTCCACTTAAAAAGAACTAAATCTCATGCTGGGAAAAACAAGTTTCAGGCAGTTGAAACATTCTCCCCCTATGTATGAAAACAAACTTTAATCTTTCCACTTTAATCTGTGATACAAATCTTTCCACTTAAAAAACCTAACTAAATCCAACCCTAATGAGAAACGAGAATTTTTATTTCTCTCCCTTTGCATTTCTTCAAGAAAAGATGTTTCGACGAATGACTTTCCTTTAGAGCTTTGTTAAAAATCCTTACTCATCTTCCAAAATTTGCACACCATTTTCTATTTTATTTAAATATGAAAAATAGTTAAGGTAAAGATGGGAAGCAACAAAATTCTGATAATAGGAGGAACGGCTTATATTGGTCGTCATGTAACCAAAGCTAGCCTTGCTCAGGGTCATCCCACTTTCCTCCTTGTGAGGGAATCCACAGTTTCATTTAGTGGGGTTTAATATCACCCTCCAGAGCTTCATCCTAATTGGATCTGGTCAGTCCAAATGGTTAGTGAATAAAGGAATAAGAAACATACACATATATAATACAGTTTTCAAATCGCAGGTAAGACAACATAAGTACAATACATAATAACCTTCAGACCTACCATCTAAGCCTAAAAATCAAATTGAATCAATATTTTACAACCGACAAGTATTCCAGCAGAATGAAATCGAATTAAAGGCCTATTACAAGAGAGAAAACACAATAGCTGCATACCCTTCTGAGGCCAAAAATGAGTCGTCCTCTTCAGTCATAAGTTTCTTCCTCAATTTTTTGCTCTTTAATGTCTTTGCGAGTTCTCCTCATAATATAAAGCACATCAAACACATAATACGGAAGCTGTGATTATTGTATTAACAATATACAAAAACAGAGCATAACAATGCCAATGTAGATTACACGAACAACAACATCAAGATGTGTCATTTGAACTCTTTCCTCACTTCCATGCGCGCCATCCCTGTCATTCCAGCATTTCTCCTAATTGAGCTGTTGTTGTTTTTGTCTTCTGTTTTCCACCACAGCCTCCTCCATTCTCTATTCTCTGTGTTTCACACTATCTTGTTGTCATCGTTTTCTTCTTGCAAAAGTGGATCGAGCTTTTTCTTTAGCCTATCTCTCCTTCCTCAGGCCGATTCCCCAATCCCTAAAACCATTCGATCACCCTTCTCTCCCTCTGTTTTCTTTTGCATTGAGAACTTATGCCTTTTCCCCATGTTCTAATCTGGTTTTGATAACTGAAATTTGCAACAGATTCTTACCTCCTCCCATACGCCATTTTCTCCTCTATCATCCACGTTGAAAGGGGCTTTTGATAACTGAGTTATTAATTGTTTCTAAACTTTGCAAATTCAAATCTCTAGCAAAGTAGCGTGGGTATACAAGCCAAAATTTCGCACCACAAAACAGTGAATAAACATCAAACCAAAATTTGACAACTAAACTGGAAATTGAATCGATGCCCCTCCATCAAGAAAAAGTGGAAATGAGGGCATATGATTGTTATGCAGCTCTGTAAATTGAATCCCTCCTTAGAGCTACCAATGCCATCCCGTTTTCCTTTTGTTCTCAAATTATTTAAATCTGTTTATCATGATATTTGTGCAAGGGAAGATTCATAGCCAGAATGCTCACCTTGTGGGCGCAGGGGTCAAGTGATGTGAACGCTGTGTAGAAATGACAGAAGCTGCAAATGGGGGCTCAAATTGGCTAAGCAATCTCAAATTGCACTCTGAAATCGATGTCCACCAGAAAACGATGAGCATTGATTGACTTGGAAGAAGGGGCCTCCACTTCCACCATCACATCAATGAACTCATAGTCGCCTGTATTACCAAATAAGGATCAAGATGAGCATCACCAAAGATGACAACAAATATTCGAATAAATTGGGGTTTGAGAAGAGACAAAGAAACAGACCTAGAGGATGCCCATTCGCTTGCTCCCACCGCATCTTGCACACGGTTGCGTTGTAGCCTGCGCTTCGCAGAGTGCTCATTATGAACCTTCGTAGATAATTCTTTTCGTGGCGGTGTGGCTCTGCCTATGTAGAAAACCCAGCCATTCCTAAAGATTTTGTGACATTTCGAAGGAGTGATTTCCCCCAATCTAGTATTGGAGAATAAGATATCCTGTGAATATACAGCGGATCAGACAAGCAGAAAAGAGGAATCATTGAAAGGAAATATGACAGCCATGGCTAATACTAAAAATATCTGCGGTGTTTTTTGGTAATGTACCTCTAGTATCTGGTAGAGCCAATTAGTACCATTCAGATACATTATGTCAACTGGCTTGTGTAAATCCCCCGACATTGTTGTAGCGTACATGGAAAACTGATTATAAACGAACCAGACGCTTACCTCAAGTTTCTACACAAATTGAGTTTGCAGACTCACCGATGCCAGAGTTTGCAGATGGTGCGATTTCGTGAAAAGCACCGCCAATGGTAGCAGTTTTTGCGGGTTCCTTCTCTGATCCAAATGATCTGGTAGAATAGATGCCATGGGATTAGGTTTCATGGAACACAAAAGAGCAATGAGATAAAATCAATGAAGCTAGGGATAAGGCCGGCTCTGAAAAACCCTAGGTGTGTTAGGCGCGAGTAGATGAGCGACTGATTTTGTTTACATCGTAGTCCATTGAAATCTTCATCGTTCGAGGTCAAATGGGGTTGGAAAAGTTCAGCGTGGGGACGCCTTCGGCGTAATAAACAAATAATATTATTAAAATTTCAGAAAAATACGTGGCTTTTGTTTAAAACAAAACAAGCCGAAACAACTATACGTAACAGAGTAGTTCTTACTCGTAACCGCAAATGGAAATAGGGTACTAACCAGCAATATAAAATAAAACAATTCAGGCTGCCTACAACGAAAATAGTTATAAAAATAAACAAATTTGAAAATAAATGAGATAAACAAGAGGAATACCTAAGGAAATGATGCCGGCCAAAAGTAAAAGTTAATAATCCCGTTTACAGACCACCAAACAACAGAAAAATCTCATCTAATCATTTATGGAAAATTGTTCACCACAAAAAACAGCTGGAAACGACGCCCTGCAAAAAAACAGTTGCAGGCCTTGGAAACGCAGAACAGCTCATCCAATCTTTATCTTGACGTTACAAACAACAAAAATCACGCTATTGAAACCTGCTCTTCCTCTATAAATGCAGAGCACAATTCCTTCAGCAGTACATGTAAACATTTTATCTGTACAACTACATTCAATTGTATCGTTATGGAGAAAATTAATGGTTTGACATTTATGGGAGTATTGCTTGTATGGCTCTTGGTTTTAAAGCCTTGTGTGGGTAGTTCTTTTACTGTGTGGGAAGGTCCTGGGTGTGATAACAAGGGACTCCGTTTCAATGATTGTGGGTGTTTTAGCATACCGCACCACGGAGGATATGAATTTGTATACGGAGGACGGCCCGTCTTACTTTTTAATGCTGGTCGATGTAAGGGTGAAGTACATACTGAACTTGTTGTCAATACAACCGACTGCACTGGTTTTGGGTGGAAAAGCCTCTTCATAAATTGCGAATAATGTAAGCTTTATCCAAAATACAGACTTAACAACTATTGCTATCCAACGATGGGTGTTAGTATGAATAAAGAGTCTGTTTTGTCTGTCTACTGTAGGAGTCAAGTGTTTTTATCTGTCGTAGTTTGTTAAATTTAATAAGATTTATATCTGCTCTTTATCATTGAGACGCATTCTTACAGTTAAATAGTAGGATTTGTCGAGCTTTGATATCGTATGCATGCCACCTTTATAAATGAGGGCTTTCTTTGAAGGTATATTTACTGTTTTGAAGGATCATTTTAATGTTGAAAGTATCGAGGTTTCATTTTTCATGATTTTAAGTTCAAATGTTGGAAAGGGAATTTGTAAATAATCAGTAATAATAATAAAAAAAATATTTAATTGAGAGAATTTTTTAAATTGATTTATTTAAGATATGATATTTAAATCTATTATTTTATGTGTCTTTATGTTAGTTTAGGTGATATAGTGGATCTTGTTTCTTTTCTATTAAATTTAAATAAAAAGGATTATATTGATCAACTTTGTAAGTTTTTGTTGATTATGTCCTTAAAGAAATAAAAATATAGACAAATCAATCTTGAAAAATAAAACCACAAAATTGGGAGACTAGTCTACTATTCCTTGTATTGGGATCAAAGCATTATTTTGTAAATTCATTCTTTTTATGAGAAATATTTCTTCATTTGCACCATTTACCACTCTTTAACACAAGATTATTTGAGCCCTGTATTATAGATGAAGATAAACATCATCATACAATCAAGGATAATGATGTTATAATTAATCCAATGACCAATGCTATGTTAAAAGAAATGCTTTCTCTTAAGTAATTATTTGATAGGAACATTTAATTGAATAAGAAAACCATGCATTTTTAAGCAATACTCAATAGAGCCATGTAACCTTGCGAACATGGGATATCTAAAGAATGTTTTCTTGGGAAAGTAGTTTATTGAGGAAGAGAAGCAAGGGATATGTTTAAGTATTCAAATAACTTTAGGATACTATAGTATTAAAAAATGACGATCTCAAGATCTATGATGCCTCCTGTTGGTGATTTTTCCAGTAGAACCGAACAATTCTCTAAGAAATAGCCAACTCATATAATGAAGAACTGTTAGGTTAGTGGCCAACACAACAAGCATAGGATTGTAAAGTGTGTACTCCTTCACTTCAAGCTCTGTGAAACCTTGGAGGGGAATCCCAATTGTGTTTTCGTGCAATATAATAAATTAGTGACACATTTATACACAAATTAATTCTTATTTATGGCAGATAAAATCAATTTCATTGAAGATTTGGAAGATTTTCAAATGAAGGATTATCTATCTGCTAGGAATTGGGGTTAATTCCACTTCTACTACCCTTGGAGATATTTTTTAATTTGAGTATTGTCTTCTCATAAGTCTAGGGCCAGGAACATTATTTGTTCATCTTATGCAAGATTTTCTAACAAAATGACAAGTGTCTCATCAATTGGAGCAACAGAGTCAAGCACACAAGATTTTCTAACCAAAATGACCAGTGTCTCATCAATTACAAATTACATATTCTAGGAAGAAATGGACTATTTTCATATTGCTTTGTGTTTACAAAAAACTCACTATGCAAGAAACTTTCACTTCTTAGCAATCCTAAGTCATTCCTACAAAGTTTATAACCCTATTCAAGCATTTTAATTAATTCCTTGAATTAAAGCTGAAAACAAAGTAATACATTGAAATGAAACATTTGAAGACAAATGATAACACCATTAATATTTCTCACTTATAACTCCATAATGAACATACATAGGAGAGTATCAGCTTCTTGACTAATATTTGTTTTGATATTAGTAATTTCTATAAAACTTATTTAAAATCATTACATACATGACAACTTATCCAAGACAAACAACTGGCATACTCTAGTATTCTATTCTAAGTGCCTTTTATGAACTTAGCTTTTACCTAGAACCCTATTAAGACTTCAGAATCTGACGTCTATAAATAAGCCCTGAAATCCCTTTTATAGGATAAGGGAGCAACAAGCATCAAACTTAATTACATTTACATTTCATTTCATGTATACTAGAATTCAAGATACTCCTAGTTTGTTACATACAATAATTTAAGGAAAATGGAAGAGTAAAAGACTACATTCCACATTCTCTGAATGAAGACAAGACAACCCCTTGAAAGGTAGAGTTTGTTGTAACCATGTTGAATCCTCATCCTTGTTGACTAAAAAAGATTCTCCAATAGTAGTTCTAGCACAAACTTGTATATTATATGGATATAATATACTCGTCACCAAGGTTAGCTAGTTGGCACTTCTCCTACATACCAACCCAAAAATATTCCACCTCAGCACATGAAACAAGAAATCACATGAGTGTTGAATAGGACCATCCTAATAGAAAAGACATGGTCTCATCAAAAACAAAAATAGGATGTAATCATCACTCTGAGTCATCAACCTTAGAGGATATTCCCCCATGTTTTGCTCATGGTGGGACTAGAGAAACTGTCACTACCTCTTCATCAAGATTCCTCGATAGTACTAGGGAGAGGGGATAATAATCACCCTTTCATTCAGTGTCACCTTCAACATTTGAAGGGTTATTAGAAACCTCACATAGAGAATTGCATTCCTTTAGATAGGCCTTACAATGCTCACTCTTTATCCTTCTTTTTTATATTTCACCATCCTCTTCTCTCTTCGTTTGACTAATTCTTTAGAACCTATCTACTTTCTTGGATGGTAATTTTCCTTGGTACTATACTCATTGAATTTCCTTAATCCTACTCTTCCTTTTGGTGTATCAAGAGCTCCATGCATTCCACTTTTATTCTCAAGACCTCTCTTAAGCTCAAACAAACACAACCCCTCATACTCTCGAATCATCATGACAAACCTACTTGCCTCAAATGTCTACACACTTCTTTATCAGCCTTCGACCCTCATTTATTGCAAAATGAATTATGTCATGGAAGATCAATCAAGTAATCTACATTAAATAGAAAATTTGAAGCATGCAAGATTAATGAATTGAAATCTCCTTACACGTGCAATTTGATAACTTATAGCTCAAGATTGAATCTAAGCCATTGCTTTTATAGAACTTGAAACTTCATCCATGGTGATTTAGCCTTGCTTTTTAATCTCCCTAGCAACTTTCTCATAGAAAATAGTGATGCCAACTCAAGTGTTGAGATCTGTCAATCAACCAGTATCACCAACCTAATCAGTGCTTTCATTATCATCGGTGAAACTATACACAAGGCTAGTTTTTCTTAGAAGGAAACTTTCTTTATACACTTCATTGCTTCATCATTGATCCTAAATTTTGATGAAAGTATTTATGTGGTGATTCTTAGTCCATTGGACTATGCTACTTTAAAAAAATTTCAATGCTTCCTCAATCTTCTTGTTGCTTTCCTTTTTCTTTATGCTAAATCTTCTGGATTTTTCCACATAGCGCATCCCTTTCAGTGACCATCGCTTTTTGTTGATCTACTTTTTCTTTTCCCCACTCTATCAATGATGTAGACATCCTGATGATTATCTTTAGCCCCTGGTTCTATGGCCTGATTGTAGATCACACTTATCCCTCTGTCACACATCAATAATTCTAACCTTGTACTAAGGATTCTATCCGAGATAGGAGATGTTGTGATAGCACCAAAATTGGACATGTACAACCTGCACAAAGAAAAATTCACAAAAGACATCACTCAAATGATCATATCACATTAGCGAAAGAAAAATCTTTTAGAGAACATCCATCACTTATCGCCAATTTAGAACTCAAGTTCTAAAATAAATTTGTGATGAGCAATCAAGTTATAACATATGGCCTTTGTTCATTGCTAATTTTTCTAGTATATTTTTCAAGCAATCTACGATGAGAAGACTTAATTTTTTTGTAATGGCCATCGTGTATCGCTGATGTGAGACTTTACATTCAAAACATATTCGCAATCAAAAGATATACCAGAAATCACATAACATCGGTCATTGCTATTCCAAGTTTATCTTTTTATGGCCATCCATGATGAGTGATAAGAATGTAAAGACAAAAGTGTCACTCATAACTATTACAATTTTGAAAGTTTAAAAACTATTAGCAATGAGTGATATTAAAGGGAAAACATCAATCCATCGCTCGTCACTAATTTAAAGTATGAACCAATGAATAAATCGACGATGAGCAATATAGCCATGAAGGTCATTGTGACATAAGTGGGAACCTTTTAAGCACATGCTAATTAGTCATTTTAATGAAGGGGACTCCCTAGGATAATAATTGACTCAAAAAATTCTGAGTTAGAAAATGCAAAGGATGTAAGGGCCCAAAGATCCTCACTCACATTTATAAAATAGAAAAGTTTGAACCTAGGCTAGAAGGATCAGTTAGTAGGTGACAATGAATGACTAGAGATGCATTAAAATAACTGGCAATGGGTAATAGGGAGTCAATGGCCCAAAAGAACACTATAATCTTTTGTAGATAGCAACCCTATATCCAAATGTAATTAAAGGTTTTAACACATAATAAAAAAAAAAATTTGAGGGTTCCATCACCTCCATAACATTAAATGTGTAAAATATAAACCAAAACATCATATGTTATTTAGAAATATTCCCACAATTTTTTATCCAATTTTATCTATACAAATATTTTTAATGTGAGGCAAGTGCCATTCGCACACTAGACACAACACAAAAGAATATTTTTTAATAAAATTTAATAGAGTGTAACTGATCTCTCCTTATATCTTGAAGATGCACTACCTAATGTGTATAGTTGATGAGGTACCATGTGTGATGTCACAACAATCAGACTAGAGAGGGTGAGAATGAGTTTAAATGGGACAAATTCTATCTCACACACTCTATTTTGGAGGCTAATCTATAGGGGTTTAGGCATCTTGTGATTGATGAGATGTCCTGTGGGAATATTTTGAACTTTTTTTCCCCCGAGGTTGACTACATGGAATCATAGGGTGAAGTCCTAAAGACGAGACCTATGCTTAGAATGATTAAAAAATAAAATTTTAATAACCTTAATTGAGTGCTAAATAAATTTATCATTCATTTTTTTTTCTTAGTATTATTTTGATTGTTAGGATTATCATGGATCTAAGAAGAATTCATTTAAATAATTTTGGTTCTAAGGTTTTTCCAGTAGTTGGTTAGAAGATCTCAAGTAAACTATAATTTTTCCCAAGATCCCTCAATTATATACCCTTGGATTACTATATTATTTCTCTAATCCTAGGAATATTTTGATGTAGCTAAATTATTATGTTGATAAGGATCACAATGATTTAGATTATTAGGTAATCCATATACATTATATATCAAATAATTAAGACATTTACACTGTGATTTCCTTGTTGCTACAAGAAATAATAGTTTCCCTGATATTTATATGTATTGCGAACACATAATATATATTATATATTTATTCCCATATAAATAAATATATAAATTCTTATATACATAAGTAATTATGAATCTATACACACAAACACACATTTACATAATTAATTATATATGTATATATATAATTATAAATATATATACATATATATACAATTTTATTTATATATCATAATTATATATATTTTATTTCAACCTTGTAATATTTAGTTTTCCTTTTAACTTAGGTCTCAATGAATTAACAAATGTTAAGCTAAAAGAACATTTTTCTAGACTTTGACCATATGTTCTACACATTCAAAAATAACATTATTTAAAGACATTAGCCTATTATTATTGTTTCTTATCCATTCAACCAACTGAAAAATGAATTTAATTTTGTAAATTATAATGTATGATGTTTATTTCAAGATATCATAAGTTAGATAAGGTGAATATGGAAACTAAAAGGAAAAAAATACTATATTTATGGACAACATATCCTTGTGTCAGTTACTGCATAGCATATCCTAGAACTTAAAACATAATTTAAACTTATTAATATAATGGGAATCTTCAATCAATTTCACCATATTCTAAAATACCCCAAAGATTTTGTTTGAGCTAACATAGGTTTGGAAGTCTCAAGAGACTACCAAAATTTTGGGCACACAAAACCATGATGATGCCTTTAGATTTTGTTGGAGTTATGAAAAAATATGGAAGGATAAAAATGAGAACACCTTCCATACACAAGAGTCAAGCAAAAAGTTGTTTTTTACTTTCTCATAAAGAAAAACTTTTAGAATGTTGATCTTTCATTGAATTCAATAATATATTTAAGGTTAGTGCTTGTAAGAGAAACAACCTAAATCATAAAGGGATTATATCATGAAATGTATCTAAATTACATTTGATGAGACATAGCAATCTAATAATATCTCAATCTAATAAAATAAAATTAAAAAACTCCTATATTTAGGAATTTTAGCTTAAATGCATAAAATGAAATTATCCTAATAATCAATTAAAGATAATTAATTATTAGATGATAAATGATTACTCTAACACCACCATAAGTGAAACTTAGTTAGTAGATAAAAAACTATAAGAAATAATACATAAAAAATAAAGATTCATGAATTGGTCTCAAAACACATGGCCTTATGAGGTACCCATGTGGAAATAATCTAATGTCTCATAACTAGAGAAATGGAGAAAAACCTTGTGGTTGAAACCTCCTCTCTAGAAGAGAGAAATATAAGATGAAGTACTAAGAAGCATAAAAGAAAATGTACCAAAATGAATAGGAACATGAGGAAAATTGTTGAAGAATGAAGAAGCTATAAACAATTATCAAATGATGAATGCTATAGTGCTTATATGAAAAACCTCCTCTAAAAATAATGGTTATTAGGATAAAGAAGACAAGAATCTACA
This sequence comes from Sequoia sempervirens, assembly GCA_007258455.2. NCBI lineage: Eukaryota > Viridiplantae > Streptophyta > Pinopsida > Cupressales > Cupressaceae > Sequoia > Sequoia sempervirens. Next base: position 120,013,396 of record VDFB02000013.1, read on the forward strand.
TGATTTCCCCAAATTACACTACATGAACAATGACCAAATGGAAAACAAAGAAAAAATATGGTAGTTAAAGATATAAATACCAATAATTTGAAGAAATGATCAATTGGAAATGGAATGTTACATCCAAAAATACAAGAAAGAAAAAGTGTATACATGATAATTTCTCCATCTCACTCAAATGCATTAGTAACAAGCCATTGCATCTACCTAGTACATAAGAACAAAAACAAGATAATTAGCTCACTCAAAAATTAAACCAAGAAAGCATTAGCACTATAGTGTCAAAAAATGGGTCCTTTGACATTTTTGCACTCATTTGGGTCCTCCTTGTGGATTTTGGTTTAATGTTGCCTTGATTTAGTGTGGAAATGTGGATAACACATTCACATTAGGTTTCGGGCACTTGTGAACTAATGGAATTTAATGGTTCCTTGCGAAAGTGTGGTCAAGTGTTGTAACTCACTTTCAAACTTTTATAGGGTTTTATCAAACAACTAAGAATAATAAACCTATGTTAATTAAAATAAACCTTAACCTTGCCTTATTTGGAGTGTTGTTAATTTGTGTAACACACTTCCATGCTTCTTTAGGCTTTTCATTAATAATTGGGCTTTCTTATTATTTAATTGGCCCTATTTTGCATCCACAAGCCTCATTTACTGCATATTTTTGAGGATAATCTCTACACAAATTAAAAACCAATCATAATTCATCTGTTCCTAGCTTCTTTGGCCCATATTTAGTGTCTAGGAATCATTTTCCACCTTGAGAAAATGAGTCCCACCTAGGTCTTTTTGGCCCAAATGTAGGTTTCACACATTTTTAGACACTTTTAATTTTTGGTCCCATACATTATGTGTAATGGGAATCATTCACCACCTTGGGTGAATGAGTCCCATTTGACAAAAAATGAAATTTAATTCAAATTTCCAGCGCGATTTTATTTTCCTAGACCTCATGTCAGCTTGTAGTGTTGTAATTTCAGGAATTCTTACATAATTAAGTATAAATACAAGGTTCTTTCATCCAAGAACCTAAGATTTTTTGAGAACTTTCTTAATAGAAATTTAAGTTCAAAATAGCATTCAATTGTCTTCAAGAGAATTCAAGAGCATAATTCTTCATTAATTGTTGTAGCAATTCAAGATCCATCAGCATGGCAAGTTTCTAATTGCATTATTTCATGCTTCATGATTCATTATCTTATTTCATCATTTGGTTTAATTACCTAAAAGGGATTTGACAAAGGAAAACCATATTCCATAACAATTAAAAAAAAATCCCCTCTTTAATGTGTGATTACAAGTGTGTAGATTGAATAAAAGTGGATCTGAAGTCTTCAAAGGCACCAAAATTACAAAGTTGAAAATGTTGTCAAAGTTGTCATGAAAAGTTATCAAGACTCATGGAAACACAAATCTAGGGAAAAAAAAATACATCCAATTTGCATGAAATTAGTGGGAAAGTGCTTATTTTATCCATCATCTAAGGCTTGCAAAGTTTCAATTCAAGATTCTGCTCCTAGGATACTTCACAACAAAATGGGATTAATCCCCCAGTTGTGGTAAATGAGTCCCACTGTATGAGTTTTACAAAGATCTTTATAGATTTGGATACCCATTTGGCTAAAACTTGATCCTATGCAAAGACCCAAATCTTGGACCAAGTCATGTAGAATGGTGAATGAGTCCCACTCTAGGCCAAAAAATTAGGTTTTTTCAGGATTTTAGAGCTCCATTCCATCTCCAATAAGTTTCTAGGTGCACACTTTCTATTTTACCATTTTTTGTTATGTTTTGTTTGCATTTCCAAGTCATTTAGTGAAGCATTATATCGAACTAGGTTTTGCATTTCATCTTACATGCCATTATCTTTTCCAAGTTTAAACTTGGTGGTGAAGCCCCTTTTTAATCTGAAATCATACCCTAAAATACCCTATTGTCAGATCTCTTGCCTCTATTCCACTCTTTGGGGGAGATCTCTAGGGTCATCCTTGAATGTGAAATATAGAAGATTGTTGTCATAGGTCCTAAACCCTAGTGGAGACAAAATTCTATGTTACATTTTGGTGAACCTAGAAAATGCAAGAGGTCTTACAAGTTAGAAAAACTAAGTGTCCTCATCCACCACTCGATAGTGAAAGGAAACTACAATTGCTTTTTAACAAAGAACTGATGATATTACCACCTATCAATTGATTAGTTCTATATGCTAAAGCTTCCAAAGTCCCACATTGTGCATATCATCGAGTTCTCGAACACAATATCAATGAGTGTTGTGCATTCCAGTTAGTATTGAAAAAATTTCACTTTGATGGAAATAATTGCATCGTGTGATTGCCTAGTTTAATATTGTTTCATCCCTTGTCATGTAACAGTTGTAGAATATCCTATTCTCACGATTACATGACCTTTCGCATCACCTAACTCAACTCATTCTTGTCTCACACTCATTGGGGGAAAGAAGCTGATAGCTTTGTCCTACTAATGCATTTTGTAATTGTCTGTTGGGTTCATCATTCACCTTCCACTTATATAGACTGAGATTGGGACGTAGATGACTTGCTCATAGGTTGACTCACATTTTGCTCACTAGTATTTTGCATTATTTCATTTTTATTATCTTTGGTTTGATTGTACGTGCATAATATGAGCTCCTGTGATGTTCTATTTGAAGTTCTCTCTCTCTTTGTGACATTCCTCTATTTGTACCCTTATTTGGCTCTATGTTGTACATCACTTTCATGTTTTATCTTTATCTTTTTTGTGTGTTTTCCTTTTGGGGATGATGCAAGACATCGAGATATTCATGCCTCCTTCATGTGGACCAAAAAGGATTTATTTTTCCTTTTCCTTTTCATTTAACCTATATATTTTTCTTGTTTTTTCCTTTTTGGGATGACACAAGGTGTCGAGACACCCTATGTCTCTTCCATGTTGACCCAAAAAAAATTTCTTTGTTTACTCTCTCTTTGTGTCATTCTTCTATATCTATGTGTATTTAGGGATGATGACAGTTCCAAGCTCTCTAAAAACATTGCAGAAAAGAACATATTGACCCCAAATCCATAGAGCTCTTACGTGTTTGGTGTTTTCATTTTGGGAGAAACCCCTCCCTTTTCATTTTCTCTAGCATGATGCAACTTTACTTGAAAACATATGACTCAGCATAGGGATTTCCAAGTTGGCTCTCATGTCTTCCTTATTATTTTAATTTTTTATTTTCTACTTTAAAGTAATTTCTCACAATATGGTGTTTATAAATTTCTTTAAAGTGGGGGCATACATTGGCATTTTTCTTTTGGATTTTCCTTTTTCTTGGTTCTTAGTGCAGTCTTACTTCATATGATGCATTTTTCGCTTTGTAGATGACATTAGGTATATTCTTCTTCATGAGTGTGATCTCTCTTACCATATTACATTTCTCTTAGTGGCCTAATGTGACACACTACATCCCCAAAGCTACAAATTTTCTATTCTTTCATTGGTCCTCTCTTGGAGAAATTAGGCACAATGTTCCCTACATTAATGACCTCACATGAACTAAGCAAGAATCCTTTGAACATTCTTTGCATGTTGCATTTTTCATTTTGTGTTATATGGACACCTTTCATAATACAACTTCATGCCTATAGAGCCATTCAGTTTCTTCATGAGCTCCAAGAATATGAATTTTTGCTTGTCTCATCAAGCTCAAAAAATATTTCTTTTTTGTGGTGCCTCATTAAAGTTATTAGGAGGTATAAATTTTGTATGGTTTGATTGGGAAGCCTAATCTAAGGCTTGACTATCCCCATAGCCACTTGCATGTGTGTGAGTGCATACCATCCATGAGTGTATGTTTCTCACCTTTTAGGACTTTTGACTAGGCATATAGCTAGGATTTATGTCACCTCAGAGTGAGTATGCATTTTTTAGACAAACATCCTAGATCTTATCCACATCAAGATGGAAAAATGTTTGAAGCTTGCTCTGATTCTCTTATTTATTCTCTCCTTTTCATCTTTGGTAGTGTATGATTGGCCTTGTCATTGTTCTTTACATCATTTTCATGTGTATTCATTTGTGCTCATGTTGGTTTTCCATGGGATCTTGATCCTGGGGGCTTGATCACCCCTCTTGATCATTGGTGTCTCATCTTGCTAGAATTGGAAATTTGGAACCCCTATTGGTGCATGTTTTGTCTACTTTAGTGTGAGTTTGAAGCATGTTCATCCTCTCACTAAATTGAGTGCTAAATTTAGTGTCAAAAAATGGTTCCTTTGACATTTTTGCACTTGTTTGGGTCCTCCTTGTGATTTTGGCTTAATGTTTCCTTGATTTAGTGTGGTACTATGGATAACACATTCAAATTATGGCTTGGGACCTTGTGAACTAATGGAATTTAATGTTTCCTTGGTAAAGTGTTGTGAAGTGTTGTAACTCACTTTCACACTTTTCTAGGGTTTTATCAAACAACTAAGCATAATAAACCTATTTTTAATTAAAATAAACCTTAATCTTTCCTTATTTAGTGTGGTGTAATTTTTTTAAAGACACTTTCATGCTTCTCTAGGATTTTCATTAATAATTGGGCTTTCTTATGCTTTAATTGGCCCTATTTTGCATTGCAAGCCCCATTTATTGCATATTTTTGAGGATAATCAAGACACCAATTAGGAACCAATCATAATTCAGGTGTTCTTACCTTGTGTGGCCCAGATATAGTGTCTAGGATTGATTTTCCACCTTGGGTGAATGAGTCCCACTAGGTCTTTTTGGCCCCAATGCAGGTTTCACACATTTCTAGACACTTTTCATTTTTGGTCCCATAGAATATATGTGTAATGGGACTTATTCACCACCTTAGGTGAATGAGCCCTTTGTGACCAAAATACAAATTTAATTCAAATTTTGGGTGAGGTTTTATTCATCTATATCTAATGTCAGCTTGCAGTGTTGTAATTTTGGAAATTCTTGCATAATTAAGTATAAATACATGGTTCTTTCATCCAAGAACCTAAGACTTTTGTGAGAAAATTCTTAATAGAAAGTTGAGTTCACAAGAGAATTTGAGTGTCTTCAAGAGAATTAAAGAGAATTCAAGGACAATCAAGACCAAAATTCTTAATCAATTATTACAGCAATTCAAGATCAATCATCATGGCATGTTTCTAATTGCATTATTTCATGTTTCATTCTTCATTATCTTATTCCATCAGTTGGTTTAATTACCTAAAAGGGTTTCGACCAAGGAGATTGAAGAAAAGTGGATTTGAAGCCTTCAAAGGCACCAAAATGATGAAGTTGCAAATATTGTCAAAGTTGTCAAGAAAAGTTTTCAAGATTGATAGAAAATAAGATCTAGAGAAAAATATCCATCCAATTTGTATGAAATAAATCAGAAAGTGCTTATTTTATCCATCATCATAGACCTGCAAAGTTTCAGTTCAATATTTTTCTCTTGCGACACTTCGTGACAAAATGGGACTGATCTCCTAGTTGTGGTGAATGAGTCCCTCTGTATGATTTTTTTAGATATATTTACATATTTTGATACCCATTTGGCTAAAACTTGATCCTATGTAGAGACCTAAATTTGGTATTGATTCACCCAAAATGAAAAATAAGTCTTGCTAGGCTAGAAAAATAGATTTTTCAGGATTTCAAAGCTCCATTCCATCTCCAACAAGTTTCCAGGTGCACACTTTCTATTTTATAGTTTTCTATTCTATTTTATTTGCATTTCCAAGTCATTTAGTGATGTATTGCATCAAACTAGGTTTTCCATTTCATCTTACATGTCATTATCTTTTCCAAGTTTAAACTTGGTGGTGAACCCTTCTTGTAACTTCAAATCATACCCTAGGATAGCCTATTTTCAGATCTCTTGCCTCTATTATACTTTTGGGGTGAGATATCTAGGGTCATAATTGAATGTGAAATATAGAAGATTATTTCCCTAGGTCCTAAACCCTATTAAAGACAAAATTATATGTTACAAGCCCCAATAGTCGAAACTCACCATAATGCAAACAAGGGAGATCCATGATAGGTCCACTAAAATTGTGTGTTACAAAGAAGTGCATGTAGGAGACTAAATAACATCTTAATATTCCCATGAAAGTACTTGCAATTGAAAAATGATGTTTAAACCAAGGCACACATGCATGAGGAAAGAATCACTAGGATTTGATGGTCTCATGGAAGAGAAATTCACTTGATAAAGTTGTGATGGAAAAAAAATGAAACTACAAAACCCCTCATAAAATAATATAATATAGTGAGAGTACAAAAGGTAAAATAAGATGTTTGAAATCCCCAAAAATATTCTACAATAATGACACTTTATCTCAATGCATTTACATAAGAGAAAGTTCTTACAAAACATGTATCTAATGCCTAAATAGGATAAAATTCTAGAAATACATGTAGACGAGCCAAAATAAGTAATCACATGCAAACATAAACTTTCTAGGAGCTAAAATGTCAAAGTAATTCAATGAAATGTGAAGAATTATCTAAATAAGATTTACCTAGAGACAAATCTAAAATAAGTGAATGTATAGATGTGAAGAGGTTTGAAAGATCTTTATAACAATGTAATATTTGTGAAAAATAGAGAAATTGTTAAAGTTTTGACATCAAGAATGAAAAAACATATGACTTAGACAATTGATATAATGCACTAGCAACAAAATGTAGTGATGAGGCTCACACCAATGGAACGCACATCGAACCATATTTTTTGATGATATCTCCTTTTCCAAATTTTTTTACAATGCACCCAAGTTACGACCAAAAGAAAAAACCTTCTCCTTTTTCCCACAAAGGCGGCTAGCTGGGGGTCAACCAGTGTCTATACCACTAATGTCATGCTAACATTAGCATGACATTAACCTTGAGGAAGGTTTCCATTATTAAAAAAATTGGCCCTTTTAATTTTCAAAAAGTATTTAAAATTCTAATATATGCCAAAAATATTCTTTTCTAGAAACAATTAACAACATCAAGAAAAGAAAATTGTTTGAAAAGTTGATATGGAATTTGTAGAAAACCATTGCTAGAAAATTTGATTGGTGATGAAAGGTTGAGAGGTGCAATAAATTTGTCACCAATTGTGCTAAAGTGGCCACTTTGTAGGTTTTAAGGGTACCCACTTTAACTAGTGGTCATTGGTAGGAAGGTCGCTTCATGGCATAATTTGCACCAACATTTATGAGCTTGCATGGGGCTACATGAATAGGTACATTGAACGGCCTAGAAAATAAATATGCCCCATTTTTCTTTCTTAAACATTATTTTTCTAATTTTATTTTTGAATTAAAATAAAATAAATTTTTATGAAAAGTTCCCTACTTTTTTGTAGTAGTAGTCATCTAGTATGGCCTATAAAACCTTGTTATATTGGTGTACTAATTTTATCTCCTCATAATCTCATGTAATAGATTATGTAAATAAAATTTATAGCTAGATTTCATCATTTTAACCTCCTAAATGTAATGGTGAGGTCCATTTAGCTTCAAAATGCAGCACAAAAATGTCAAAGACCAAAACCTACAAAAGAATTATGTAGATTCTAGATTTAATTTCTATAGTACCCTAGTTGAGAAAAACCCCACAAAATTTAAGAATGAGTTTGTTGAATCCATGTTCTAATACCATGTTGTAATTTTAAAAGCACACATAAGGTAGTATCAAACAACAAATGAGAAAACCTTCCACACATGAGAATTCAAAACAATAATTTTCCATTTCCTCAAAAATAAAATCTTACATAATGTTGATCTTTAACTTAAATCAATAATATAATGAATGGGAGTTCTTATAAGTGGAAATCCTAAATAAAAAAGGTATTAGATCATGAAAATTTTCAACGTCACATATGATGAGGCATAACAATCTAATAATAGCTCAATTTAATAAAAGAACATAATACACCTAGGCCTAGCTTAAGTTTGTAAACTGAAATTATCCTAATAATAAAATAAATATTAATTAATAATTAGATAGTTTAAATGATTACTCTAATTGATTGGAGGCATGTTGAAGGCCTTATATGCATCTTCTTGGTGTGCCTTAAAAGTAAGAGTTAAGCATTAAAAGAAGGAAATAATGGCAAGAGAAAGGATGGAGAAAACTATGTATCCTTTGAGGTAAGAAATTATCACTCATAGGTGATATCTATTGTGCGAAATAGGAATCAACTGAACCCAACCAAGTATGTGATATTTTGTTAACCTATTGTTTAAATCCACATGGTACACATATGTGTTTAATTTTTTTTTATGGCACTAATATTAGTACACACTCTACCTTGCTACACATAAGTTTGCATATATAATGGTAAGAATTCACTATACACAGGTCCAAATACTAAATTTGTTATTCATGACAAAGGAAACCCTTGTTCAAGTTGATATGTTTCCTCTTGAGTCTAGGTTACAATTGAATAAAATTTCCAAACTAGCCTTTCAAAAAAAAATTGTACTTTTTCCTTTTAGGTCTACCTTCAACATGAAATTAGATATGAATATAGATAGTATTAAGCTTGAGAAATATTGTTGGTTTGTATGAATATTCTTGTGGAATGTGACATCTCTGCACAGGAGTCATGCCATATGTTATAGAAATTTCCTCTTCTCACTTCAAGCATGGTTCCATATAAATAAAGATGATGTTGATGAAGACCTACAAAAAAATTATATTCATTGCTATATGCAAAGGCCTTGAGAGCTAGCTAGTGTATCCCTAATTGACTTGGTCTGATTATATTCACATTCAGAGCAACACAAAAAGACTAAATGGAAACTAAGACAGCAACCTACAATTGTCCTTGTGTAGGTATATTGTTCAAGAGTGTTCCCATTGAAGATATAGAACTATTTGAGACATTTTGTTGGACTAAACTTATGTTAAACAAACCTTTTCAAAACAGACATACAGATATAGGTCTTGCAAAACAAGAGATCATGCAAAATCTAAAAGTTTTGAAAATAGTTGGTTATCATCCTTGACATGTTAATAGACTTCTAGTTGCTTCCATGATTGAAGAAGAACATGGAAATTATACTGATTATTTGAACCATCGACCTTCTATGAATGAATATAAATGGGAAGTTTTCTCTTGGCTTGGTGCAGGGTAAAAGTACAAAGTTGTGTCACACTTTTATAAAGGAAACAACCAACACTGATCTAACTTTTAAACTTCAATCACTAGAAAGTGGCATATATGTTTTGAATTTTAAAATGATGTAAACTAATAAAATGTGTATTTTTTAGTATATTTTATTCTTGTATTTTTTTGAAAAAATAAAAAAATATTTGAATATAGTTTTTTATAAATTAACACAATAATTTTGTTGTTGATAAAATGCTGAAAAATGACGTTACATGAGACATCAAGCTTTATATAGTAATTTTTGTTTTCCTTCAAATTTTTTGCGTATATTTATAACTATAAACTTTAGCGCATGGATATATTTTTTGTAATTTTAATAAATATATATATATTTAAATAAATATTTAAATGTCTATGAATTAAAATGAAGTTTTTTCCAATTGACGTCAACTTTTATGTTAAGTATTTATCTAAAATAGAAAACAAATTATGCTATCTTAATGTTGATTCTTTTCTCCGGGGCATCATATTTTTTTAATTTATTTTTTACTAAGTTTTAGTATTTTTCTTCATATAATAATCAACCTAATTATTTTGTGTTGATAACCTACTTTTAGTAACAAATTAAAATAAAATAAAAATAATTATTGAACTATTAAAATAAATATATATTTTAAAACTGCACTTATGGATCTACAAAAGGATACTTTTACATTTAAAAAAAAAAAAAATTATATAAGTAGGAGTTGTTGAAATGTTAAAATTTTCAAATAATTGCATTTTTTTAGTAAATTGGCCTCAAAGTGGGGCTACATATGCATTTAGCCAACAATTTTAGTTGGGAAAGTTGTAGAAGTATTTAGCTTATCTAGAATGAATCTTACTAGATCATATGTTTCACCAAAATTCATTTGTAGTTATAAATACTAAAATTCACTTGAGCTGATAAGTTGGCTGAAAGTGTGACACAACTTTGTACTTTTACCCTGCAACTACTAACTTTAGTATAAATCAGCTCCAGCTATTGAGTAGGTGGGACTTTCATATGAACCATTCATGGAATACAAACCATGTGTCTGAACAACTTCATGATATTGCTTTGCAGTTCATCCCATCATCCAAGGAACAACGTAAGCAAGCTACAACATATTTTTTTCCTATAAATACATCATCCCATTAGCTTTCACCAAAACAACAATTTTCTCTTCAAATGATCCAGTCCCATTGCATGCAGCCTTCCCTCGAAGGCCCTCTCTGCATGATCATTCAAGGGATAGATGACATTGGAAAATCCTTTTTGATGAATTGTATTAGACAACAAATAAACACGTCTACTACTAGATCCAATAGCTCATTGCTCAGATTGGACCCCATAGGTGTTGCTGCATACAACATATGTGCCTCCATAATCCATTCAACCCTCCAGATTCCCATAAAGGATATGAATCCTTTGCAAGGTTAGGCATTGACAATATTCCAAGAACAATTTTAATATATTCAATACATTTTGATAGATGAAATGAGTTTTCTACACCTGAAGTTGCTGTTGAAAATAGATAGTCGATTGTGCCAAGCATTCCCTGATAACCAGATGGAGCCATTCAATGGTATTTCCATCATCCTTATTGGTGATCTTTCCCAATTTCCACCTATCATGGATACCCCTATTTATGCTTCACGGTAATCAATGGTAGCCTTATGGCATACAAGTTCATAGTCTCAATCACATTGGACACACCCTATGGCACAATCCATACAACCCTCCAGATTCCCATAAAGGATATGAATCCTTTGCAAGGTCAGGCATTGACAATATTCCAAGAAAAAATTAAATATATTCAATACATTTTGATAGATGAAATGAGTTTTATAGGCCTAAAGTTGTTGAAAATAGATAGTCGATTGCACCAAGCATTCCCTGATAACCATATGGAGCCATTCGGTGGTGTTTCCATCATCCTTGTTGGTGATATTTCCCAATTGCCACATATCATGGATACCCCTATTTATGCTTCATGGTAATCGGTGGTAGCCTTATGGCATACTTTCACAGTCTCGATCACATTGGACACATCCATGTTGACCCAATCGATCATTTTCCTTTTTTTATTTTTTGTGTTTTCCTTTTGGGGATGACATAAGGCATTGAGACTGTAATGTCTCCTTCATGTTGACCCAAAAGCTTTTGATTTTCTTTTTCCTTTTCCTTTTCTTTTCGCTTGTGTTTTCCTTTTGGGGATGATGCAAAGTGTCCAAACTAAAATGTCTCTTCCATGTTGACCCAAAACAAACTTCATTTCTCTTTTTCTTCACTCTCTTTGTATCATTCTTCTAGTTCTATGTGCTTTGGTGAATGATGACAGTTCCAAGCTCTTTAATAAAAACATTGTAACAACGAAGAAACTAACCCAAAATCCATAGATTCTTTATGTTTTTGGTGTGTTATTTTTTCGGGGCAACCTCCTTTTCTTTTATTTTCTTTTCCGTTGATATGATGTAGCCTTACTTAGAAACATATGTCTTGGAATGGGGATTTGTAAGTTGGATCTCATGTCTTTTTTTCCTTTCTGCATTTTCTTTCCCTCACTACTTTAAGGAAATTTCTCATAGAACTATGTGTAGAAATTCCTTTAAAGTAGGGGGCATACATTACATTCTTGGTTCTTAGTGTATCCTTTTCGTTGCATATGATGCATTTGTCACTTTGTGGATGACATTTTGTGTGATGTCTTTCATAAGTGTGATCTCTCTAAGCATATTACATTCCTCTTGGTGGCCTGACGTGATGAACTAGATCCCCTAAGTTGTGAATATACTATTCTTTGATTGGTCCTCTTTTGGAGAAATTAGACACAATGTTCCCTCAGTGGTAAACCTTGCATTAACTTAACAAGACTACTTTGAACATCTTTTACACTGTACATCTTTGCATTTTTCATTTTTTCCACCTTGCATAATGCAACTTGCATTCTTGTGGTACCCTTGCTCTTTTTTCATGAGTTCTAAGCATACGAAGCTTTGCTTGTCTCATGAGGCACAAATTGACATTTTCCTTTGTGGCGCCTTGTTAAAGTTATCAAGAGGTATAACTTTGATATGGTTGAGCGGGAAGCCCACTCAGCAACACAAATTTCCCCATAGCCACCTTTTTGTTTGTGAGTGCATACCAACTAGCATATGTATCTTACCTTTTGGACTTTCTCACCTAGCAGACCACCATGATTTTTGTTGCCCCAAAGTGAGTATAAATTCTCTTTTCCAAAGAAACAACCTAAATCTAATCCACAACTAGTTGGATAGATGACCGAAGCTTCATCTGATTCTCTTATTTCAACACTTGTGTGTTCCTTTTTTCTTATCCTTAGTTTGCCATGGGATCTTCATCCTAGGGGCTTGATCATCCCTCTTGATCATTTTCATTCCATCTTGCTAACATAAGTGCATTTGAACCTTCCTCTCAGTGTTCATGGCTAGTTTACTATGAGTTTGAAGCAAGGACATCATCTCACTAACGTGGGGGCTAAATGTGCCATAGAAAAATCGCCCCTTGTCATTTTCATGGCCTTTTAGGTCTTGTTTCATGATGTTTGGTTTATCTTGCTATGATTTTATGTTATAATGTGGTTTGAACATGCATATTTAGGTACCAAAATTCAAATTATGACATCTTGTGAAGGTGTTGTGAACTGTTGTAAAAAAAATTTATATTCTAGACTCTATTCATTACAATTCACCTAAAATTCACTTTTTCTTCACTAAACAAGTCCTATTTTGAAGTGTTGTAAAGTCTTGTAACAATATTTCATGCTTTTCTAGGCATAGCTTCACTATTTACACCTTTCTTATGCTTTATTTGACTCCTTTATGCCCTTATAAGCTTTGATTAAGTGTAATTTTGAATGGAAACTTGAAAAATAACATTAAATGACTTAATTCCCAAAACCAATTTTCATGTCCTAGGTGGGACCCATTTGCCATGGGTGGGGAATGAGTCCCCCTTGGCTCCAAATTAAAAATATTTTAAATTTCCTTTTAGTTTTTTATTCAAAATCACTTGATGTCAGCTTGTGATGAGGTATCAATGAGTTACTAAGGCACAAGATTGTATAAATAAGTGATTTTCACCTCATTTTACATCTCCGACAATCATATGTCACATTCAAGCAATCTTTTCATTCACTAAAGCATCTTACAACATTAATTCAAGCATAATTCATCAAGCATTTTGGAGCATCCATTGAAATTTCTTTAGATTTGCATCAAGGGTTTGGTAAGTTGATAGAATTTGCACGTTATTTGTTTATCATTCTCTTGTATTTCATTATTTCTTTATGGGTTTGATTACCAAAGTGGGGTTTGACCAAGGCAAACCCCTATTTGCCAAACCTCAACCATTTTCCCCTTCTTGCATGTGTGCTTGCAGACTTTTTTATGTAGATTTAACAAGCATTTTGGTGTTGAAGAGTGGTCAACAAATCAACTAGGTTTTTCAACTCAGATCAACCATATTTCAAGATTGGAGAAGGTATTTTATCTATTTCCTGTAGAATTGACTTCAACAACCCGACAAGTAGACATCCTTAGATCTGGTGTTACAGAGTTATCTCTTAATTTCATAATTTTTGTTGAGAGGACTGATTAGCCACTAGTGGCAAATGAGTCCCACCTTAAGACTAAAAATCTAAGTTTTGTCAGATTCTAGATCTTGACACTCAGAAACATGTTTCTGATAGTTTTCATCAGAAGTAGGACTAATTCATCACCTTGGGTAAATGATTCCCACTAGTGAATTTCTATAATTCTAGACAACATTCAGACCATTCTAGAATCTTCATCAGGCCTCCAGGTGCACACTGATTTAACTCATTTCTTTTTTTTACATTTATTCATTCATAGGTCATTGTTTGCATATCACATTGTGTTTTCTGAAATAACATAAATCTTAAGTTTTGTGTCAATAATAATTCATTTAGATCACTTAATTTCATTTATTTCATTTCATTTATACAAAATAACATACTACATTGCATAATTTGAATGAACCTCGTTAGCATTTTTGGCCTACCTCTCTCCTTTTAGGTGAAAAACCCTAGAAGAATTAAAGAACCTTGTGGTGCCAAAAATCTATGGTTCACAACAACCCTTAAGAAAAGTAGAGAAGTCCAATGACATAATCCAATTTTCACAAGTCACTATTCTACCATACGAGCATACAACATAGAAATCAGCTACTTGAACTATTCAGATTCAGCTTGCAAGACACAGTGTTTCATTCAAAACAATAATATTAAAAAAGAAATCTTGAAAAAGGCCATACATGCACAGTCTCAACAATTTCTCCTAAATAATTCATGCTTTAAATATCAAATGAACTTTAAAACAAAGGTCTGATGCCAATCTGACAATAGTTTAAGTCTTAAAACATATAACATGCTAGAGACAAGTAGCTCTGCAATTGTGCTTCTAAAAATAGTTCTATATCCTAAGAAAACTAAAGAAACTTGCCTTAGCCAAGCAAACTAAAGCTTGAAATTCCAACCCCTCATTATGTCATCACCTTCTTTATATAATTGCAAAAAAAGAAAACACCGCCTCAACATAAAAGTCAATACTACCAAGTGTTTGATAGTTAATGGCACACAATCCGATCATAGATCTTTGGTTAGGTCACAATGGTATTTGTTGATCAATTCTTAGCTGCCACATTGATGTTTTTTTGTGATATTTAGAAAAGAAAAAGGCTCATAAATGATCAAACCCTAAAAACAATAAACTAAAAAAAGGTCCACGTGACAGATCACATCACCTAAAGGCATTGACTCAAAGCTTCCATCCCAAAAACCAAGAAAGAAAAAGGCCAGCCAACTCTGACAAACTCCCCAAAAGATATCACTTCATAGGAGACACAATCCTCCTACAGTGAAGAGGTGATGTGTTAAAAAGGAGGCAAATTTGGAGCTCATGAATATAGCTCCCTCAAAAATCCCAAACGAGCCAACATGTGTTCCGAACTCTCTCCTGAAAGGGAGATGAAAGATGAAAGTTTCCCTGCCACTACGTGGTGTATTGCACATATTTTCAATAACTCTACTTGAGTGTGGGGATACCCAAAATTGAAAAACATTATACAAGCCAAAAATCAAAGCGATTAAGGAAAAAACGCTTCACATTATGGTTAGGTTTAAAATTAAAATTAAGGTTATAATTAGGGTTAGGTCTAAAATTAGGATAAGGGTTAGGGTTATAATTATTATTAGGGTTAGGATTAGGAATCAATAAGGGGTAGGGTCCAATTAGGGTTAGGTTTCAATTAGGGTTATGATACAACTAGGGTAAAAATTAGGGTTAAAGTTCATTTAGGTTTAGGGTTTGATTACGAATAGGGTTAGATTCAATTTAGGTGAGGGTTTATTTAGGGATAGAGTAAGGCTTGAATAGGATTATAATTATAATTAATGTTACCATGAGAATTAGTGTTAGTTTTAAAATAAGGATTACAAATTATGGTTAGGGTTAGAATTATAATTAAGATTATAGTAAGGGTTAGAATTAGGATAAGGGTTATGATTACAATTATAGTTAGAGTTACGATTGGGGTTAGGGTTAGGGTTAAGGTTAGGTTGGGGTTAAATTTCAATTATAGTTAGAGTTCTAGGAGAAATCTTGGGTTCAAGGTTAAGATTAAGGTTGAGGTTAGAGTTATAGTTCAATTAAGGTTAATGTTAGGTTCAATTAGGGTCAAGGTCAAGGTTATCTATTAGGGTGATGATTCAAATTCAACAATAATTCTCACTCTAACTCTAACCCTAAACCTAATTGTAAAACTAACATTAACTTTATTTTTGACCTAACCCTAATCATAGCGCTAATGTTAACACTAATCCTAACTCTAACCCTACAACTAACACTAATTAATTTTATAACCTTAACATTATCCCTAATTCTAACCCTAACCATAAACCTAATTCTAAAACTAACCCTAACTCTAATTTTAAAACTACCAGTAATTATAATTTTAACTATAACTATAACCCTAACCCTAACCCTAACCCTATTCCAAACTCTAACCCTAACACTAATGCTAATTGTTTTTGTAAACTTTAGACTAACCCTAATTCTAACAATAACCCTTGCTCTAATTCTAAAATTATCACTAATTCTATTGTAACCATAACCCTAATCCTAGCTTTAACCCTAATTCTATATCTTAATGTAGCCTTAGTCATAACTTTAACCCTAAGCCTAATTCTAAGCCTAACCCTAACCCCAACGCTATCGCTAGATAAAATTCTATCTCTAACCCTAGCCCTAACCTTAACCTTAACCTTACCCACTACCCTAACACTAATTCTAACTCTAACTCTAACCCTAACCCTAATCTTGACTCCAACAATAATTCTAACTCTAACCCTAATTCTATCTCTAACCCTAATCTTAACCCTAACCCTAACTGTAACCCTGACACTAATCTTATCTCTAACCTAACCCTAATCTTAACCCTAACCCTAATCTTATCTCTACACCTAACCCTAATCATATCTCTAGCCATAATTCTATATATAAACCTCACCCTAACCCAAATCCTAATCCTAATCTTAATTCTAACCCTTACTCTAACCCTAATTCATTTAATATCTTACATGTTACATTGCAATGCTACTAGCATACATATATTTAAAAATATATCTAAAATACACCGAGAGATATCCTTCTCGAGACTCTTATTGCACTTTTATGTGACAAATTGATTAAAAATTTATGCACCTTGAGAAGGATATCTCTCGGCATATATATAGACTAGTTAGTAGGATTTATGCTTTTTTCTTTTTTTCTTTATTTATTTATTTATTTAAGAAAAAAAGAAAAGAAAAAACATATGCAGTCATTAAATAAATAATATTATTATTTTCAATATTTTAATATTTTAAAAGTTACTAAATTTATAATATTATCTGGACCATGTACATGCAGTAGGAGTACTCTACAAAATGTATTATAATACTCTTTAAAGAATAAGCCGTAAAGAAGAGGTGTAATTCTTTGCTTATGGTTTGTTAACAGCTGTGGAGTTTTGGATGCGATAATATCCACTGACGGGCAGCTGTGAAATTTTGGATACGATAATATCTACTGACGGCAGGTAGTTAGAAACAAATTAGCTCGCTAACGACGAAAACAATTCTAGGTTTTCATTTGTTAACAGCTGTAGAAATGCAGAACGACCAATACTGGAGACGTTTCATGTAGGTAGGGAAAACCACATCTAGTCTTTATTTGGACGATACAATCAAAGTAAGAGAGGCTAAAGAAACCTGCGCTTCCCCTATAAGTACCAAGCACAATTCCTTCCGCTGTACATCTAAACATTTTATCTGTCAGCTACATTTTTTTGTAACGTTATGGATAAAATTAATGCTTTGAGATTTATGGGAGTATTGCTTGTATGTCTCTTGATTCTAAAGCCTTGTGTGGGTAGTTCTTTAACTATGTGGAAAGGGCCTGGGTGTACTGACCAGGGTAATGGTTTCAGTGGTTGTGGGTGTCATGAAATAAGCTGGCACGGAGGATATCATTTTGTGTACGAAGGACAGCCTGTCTTTCTTTATAATGGTGATGATTGCCAGGGTAAAATACATACTACACTTGCTGTCAATACATCCGACTGCACTGGTTTTGGATGGAATAGCTTCGCCATTCATTGCTGATAATCTATGCTTAATCCGAAATACAGGCTTAACAACTATTGCTATCCAACGATGATTATTGTTATGAATAAAGGGACTGTTGTGTGTGTGTTTCGTTGTGTCTATTATAGGAGGAGTTGAATAAGGATTTTCATCCAGTGTAGTTTGTTAAATTTGGTAAGATTTGTATTTGGTCCATATGGTTGAGAGGCATTCTTACAGTTATATCTAGTAGGATTTGTATCTGGCCTTTTGATTGACCGATAAGTTTTAAGTTAGACGTGTGGAATTTATATGTGATCTTTGATATCGTATGTATGTCAACTTTATAATTGAAGGCTTTGTTTAGAGGTGTATTTACTCCTTTAAGGGATGATTATACTGTCTAAAGTATTTAATTTTTCGAAAGGAATTTGTAAATAATTAAAAATAAAAAATTTAAATTTATTTAATTGAGCTTTCATATGCCACCTTTATAATTTTTTTATTTTCAAAATGTGGAAATTATAATCAATCTTGGATATGTCATCTTTATAATTGGATGCTTCGTTTAGAGGTATATTTACTATTGAAGGGTTGAGTTAAATGAGTTAAAGTATTAAGCTTTTATTTTTCTAGAATTTAAGTTTAAATATTACAAGAGAATTTGTAAACAATTAGTAATAAGCAAACTAAAATATAATGACTCCTACTCTTAATCTAGGTAGTCCCATGTCTTTTGTCAAAGGATAAATAATGTGAACATGCTTGCACTCCCTCTCACTCTATACCTCCTCTACAACGGTCCCTCTGATGCTCATCCTCTTCTCTCTTGCAAAACAAACTATACTTGTCAATGTTTTCTTATCGATTGTGGCACCGAGTGTGCTAGAGGGATTTGTTATCAATATGCCCTTTACTCTTATGTTTTTACACTTCACTTGCTTGTAGGCTTATTAAAGCGTGCTCACTATCACTTGATTTTTTTTTCAAACATTGCACTCAACTACTATCATTTCTACTTCAGTTCGCCATTTTATATCTCTACCAAACTTGCTTGTCAACATTTACATACACTAGATTTATATTTCTCAATAATCAATTCAAATGCAAATAGTAACCTAGAGATTTGGAAAGTAATAGATTAGATTAGTAAAACATAAGTTTTAGTTACCTAAAATAATATGGGGATGGAATGAGGAAAGCATCTCCTAGATCCGTCACACGAAATGTTAGCATCTCATGAGATGTTGCTCCTACAATGAATACTAGTTTATCTTTATCATAGAGCCATGTAACCTTGCTGACATGGGAGATCGTAAGAATGTATTATATAATCCTTTGACTCATCATTATCTTCAAGAATTCATCTATACATGTTTGTTAACAAACTAGTGCTAAATGCCTTCATTGATAAAATTTTCGGATTTATCTATCAAGAAAGACATAGATTTATTTTTTATCTCCTTGTAAGCAAATCATGTATACATCATGATTACACATGTTTTCTCCTAATCACTTGGCTAACTCGCTCTTTCTAAAAGTTCATTTATAATGTAAAAGATACATGTTTATCTTTATTTATGTCATAAATTTTGTGTAAATTTTGTTTTACTTGTATTTTCTTGATTTTATACTATGTTAGTTTTTATAGTAGATTAATTTTCTATCAACAAAGTATTGCGAAATAATAATAGAATTAAATTTAATATTCATAGTCTTATTTCAAAATAGAGAATAATATTATTAATTAATAATAATTACTATCTACTATTTAATTACTAAATTGTTTATTTATTCCAATGATTTTTCTTTTATTCATAGGTAAGGTAATCTTATTTATTTTGGTCTCTTCTAATTTTCAACCATAGAATGGATTAAGTTTTCATCTATTTTCTAAATGCGGTTTCATTCAAATTGAAATAATTATGAATCACTAAACTCAAATCTTCTAGAGTATACTTAGATAATTAATGCACACAAATAATTATTTTAAACAAATAAATATTTTCTTCCTACATAATACAATCCTTTGATATTAGATGAAATCATGATTAAAATAATAATATTTTTTTTAACCATCATGATAGGAATTCAAATTGATTCCTTGATTTGGGTTATTTTGTGCTAACCTTCTTTTTGGTTTCTTTGTTTATAATTTGATGTAATCATTTTATTCTTTATTAATTTTGATTACCAATTGTCAAGTTATTAATGAATAGTTGTTATAATGTTGATTATAATATCTCTTATTTTGTTTTAGAATTTTTCTTTTTTTTATGACAATTTACTAATCTCTTAAATTAATAAGATTGTATTGATCATATTGCTTAATATTGACATCTCAACCTAGAATATTTTCTTGATATGACATCGTGTGGTCGAAGCTTAAAATCTATAATGACTTAAATCCATAGCCTTCGTCCTTTATGGGTCAAGATCTTGTATGCCTAGAGGTGGTCCCTTTTTAAGATTAAATTTTGTGGCATGTGCAGAATTAGGACTTTATGCTAGTCGTCTAATTATCAGAAGCTAATCTCATTCGTTCCTCGTGTGCCCATGTCAATTTAATTCTTCTTATTTTATTTTGATGGGATGATAGGCTTCAGCCATATGTCTAGTGTATTCATGGGCCCAATCTCTTTGGTGAAGGTAGTTGGTTCCATTCAATGATGATCAATGGTTGTAGATGTAAAGATGTGGCCACATCTTGGCTTTTCCCCACACACCCGTGTTGGTTTATTTCATAATATTTTAAACACATGGGCTAGTGGGTGATGGCCACATGTTACTGTCAAATAGTCAGACCAGTAACTCCAAAAGGTTCGCAAACATGGTTTCAATAGAGATCAATGATGAAACACTGCAATACGTGTTCTCATTGAAACCATTCCTTGCACGCCCGTTCTTTAAAAGTAGTAAGGAAAGATAGTTACACGGGCTAGCGGGTGGGTTGACACCTGTCACTTGTTGAGAAACCCACCAAGTTCTAATGACAATGATTGTTGATTAAGGAAGGAAATTGATGACCTTGATTGCTACTCGCCATCCCTAGTGGGCCCTACCCATGTCCCATATTCTTCAGCGGGTGAGCATGCAAGTGACACGTAGACATTTTAAAAGGGATTTGATGGACTCTAATGGAGTTGGAAGGTTGCTAAAAATGGCTGAGAGGGTACTATTTCCAAATGGTGCTATTTTTCAAGTTTATTCTTTGAGGCACATATTTGGGAGTTTGACCATTAGTATTGATAGTTATTGGTCTGTGTGGGAAGGTGAAAATAAAGGACAATGTACAAATTGACATTTTGAGACCAGATCAGGATCAATCCCCATTGTTTTGCTAAGAATAAGTACAAGTGAATTATTTCCCACGCATAAGCGAGTGATTATAGCATGAAAAGTTTTAAATAATGCTAAGTATGGGGTTGAAATATGTGTATAGAGTGGATGTATATCTACTTCGGGATTTTCTAATCATTAAAAGGAATAAAAAACATAATTAAAAATTGTTCATAATTAGTTGCACCATTAATCTATACGTTGATTTATTTTTAAAACATGATCAATGGTCGAGGTTAAAAAGGATCAAAACAAACTATTGTCAACTCATGTGCTCAAGCTTTCATTGAGTATTAATGCTTGGCACACTTGCATGGCTCAATATAAGGAGGACCAATGTCCATATTTTTCATTATGAAATTGCATCCAAGAGAAAAGTTGGTGAAGTTTTTCTATTCTTATCACTGATAAGATGAGTAAGTATGAAGAGTCTATTAGGCCGGTTCGAAGGTATAGAAAATTGAGTTTGCTTGAGTCTTAGAATAATGCTCTTGAGGATGAAATTAAGACACAGGAAGCTCCTGATACACCAAAGAGTAGAATGGGATGCATAAAATTCAAGAAGTATGGTGTTAGGAGTAATTACCACCTGAGAAGTCAAATTGTTTCAAAAGAGCTAGTCAAATTCAAAGGAAAAAAGTTGGTGGAATATGAAAAGAAGGCAAAGAAAAGGTGTAAGTATCATAAGGATTATCTTGGAGGATGTCATTCTCCTAGTGAGGTTTCTAATAGCCCTTTAGATAGTGATGGGTGACACAGATCTAGAGTCTAATCATTATCCACTCTCCTAAAGACTTTGACAAGGAGGTGATGGTTCCTCCAGTTCCACCATGAGTAATACATGGGCTAGTATCCTTTTAGGCTGATGAATTAGAGTGATGAATCAACCTCATTTTTGTTTTTGATGACACCATGGCCCTTTTGTTAGGATTGTCCTATTCAACATTCATGTGATTTCTTATTTATAGTGCTAGTGTGGAAAATTTTTAGGCTGCTGTATTGGAGAAGTGCCAGACTTCCTAACATTGGTAGCATCTAGGTTTCTTTTAGATAGTATGTAGGTTTTTGCTAGGGCTAGTAGTAGAGAATCTTCTTTGGTCAACAAGAATGAAGATTCAACACTACTACAACAGACTTTTTCTTTTGAGGAGTTGGCATGTCTTCATGCAAAGGGTGTGGAATTTGGTCTTTTACTCTTCCATTTTTTGCAATGAGTGAATGTAACTAAGAATGTCTCAAATTTTGGTGCAAACAAAATTGAATGTGAATGTAATTGAGCCTAATTCTTGTTGCTCCCCTATTCTATAAAAGGGATTTCAAGGCTCATTACAAAGGGTCAGATTTTTATGTCTTAGTAGGGTCTTAGGTGAAAACTAAGTTCAGGAAAGGAACTTTATGAAGAATATGGATAAATAGAACAATAGATTATCTTTGGTATGAGTCCTCTATGTAATATTCTTAAAATAGTTTTATAGAAATTACTAGTATCAAATCGAAATATCAGTTTGGAAATAAACACTCTCTAATGTATCTTTCTCACAAGTTATGAATGAAAATACTAATGGTGTTATCATTTATTTCAATCTTTCCATTGATGTATGATTTTGTTTTAGCTTTAACTCAAAGAGTTGATTAAAATGCTTAAGGAGAATTATAGATTTTATAAGAAATTGCATAGGATTTGTAAGTAGTGAGTGTTTTCACACATTACAAGTTTTCATAAATGTAAAGCACTATGAAAATAGTCTACCAGTCTTTGAATTAAGTAGTTTATATATATTAGTGGTTCTTATATACTTGACTCTGTTGCTCCAATTGATGGAACACTCATCTATTTGTTAGAAAATCTTGCATGAAAATGAGTAATTAGTATACCAGGCCACAAACTTAAAAAAGGAACAACATTAATTGAAAATATTTTCAAGTATGGTGTGGGTTTGAACTACCCCTGTTTCCTAGAAAATAGGCAGTTATCTACTTAAAGGTCTGCCAAACCTTCAGTGAAGTACACTATTTGCAATATATAAGAATAAATCTATATGTAAATGTGTTATCAATTGGATACACCTCATGTAAACACAATATGGAACACCCTCCTAGGCCCTACAAAGCCTAAAGTGTAGGAGTAAAGACCTTAAAATCTTTTACATGTTGTGTTGGCCACTAACCTTGTAGTTTCTTCATTATAGGAGTTGGTTACTCTTTAGAGAACTCTAAGGTTCTATTGGAAAAATAACCAACAAAATGGTGAATTCAATGAAGATTCACAACCTACAAATGAAATTTTAGATGTCTCCAATTAGAAATCATGCCCCCTTTCTTGCATCATCACTCTGGTGAAGGGTCACCCATCGTCAATAGCAAAATTTTTCCTTCTCAACAAAGAATTGGGCTCAATAGATAATCAACCTTTTCTACAAAAAAGTGGCTCAATTTGATGAGTGTTTGATAGAGTTTTAGACACCTCCTATTTGCAATATCATTAGCAATATTCCAACACCAATGGAATTGGACAAGTCATAGACAGGTTCATTTCCTTTGATGCCATAACCTATAATGTAAATGTGGGATAAAAAAAAAAATCACAACAACGATTCCCAAAAAATGCACCAAAGGGTTTGGAAAAACATAGTAGTGGAAAATTGTTACTCCTAACAAAAACAAAAACTGTGCACATGAGAAATCACAAGCTTCAGGTTAATAAATTCATTCCTATTCAAACAAAAAAAAAATACAAAGAACATTCTTGTCAATGTATTCCATGAATAATGATCTCAAAACAAATCGAGTGAAAACTCTTAATGGCAAAAGAAGGCATAGGATGAAGTCTCTGAAACTATGTTTGTGTCAACCACCTCTCAAGAGTACAACCTACAAATAAATATTCACAAATGAGAGAAGTACTAGGCTATTTCACCAGAGATGGAAATATATTAAAAAATGAGATGATAACTTACATAGTATAAAAGCTTTTGAAAGACATGAAATATGTGATAGGTGAACAACTACCCGATATAAGAAAAACTAATTATCCCTATGTTAAAACTTAACACACTATAACACTAGGACCTAGTGGGGACGAATGGGTCCTAGGTCACTATCCTATGATGCATTCCTTGCAAAATTAAGTGTTGTGTAATTTCATTTAAGAGTGTTATGCTTTATCCCTCAGAAAGTGCAATTAATTAGGCTTGGATTTGAATTAAAGGGACCAATTAAGGCATGATTAACCTCAATTAATTAATAAATCCCTAGATTAGTGTGAAAGTATAAAGAAACACTCTACAACACCCTAAATAAGGCACAATTATGTCTATTTTATCATTAATTATTCAATTCCCAAATTAAGTGTGAAAAAGGGTTACTTTTTTCTACACTACGCTCTCTATCTTTAATTGTATCTCAATATCACTCTATTCCTCTCATTCCTTATACCTCTCAACCTCTCTATATCTCAATATCTCCCACTTCATCACTCTATTTATTTTCCCTCTATCTAGATTTATCTTTGTACTCATTTTGGAGCAATTGTAATTAGCAAATATGAAGCCAAATTCCATAACCATTGTTAGAAACTTCCTTTATTTTACTAAAATGGGAGCTATGAACATTCATCAAAATATAAAGGATAAATAAATTTTCTGATATGTCGTAGTTAAAATTTTCCATGTAGATATGTAAGTAAAATATTGAATTGGAGTCAAGGTATGGAATTTGTTTGATAGAATGCCTAAAAAACATGATCGTGTAGCCTACCATCACTACATAATGCACACCATGGATTTGTTGTTATTCTTAGAAACTTTCAAAAAAATGCAATTGGCATGTATAAGGTTAGTATTAACAAGCTTTATTTGATTTCTCCTTGCTTGTGCTAGAGCACAAGCTTTAGATTACAATCGACTGCCCTGGCTTTGGGTGGAAAAGCTTCTCCATTCATTGCGGATAATCTAAGCTTTATCCGAAATACAGGCTTAACAAGTATTGCTATCCAACGATGAGTATTGGTATGAATAGACTGTTTTGTGTGTCTTTCGTCCTGTCTATTACGAGTAAGGATTTTCATCTGGTGTAGTTTGTTAAATTTAGTAAGATTTGTATTTGGTCGACATGATTGCGATGCATTCCTACAGTTAAATCTAGTAGGATTTGTATCTGGCCTTCTGATTGATCGATAATTTTTAAGTTAAACATGCGGAATTTATAATCGACCTTTGATATCGTATGTATGTCACCTTTTGATTGAAGTTGAGTTTTCATTTGTTGGAAGCTTAGAAAGGGAAATTGTAAGTAATTATTATTAAAAAATTAGAATTTATTTTAGTTAGATTTTTTTTAACTAAATTTATTTAAGATATTGTATTTGAATAAAAAATTGTATTAGACTTTATATTAGTTTTTGTAATACTTTCTCTTTCTATTGAATTTAAATAAAAATGATAGTATTGATCATAAGTGCATATTTTGTTGTTATTTTTAGGTTCAACTTTGTTGAGTCTTGTTTTGTGGTGATTCATTTTTTGTGACCAACCTCCCTCTTCCTCTATGACTATTTTGTAATGTGTACCCAGCCTTCTAGTCTTAATCAAATAAAAACATGATAAGTGCATATTGACTAGGCTCTCAAAGAAATACAAGCATAAGCTAAATAAAATCTAAACAAATCAAACATGAAAAATAAAACTCAAATTGGGGAGACAATGGTCTACTATTCTATACATTGTGACCAAAATATTATTTTGTAAAATCATTCATTATTTGAGAAATATTTCTTCATTTGCACCATTGATCATTGTTTAACACTAGACTATTTGAGACTTATATTATAGATGAAGATAACAATTAGGATACAATCAAGGATAATGATGCTATAAATAATACAATGGAAAATGTTATATTCAAAGAAATGATTGCTCTCAAGTAATTATTTGATATAAATAATATTAGAATAAGAAACCCATTGATTCCAATAGAAGAATCAATACTCACATGTAATCTTGCAAACATGCTAGATGCTAAGAATCTTTTCTTATGAAGAAAGTGTATTGAGGAAGACAAGAAAGGCATATGTTTAAGCATTGAAAGAAATTCACGATGCTATGGCATTAAAAAATTAATATCTTAAGGTCTATGATGCCTCCATAATTTCAAAAGTGGTTAAAATATAAACCAAAACATCATGAGTGGTTTAGCAATATTCCTACAAGTTTGTATTTGATTTTCTCTTTGCACTAATTGGTTTATAATGAAGAAATAGTGTCGTAGAAAATTTCCAACTACATAAGAAGAGTGTCCTAGAAAAATTCCAAAGGTATAGGTTTAAGCATTGAAAGAACATCACAACACTATACCATTAAAAATTAATATCTCAAGGTCTATGATGCCTCCATAATTTCAAAAGTTGTTAAAATATAAACCAAAACATCATGAGTTGATTAGCAATATTCCTACAAGTTTGTATTTGGTTTTCTCTTTGCACTAATAGGTTTATAATGAAGTAAGAGTTTCCTAGAACATTTCCAATTGCATAAGGAGAGTTGATGAGAGAACATGTGTCCAAGTTGTCACATGTTCAAATGTGGTCACTCTTATTTTTGGTTGAAGTGTCAAATAATATTTTTAACTTTATAAAAATTAAAAAAATACAGATTGAAGAGTTCAAATACAAAATATAATTTCATACAACTTAAGTCATAATTTTTTAAACTAGTGATGTTTATTTCATCTTTATCATGCATTGTATTGTTCTTTTCTCTTTGTGTAATCAATGTATTTTTTTGTTGAAACTCACACATCATTTTCTCACAAGGGTAATTTCATGCATTTTTTTTTTTAATTAGGCTTTTGTTGCAAGGTGTGCACCCTTGGTCTCCTTAAGCTGTGCAACAAAGCACTTGGGTTCGTGACATGGCCTAACCACCTCCCATGAATTCATTAACTTTGGTAGTTGTATTGTGCATTAAAAAAATAGATTTTTTGGTGTAACAACAACCGTCTATGCAATAATTGGTATCAGAGCCTGGGTCATAGGTTTGAACCCATCACTTGCATTGGGGGGATTGTTGCAAGTTCTGCACCCTTTGTCTCCTTGTGTTGTGTAGTGGAGTGCTCAGGTTTGTGACATGGCTTAATCACCTCCCATGGATTCATTAACTCTAGTGGTTGTATTGAGCATTAACAAGTAGATCCTTTGGTGCAGTAATGATGTTCTATGCAACAACTTTCTTAATTGCTAATGTTACATCTAGTTTTTAAAGCCTAGGGTCAAAATGGAAGTTGAAGGACTCAACACAAGATGGAGGAACAATCACATCTATAAGTATATTATCACTTAGAGTTGGATTTATTTATACATAGTTTTGGTAGGAGTACATGGATTTATCTTTCAAGTATAGTTTTTCTTCTACCAACTTTATAGAAATTATAAAAAATATTCATATTGAAGATTTCATAGACAAAATATAATTTCAAGCAGCATAAGTGATCAATTTTTAAACTAGTGATGTTGATTTTAACTATAGCATGCATAGTATCATTGGTTTTTTTTGTGTAATCAATGTAGTTTTGGTTGAAACTAACAAACCAGTTTTGCACAAGGGTAATTTCATGCATATTTTACTTTTTTGATGAGGATTTCTTAATTGCTAATGTTATATCTAGGATTTATAGCCTAGAGTCAAAGTGGAATTTCAAAGAGTCAACACAAGATGGAGGAACACTCACATCTATAAATAGATTCACACTTTGAGTATGGATTTATTTATACCTAATTTTGGTAGGAGTACATGTATTTCTCTTTTGAACTTATAGTTTTAGGCCTAAAAATTTACTTTTATTCAATGTTTTAGTTTACTATGTTTATTCTCAACTATGTTATGCTTACTTTAGTTTTCCATTTTGTCATAGTTCATGTAGAGTCAATTTTTTGTAAAAGTTAAATCTATTTTAAGTAGAAATTATTCCTGATCTCTTTACAATTGTTATTTCTTATTATGGTTTATCTTTATATTATGATAAGTGAAATCAAGGATGTTGATAATTTATTTGGGAAATGAAATCATTCTCTTAGATTATTGTATTATTATAGGTGTGCTTAATTCTCATTGAATGTGTTACTTATAATACGATCAAGCCAAAAAGGTATTTTTTCTAGAAATTGGCATGACATGTTCATTATTGTATGAAGTGAATGGTTAGGTACTAGAAGGGTGTGTAAAAAATTTCATATAAGTTTTTTATTACTAGGAGATTAGACTACCATGATATAGAGTAGAAAGGTTGAACATTTTTTAAAATTCATATATTCTATGTGTAGTGCTGAAAAAATGATCCTTTGACATTTTTCACACTCGTTTGGGTCCTCCTTGTGGATTTTGGCTTAATGTTGACTTGATTTAGTGTTGTAATGTGGATAACACATTCACATTAGGTCTTGGGCTCTTGTCAAATAATGCATTTTAATTGTGCCTTTCAAAAGTGTTTGGAAGTGTTCTAACACATTCACTTTTTTAGGGTTTTATCAATTAACTAAGTATAATAAACATAATTTTAATCATAATATTAATCTTTCCTTATTTGGAGTGTTGTAAAGTGTTGTAACACACTTTCATATTCCTCTAGGCTTATCATTAAAAATTTGGCTTTCTTATGCTTTAATTGGCCCTATTTTGCATCCACAAGCCTCATTTATTGCATCCTTTTAAGGATAATCCTAACACCAACTAGTAACCAATCATAATTTAGGTCTCTTGGTGTAAATAAAGTCTTGTGCCTAGTTAATTCATTACTAGGGGGCTTATTTACACATGTTAAGTTTACTTAAGTCCTAGGAAGGAATGTTTCTAGAAGGTGTTAGTTTTCATTAGTTGTTATCTTATCTTTTGACTTGTAACACATGTGAACCTAGGTAAGTGTGATTAGTTGTCTCATGTTATATGACTAAGATTCTTGTCATAATCCTATGGCATCTTGCATATCACCTTGGCTATATAACCAAGGGATTTCTACTACATTATACAACAACAATCATATCATTGAATCATAACTAATAATAATATAATTTGTTCTTGTCACATTCTATCCTCTCTTTTTGTGCTTCCCATTTGGTCTCAAGATATTGGAAGCCATAGCCAATTCTAACATGGTATCAGAGTGGGTTGGGTGCCATTAAAGAGTCTTTTTCTGAACAAAGATACTAGATTTAGGGGTGTTCTTTTTTTGGCTCTTTATTGTAGGTTCAAATTGGAGCTTGTTGGTGCAAATCTAAGCTCACTATTAAATCTAGAGTGTTTGAGAAAGTCAATTCTTCCTTTTTTTTCATCCAAATTGGACATATGAGGCCAAATCTATGAGGGTTTGAAGCTAAAGAGTGGTTACCAGATCTAGAAGGTAGCTACAATTTTGGAGCACTTTTGGTCAAATATGATGTTGTCATTATGTCCAGAATGGCCAAAAACCCTATGATCAATTGCCAATTCATTCGAATCGGAGTAGTTGGATGGTGAAGAATTTTATTTTTTCCTACAAAGTCATACGGCCCCCCAGCATCATTATGATAGAGATGGTATGATTTTTGTAAAAAAAATTAAATTTTATTCAACGAAATTTTTTTGAATTTCTTTTTTAGAAAAAAATTTAAAAATTCCAATGATTTTTCTTGGAAAATTTAATTTGAAAATGAAAAAAAAAAGAAAGAAAGAAAAAGGTATTTTTTGTAGATTATTTCGTAGTACAACGTACTGCACCGATTCGTACTATGTACCGCAGTGGCCTATAGCACTACCACGTGGCCATAGGCCCATGCAACCCCCACATCCCATGGTGGATAGTCTCTATTAAAAATCTAGAGAGGTTTGAAAAATAGCGGTTAAAAGGAATATTCAATGCAAATCCTACCTCAAATTTTGACTATCGGCTGCAGAATATTTCTTGGGAATATTTTGTTAGCAAAATAATATTCCTGCTACTAAGATTCCATCCCCAGCATAGTATATTCTGATCAATCCTAAGAACATTTTTGCATAGTAGCGCTCTTTTTGGTGATAGGTGCATAGCCGTCATATTTAAGCTCATACTTTTCCTATGTCAGCAACATGTCAATGCTGATGTCAGCAGAGCCTTTGAAATTTTCTTACCCTTCTCTATTGAGCTTCTTGATTTTGCAGGAAAACTTTAGAGGTTCATATCTCATTCATACAAGCTCCTTTTTGTAACCAAAGATTTTGGCAACCCAAAATGCTTGCGACCCTTCTAGCATTTTTCACCTAAAAGGGTAAAGATTTGTGGCCAAAATGAAATGTTACATTCAAAGATGGATGTAATGTAGGTGAAATATGTTTAGATGAGATAAAATAAATGCAAAATACTAATGAAAGAGATTAATTATTGAATGTAAACTAGGAAATGCAAAGTCCTAGAAAACACAATGTTGTATGCAAACATGAACTAGAAACATAAACAAATGCAAACAAAATTGAATGAAATTGAATGGGGTGCACCTAGAAACTGAAAGTAGATCTAGGAAGGCTCTGAAATGTAATAGAATTCAGTGTTGATGCCCACTAGGACTCATTCACCATAGATGGTGAATCAATCTTGCTTCTAGTAAAATATGTTGAAATAGGTTTTGGGATATCAGGAACTTAGAACTTCAAAAACCTCTTTTTCTAGCCTAGAAGTGGGACTCATTCACCAAAGATGGTGAATCAATCAACCTACATAAATTTTCAAAGTAAAAAGTCAACTTTGTGGGTCCTAGTATGTAGTTTTTTGCTTGTTAGGTTGATGGATCTGAATCTATAGAAAATGAGCTAAAAAGGGTTTTCAAGATCCAATTAGGGTTATGTTGACTTTGATAACTTTGATGACTTATTGGCCACTTTTCAACACTCTCTCCATGATAGATTTACCTACAATACCTACAAACAAGCATGCAAAGAGGGGAAAAAAGGTTAAGGGTTAGAGTATAGGGGTTTTCCTTGGTCAAGCCCCGCTTTGGTAATCAAACCCTTGATAATGAAATAAAAAAGGAAGGAATGGTGAACAAATAACATGAAAATTTCATAAACTCACCAAACCTTTGTTGTTGAAGTTTAAAGATATGTCAATGGCTACTCCAAGATGATTGATAATTGCTTGATTAAACAACATAATGATGCTTAAGTGAATGCTTAGATAGATTGCATGTAAGAATGAATACTTGAATGAATGGGGGTTAAAATGAATAGAAAATCATGTATTTATACACACCTATGCCCTAATTTCCTGAAAATACAACATCACAAGCCAACCTTAGGTCTTTAGGAATAAAAATTTATGAGTAATTTAAGTTTATTTTAATTTTTGTGCCAAGAGGGACTCATTCACCACCCTGGGTGAATGGGTCTTGTTCAAGGAATATGAATGTGTGTTGGGAATTAAGTTGTTTTAAATGATGTTTGTTAGTTTTACATTAAAAAATACACTTAATTAAGGCCTGTAACTGTATAAAGGGGACAAATAAAGCATAAGAAAGGTATATTTGGTAATGACAAGTCTAAAAAAGTGTGAAAGTTTGTTACAAGACTTTACAACACTTTAAAATAATACTTGGTAAGTGATAAAAAAGGGGGTATGTAAGTGAACTATAATAAGAAGAGTCTAGAAAAGTGTGAAAATGTCTTACAACACTTCACAACACCTTTAAAAGACATCACAAAGTCTTAAAGATTCATAATGATTCAAGACCTAATGTGAGTGTGTGGGCCAAATTTAAACATTAATCAAGGTGAAATCAATCCAAATAAGAACAAGGAGGGAAAAAACAAGAAAAAGTAGAAGGGTTACCTTTTCCATGTCAATAGTTCACCCCCACTTTAGTGAGAGGATGAACTTGCTTCAAACTCACACTAAAGTAGTAGAGCATGCAATCAAGAGGGGTATGAATACACTAACGCCTTGTGGGATGAGACAAAATCAATCAAGAGGGATGATCAAGCCCCTAGGATTAGGATCCCATGGAAAACTAGTCATAAGCACAAAGGAATACACATGAAAGTGATGAAGAGGAATGAAGGAAAGAAGAGAAAGATTCAACCATTTGTCCAGCTCATTGTGGATTAGATCTAGGTTGTTTTTTGGAAAGAAAATGCATATTCAGTCTAGGGTGATGAAGCTCATGGGTGTCTGTCGGGTGAGAAGACCCAAGTATACTCACTCTGGGGCCACAGAACAAGCTTATTGCAGATGTCAGCAAAAGAACTTTATATGTTGCAATATGAGTCTTCTGCTACAATGAATGTTGAGTATGTCATCAATGGTGTCACCTGCACCTCTTTTGTTTTCATTGTTCTTATTAAAACTCAAACCTATAATTCAAAAACAAGTCTTAAAACAATAATAGTCAAAGTTGTAAGAATTAATTTTGAAGCTAAGTGAAAGTTGTTTCTCTCAGATTTATCTACAATATCCCTTGCTGCACAAGACTCTCTAGAGATAATAGTTGTACTTCCTTGAATGCTAGACAACCATGGCTAATTGTGACTTTCGATATTTGTTATAGTTTGTGTTGACTAGTCATCTATTTCCTTTTCCTTTTAGGGACTTCCTGTCACATTAGAAGATCTTTCCTCTATTCTCTTGTTGCTTTTTTGCTCATACAATTGGTAATATATTAATACAATGGACTATTTCTTGTAGTGTTTAACAAAAAAATATACACTTCTTTTATTTTGTATTGTTTATGTGGCTTATAGTTTTATTTCGCTTTCATTGTATGTTCCTCGTTTTATTTTAAGTTGTTTGGTTAGATAATTTTGTCACCCTATCTAACACATGTATCAGTATTTATAGTTCTTCTTATATATACTTGTGGGAATGGTTGTATGCATGTATACATTTATGTATGCATATACATTTTTTATTTTTTATTTTTATTTTTTTAATTTTTAATTTTTAATTTTTTTTATTAGACTGTAGGAATCAGGTAGCACGACCCCCTATAAACTGTAGTGCACCTGGTAAACTTTTTAACATGACCGACAACGCTGGCGCGACATGCCCTCCGGTACCACGGGGGTGGGGGAGACTAGACCTCATGACCAACCTCCTGCAATAGGAAAGATTTAGCCAACCGAGCTAGGGCCCCAACCCATGTATGCATATACATAAATATATATACATGCAATTGATTTTTTTGAGTGCATACAACATTTTGATATAGATGTGTGTAGATATATGTGTCTAGAATGTATTTTCATGGATATATGCTTGCAAATTTGAATATTTATATGTATCTGAGTCATTTTTAATATCAATATAGTTATTTGCCTCTTGTCTATTTCAATTGTCATATACTCTTATCTCTCCATAATTGGCGTTGGATATAATGTTTTCTCTATTAAATCCATGGCTATTAAATATGGTCCTACCTCTACCTTCATAAAGCCACATCACATATGGTTATCTTTCATTTTATTAGAGTTGCATAAAAAATTATTATTTTTTATAATATTTCCTATGTAATGTTCAATTATGACTATCCTCTATGGCCTACGCAATACTTTTGTATTTTTTCTTGAGTCCAACTTATTAAAATCTACCATTCCACAAGATTAAAATGCAAAATGTAATCAAACTTTTTTTTTTTATTCAAGGGGTAAATGCTTTTGACCGGAGCTATGAACCGGATACAACCATTCAACAATACCACCCCAACGGGGTTTGAACCTTGGTGGCAAGAACAACAATGCCACCTATAAACCATCACACCATGCCAATACCAGCAAAATGTAATCAAACTTTTATCATTTGATAAATTTATAATTTTAATCTTATTTTGTTGGCTTAATGTACAATATTCTCATATATGTTCTTTCTAATCTTCTAATGCTTCTTCTCTCTACTACTTTTCCATGTCCACTCATAAAGTCATGTTGCATAGGGATATCATATGGTTCTTGGCTATAATGGTTGTTTCCTTGAACCGATAATTTTTCCAATCTCATGACTGTGTTTTTAATCTTTTAATCCTGGTTGAATCTTGAATATATTGGTCCTGGTTCTCCATACATAAAGCCATGTCACATATATATGTATCTACTTCCCAACACCGAATAATGCCTTATTGAGAATAAAATAAACTACTCAATTACTTTGGTAAGTTTTAAATGCAAGCTATTATTGCAACCATCGCCAATATATGGAACCCATACATGAAACAATGTTGCCATGAAAAGTTGTTCCAAGTGATGTTTATTTCCTCTGCTCAAGCAACATACACATATATATGTATTTGAACTTATTTATATTTTTTCTCACATGTATTGAAAATTTTAGGTGTGGATATGTGTGTATTTTTTTGCAAAAAACATTTTTCATAGTAGTGGCTCACAATCTTGATAGCAGTTGAAGCTACAAAACAACAATCAACAATCCCTTATGGAAAATAACATAAATTGTTCAATTGCTTTGGTAACTTTAGAACGTTAAATATTATTGTGTCCATTGGAACTATATGGAAAGAATATATGAAACAATATTTCCATTGGACTATTTTATTTCTTTGAAACCATTGCCTCTATATGGAAACCATAAATGAAATAATATTTAGCTGATAGGCTATATGTGTGACCTTTGCTCAGAATTTTCGTCAGCCTTCCCAATTTTAAAGCTATTGAACAACAATCAACAATGCATTTATATTTGAATCCACATCCAAATACATATATATTAGT
The DNA here is from genome assembly GCA_007258455.2 of Sequoia sempervirens. Lineage (NCBI taxonomy): Eukaryota > Viridiplantae > Streptophyta > Pinopsida > Cupressales > Cupressaceae > Sequoia > Sequoia sempervirens. The sequence continues at coordinate 120,048,212 of VDFB02000013.1, forward strand.
GTACATTTTGTTTCCCAACTACATATTTGTATATTGTAAGCATTCAATGCATATATAGGAATCTATTGCATGGAAATATATAAACACAAAAAATTATGTGTTTCTTTTGTTATGTTTCATTTTCGTTTTCCTATGTGAAGATATATATGTATGAAAAATTAGATGTAGAAAACATATACTCATCCCCATGTTTATTATTTTGGGAAGATAGTTGAACAGGTGCTGTCATAATAGTGGTTTACAATTCCTGAGAGGAACAAATTTTAGCTGAAATCACATATTTTTAGAAAATATAATGATTTAAGCCTTAAAAAGTTCCATTTTAAGGATTCCAATTGAAGAGGGTTTGATCAAATCACCTTAGATCAAACCCCCTTGGATAGAACCTCGCTAGTTTTAAACCATACCTATAAATGTCTCCTTTACACCTATCAAAATGCTGATAAAAAATCACTTTTGATTTAGCTTTTGGGGGATCAAATGAATTCATTTAAAATTTATTTCAAATGCTTATGGTATTCAGAACAAGCTATCTAATGAATATAATTTTAATATGTTTTGGTTTTGTTATGTATTTGTTTTAAGTTTTATTAAACATAGGTTTTTCATCAAAATGAATTTCTTTGTTCTTCACATGTGGAAAAATAGAAGATTATCAAAAAAAATTGAAAAATATGAGTGCATATTGAAGTCCTTGATCCAACAAAAAATTAAATTAAATTTTGACATATACAAAAAGTTAGGTTATGTTAGAATTGTAATTTTTTGACTTTGAAACTTGATTAAGGAAAAAATATTCAATAAAAAAATATCTAACCAAGTGGAAGCACTAGATATTAGAGATACAAATCTAAATTTGAAAGAATTAGAATTTTATCCTCCATGGAAAAAAAGTTATACATTATACGGTGTGCGTCACTTTTTTAAAATGTTGTTTTCTGAAAAAAATCAATTTTCGTGGGAGATGGAAAAAGAAGTGCAATTTGATTCCAAAAATTTTGAAAAAAATATTTTTAGAATCTACAGACAAAATTTGATGAGACTCTAGTTTGCACTATCTTCAAATTCCTCACAGTTTAGCCGCTATAGGTGCTCGAATGTGAAGATTTAGTTAAAAATAATAATTTCAATGTCCAGTTTGGCCAAAAATTGTAAACCACTATTATGGTATCACCCTATTATTTGTTTCATCCTCAAAAAAGAATTCTTCCAATAATAGGGTTTATATTAAGCCTAATAAGAAACATTGATTTCACCATTCATCAAAGTGGTGGAAAGTGTATGTTGTTTCTTAGGGATTTGGAGAGAGGTTATGAGGCTCCATGACCCAATATGGTAGGGTGGAGAGTTTCATTTCTTTTATTGTGTTCCATTTTACTTTCCCTATGTGAAGATATGTGTGTTTGTGAAGTTAGACACAGACAATGTATTCATCCCTATTTGTAGATATTTAAATATCTGAAATTAGATACAAACAAGTGATATTGCCATGCCATCCTGTGCCAAGTGGTGTTTATTTCCTTTACTCCCATGGTGATTTCTCTATTGACAAGTCCACCTATGGCCAGGGATAACTTTAACAAACCCCCCCTCAGCGAAGGTGTAAAATCTTGGCAAATATTTCCTTTTATTTGAAAAAAATAATTAATTTTCCTGGTGAATCTATGCACATTATTAAAAAAAAATTGTCAAATCTTGGTGAATCTTAATGAATAATTGGTAAAAATAATAATCGCAGTGGAAAATCCTAGCGAATAATCACTAAAAAGATTAATTACAATGAGAAATCTCTCCTTTTAAAATTTGCTAATGATTGTTGATTTACACACTAGTAGAATTTGGAAAATAAATGACTATGTGACAAACTTTTAGTCACATGACTAAAAATTTTAGTCACATGACTAACACTAGTAGTATTTTGAAAATAAATGACTAATTTGGTCATTTATAAGTAACTAATTTGGTCATCAGGTAAAATCACAACTAAATGACTAAATAAATGACTAAATAAATGGCTAAATAAATGACTAATATCATAAAAATAAAAATTACTAAATAAATGACTAAAACCAGACAAATAAAAATGACTAAATAAATGACTATTACTCGTCTTTTCTTTTTTCTTTTGAATTTGATCATAATCCATAGAGCTTAAGCAGCCCCTCATGGGACCTCTACCTAAGTGGGCCATTTGGCTTCCTAGGTTGCTTGGTGCACCAAAAATACCTATTGCGTAAACTTGAAACCAGGGCTTATCGTCTGCTGAAACATTTTTCAAACAAGGGCTTTTTTTTTCCCCTTTTTATTGTTTATTGAGTTTTAAGAAGCATACCCTAAAACCTTATCAATATTTTATTTTCAGGCTACAATTCACAAAATTGGACAAGTGAAAGGTCAATACCAGCGAGGAAGAGTTTGGAGGAGTGGAAACCAATAGCGAGCGGAAAGCAGCAAAAACCGCTAACAATATAACACAATTTGGGAAGAATCTTCAGGGAAGTTCTGTGACAAATTGCATCATCTTTAATATCAAACAACAATTCCTTCCTACCACTACTACACAGAAGGGGATTTTAAGACATTAATTTAAGACAAAATATTAATTTTATCTTAAATATATATTTTATGTTTAAATTATATTTTTAATTTTCTAATTGTCTTAAATTAAGACAATAAAAAAAATACTTTTTAAAATAATTTTTCTACATTGAAGGCATATCCAATTTGAAAGGCCCCAACCTGAATTTTGCATTCAATGGTATAGATTTTCTAAGAAGTCTTCATTGATGAACAAATTGATCCTTCTTGTTGGTTTGTTTGGTCAGATTAAATATTAAATGTAGTTCATTGTGGTCAAGGGATGTATGTAGGCTAGTTGCCATAATGAATCTTTATGTTTTGACTATCTGGTCATAATGGTGCCGCATTGAAGATCAACAGGTTTTAAAGATAGTACATATTTGAGCCAGAGACATAATTTTTTGAGCATTTTAAACAACTGTGTAAAAAAGTCTATATGCCAGCATGAGATTATTTCCAGTCAAACATAACACCTATTTAAATTTCCTTCATTGTGCTATTTGTCGATGTTCCTCCTTCAAGTTATCAAGGTCCTATTTTTTTCATAAAAGCGTAGTTGTTGGCACAGCCATGGTAAAACTGCAAGCTACATATCGAGTTAGTGATCTAGACCATCAATTAGAGTGTTGTATGTGACAATATTTGGAGGATAGTAACTATTTTTCATTCTAGCTACCAACCTTAGAGCTTATCTTCCCTGCCCACCTTGTAGAAACCATTAATTAGTGTACTACAGGCAATAATATCAGGTGAAATGCCATATTGTATCATCTCAACAAATAAAACAAGAGCTTCATCTACTCTGCCTCTTTTTCAAATCCCATCAATTAGGGTGCTATATATATATAACAATATCAAGAAAACAATGTGTGTGCCCCATTTTGGGAAATATACCAAGTTCTTCCCCAATGTGATCCCCTTTACACAGAGTCTTTATGAGAGTGTTATAAGTGATAAAATTTGAATGTATTTCCATCTCTTTCATTTCAGTAAGAAGGGAGTTGATTCTATGCAGATCAATAGAGTTACCAAGGCAATTTAAAAGTGTGGCGAAGGCTATGACAATGAGAGGAAGGCATTCAGTTATGGCTGAATGTAAAAGGTCCCAGGCCTTTTTTGTGTTTCCTGATTTACATACGGCATTAATGTACTAAGTGAAGTGCAAAACATTAAATTTGTGCATGATGCGAGGAGGGGATTTCTTCTATTTGCATGTGTGGTGAGATGAGGTTTTGTACTATTTTGTAGAATGAAGAGAAGTTGTCTATTTAAAGAGGGGGCATATCAATTTAAAGTTGTGCATCATCTTCATCTCCATCTTCATGTGGTTAACAGAGTAGAGTAGAGCATAATAAAACCCTAAAATATCGTCTCTTCCCTCATTAACAAATAAACATAAATGCAAATACAATTTTGATCATGAGGAAATAAAAATTCCTATGTTTCTTGGTTAGCAGTTTATATTGATATAGTATATTTTAATATATACTTTAAGTTTTAAAAAAATATCTTTATAAAAATTCTTAAATTTTCTTAATTAAATAAGGGTTACAAGATGAAAAGTTATATTATCTTTCATATTTATATTTTGTAATAGATATATTTTTTAAAATTTTAAATAATTATTTCTAAAAATAGAAAGAATTAAAAAGTGAAAAATTGGAAATATTAGTTCCCGCCGGGAACTATAGCGAAGGCTGGAAACTTTAAACAGTGATTAAAATTTGGACGATTAACCAATCAGATTCAATTTTATTTAAGATTTGTTTTATATTTATAACATGCATCAATGAAGCTGCACATTTTTTACGGCAAATATTTCTCAAAATCATTTTGGCGCTCTCAGATTGGAGGTGGAAACGAGTCTACAGATTATCAGAGGCTCTGTAGATACTACGAGGCAAGAGAGCATGTAAATTTCAAGGCTATTGCAGATGTTGCAGATAGTCAGAGGCTCCTCTGAACTTACGAGGCAGGATGAAGGAGCTTACACATGTTCAAGAGCTGTTACCCAGCTTTCAAAGCCACGTCCCAATTTCAAGTAAATTTTGTATTGAGTACATCAAGGGTTGAGAGAGATTGGTGTTTTTGTTCTTCTCCTTAAGCACATAACCTCACTCTGGTGTTGTAGAATTTCTTTAGACGATTAGGGTTTTGTTTCTATGGTTTAATAAATTCCTCACAAAATGGCTTCAGGGGCGATGGCATCCTCATATTCTACTCATCACTATTGTATAGATAGGTTAAAATGAAGAAAAGGAATAAAAAACAATTTTGTTTGTGATTTAGGATTTATTCTTGTAGCTAAATTGGCATGGCGCATGTGGCCCTTGTAGACAGGTGGGCAATTATTTTGTTAACCAGTATTACAATATTTGTAGTTACTGTGCCAGCTAGGGTTTCTACAAATGTATATTTTATTACCTTTTGTGGAAATATTTAAAAGAAAACCTTGTCTGTCTAATTTCAATTTTCATGCTTAACAGTTTTGTTCTGCTCTACATTTTCATCAAAGCATAAAGAATAGGGAATGCCATGAAATGTTTTACTTGCAACTGCCCTTGTAGACATATATGCAAAATGTGGAAGAATAGATAAGACAATAATTACAGTGATATACGATTTGAAGAAGCCAAACAAATTGTTGCATTTTATCAGGAGCAAGACATATACTTCATGCCTCCTATTATGTACCTAGCTTATTTGTATTGTTTTGTGTTCTAATTGTCCAATCTTCTACAAAAGAAAATGGTGATACTTAAGCAAAATTAGGTTATTGTGGAGACATTATATTCAAAACAATGCTTAGAAAATTCTTTCTACAACCGAGATAGTGACTGTTGTACTTTTTTATTAGAGACCATTTCTTTCTACAGCCAAGATAGTGACTGCTGTACTTTTTATTCTCTTTTAATTTAAAGAGTTGGTTAAGGTCTTTTGGTCTGACTAATTTTTGGTCTGACCATCTACCAAAGCAAGAGCACGCACGATTTTAGAGGGAGGCTTTTGCAGATTGTCAGCTAGATAGTCAGGGTAAGCTAGGAGTGGCATTTTGTAGGAATCTTTATGTTTCTTGTGATACTTCCTACCGAGCTTTTACCATTGTCAGGGCCTACACCTCTTTGTCTCACCCCATTATTGCATTCATCTATTTCGCTATCTCTAGTATCTTCATGCAAGTTCTTCAAGCTTCTGTGATGGCATAGCTTTTGTAAGATCAACATCAGGTAGTGATGTTCTTCTTGAAAGGTCCATGGTTTTCCATCCTAAAATTTATGGGCCTAGGGCTTTAGATCTCTGTCCATTGAAAGTGACAGGCTTACTCAGCATACTATGGAAGGATTAGCGGAGGTACCCTTTTCTGCTTTTTGTTTTACCTGGACCTGTCTTTATGTTTGATTGTTTTAATTCTCTACCATTTACTGTAAATTTGTAGGTCTTCATTCTAAGTTTACTTTTGGATCTTTGAAGTCATTTCCTATGTCCAAATCATCAATTTTTCAATTGCCTTTAGGAGTTGCAGATTGAGAGACTGTTAGTGTCTTTTTTATAGACAACTGAAATGAACCATTCCTGACATTCAGAGAATTTTTGGGTTGTTCTGGCTTTTGCAATTTTGTTGACTAAATAGGTTCTTTTATTTTCTTGGCAACAACCCGCTACCACAGTTCAAAAATTTTGCACCTGAAATCCATAGTTTTAAAATATTAATATCTGCCAGTATAAACTTTGGAGTCTAAACTAAACAGGACAATTTGTGAATATGCATGGGAACTCATTTGACTACAACCATCGCTACTGTAATGTAGAAAATTAAAGATATCCCCAAGAAACAAATTGTAACTAAAATCTCGTTTCTTTAGTCAAAAATAGGGTTAGGGTTAGTAATTTTTCTGAAATGCTTACCTGTTTTCTTTGCAATTTAATCCCAATAAATTAAAAAAATCTTCATCCTTTGGTTTGCCAAGTTATCCCCAACAAAGAAATTTGTTGCGATGGCTTGTAATCTCTATTATGTCTCTCAATTCTCATTGACAGCTTGTCTACAGTTTGAAGCACATAATCAAAAAAAGATTCATACAAAAATTTTGTTGACACAATGATCAGCTTGACAAGGTGCCAAGGGAAATCCCATTTGACTTACGAAGGTTAAGATAACTACAGTATCCCATCATTCGCTTAAGGTGTTCAATGCTTTCTGTACTGCTTCTTCAAGATACCTTCTGATATTTTAAAATGATCATTTTAAATAGAGCAAATTTGACACTTAAAACACTATCTTTAAAATAGAACATCTTCTGTATTTCAAAAGAGAAAAACATGGAAGGTTATAGGAAAAATTATTAATTTGCTCGATTGTTAAATATCTTGTCTTCCCTTCATTGTTTAGGATGGAGTTCATGAAGATGTGTCTCTCGACAATGAGGTTCCGCCTAGTAAGCCAATCCAACAATCAATTAAATTATCTGTGATAGCAAAGCCCATAATCAATAGTAGTTTTTCAGATACCAACTATTTCTTGCTCACTGCAACCCATGTTATGATCCAGTTTACTGTGTATTTATTAGCTACTCCTATTGTAAAAGCATTCACAATGGCATGTTTGGATCACTGTGTTTAATCAATTTCCAATGAAATTTTATCCGTCTTAAAAAAAAAGCCTACTTTAAGAATTCAAACTAGCCTGATCCTACTCAGCACTATGGAGCTTATATATGTCTATAAATAAAATTTAACATGCATGATATGATAGTCTAATTTAAGGCTTCTGAGCATTCTTTAAATTTTGAACCTTAGATGCTTCAAGCACCTTTTTCTTAGTGGTCTCCTCAGAAAATTTTTGGATTATTATAGTTCTGCATTAGGAGACACATTTTGTTTGGGATTTTCCAAGACCCACTTTACACACTTCTTCCTAAGGAAGTGAATAGTTGACACATGACAGAAAATAGGAAATTAATAATACAAAGAACAAGATAACAAATTAAGTATTATTCTACCACTTTGCAGAGACGTACTCTGAATTATAATGAAGTAATAGACCATTGCAATAGAGCAAGCTCCCACTTACCGTGGAGCAAGATACAACACATCATGGTGATGATATGATCTGACTACTCTAAGAAATTAAGCTTAAATGCTTAATAACACCAGGATAAAGCTAACTAATTGTGTGTTTGACTCTCATCCTAACCAGCCAAGTACTACAACCTAACCATCCAACCCCTGCAACAGAGACATACTCTGAATTACAATGACGCAATATACCACTGCAATAGAGTAAGCTCCCGCTTACAATGGAGCAAGATACAACAAATGATGGTGATAATATGATCTGATTGCTCTAAGAAACTAAGTTTAAATGCTTAATAACACCAGGATTAGGTAAAGCTAACTAATTCTATGTGTGACTCATCCTAACCAGCCAAGTACTACAACCTGACCATCCAAGCTCTGCAACTGAATCAAACTAACTTTAGAGTCATCCATGATCATGTCTGCCAAATTTAGTGTGGGATAAGCTAAGCTAGTAAGGCGCATGGTTTGAATGCTAGCCTCAATTGTGGAGAAACTCTCCAACAGAAGAAAAGAAACCAATTGCCAAAGGAAAGCAATTCCATATATATATATGTGTGTGTGTATGTGTGAGTAAAATGTTAGACTACACTTATTAAGATGGTCAATCATGGAGAAAACCCCTAGCAAGTTATACAGAACTATTGTCAAAGGTAGACGATCTCAATGAGCTAAAGTTCATATCTAATTTAAGACAATGGCTCCAATATAGTCAACTCTTCCATTTGACTAATTCAAGGAATAGAAAACATGATGCCATATATATGTATATGTGTATATACAAGCAAATCTATCATGTACATTTTTAACACTTAAAACATAAACAAGTAAAATATGTTGGGATCATAATGGCAATGGTTCGGTAAGCCAAAGGGTGATTTAATTTGATAGACACAAAGATGTGAGGAGATAGTAGCTCAGTCATAAAACAAACTAAAGTGCCAGTAAATGTGTCATATTGAAATTCTAGTTGATCTGTACTTGTTAATTAAAACTTCTTAAATCTTTTAGATGGTATTAACATGTTACTATTATTATATAGCAAAGGCACTAGGATATCCTTTCCTGAGCCCATATCTACAGTCGGTGGGATCAAGCTATACAAATGGAGCAAACTTAGCAGTTGTAGGTGCAAGTGTATGAGGCACCAACTTCATTGCACCTCTTTCTCTTATTGTTCAGATCAATCAATTCAAGATCTTCAAGCAGCAGGTTCTCTCTACCATCCAGCAATGGGGTCTATGTTCTACATACTTTGATGTCAGAGTAGTTTGTTTGCACTGCATTAATTTGCAAGATTCTTTTGGGTTACACTGCTGGATTGTGCCCTATTTAATACATCTGAATTAATGTTTTAAGCTCTTTTCATTTTAACAATTTACCTAAACTTTTGTCATTGCTTTTTTGTGCTTCAGGTCCTTAGATCTTTCTTCCAAGCGAAGAGGCATTCAGGCCAGGGATTTACATGATAGAAATAGGGGGAAATGACTTTACTTATAGCTATCAAACTCTCAAACTCACCATAGCCCAGGTCCACCAGACTGTTCTTCCCAACGTTGCCAAATCTATCGCTGGATCTATCATGGTATATACATCTAACTCTAAACTTTAAGCTAGCTATACATATTCTTACATTTTTTCTAGTCCTTTAATCCAAATGAGTTAAAACAAATCAAGTTTATAAATAATTAAACATAAAATTCAAAACAAGATAAGAGATATTTTTGCATTGAAAATAAAATTTAAGTAATATCTAAAGGTGGGATTGACAAGAACTATACAATGAATGAGCAAGGACAATCTTGGTGAAGGATGTTGGGCCCCAAGGGTGTGGTCCCTTTGGACCAACATGGGTGCTCTACATCCTTCAACCAAGCAGCGCAATTGTATAACAGAATGCTTCAAGCAGCGTAGGCTAAGGTTCGCAAACAACTCCCACAAGCAAACATTGTCTATGTCAACACCTATGACATTCTCTATGACTTCATTGCTAGTCCTTCTAACCATGGTACATATAACATCTTAAATACGCACTGCCTAAAAATTATTTGTTTTTTTCTAAGTATTTACTTCTTTTAGTAGAAATGAAGATATAATTTCTTAAGAAATATATAATGTTGTATATAGAAACATAATCTTATATGTTTATATGCAATTTTGTAATGAGTTTTTTTATCATATATTGTTAATTTGAATATGAAATCCACACAAGCAAAGATTCCAGGACTCATTTTCCTTTTCTCAACCTTCAATTCAAAACCTCATATCAACACCCTCACACAAGATTTTTAGACAGATTCAAAGATTATGTTGTTACAAATTGATCTTTTGGCATGCATTTGTGTGGCTGGATTCAAGGCAAATACAAAAGATCGATGCGGGGTAGGAGGGAAATATAAGTAACACTGCACTTTGCAGACATAAAGTTTCCAGCTACCCAAAATTCAAATAGAGTCTAGATATTTAATGTCTATTTTTAGGTATATCATTCTCTAGCAGTTTGTTTTAGTATTTAGGAATCTCCACCAAGATTGCAATCTGATTTTAGTGTCTTAGACCACTACAAAATGGATAATTCTAAAAGTTTTTCTTGGTCATATCGATAAACAATTATGCAGGGCAAGAATGTGTTGAAATATTTTAATATAATTGAGGAAGCTCTAGGGGAAAATCTTGTATTCGTGAAGAAATTCACCATCAATGTCCCAAATAATATCCTAGAGATGCACTTTTCTTGGGCTGGTAAAGGAACATGTTGTGAGTCTCAAGAAGTAATCTATGGACCTTTGATATCAGCTATTATAGTTGATCCTGGTAAGTAAAATCTTTGTGTAAAAATTATTTATTGTTTCCCATTTCCCAAGAATGCCAAGGGAATAGCTTGAATTCTTTTAATCATGTAGTAATTACTTAAATTATGGTGTTCTAATAAATTTCTTGTTATCCCTCCATTTTCTGCTGGTATCTGATATTGCTGAATATCTATCTAGCAAAATTCAAGTACCATATTCCAAAGAACATTAGCAATATTAAAATAGCTATAATTATTATTGGAGTAGTGGTGACTTTGGGAATTCCGCTGATTATTTCTGCAATCTTTATCAAGAAGACAAAAATGTGGGAAAACATCTTCAACTCCGTGAGTAATTTTCAAAATTGATACCATCTAATTCCATTAATGTTTTTGCTTTATGACTTACAATTCATTTGTGAGTTATTCCTGTATGTGGTTGGACGCTTAGCAGCATTAAAGAAAATGGTAGGCAATCATTTCAGCTTAACGTTGCAACAAAAAAATTTGATCCCAAAAATAAGATAGGAGAAGGTGGATTTGGTACGGTTTACAAGGTATATTGATATGCATCCTAAAATTTCAATTGAGTTTACATGGTCAATAAAATCATGAAACACATGCATAGCATTTATATTGGTGCTTCTTAAAGAAGTATGAAATGCTTATTAAACTATTGTTGTAAGTTTATAATGGAGAATCTCTATTGTACAGGGCATACTAACTAGTGGAAGAAAAGTAACAATAAAGCAACTGTCACACTTGTCCAAACAAGGGAATCACAAGTTTTTGATTGAAGTAACCACAATATCTGCAGTGCAACATCCAAATCTTGTTAAAATTTATGGATCTTGTTAAAATTTATGGTTGTTGTGTAGAAGGAGGAGAGCTTCTCCTAGTATACGAATAGACGGAAAATGGCAACCTTGCTCAAGCTTTATTTGGTAAAGCCATCCTATGCCTATATCCAATTCCGTTGGACAGAAAACCCACTGTTCATTTGCTATAAACTATTAAGTCCTAATTCTCAATTTTGTCTCTGATAGGTTGCTATAAGCATGGGTGACCCTCCATATAGTGAGCGTGTACAGAAAATTAGAAAAACACAATTGGGTATAAGCATTCACAATGTCTACTATGTTGATGGCAATGGCCTTGTACTTAAGGAGGACAAACTTCACCTAACAACAAAGTCTCAGGTGAAAATAGGAAAACTCTTGGCAGATACATATATAAAAAATGGATCTAGTACTCAATGCGGATCTAATGGTTGGTGAGAAACATAGTTCTCTTTTTGCAGTATCAGATTGTGAGCATTTGTTGCCCTATAATTTGAAGTGAAACATAGTTAAGTATCCACTATCCTTTATCAATGATGATGCATATGCTTTTAGTGATTATGTACTATTCTTTATAAACCTGCAAAGAAATAATGAAATTACTAAGCAAAAATAGTATTTTCTATTTGGTTGATAAAAACATTGAAGTTCTACAGAAGCTGCTTGAGTTCAACAAAATCCAATGTAAAATGATATTGACTATTCTGTTAGTCTTTGGCAGGAACTTCGTTGCCCTGCAACTCTTGTTTTATAAAGTTTATACATTGAATGATTTTACTTATTATATATATATTTTAACTTAAAAGAATAATTTATAAAAATGGCACACAAATATTCGGTGTACCCAATTGCACATCTAAAGTGCAATAGCCAGTTTATTTCCCTCTTCTCCTTATTTTCCCTCCCTCCTTTCATTTTCCCTCCCTTATTCGACATGCATTTTCCTTTTTCCCTCATTTTTTAACGATTTCTTCCACAGAATACTGGAAATATGACCTACAATGGACACTCATTGATAGAATTTGTGCAGCAAAGAACATCCACTTACATTAGCCAATATCATTTGCACTATGCGGAAATGATTGTAAGGGGAAACACTAGATTTCTTTGACCAATGCCAAGGTGTCGGGTCAAGATACCATGATTTTTTAACATTTTTATGCGTGCATTGCTTTCAACTACACCATTTTCTCAATTATGTGACCATACTAATTTGTGTTGCTTACAAACCTACTGCAAGAACTTTCAAGATGTGAGAAGCAAGCAGGCATCAAACTAGATCTAGATTTTGACATCTTTATGAAGGTAAGTACTTCTTCCAGATGGTTTTTTTTTATTAGAAGTTCCTCAAATGAAGTCTTTCTTTATGATATCTGCCACTTATTGCACACTGAGCTACACTATGGCCATAGGAAACAATAATTGAGGGCGAGAAGACTAGCCTTATCATAGACTATGTATTGAAGGTTTGTTTTCAAAACTTTGATATTAAGCGGTACAAATTCTTCATAGATTTTAAATATTAAGATTATTCACTTGGGTAATTGTGCCTTTATGCATTGTAGCTTCTGGGACTAGAAATTTATGCTAATAAAATAATAGGAAATCAAATGCATTGTGGAGTCTCTGGAGGTCAAAAGAAGAGTCACTACAGGTGACATATCCAAGGAAATGAGCCACCAACAAGGTAAAAAGCCTCTCCAATCTTTAGTCAGTACTTGTACTTACTAGCATATTAGATGATAGGTGTAGTAATCATGATATTTGTATATAGTTAAACCAATAGTTATCAATCGACTAACCTTCTTGGACTATACCCTTTAAATTGGGATGTTGCTAAAGCTTAACTAGTTCTATTCATAAATTCATACTACTTAAATAGACTCATTCCTCTGCCTATGGGGAACATTTTGAAACAGAGAAGGCTCTTTAAAACCTTTAGTGATACATATTTTGGCTGTTTAGGTACATAAGCACCTTAAACACCTTTGGAGATACTTGTATTGGCCAACCACACAGAAGAATGATTATGCTTCTATTATGTTCTATTGTGCATGCAACCAATCTATGCCCTTATATTAGAATCTTTTCTTATACTGGAAGTTTCCAATGCCTTATTGACCATGAGAATCTATCCTATACATTTGATAAGTAATATGCCTATGATTCAGTGTTAGCATAGTTGTATATTTGTATAAATTAGTTTTTCAAAATGGTTGTCTTCACTCTCTATGACAATACCATTGATACAATTATAGATACAGAGTTGTTCTTCTATACCTTTTAGACACATTATGGATTCCATATAGCATTATTTTGGATTGGGAATCTCAATTATGTAACTGCTATTGCAAATTATTTTGGATATTTCTTGGTTAAAACTGCTATTCTGTATAGCTTATATATCAAATTGAATAATACATTTACACATAATGTACAAGTTGTAGCATAATATCCAAGAACATTAGACATGTTTTAGAGATTAAGCCAAAAACAATGATGGACAATGAACGAATAGATCATATGAAACTCATTATTCAGTTAACATTTTAATCAGTATAGATAGTAGGGTGGTACAACCTGCAACAAATACATATCAGCTGATTGTACTAACTTTCCAAGTCTCAAGTTAATTGGTTGCTCCATTTTGAGGCAAGTCAATTGACCATGCACTTGCTAACTGCAATAAAATTTCATCAACTATATTACCCTCCCAATATTTTGGAAATTCCATGCCTGACGATTCTTGCAGACTCAAAAGAAACTCTTTCTTCACATATACAAGAAGTCCCAAGAAATCTAGATCACTTTCAACAACCATATCTGCATGCTGCAAGAAAAACTTTTCAGTTATAAAATTGTCTCACTGAATATTTGGTTGATAAAGAAAGCATTTATGATGCAGTTACAAAAACATTTTCCAACATTAATTCAAGTTTAAGTATCCCAGTAGGTAACTGTAATATATGTTCATATCTGAAAGATAGTATGAGTTAACCATAAATGAACCATTAGCCTGTCTAGTTTGACAAAGGAAAAAAAACTTTTCAATTTCTATAGCATCTCTTACTATCATACTTTGCTGTAAACTGAAAACATCCAATATATTTCTATGGAAAGATAGATTAGATAAGGATTTTTACCTGAATTTATTCCCCTACCCCTTCCTAGTAGGATCCCAGATCTAGGATATGTCTTGTGGCACATCCAAGGTTTTGTCAATAAGAAAGAGGTTCAACAAGAAACCAACAATCATATCACAATAAATCACTGCGATGTATTAACTTGTCAACCAGATTAGATTCCAGCAGAAGAGATCAAATCAAATCCTCGTGCATATCCAGTCTCTATGTATGTAATTAGCCGCAAAAAAAAAAAAAAGATTGTACGATGCAAGAGATTTAATCACAGAATATAGACAAACAGTAAACAATTTTAAACATGTATGCAGAAATATTGTCCAAGACATTTTTGTAATATGAAAATATGACTTTTTATTTATAATTTTATACCATTTTTAAAACCTTGAATATAACATAGCTGAGAAATAAACAAAGATCCCTCACAAGAGTCTATAAGATGGCAAGAGACATCAAGTCTATCTACTTTTTTGCTCATAACAAGCCCTTAGCTGCACACTGGTAACAGACAATATCTATCATAGTCAATTTATTTGTGAAGCATTCCTTTTGATAAAGGACCTATATGAGAGATCACAAGTTAATCTTCTCTGAAGTGAGATAATGCAGAAATCAGTAATCTAGTTGTAGTTAAATCATCTACGTCATGTGGGTTGTTAATAAAAATAAAATAGTTGTTGAATGCATAGTTTTGATTCCATGCATAACTAATACTTGTAGATCTCCACAGCTACAACTATTGGAAACCATGAAGGGAAGAAACATAGACAACAACAAGACATTGCACAACTTGTTGGACATCTATATGCTAGCCTCTAACTTCCACTAAAGCAATTGCTGACAATATTTGGCAAGTGATATAGCAATATAGATACAAGAATTTTTTAGTGAATCCCAGATACCAAAAAACTGATTACAATGCCTATTCTGAATAGCACACCACTTTCTATTGTAGATGTTGCTAGTTCAACTGACCAATTGATAAAATTTATATTATTTTTCCTATTTAAATTTTGGGAGGTGAATGAATCTAATAGATCTAAGTGAGCAAAAAAATAGTGATTGTTTAATTAGAAACTATTGGAACATACAAAAAACTAAAAATTAATGCCATGTGCATCTCCATTGAAATTTTGTAGTGGGTCACAACTATTATGCCTCTTCTAGGAAGCCTTGTAGCTGATGCATATAGTGCTAGATACTGGAAGGTTGTAGTCTCCTCAACAATATATCTCATGGTGATATTTTGAGGGATTAAATATGGCTAGTAAGGAGCATGGAAGAGAATATGTGCAAAGCATTATAGATAGCAATATCAAAGTCATACCTTTGAGAACCCATAAACATAGGTTTGGTTAGAAAAGGACATTGAAGAGGGATTTATCATTTACTTAGCATCTGAACTTGAATAGGAAGCCCTGCAAAACATATACTTTATTTGAATAGTAGAAAACCAAGCTAAATGCAAGACATTAAGAATCCAACTTACACTAGATAGCAAACTATCACAAGAAACTTTAAAAAAAATGTTTACCCCATTTAGAGAACCCTAGCTAGCATGACTGCTCTGCATTTTAGTTAATCAGGCAAAAGCACCACCCGTAAGGGACCATTTCATTAAAATAGGCTTTGAGCTAGCTATTTGTGTGGAAAATTTCCCTTTTAACCATGTATGCTAAAGGAAAATGCATAAACGATGTAGTGAAAGTGTTCACAAAACTGCACGAACCAGATAGCTTCTTATGGAGTGCCATGATTTCGGCATATTCACAAAATGAAAAATGTGAGAGTGCTCTATAGCTCTTTCGTGAAATGCAGCAAGAAAATATAATGCATGCATGAAATGCAAAATGTGAAAGCACAGAAAAGGCACGTGAACTACTTTTTACGATGCCACACATTCAGCGAAAAAAAGGATGAAACATTAGGAAATTATGTTTAATACATTTCCCTCTTTGTTTTTATTGGACGAGCTTCTCAATTTTATTCTAATTTTATTTTTTCAGAAAGCTAAACCCCCAAAATATTAGTTGCTGGCCAATAGGGAGCTAAATAAATCCACAATTTTCCTACAAGAAAATAATAAAAAATGGGAGGACTTTGGTTTAAACTGGTGTACACTGAAATGAATATGTTGTTTGACGTATCATAACGAATGTTACCATATTCTAAACCAAATATATGCTATGCTACTGCAGAGAAATAGTTGCTTGCTAACATAGTTATCAAAAGAACAAAAAATATATGCAAATGACTGCAAAAGCATGGATAAGAATCAAGCCACACCTTGTTTGCCAAGGCCATAATTTTGTGAAACAAAATGATCTTTGAGTTTCAGTTGTTTATGTAGAACACATTGTTGTGAGGTTTATACCAAATATCAAAGGACAAAATTCTATTAGTAATTTCTAAATAGTCTCGTCTTCGAAATTCTACTTGCCAAAGAAGTACTTGTTTGCAAAAGATGCTAAACCCTTTGATTCAAGGGGAGCAGAACATAAGTTGGGTTGAGTACAAACGTCAAGAATTGGATTGAAATCTAGCCTCTGTAGTAGTCACTTTGGGTTAGGGGTTTTGGGAAAAGATGAATGAAATGCAACAGTGGTATAATTGGGCCTCCCATGAAAGCAAGGCAATGCATAAGCATTTTGGCGGATTATGTTTTACCTGTCCCACTTTCTACTAAGATACATGGTGCAGCACCATCAAGACGTTTCAATTCAAAAGAAGAACAAATCTTAGGCTTGCAATGTTAGGATGTTGTTCCATAGTGCTTACAATGTTAGAATCCATAGCTTGTTTGAAATCACCTATTTTAGGCTTTTAGCCATAGCAGCATGGTAGTGAATTGCTTGATAAAATGCTTTGGTAGATGGGATTTGGTTCAACCCTAGGATAGGAGGGGCCCACCCAACCCTTCCAATCGCATTTGTTTCATGTTTCCTTTGATTCAAGGGTTGATGGGGTTTGGCTCAAACCTAGGATGTCTTTCTTTGGGCTTTATTAGATACCAATGTTGGAAAACTATTACTCTAGATTCTCTATTTTCGTGCAGTTTCAAGCTCTAATACTTTTGTCTTTTATCTCTTTTCTCTTATGTTGCAAAATCACTTATTTATATTGTGTTGAGGTTTAAGAATTGAACATAGTTTTCTTGTTTTTTGGATGCTTTAGTAGAGAATATAGGTTTTCCTTCCATTTAAGGATTGAAACAAGATATAATGTACGTACAATGTGCTATATGTCTAGATCCATTTAGATGGAAAATGTATTACCTCTTGAGAATGGTGGTGGCATGTGGCAATGGGTTTTTGGAAAGAGTGTTGCAAATATAGAATTCATTTATGTGGGATCCCAGAAGGGCTTTGTTGGAGTGGCATCACCATCTCTTTCTAGAATTCTTTTGGTATGTGATCTTAACCTACCTGCATCTATACTTGTTCTCCCTAGAGTAGGGAGTGCAATGCTTATTTTTTCTTAGATCTGAGTTGAATTCTATTAGAAATGAATAACCTTTAATTTCTAATTTGTGGAAACTTTTCTAGATTAACCTAGCCACTTTCAATGGAGAAATTATCTATTAGGTAACTTTTATTTATGTTCTGACAACAAGTTGATCTTAAGTTGGATATTTTGTGGACTCAGTTTATGTTGTTATGCTTGTTTTTTGAAACTAAATTTGTGTAATGATCACTGCAGCCAGATGCATTCATTTGCTCACTTAATGATGTGATAGTAACAACTATGGTCAATAGGAGAGTTTTTCTTGAGATATTTGGTGGTGAGGTAATCCAATGTTGATTATTCACACTCACGCATTATATGTCATGACTAATTTTCTTATATTGATTTCTTCTTAGAGATATGAACTTTCAACCTGTTGTTTTTGTATGTTACTTAACAATGCTTCTATAATGCCAGGGCATTTTGAGGCAGAATTTAGTTTGGTGTGGCCTCGAATTTATAGCTGTTGGAGGAACTCTTAGGCTATGATCTCTTGTTATAATGAGAGTTGGAGAATGCTTCATTATCTCTATGCTCAGTGGTTGTGATACATGCAATTGTGTTGTACAAAGTTGATTTTAATATTTTTCTTGTAAATATATTGAAAAACCCTCTGAAATTCTATTATATTAAAGAATTATATGTTTATGGTGAATACTCTATTGTCTAATGTTGTTTGTTGTTGTATATGATGCTCAGTTTAAGGAAGCAAAAATAATCTAAAATATAGGAAGAAGTCACCAGTTGATCTTTTTTTTCAATTCTCAGGCCACTTGAATGTTTGTTGTATTTTATTTTAAAGGGTTGTTTGTACTTTGTAGTATCTAGAGGTTTAGGTAAAAACTAAAAAAAAATAGAGAAACTATAACATAGTTGGCATGAAAGAGAAGATGTAGAGTTGTGATTTTTTTTTTGTTTTCTATTCTCATATGGCCATGCCAAAGTCTTATATGAGTTTTGTCTTTTGGTATAGGAATATCAATTAAGGTTACAAACAAACCGAGTGATCAAATACTGGGAGCGAATGGTCATGACAATGGTCCTAGGATGGCTTCCTTTTAACATCTTAAGATGCTACATTGTACTAATTGTTTTTTTCTCATCTCATTTTCTAACACTCTTAGCAACTAAAGCTTTGAGCAATTTCTATCCATTTTGCATACTCTTCATAGTGGTGCACTATATTATTCTTTGTAGTCATTTTGTGTCCATTCTTAGCATAATTCTTGAAATGCCAAGTGCCTTACTATTTTATGTTCATATCATTTTATTTTTCTTTTCAATTTGTAACTTGCTTTGTTTTAACCTATTATAGATTAGAACATGCATCAAAGAAGGAACAAATAGAATATCATTACAAGCATATGACCCTTGGTCTTTTGTTCTAGTTGTAAGAATTATGCATTGTCAAACAGTATCATTGTAAGCTATGGAGGATCACAAAGGATAAAATGTGGTTGTTAGAAGCTCTTTGTTTCACATGGGCATAGTTGTATAATGGAAAAATGATAGTTGAAGGCATTGTTCTAGTTTTATCATAAGTCCACATGCATTTCCTCCTAGATAAACATTTAGATAGCTTTTGAATGTGCCTTATCAAATATAATTGTATCAAGTGGTAGTGTTGTTGATGTTGCACCTTTTAGTTTTATCACCATTGAATCCATTACTAAGCAAGCTCATAGTCATATTGCAGATTAGTGTTCTACCATAGTCACTATAATGGGAAATCTCACAAAATCATTGAAACAGGTAAAGGATATTGCCATATTGTAAAAATATAAATGTGCTTATTATTAGATCTTGGCTGTATTTTCATTTTAATAAATATATTCTAAAACCCTCATTGAAATCTTATTTTTAGGTCGTAGCTCATCAAATTGGAGATCTGAACATGCACTCTTTACTTTCATCCGACCATGACCAATGTGATTTCTAGATAGGAATTTTTCATCCTTCTCATTCGAATCCTTCTAATCTTCACTCAAGGGTTGTCCAGCTAGAATGGGAAGGCAAGGCTGCTCTGAATTGGACAATATATGCACCACAAATAATATAACTACATTTACTATATATTTTCATGTCTTTTCTCCCTTCAATGTTTGTAGCATTTGTACTGTATCTTGGATTTGTCTTCCATGGCAACCAAAGAGTGCAGTGAATGATGTATTTCTTGGATCTTTGTTTATGCAGTTGTATGTTGTTTGCAATTCCTTTGGTTATGCAGCTATTTGTTTTGTATATTCTTTTTTTTTTCATGCAATACAATTTTTTTGAATATCTATGATATTTGAGCTTTATATGCATAAAGTTGTTTGTTGATTATATTTTTTTTTCATGTTAATCCAATACAAAAAAAATATTTGAATATCTATGATATTTGAAGTATATATGCATAAATTTGTGAGAATTAATTAAGTTAGATTTGATTTATAACTTGAATCATTGATTGACTCAAATAAATGACTAAACAATGACTAAATAAATGACTACTATGACTAAAATAAATGAATACAATGACTAAACATATGACTACAATGACTAAATATATGACTACCATTACTAAAATAATGACTAAATATATGACTAAAGTAATGACTAAATTAATGACTAAATATGTGACTAAATTAATGACTAAGTAATGACTAAATATATGACTAAATAAATGACTAGTTAACACAGTCAATGACTAAATTAATGACTAAATATATGACTTAATAAATCACTACCATGACTAAATAAATGACCAATTTACAACAATCAATGACTAAATTAACAACTAAATCAATGGCCAAATTAATGACCAAATCAATGACTAAATCAATGACTAGATAAATGACTAAAATAGTTTAGTCATAAATTTGGTCGCATTATAAATGACTGGCAATAAACTACTAATGGTCACGTGACCAAAATTAGTCATTTATATGCAATTTTTAGTAGTTTATTTAATCATATATTGTTGTTTTTGTACTAGTGACAATAGTGATGTAAAATCAACAAATGAAATTGTGCCACATGTTGACACATCACTCGTCCATCGCCTTTGACTATCACACCAAACTATCGGTTGTTCCTTGTGGTCTCCACTAAGACACGTGTACACCACTTGTGTAATTCTGGAGAATCAAGAGGAGAATCTACAATATTCACAACAAGTCTCCTGAAAAAGACTTAAATATTTAACTCCCAACGTCCAAGTGGTCCCCACATCCGTCAACATCCAAGTCACTATCGTACGTAGTCATCACCATCCACACAGACCAATCCCACCATCTATCGACTTGTCACCCAGTTAGAGAAACCACAAACTTCACAACCTCTAGTCGGAGGTTAGGAAACTCCAAGACGTCTTGGCAACAAAGAAAATTGACCAGTTGGGAAGTTAAGAAACTTCTTAACACCATGGCAGGGTTCCAATGTTAGAGAAGTCAGTGACCCAGCGATCCCTCAACCAACACACTATCACTCGGTTATCACTTTAAAAAAAATGCTATATGAAAAGTAAAATTATGACCATCAATTAGCTTTTTAATCAGATGGTTGTACACTGATTCCATGAGTTTATATGCACATGCATTTTAAAATGCTTATTGAGGCCCGAAATTTGTTTTTGGCCACATGATTAAATCTAATCCTGTAGCCCAAAAAAAATTTCGGGCCTCAATAAGCATTTTAAAATGCACGTGCATATAAACTCACAAAATCAACCTACAATCATCCGATTAAAAAGCTAATTGACGACAATAAATAAAAGCCCTATTTAAGGCTAAAATATCACTAAAATGAAATGGTAATTTATTATTAGTGTCGATATTGCCCCAAAATTAATGGTAGGAATATAATATTACTGGTGAATATAATTAATATTTGTAATTAGAGTATAAACTACTGGTGAATCAGTTCCAATGACGCGTCATTTAAAGAATAATGCATTGGTGAATTAATCGAGATAAAATTTATTTTTTGTAAAAACTTGGTGATTCTGCATCCTTTTTAGCTTGTACTATTTATCATTTCTGGAGGTCTCGATTTCAATTATTTGCCAATTGGTGAAGATTCACCACTAAAGTTTTCCCTGCCTATGGCTATATATGTTTGTTGTATATATATATAAAATTTAGATGCATATAGACCTGTATAGATTTTGCTTTGTAAATGCATATTTGCACTATTTTATTGCTTTCCAACCATCGCCACTACATGGAAACCATGAATAAATTTTATAACACTTTCAAAATTGGGCTTCTAGTTGAGAAAAAGGTAATGGATGTTTTTTATTTTATAACTAAAAGCAGTTGGCACACTAATAAAGAAGGCTAGATCCTTTCTAGTTTTTAAACCTTCTAGCATCTGGCTATCAATTCGTGAAAATGTGGCAGGTTTCTTGGCATGTGGATAGAGAAGGCCAACAAAATTGAATGCTAGTTGGCATCAACATTAATTATTGTATGGTTTTTGTGAAGTCGTGATGGTTATAATAAAACCTTCCATTTAAAACCTTAGAAAACATAGTGAAAGCCTACACAATTTTTGATAAGGCATTGTTGGGTGTCCTTCTCTAGCTTTCCTTACTATCAAAGCTATGAGCAACAGGCAGTTGGAGGTTATTTTTTGATTTTTTGCATGGGTCGATGGTTACAAAAGCAATACAAAAGTGTTGACTATGATAATTTTTTGCCCATTTTTTGTAGGACATGGTCAACATTCATCCCTATGTGCAAATATATACATGTATGTGAAATCAGATGCATAGAACATTCATAGATACTCCTTCCTATGTTTATTCTTTTCATAAGATAGTTGCTTTTTTTTTCTGTATGTCTATGGGTATGTGCAAGATCATCATGGAAAAAATAAGCCCTTAAGTGGTGAGACATTTAGATAAATAAGAGTTAGGCAACTTGACATAAAAATTTGAATAATTTATCTATATTATTTCAAAAATATGTAAGAATATAATCTATAGGAAATTGAATGTAGTTTCTAAACTACTAGGTTTATTTCAAAAAATATATTTGGCAAAAATTTGAAATTTCAATGCAATAGTATTTAAATTTCAAGGAAAAATAAGATTTAGGCGTATGTCTTACCACCCTAACCACAATAAAATGATAATATTTTCTTTATAATATTTTAGATATAGACTCATTCCCAATGTGATGCATATTTTTTTTTTTTCCAAACAATTTATGATTTTTTTATTACCACTTGAAAGTATATAAAAATGTTATGGGTATGTCACCCTTAACTTAATCGTTCATGAAAATTCAATTTTTTTTAATCCTATATTTAAAGCATAGAATATGACACATGTTTTGGATTCAAAAAATGTATATCATTTGAAAGCTATATATGTTTTTCAATCAGCTTATCAATCAGGATTTTAGTCATTATTCAAATAGAAAATAAATAATAATTATTTATTAAAGTCAAAGTAAAGCATAATTTATATTTTTGGAAAGTTGAGAATATCCTTTAAAAACCCTTTTTGTTTCATCAATTTTGGGTAAAAAAAATTGTCAGCCACATACCCATCATATCACTACTTTTGGCCCATCATGATCCTACACATACCCCTATACTTAATCTTCTCCATATAAATTAATTGCTACATGGAATTGCTTATCCCTATGTCCATTCAATGAAATTTTTTGTAACATCTAACAAAAGAATGTGTACATATGTTTCGATTGATAGTTGTAGTTTTCTTGTTGGAGACTAGCATCGTGCATTTATTCATATTACTTTTGTTAACTAAAACATGTGCTTCCTATTCTTGTGTGAATTAATTGTCTCAGGCTTAGGATTTTCAAGTTATTTTTGTAAAAAAAAAGGGGAAACAACATCTACAACATGTGTGAAATTAGATGTAGCCAACATTCATATATAGTACTACCTATTATGCATGCACCCATTGCAACTACATGGAAACCATACAATAATTACATACCTTCATGTGCTTTGATGTAGACTACCTTTCATTAGCTTACAATCTATGTTCTTCCAAAACAACCAACCAAGAACATACATTGTCCATTGTTGTGATCAATGGTGGCACCAATGTTCCATATAACATTTAAAAATACACTTTATCATTCCAAGAATGTCCCAATAGAATAAACATAGGGATTAGTATGTATCAATTGCATTTGCATCTACTATGACATACATACATATCTACACATAGGGGAAATACATTTCCCATCACTACGAACAATGGTGGCATCAATGTTCCATATAACACTCAAAATACAACTTAACATTCCAAGAAGGTGTCAGTATGTATCAATGTTGTTAGCATTTGCTATGACATACATCCAAATATGCACATTGCATTGTTTATCAATGTGATCAATGGTTGCATCAATGTTCCATAGAACACTTAAAATACATATTATCATTCCAAGAATGTCCCAACAGAATAAAATTAGGGATCAATATGTATCAATGTTCTATGCATCTACTATGACATACATACATATCTGCATATAGGGAAAATCATTCCAAGAATATCCCAATAGAATAAACATAGGGATCAATATGTATCAATGTTCTTTGCATCTACTATGACATACATACATATCTACACATAGGGGAAATACATTTTCCATCACTACGATCAATAGTGGCATCACCAAGACTTTTGTATTTCTTTTGCAACCGTCACCCCATCCAAAAAAACAAAAAACAACTAATTCATATTTGTATACCCTCACTCTCAATAATTTCAAAGCTAAATACTTGGCCCTAACATCGTTGTTTATTGTAATGGTGCATATCCCTTTTAGTTGTCACCCAACCTTTTATTTCCCATATGGTACCTATTGTCTACATGTAATTTCACTTACATACATTTCCACACATTTTTTTGTGTGTATATATATTCAAGCAACAAATCCCTACAAATCCATGTAAAGCATGCAATGCCTATATATATGCTTGCAAAATAAAATCTACACCAATATATAGGTCTCTAAAGTTAAATGCACCTTTTAGTTATTATTTCTTTCAGCCTCAAAAAAGGAGTTGTCAGAATGATAGGTTGTATATTAAGTGTAGTAAAAAATATTGGTTTCACCATTGATCAAAGTGGTGGATGACGTATGTTCTTGATCAGGGGTTTAGTGAGAGCTCGTGAGGCTTCATGACCCAATATGGTAGGGTGGAAAGAAAGCCTCATTTTGTTGTGTTACACATAGACAACATTCATATGTTTGATAGGTTGTCTATTAAGTGTAATAATAAACATTGATCTCAACATTGATTATAGTTCTAGAAAATTTATGGTTTTGCTCAAGGCTTTGTTGTGAACCCTCAATGGTCCATGATGCAATATGGTATGTGTTGATGATGATTTTACTCATAGCAAACAAGGAAAATAAATTATTCACAAACAAGACCACAAAGAGCCTATACTTCTTGAAAGATATGGAAAAAAAGACAACCTAAAGGGGTCAATTCAATCCCAAGTCTTCGATAACTAGGTGACGATTGCACTAGGGTCACTCTTAGGTTTGATGTGATATTGCTGTTAATCTCAAAGGGGCCATGGTTGTTTAGAATTAAACATTTTAGGCAATGAATTTTCAATTGGATCATAAAGACAAGTATCATGAAATCGAAATATTTGCAATAATTTTTCATGAACATAATAAATTCTTTGTTATCAAGTAAGTAGATTTAGCATTAACCATTCAATAATTTCATAGTAAATAAAATATTTTTAATAAAATTCCATCCATTCATTTAATTTTGGAACATTTTCAATAATTTAAATGTCTAGTCTAAAATAAAGCATAAAAAATACTAAAAATTAAAAGTTTCTCCCAATTATTCTCCATGCATGCCCTAAAGAATCAACTAAAATAGAGAAAACTTATTTATACTTCACCAGATTGTGTGACAACTACATATAAAATGATGCAAGCTTTTAAAGAAAGGTTTGGGTATGTGCAGGATCATCATGGAAAAAAATAGGCCCTTAAGTGGCGAAAAATTCAAAAAAATTAGAGTTAGGCAACTTGACATAAAATATTAAATAAGCTATCTATATTATTTCAAAAATATGTAAGAAGAGAATATGTTGCAAATTGAATGTAGTTTCTAAATGACTAGGTTTATTAAAAAAAAATCTATTTGGTGAAAATTTGAAATTTCAATGTAGTAGTACTTAAATTTCAGGGAAAAAATAAGAAGTAGGTATCTGTCTGACCACCCTAACCACAACAAAATGATAATATTTATTAATAATACTTTAGATATAAGTAGAGGAATCATGTCTCGATGTGATGCATGTTTTTTGTATTTTTTTTCAACTAAATAATCAATTATGAATTTTTAATTACAACTTTTAAAAAATATAAAAAACTTGTATGTCTAACCACCTTAACTTGGTCAGAAGTTCATGAAATTCAATGTTTTTTTTAATCCTATAGTATGTGAAGCATAGAAGGTGATGCATGTTTTGGATTCAAAAAATGTGATATTGTTTGAAAGCTATACATGCTTTTCAATCAGCCTATCAATTAGAAGTTTAGTTGTAATTCAAATAGAAAATGAATAATATTTATTTATGAAATCATAAGTAAATCATAATTTATATTAGTGGAAAGATGAGAATCTCCTTTAAAAACCCTTTTAGTTTCATCAATTTTAGGTAAAAAAAAAAAATCAACCACATACCCTACATATACCCATCATATTGCCACTTTTGGCCCATCATGATCTTGCACATACCCAGTTTCATTTCTAGACACCAAGTAAGTTTTGTATGCATCCTTAAATGACACAAAATATAGTCTTGTTTTCCTAAACTAACAAAACCAACTACAAAATATTCAAGAGATAGGTATCTATCTAATTGGCTTTGATATTAATCAATGTCTAGGTACATAACAAAATTTATGCTAGAATGATTTAGAAAATAGGAAGAAATAACTAAACTTGAAAATTTGTATGCTCCTCCAACATACAAAAATAATAAACTTAAAATAAAAAAAGGGGATCCTCTAGCCTTTTATAGAACACAAGAATCAAATAGGATAAGACAAATACATGAGAGGGAATCCAAGGGACCAATCACATCAAGTCACGTGGAATGTAGTGAACAATAGGAGAATTGTAATCAAAGTCAATGGAATTCAACTCCAATTACTCGTTGAAGCTCTTTGGGCATTAATCTTTAATTATCATGGTTTTTCCTTTGAACCAAACAAATCTGCTCAAACAAATTAAGGAACTTCCCACAAAATTAGAGTGATCAAGTGGAAGTATTGTTCCTATATCTCAAGTCCATCCTTCATTTGAATATTTCAAGAATGAGCTATTCTTGGAATAAGTACACTCCTATGTTGCATGCTTGAACTCTAGCGTCCTAGGATTCTGGTATCCAACACATCTTTGCAATGAAATATAATCCATCATGAGCTTCTAAAGTGCATCATTGAACCTAGCAACATCATCATACTTGTTCGCAAATACAATTTTCCTAACTATCCATACTTGAAATTTGCATCGCAACCTATATCTCTTGTAATCACAAATTCCACATATAAAATCCCTTTTAAAGAAAGAAAACATTTATAAAATATCATGTATATAAAACCATTATTCAAATTTTAGTACAAAAATCCCATAAATAACATGCTTTCTAGCATACTATAAATCCTCATATGATTATATTAGATATTTGAACTATCAGGATCATTATATAACTTCAGAACTTTTAAAATTTTACTTCACATTCCAACCCAGTACTCGATATTAAACTTTACCCATGAACTTTCTTGGACTTCAGTTTCACCTAACTTCCATCTTACTAGACTCCATCTTACCGGAATCCAAACATCAAACCAATGCCTTTCATTCAAACTCGCATTACCTTTTTCCTTTTCAAACATTTTTGGTTCCCGGTACCAGCTACCTGAAACACTTACATTATGGAGTACTCTTGTATTATATATTTCTCTTTTCTTTCCACTTCTAGTGATCTTTCAATTCGCTAGCTCCATCCATAAGAGTTATTTTACACTTGGGTCCCAAAGTCTTTCAATCTTTGGATGTGTTATGAGACCACACAACAACTTGCAACCAATAAAACCAAATTTAAATCAAATTTGAAATTAGATCACCAGCTGTAAATTAAAATTTATACATATTTTAAAATAACTTTTACCTTTACCTAGATTCTAACATACAAAATTAAAACTCCACCAAAAAAATACATGTGTACTTTGATTAATTTTTGTTTTTTGAACTTCGTGAAAAGAATCAATTCATTAACATTGAACTACATAATATAGTAATCCTCCAAAGACAACCATGGATAAAGCCTTACTTCCAATCAAGCGTCCATATCCCCGATAAGGTTATCTCCATAATTTCACCCAAAGATAGCTCTACTACTAGCCAGGCATCTATAGCCCTGGTAGAGTTATTTGGATAGCCTAAAGAGTTTTTTTTTTTTTTTTAAGATATAGCAATGATAGCTCATTTTTTCTCTTTTGATATTTCAATGATAACTCTTTTATCAACTTGCAAGCAATGAAGCCCCACTATTAGGTTGGGAATTATAGTTGTAGTGAATGTTACTTTTCGATTTTAGATTCAATGTAAATCCCTTCATCAATTCACTAGTTCCCAAAAATTCATTTAATAATTTTCTGTTGGAGTATGTTTTCAACAAAATTTCACTATTTTATGCCAAATCCTAGCTAACTGCAACTTGTTATATGTTAGAAAATATGCATAAATTAAAATTTAGCTATACACAATTTAATCACCAAATTTAAATCTAAATTTAGAAACATTAGTTACCACCCTTCTGATTAAATTTTATGGCAACTACTAAAAATTATGGTAGCACTTTCCATTTGATGGCACTGCACTTCATTAATGTATCAAAAATGTCATGATTACCTTGAAACACAATCACATTATTCTACATTAAATTTGCACTCCTTATTCCACACATATTATTCTCTCAACTTACTTGGGTGATGACATGTACTACCCTACCAGCTTAATTTTCCTCTCTGTTCCACACACATAATCACCTCCATAATTAATATGGCTCTTAAAAATATTTGAAATGACCACTATTAACTTTGAAATGTTCAACTTGCTTGATTCACAATCTTTGTCCTACTTAAATTTGAAGCAATTTATCACCAAATATGTGCAAAGAGTTAATTTGATTTAACCTTCCACTCTGAAGATATTATGCAACTGCCACCTTGCTTACAATTTCCAAGAATTCACTAGAGGCAACTATGTACTCCAACTTCCTCATGGCTCTCTGTAAATTATGCATTTCTTCTCAAATTCTTCACACTTTTCTTTCTCTCTTTCTTGTTTTATTTCTATAATTTTGTTCTATGCATTTGCAATTGCTTCTTGGCCATGGATTCTCCAATTTTCTTAAGCTTCTCTCACCGCTAAAATGTTTTCTTAAGGAGCATCAAATTACAAAGGCTTGAAATTTTTTTATTCATTAGGACTTCCAGTTTCACTATTTCAATTTTTTGCTTAGTCCTTGGGGAAAGATATGTTGAATCCAACCACTACTTCTACTTCAATTTCAATGTGGCTTCTCATTTTGTAGCGTCGCTTCTAGATATTGGGATACTTCTTAAAGACATTCGCTCGACTACCAATTTGATATTGAGGCCTAAATATCTAAAGAATTTGGATACTATTTTATCTATTGCACACCTGACCATTAGGATTCCCTCCATGGACGATATTCCTTTGTTCCTAGAATGTGGGGAAGTGGTTCCACTTTATCCTTTCCTTATTGATCTCCATATTTGTGACTTTTAAGTTCACCTGGAACTCACCTATATAGGGTATTAAGCCTTGATAGAAGAGGTTTCCCATATCGAATAAATGGCTAGTACCATATGCAACTTTGCTCACTCTTTTTGACCATTTTTTTTAACTTTCAAAACAAGGATTTTTTATATCTTATGTATATACATGATACACACAGACATATATATATCTTTGAGTACATTTTAATGCATGTTTTACTGTGCAAAGTTTTACCATTTTACATTTCACAATTCAATTTTACAAGTTTTTGAATTAACTCTCATGTTTAAGATAGGTTTAAGAAAAACTTGCTAATGTAGAGGCTAGATAAAAGTAAAGAACCAAAAAAAAAAATGAAGAAAGAAAATTGTACCATAGAAAAAAGGCAACTTGCTTGATTTTGGGAATAATTGATGATAGACTAGACTTAATGAGGCCTTGATTTAGTGTTGAGGCATTTTACACATCTACACTAGGTCTTCAACCCTTTTAAATGTATTTAACGATGTCTTGTAAAGGTGTTGTAAAGGAATTTCACGCCTCTCTAGACTTAATGAACCTATTTTCCCCTAATTCAACATTATAAAATTTATTTAAATACATCTTCACATCATTCTGGAAGGATTGTAAAATAAACTTAATGTTAATCTAGTGTTGTAATGTGTCCTACACATTCATATTGGATATTTTTCCTTCCTAGGCTGAGTGAACCTTATTTTAGTGTTGTAAAGTGTATTTAAACACACTTTCACAGTGCATTTTATGTCCCAAGCCCTAATTACCCTTTACATCATAATTAATAGGCCCCTATTACCCCATATTGTGTATTTTGAGGCAATATTTGATGAAAAACCTGACAAAGTCACCAAATAAACCTTATTTCGTTATTTCTTAGCAATCTAGTTGGAAAATGGGTGCCACTGCGACTAATTCACCACCTGTGATGAATGAGGTGGGACTAATTTTCTTAAGGTGGCGAATGAGTCCCATTTGCGTCAAATTTGAATTTTGATCAAGAAAAACTAGAAATTAAGTTTAATATTCTTTCATGTTGGCCTTGGGGATCTAATTTATGGGAAAATAAGGTGAATTGCCTATAAAATCAAGTCTCTAAACCCTAATTCACATCATTAATTCATTTTCACAATTCATTCATCATGGATCTTCTTCATCAATCCTACAAAGTTAGGGTTTCATCATTGCAAGTCATTAATATTACTTCCTAAGATAGTCAAGTGAAAATTGTTCATGTTTTGTTGCAGACATTCAAGATCAATCTTCATGGAAAGGTATTGAATCCATTATTGCATGCTTCATTACATTCTTTCTCTATTTTTATTTAGTTACCTTAAAGGGGTTTGACCAAGCAAAACCCCCATGCCTTAACATCAAACATTTCTCTTTCTGTTCTTGTGTGTTTGCAGATTTAGACATCTTGGAGGCTTTAGAATCATTAAGTATTGCATTGAAAAGTTGTTCAAGACATCTCTTCATTGGATAGGTCAAAATACCCACAAAAGTCACTTTCAGGCCTGAATCCCATAGTTTCAAAACTAGACACCTGGAGAAGTAGAAAGTGTAGATTAAAGGCTCTTATTTCCAGTGTGATCCCACTAAGTTGGTTTACTATTTCTAGGAGATTCTGATTTTTGCTCAAATCACATATTTTTAGAAAATATAATGATTTAATCCTTAAAAATTTCCTTTTAAATCATTCCAATTGAAGAGGGTTTGATCAAACTACCTTGGGTCAAACCTCCTTTGATAGAACCCCACTAGTTTTAAACCATACCTATAACGAAGTCTCTTTTACACCTATTAAAATGTTGATAAAAGACCACTTTTGATTTACCTTTTGGGGGGTCAAATGAATTCATTTGAAATTTATTTTGTAAGTATTTAGTCCTTATTATAAGCTTCCCAAAATGTATAATTTTAGTTAAATTAAATTTTATTATTATATTTATATTTTATTTCTTGTGAATGTAGGTTTTTCATTGAAAATCAAGTTCTTTGTTCTACACACTTGGAAATATAGAAGATTATCTAAAAATAGTTTTGAAAAATTTGAGTGCACTAGATATTGAAGCCCTTGATCCAACAAAAAAAATAAAATTGAATTTTGAAACATACAAAACAAGTTGTGTTATATGTCTACCTATGTCTAAATTATAATTGGTTTGACTTTGAAACTTGATTAACTGAAAAAAAAATCAATAAAACACTATGAAACCAATTAGAAGCGCTAGATATATTAGTTACAAATCTAAATTTGAAAAAAAAAAAATTATCCTGAACATGGAAAAAAAGTTGTGTTATAAGGTGAGTGTCACTCCTTAAAAATGGTGTTTATTCAAAAAATATAGTTTTTGAAGGAGATGGAAAAAGAAGTGCAATCTGATTCCAAAAGTTTAAAAAAAACATATTTAGAATCTACAAACAAAATCCCACAAATCACTAGTTTGTATCATCTTCAAATTCCTCATGGTTTAGCCCCTATAGGTTCCTGAAAGTAAAGATTTAGTAAGAAAAGATTAGTTCAGTGTCTCATTTGGCCAAAAATTGTAAACCAGTATTGTAGAATCACCGTACACCTTTGAATATTTACAAATTAAAAAGTGGGCTCATTCATAATGGGTGGCGAATGAGTCCCACTTCGAGGCCTATTTTTGGTTTTCTGCATTTTTGGACACCCATTTGTCTAAATCGGGCTTTGGAATAGTTTTAGAGAACTAGTAATAATTCACCTAGAATGTAAAATGAGTACCAATAGGCCTGAAAATTAGTATCAGTAACATTCCAAGTCATTTCCAGTCTCCATCCATATCTTAGCTGTGCACTTTTAGTTGCATCCATTTCTATTCAGTTTTGTTCACATTTCTAGGTGTTTTTGCATTACATAATGTGTTTTCAAACAAGTTGCATTTCAATAGTTTTACATTCCTAATCAATCAATTTTATCAACTAACTACATCTAGATCATTACATTTAGTCATAATTTCATCATGCATACATTATATTGAGTGAACCACTTAGGTTTTGGGTGTGGGATCTATCTCTTTTCATTAGGTTAAAGACCCTAATTGAGCAAAAGAGACATAGGATTCCTAATCCACTAAAATATTTGTTTCATTTTGGTGAAAACAATGTGAATCAAACACTTTCTTATCTAATTTTTCAAGCCTTTCATTGACTTTGCATTAGGGTTTGCATTAGATAATTTGCATGCTAGGTTTCAAATTTTGCATTCATACAAAGAGCACTTAGGTTGCATTTTTTGCATCTTAAATCACTAAAATTTTCTGAAACTCTATACTTTCATCTTACCTCTACATCATAATACTTAGAAAACATAAAAATCCATAAAAAAGATATGAAAATTATAAAAAAATCCATACGAGGACTCATTTGCCCCCTTGGGCGAATCAGTTCCTTTTCACCTTGAAATTGCCTTCTATAGAGCTAAAAACCCTATTTTTAGGCTTCTACTTGGTGCCATTTCCTAGCTATATCAGTTGGCTGCATTTTTGTAACATAAATTTCATTAGATCTAGCTTAAGTTAGCTCATTTCTTTCATGGTTTAAATTTCACATTTGCATTCTCATATTATTACATACCATAGTTAATCAATTATTATTTGAAAATTACATTTCATTTTAGCCTTTTACATTGCATTTTGAGTTATGATAGATTGTTATTTCAAAATTTTAGTTTCAATCTTCTCCAAATTTGCAAAGAAAAATATAGTTAACAAGCATTCTAGTCTTTCATTCAATGCATTTCCTAGTTATGATAGTCACTTAGCACAAGAGAATGAAAATGTTAATGCATGTCTTCAACTTACACTCCCTCCTATCTCTCTTATTTGTGTGGATGATGTGTTAAAAGGGAATACAAACATAGATAAGCATGATGATCATAGTCGCACTTCTCCTGATACCTCTCCTTTTAGTGATGAAGGTATCTTGGTGAAATAAGGTACAATCATTGTGCATCATGAAGGTCTTGTTTGTTCTTCTCCTCATCCCCCTCATAAAGATAGCATAACAATACAAGATGATGCATTGCCACCACTTTACCTAGTCTCCATTCATCATGCAACACCTCCCCTATTTTTGACAATGATTTTGTGAATGATCATGACAAACACATTTGTGAGGAGGATATGTTGGCATGAAGAAACCCAAATATTGAGAGTTATAACATTTCTTCTCTCCTTCCTAATATGTCTAACAATTGGCAGGGTCTATTTGAACAAGAAGATACAATCATTAACACACATGAAAATCCTAGTTGTCCTCCCCTTGATGTCTCCTCTCTTTGTGATGATTCTTCTTTACAACATCTGATCATTACATGTGATGAACCTCTTGAAAGGTCTCCTAATAGGAATGATATTATGGAACAAGAGAAAGAGAACTTAACAATAAATGATGAAATTATGGACATCAATCAAATTTTCCCTTCGCCTAATATTTCTTCTATTGGTGAAGATGATATTATGGTGTTCCAAGATCCATTTGATGAGAATCATAACAATCTTATCACCATTGATAGATCCCTTATGTTAAAGACATTTTGGAATAACAAATGTTTGAATGTCAAGAACATTTGGATTGTTATTCTCCTAACAACTCTCATCCTAGGGCAACTATTATGGTGCAAGAAAATGATATGTCTTCCTTAGGGATACATCAAACTGAGACCACTGAGGTTAAATGAATGCGCAAGTTTCCATTAGATCCCCTTTGATCAATGAACCTCATACATACATCATGGGCCATCCTAAGAATCCTCTAATTCTTTACCCACCATCATACAACCAACAACCTCAAAACCAACCCGAACTCATCCTTTACCCACCTAAGCATAATGTTTCATACCAAGTTACAATGACATTTCTCAAATATTTGACAAAGTATATACAATCAAATCGAATCCCAAACTTGAAAAAATATTATGAAACAACAAGGAGAATCATGTGATGCTATAGAACAAAGTATCCATGCCCCTCTAGATCCTAAAACACAAGGACCAAATAATGGTCTTACTGATTGTCCTTTCATAGAAATCAGACCATCCAACAAATCTTCACTCAACATCAATTCTATAGCACATGAATCCTCCAAGACAACTATAACCTTGGTACATCCTAAATTCATAGACACCTCATTAAACATATATCAAGTAGAAACTTTGTTTTCTTATCCACTTAAATAACATTAGTCATTGCTCCTTTCCATTCAATAGTTGTAGGATAATAGCACACTCATTACTGCATGTTTTTCATCCATTGCAAGGGTCAACACACCATCATCCATTGTAGGCTCACCCTTTTTCTGCACTAAGTGGGGGAAAAGGGCTAGAAATCCTTCTCTTTGTATGCCATTTTTCATTCTCTTTTGTGTAACCGTTAACCTTTCATGAACGTATAAGATCAAGCTAGGGATGTGGATGACATGTCTTAAGAGTGATTCAAATGTGGAATACTACCTTTCTTCATGATACAGCTTATCAAAGACATTTGACTTGGCATAGGGATTTTTCAGATATGCTCTCATACCATCTTCTACTTTAAAGAAATTTCTCACAATAATGGTGTAGCAAATGCTTTAAAGTGGGGGCATACATAGACTGACATATTTTTGAAATTTCATGGTGTTATTTACTTTTTCTTGTGGAATTTCCTCTCCTTGGTTGTGTCATTGGGTTTTATTCCTTCTAAGAGTGTATGATCAACTGAAGTGGCCTAATGTGAACAAAGCATCCCATGGATAATGATTTGACAAGGGAATAATGATCAACTGAAGTGGCCTAATGTGAATTAGACATCCCATGGATATTGATCTGACATCCTGACTTGTCCTCTCTTGGAGACATTAGGAATAATTCTCCATAAGAAGAAGACCTTACATGAAGAAAGGAAAATCCCCTTTAGAAAAAATCTTTACATATTCAAAAGAATCTACAAAAAGCATTACGTTGTCGTGCCTTATCCATGTTATCAAGAGCATAACTTTGGTATGGTTAGTATGATGGGAAGCCAACACACTGGCCTAACTTTCTCACTAAACCACTTCTTTGGGATATCTCACCCCACGAATGACCTAATGTTCTGTGGCCCCAAATGAGTGCATATTTTCCACTCCATTTTCCTTTCTTTCCATTGTACGATTATATATCTTGTTAGTTTGACTTATGATCTTGGATCCCATGGTCTTGACTTCCTTCTTGATCTTTGTCATCCTTTGTCATCTGTATATGTACATTCGGATCTCTCTTGAATTTCTACTTGAGTACATGAGTTTGAAGCAATTTAATCCTCTCACTAAAGTAGGGGCCAAATATACCATAGAAAAAAGGAAAGTTTCTTGATATGTGGAATAATTGATGATAGAATAGACTTAATGAAGCCTTAATTTAGTGTTGAGAGGTGTTTTACACATCCACACTAGGTCTTGGACCCTTTTCAATGCATTTAACGATGTCTTTTAAAGGTGTTGTAAAGTGTTGTAAAGGACTTTCATGCCTCTCTAGACTTAATGAACCTATTTTACCTTAATTAAACATTATAAAATTTATTTAAATGCATCTTCACATCATTCTATAAGGCTTGTAAACTAAACTTAATGTTAATCTAATGGTGTAATATGTCCTACACATTCACATTGGATATTGTGCATTCCTAGGCTAAGTGGACCTCATTTTAGTGTTGTAAAGTGTATTTAATGACACTTTCACATTGAATTTTGTGTCCCAATCCCTAATTTCCCTTTTCATCATCATTAATAGGCCTCTATTACCTCATATTGTGCATCCCGAGGTAATATTTGATTAAATACCCAACAAAGTTACCAAAGAAATCTCATTTCCTTATTTCCTAGCAATCTAGCTAGAAAATGGACCCCACTCAAACTAATTCACCACATGTGGTGAATGAGTCCTCTCTAGGTGGGACTAATTCACCCACAGTGGCAAATGAGTCCCATTTGGGTCAAGTTTTGAGTTTTGAGCAGGAAAAAATAGAAATTGAGTTTAATATTCTTTCATGTTGGCCTTGGGGATCCAATTTATGGGAAATAAGGTGAATTTCCTATAAAATAAAGTCTCTAAACCATAATTCACATCCATTAACTCATTTTCACAATTCATTCATCATTTATCTTCTGCATCAAGCCAAGCAAGTTAGGGTTTCATCATTGCAAGTAATTAAGATTGCTTCCTAAGACATTTAAGGGAAGATTATTCATGTTTCACTGGATAAATTCAAGATTAATCTTAATGGAAAGGTATTGAATCCATTATTGCATGATTCATTACATTCTTTCTCTATTTTGGTTTAATTACCTTAAAGGGGTTTGACGAAGGAAAAACTCCATTCCCTAACATCCAACAATTCTCTTTCTCTTCTTGTGTGTTAATAGATTTAGACATATTAGTGGCTTAGAAATAATTG
This sequence comes from Sequoia sempervirens, assembly GCA_007258455.2. NCBI lineage: Eukaryota > Viridiplantae > Streptophyta > Pinopsida > Cupressales > Cupressaceae > Sequoia > Sequoia sempervirens. Next base: position 120,085,413 of record VDFB02000013.1, read on the forward strand.
AGGATTGCATTACAAAGCTGTTCAATACATCTCTTCATTGGATAGTTTAAAATACCCACAAAAAGGTCTCTTTTAGGCCTGAATCCCACAGTTTCAGAACTGGACACCTAGAGAAGTAGAAAGTGCAGATCAAATGTTGTGGTTTCCAGCTTTGAATATTTAGAAATTCAAAATTGGACTCATTATCCATGGGTGGTGAATGAGTCCCACTTCTAGGCCTATTTTTCATTTTATACATTTTTGGACACTCATTTGTTTGAAACAGGCTTTAGAATAGTTTTACAAAACTGGGACTAATTCACCAACAATGGTGAATGAATCCCACGAGGACTTAAAATAAGCATTAGAAACATTCCAGAAGCAATTTCTAGTCTCCATCTATATCTTAGGTGCACACTTTCAATTTCATCCATTTTTGTTTAGTTTTGTTCACATTTCTAGGTGTTTTTGCATTACACAACGTGTTTTCAAACAAGTTGCATTTCAATAGTTTTACATTCTTAATCAATCAATTTTATCAATTAACTACATCTATATCATTACATTTAGTCATAATTTCATCATACATACATTAGATTAAGTGAACCACTTAGATTTTGGGTGTGGGATCTATCTCTTTTCATTAGGTGAAAGACCCTAATTGAGCAAAAGAGACAACATTCCTAATCCACTAAAATATTTGGTTCAAAAATTAAAAAAATAGAACCATACAAAAAAAAAACTAACCCTATCTACCCTAACTCTATAATATTAAAATATTAACCCCAATGAAGTAGCTTATTTCAATTTTTGTGACTATTTCTTTTATAGTTTTGGTACGAATTACAACATGTTTATCTTTAAATTCATTTAACAAAATTTCCAATGTTCTACTGTAATATTGAATTATCTTAAATTTTATGTGTTTAGTAATCATAAATTAAAAAGTGTATTTACCAATGATTTGGCTCATATGTATGAAAATGACCTCATTAAAGATCTATTGAACACACTTCATTTGATGCAACCATACTCTACCTTCCTCTAGCCTTGGTACATTTCCATGAACAATTGTGTCTATGAACCCCTTTCTAAACTTTCATAAATAAAATGAACAAATCACATTTGTAGATCAAAATACAAGGTTAGCACAAGAGTTCCCCATAAAATCCATTTGCATTGTTAGAAAATAAGGAAAAGGATGATATAATTGAGAAAATACAAACACAAATAACTATCCCTATTCTAAAACAAGACAAACACTTTATCTTATGGGGGGATTGGTGCTATTGTGGAAAATAGCCCTTTCCCAACCCCTTTAGATAAGCTAATGTGATGAAACTGCTTTGACATCCATGGTATAATGGTGAGAAAAATCAGTTCTCCTGAAGAGAGTGACTTTACATGAGTGATTGTGGAGATTTGTGGAGGATTTGATCAAGGATGAAGCTTCTATTTGTAAATTTTCAAATGATAAGAGTGCTAAACATGGAGGATGTGGGACTAAATGTGAACCAATGAAAGGAGGCCACTTGTCAAGTTGTGATAGGCCAAGGGATGTGCAAGATTTGGGAAATGTGCCCATGAGAGGGAATTTCAAATTCAAATTTGGGCAATAAATTATGAGAGGGGGACAAGAAAATGAGAAATAAATGCAATGCTAGAGGGGCAAATCAACTTGTCATATTTTTCAAACTTGAGGGAATATTCCCCATAAATGCCATGTTGAGTGAAAATGATGATTTAAATAAATCAATAAATTGATTTATTCGTGCAAGTGGCATAATCTAGAGAATGCAAGTGGTTAGGATTAGTATTTGATCATTGTTAGGTTAGCTTAATGATGATTAGGTGAGTTTGACTTTCATGACTTAAATAATTGATTTATTTAAATCAAAAAAGGATGAAATATGGATTTGGAGATTTAATTAAATAAAGTTTTGGTTTATTTAATTAAAGGGATGATGTTTGATTTATTTGATTAAAAGGTTGATGATAATGTTTATTTAATTTTGAATGAATGACCTTAGGGGATGGAAATTAATGAGATTACCTGATGAATGGATGAAGGTGAATTTGATTAATTGATGAATGCACTTAATGTGGAACCTTGATGAATGATCCTGATTGAATGCATAATGTTAATTTTGCATGTCTATATTTTGCCCCTCTTTAAAGCAATGTACTTGTTGTGTTGGTTCAAAGAATAATCTTACCACAATAAAAATTCAATTTTTATTTTATTTTTCGGATACCCTAGTGGAAAGAAGTACACTGGTACATTTCCCCCTCGAGATATCAAGTGAAAAGATTCAATTTGAGGGTTGATCTCGTGATAAAGAGGTTCAAATTGGATGGTTATGATGAGATGATTTTAAGATGAAAATGAGATAGATTTAAGATGCTTAGAATAACAAATCTATATTATCTTAAACAACCTAAATAATGATTTGATGTATGAGATGGATGATGTGATATGTTGTTATTATGCAAATGTATGATTTATGAGATGCTTAGACTAACATATCTATATTATGATGATGATTATGCATGTGAGATGATATGCAGAATACTGATGGTTTGTGGATGCAAGATGAATGAAAGATGGATGCATGATGGATGCATTGGTGATAATGATTAACTATTCATGCTATGATGTTAGTGCGAAAAATTAAGAAATTAGATGATGACAAGAGGATCCAACAAGCCAACATTATGAGAGATGATGATGAGAAATGATGATGAGAAATGATGATGATTTGCTTATCAAGGATTGGGATTTTAAAAGGGTCACTTACCTTATGTTTGATAACACATGTAGATACAATGCATCAAGGTATAAAGAACCAGGATGGTGTTGTACCTAGTGCGATGCAATTTGACTTGACAAATAGATAGGGGTATTCTTGTTCACACTTGACATACATAAACCTTGCTAGGACGTACCTAACAAAGCAAGTATTCACCAAGTTATTTTAGAAGAACATCCAAGAAGCATAGCAGACAAAAGGATAATGATCATTGCCCCATTCCTATCTCTCTAAATCCTGCGTTCGGATATCATTGAGAGGTCCTTGGAATGAGCGCAATAAGATAAATCAAAATAAAAGACCAAGTACACAAACAAGTCAATGTTCATATCTCTAGCCAAAATGGATTTGTTTTGATAAGATAAGAATCCAAAGTGATATCCAAAATGATGCCCATTGTCGGAACAACATATCCTAGGACATGCATTGTATAGGATGATGATGGTTTGATAAGTTGATTGATAGGCTATTGATATAAGGCTGATTGACACATTTGAAAATGATCAAGAGTTTGATTTTGTTTTAAAGGTTTGTTGTTTTGATTTTGATTTTGTGATTGAAACTTGTTTTTGCTAATTGTTGTGCTTGTTTCTATTTGTTTTGCCAAAGGATGAAGCTGACGATCAGTTTATGATGGATGATTGATTATTGCGGGTGCAAGCGAGATGAGACAGATGGATGTTTTCAAATATTTGGATGTTTTTGATGTTTTGCATGTTTTGAGGCCATTTTTGGTGTTTTTGGATTTTGCAATGTTTTGATTTTTGAATTTTGTGATGTTTTGGGATGAATGTTTTTGGATTTTGATGTTTCAGATGTTTTTGGATTTTTTCGATGTTTTGGATGTTTTTGGATTTTGATGTCTCGGGGGCTAATAAGAGATTAGCCTTGCCTACATTTAAGCTTAGAGGCAATGTTGTTCAGATTTTAATGTTTTTGATGTTTTATTTTTTTCGACTGGTTTTTGGATTTTTGGATTTTTTGATGTTTTTGGATTTTTTGATGTTTTGGATGTTTTTGGGTTTTTTGATGTTTTGGATGTTTTTGGATTTTTTGCACGATTTTGACGATTTGGATATGGACATGTGCAATGATATCAGTGCTCTGTTTTGGGATTTTGGTGAAACCAAGCTAAGGTTGATTGATCAAATTGATGGATTGATGATCATAACATTGTTGAGGATGCACAACAATGCAAGGATAGTGTTAAGCAACACAAGGATTCCAATGATATCCCAAGATGATGATGGGATTGATAATGATAACATTGTTGAGGATACACGATAATGCAAGGATAGTGTTAAGCAACACAAAGATTGGGAAAGATATCCCCAGTATGATGATGTTTTGATTGGATTTGATTAATCATAATTGATGAAGCTTGATTTTGGAACAAAAGTTGTTTGAATGATTTGATGTAACATTTGAAGGGTGTGTTAGATGCGACTGATATTTGATTGTTTGGATTGATGTTCGATTGAAGATAAAACTAGATAAGGAACATCTTCTCATCAAAATATGACATGGGCTAGTGACTCAGACTCTAGATCACAAATGCTTTGACCAATTTGATTTCACATTTGTCAATGTTCAGATCACCAGATAAGTTGGAGGATATAGATCAATATTTATTCCCAAAGCAAGATGTAAATATCTGCCCCTAGTATCTAGCAATGTATGGAATGTTATGGATGGGTGCTTGGATAAGTGTATGGATGGATGGATATGGTACGCATGCAAAGGATTTCAAGGATTATCTTGTGATAGGATAAGGTGTTCAGATAATGAATGCTCATTTGGATAATTCTTCATGGCTCAGATAACGCTAGATAGGATAGGATCACTAAAAACAACCCATGTCAAGATGTTCACCATAAGCAAGCATAAAGTGTGCCCAAAACTTTCATCAAGATCAAGATAACTTGGATGATGGATGCTGATGGATAAAAATGGATTGGATCAATGGTTTATGGATGAATGTATTTATTATGGATGGATGGAATACTGGATTTATTATGAATGGGATGAGATGCTTTCATCTAAACTGGCACATGTAGATGCTCAATTCTACACATGATGCATGTTTGCTAGGTTTTCATAATGGTCTTGCCCAAAGCGCTGCACATGCGGTTTTCACTAGAGGACAATTTTTTCTCTTTACTATTTTCAATCCTTTTTTTGATTTCTTTTTTGGATTTTCATATTTTTTCATTTTTTTGATTTTTCTAAAAGATTCATGTTGAACCACCTATTGGTTTTGATGTAGATGCCCCTATCATAATGTTCCATTGATATCCTGCCTGAAGGAGCTGCTTTGCTAAGATACGTGCACTTGAATACATCTTTTGAGATTTTTGATCTGCTTCATCGATACTAGAGTTAACTTTGTCTTTGTGCACACATCGTGATAGAGTGCCTTAAGAATCCTTATGATGAAGGGTCATTTCCAATACATGGTCAATGTGAGAATTGGATATCATGCATGGAGGCGTGGATGGAGTGTGTTTAGGGATAAGAGATGGACTGGTTGACAACTTGGAATCTTTGATTCTCCAAACTTGGGAAGATGAACAATGATGGGTGGATACGAAAGTGTGCATGGAATTAGGACCAACTACTTGATATACCTTGTACGTTGCTTGAAAAACCTACTTTTTCTTTTGTGAACTTCTTTGATGGATACTTTTCCCTTTTTTATTTTTCCAAATAGTTTCTTTGAATAATGGAGTTTGATAGGGATAATCTTTCTTTGTATTCTTTGGTATCCATGTGTATTTGATTTGTCCATTATGCTTCTCAGCTTCTTTTTCTTTGATAATGTTTTTAGTACTTTGATTCAAATATTTCTTTCAAAGTTGGTCCCAATTTGTGGATGGGGTGATGGGTGGATGAAGATTCATGATGTGGCTGGTTGTAGTATTGACATTGGTTTCATCATAAGGATTCTTTGTGCTCCCTATGTTGATGTTTCCTTGAGATAAAGTTGCCCCCAGTATGGTAGAAGTAGTACCTTCATGCTTTGATTTCGCCTATTCTGAGAGATCTTGTTTAGAATGCATTCTCTGATAAATGACCACCATAGGTGACATTGTTTCAATTTGCTGCTCTGCTAACTCTGAAATACCATGTTCTATCATACCTATTTCCTTGAGTGGATAATGTTGGATATCTTTATTCATGATTTCCTTAGTCCAAATTTGGGAAATATCTGATCTTGATGTTGATAATTCAATTTGACTGTAGGAATCAATAATCTGCTCTTTTTGTGTGACAAAATCTTGTTCTAGATGAAGATCATTTATGTGTCCATCTATAAAAATAATATCATGGGTAGATGGAGAAGTATGTGCATCTTTCATAGATAGGAGAGTGTCCATTAGATCATTATAGTATCTTGAAGATACAAATTCTTGATCTTGAATGATTTCAGAGTTTCTTTCGACATGCTTTGGATCAAGTTCTTGACATGGGTTAATTTCAAAGGATCGATTGTTTACAAAGGGTTTTTGGATGTCATCATTAGACATGGTAAGTGGTTCAATATCCTCAAGTGTCAAGTTCAGGGTTCCTTCAGTGTCTATAACCATGAGGTCAAAGGGGGTCAATATGTCTTGGAAAGGACCATTGCTAGACATTAGTGAAATTTTTTTATCATGCTTTGGAATAAATTCTTGAGACATGTCCTCTAACACATAGGGTGATGTAGAGACATTTTCGTCATGATCATTGGTTGATGGATCGTGCATTATATCAATAGAATCAAATAATCCTAATACTCCTTGAAATAGATCACTAAAAAGTGGCTCTTGATGTATGGTGAGTTGATCATCAAATGGGTTGAAAACATCTTCAACGTGCTCATCGATGGAGAGATCTTGATCATCATTTTCAACAATTGTGGTGGAGGGATTTTCAATTTCTTCAACCATAGGGTCAAATGATGTTGAAACTTCTTGAATTGGATCATTGTTGGTTGGGGGATTTTGATCATCATGGAAAAGTGACTTTTGACATATGTTGATTTGATCATTGGATGGAGTAGATACAGCTTCAAGGTGCTCAATGATGGATTGATCTTCATCCTTGTTCTCAATAGTTGTCATTTTTTGTGTTTGTGCTTGTGTTTGTTGGGTAGCTTGAGAAGCTTGGGCAGCTTGAGAGGCTTGTTGCACTTGTTGAGATTGTCTTGCATGTTGCATGGCTAGATATTGTTGGATGGCCTTTTGGTAGGCTTGGTGAGCTTTTAGCGTGATGTCATATCGTCTTGCTACATTTGGTTTTAGTGGTAGTGGTGGTGTATTTAGAATTGTGTTGGATGCAGTGACAAGTGTTTGAGATACACTTGGAGTGATCATGGTAGTGAGGGGTTGAGATATGATGGGTTTGAGAGTGGTGGTTGGAGTGATCGAGGTGATAGGAATGGTCAGAATGACTGAGGTGATAGATCCTTGGGAGACCATACTTTGATTTGTCAGGATTGATGTTGTCATTTGATTAGATACCATATGTTGGTGCGATGTCGATGGTATATTCAAAGGTTTTGATGTGATGGCTTGATTGGTGTTAGGTGGATTAATTTGGATGGAGTGATTGGTACTAGGTAAAGGGGGAAGCCCTAAACCAAGGAATGATGTTGATATGGGTAATGGTGGTAGAGATGTCTCTTGGCGCAATGACTCAACTATTTTTGTAAGTGCAGCAATTTGATCTAGCCAAATTTGTTCTTGATTTCGATCTTGACTCCCTTGATATAGTTGATTTGGTTTTTGTTTAAGTATATTTGGAGTATGTACTTGTGTTTGATTTTTGACAATGTTCTGATTTGGGATGACACTCAGATTTGGCATGATAGGTTGGAATTGAACATTGTTGTGATTGGGAATCATATTGCCTTTATTTAGGTAACTTTGATTTTTCATGGTGTTACCTTGACTTGGAGTTAACATCTTGTTTGGATTTTAAACAATATTCATATGATTTGCAACCATATTTATTCCAAAGTTTTCCAGATTCATGTTTCGAAATCTTGTACTTGGTACATTCTTGTTGTTCATTTGAAGGCTCATGTATTGATTATTCGATTGGAAAACTTGTAGGTTGGGATTTAGATCTACCATTGGGAAATGTGTTCCAATCTTTGATTTGGGCATACTCACACTTGTTGTGCCATTGAAATTTGTATAAGGTAGTGATCCCATGTACGGATTGTATAAGTGTGAGTGTTGATAATCAATCAGTATTGTAAGGCTTTGAAAGTTCAATTGATTTGGATTACTCATGATGTATGGATCAAGTTTGTATTCCATTTTCCTCTTGTGTTTTGACCTTGTTGCAAAAGTGACCTCTAAGGTTCTTAGGACTAATGATGAGATGAAGGATGAAAAGGGGTGAATGATATGAGTGATGAACATTTAGGAACTTTGGATCATTGCTAGACTTAGTGCTTGATTTTGTTTGTTTGATTGGATTTGGATAATGGACTTGTAAACCCTAAGATGTTAGAGGTTATCTTAGGATGAACTCATTCAAAGTATTGCTGATTTAATTAAATGTATCAAAAAGGATTCATTCCCATACACCTAACTAAACAAGGTGATTTTGATTTTGATAATTTTCCCAAGTCTAGAATGACATTTCCAAAGCTCTAAAGTTGTTTAATGGGATGGAGATGGTAAATTTTTGCATGGATGAATTGTTTGATTTGCTCCTAAATGAACCTAGGAAGGACTTGTTTACTAGGCCAAGATAGTGAAGAACATGCCTTTCTCTAATAGTAATTTGAAATCAAAACATCAATGTTTGCATGAAAACCATACGACCAAAAGATGCCAAGCACATATATGGGATCCAATTGATTAAATCTTTGCTTAATGGATTATTTTTACCATAAACACACTCTTGATTAGGTTTTCAACTAAATGTCCAATGTCCTAATTCCCTTTCATCCCACAAAGTGCATTATGCGGAAATTAAGGAAATCAAGGAAAAGGTTAGCTAAAGTTGACTTTAGTAGAAGAAAATTGAGATGAAATCCAAATGTTTAGAAGCCTCTAAGGATACGAATCCCAAGGGAAAGCAATAACATGTGAATTTTTTCAAGAATATTTTCCTCTCCTAAAGGGTTTGCAATTTTGATGATTCGTTGAATGTTGGTTTTCAAATGTTTTTGATAAAAGCACTGTGTTTTCAAACCACAAGCAATATGATGTCCTACCTCAATTGGTACATTTTTCTTAGTGGGAATGCCTCATGCCCTTAGTAGAAGAGATGATTTTACATGCAACCAAGGAAAAAATATAAAGGTATATTAAGAATGAAGTCTTAACCTCTATATTTCAACCAAGATCAGACATGGAAAGTAATTTCTTGGAATCTAAGTTCCAATGCACCACTTCGATAACCTAATTGTAGATGGAGCTATTGGCTGTTGATGGCTTCAACCACATGTGAGATAAAGTGGATAGGTCTGCGAGAGGTGGTGTCTAGAGTTGTTTAACACAAAATTTTGGTAGATAGCATACAATATATGTGCTTTCCTACTATCCCTGATGTGGCAGTAGTCTCGTCCTGTCATCCTTCATAACTCTCTGTATGACATTAATCACATAACAAAATAAATCTATTGAAAAGTCCGTAAAAACTTTTAAGCAAATGTAATTGGAGGTACAGAGCTATGACACAAATAAAAAGACTTTAAATGCAAATGGTAGGTATGGGGACACGTTCGAAGGGAATTTGAAAGGCCTTCATCATAAATGGAAAGTGTAAAACCTTACTTAACATCCTTTTCCAACATCACTCAAGTCAAGATTTATTTGACTATTTTAGACAGAGAGCATTCTTCTAAAAACAATAGCACAGGAAAGGCCCCAAACTAAAAGCTCACTATATCACTGAGACAAAGACTTCTTAGTAAAAATTATTTTGCAACACAGGTAGAGATTGAAAGGAGACAATTGATAAGCAAAAAAAAAAAGAAGAGATTCATCCAAGCATAAAAAGTTTCTAACCTCAGAGTGAGATTTAGTTTCCATAACACTATGGCGAAGCTCAAAATACCTCTAGTAGTAGCCTGGAACCTCAGCATTTGATCTTTTTCATTTGGGATTGAGATTTGAAATCATAGTTGGACTCATAAGCATTTAGGATAGAGAATACAACTCTTGGCTCGAATTCTGAGGTAGATGTATGTTGTTGTGTCTATCGTGACTTAAATGAGGAAAGTATCAATCGCTTTGTGCAATGTGGGTGTTGTTTGATCAAGGTGCATCAAGCTTGTTATGGTGTTTCAATGATATCAAAAAGTGGATGGATTTGTCAAGCATGCAAATCCAACTTAAATGATTTGTATGTGTTCTTTGTGACTATGGAGGAGGAGCTATGACTTGGGCACAAAGAGAAACACACAATGCTATAAAGAGCTTGTTACAAGTACGACAAGTAACAAAGGACACCAATTTAAGGGATTTTCTGGAAGATTTGAGACCTCAAGATAAGTGTGATGCAGTAAATGAACTTGGTGCCAATTCTATTCCATGAATGTCAGAAAGTAATAAAACTACATTCAGAAAGTAATAAAACTGCATTTGAGGCTTCTGGTAATAGCTCAACAAATATTTTATCAGTAGGAAAGCAAGACAACATTAAATCACACCTTAGAATCCATTAGTGGCAATGTAATCTAAAAGCAGAGAGTAACCAATAAAAGACAGCGTGTTTACCTCTCTTATGGCATAAAAGACCTTATTTTCTCAATACGCGATTACCTAATATGTGCTACAAAGATTTGATGACTCCCCTTAATAAATAATGCAGCCTGTAACCTATGAAGGCATAGTCAAGGCACATGAATTGTTTGGCAGAATGCCTCAAGGAACAGTGGTCTCAGGGAATGTACTAATAGCTGGATCTGCACACACAGAATAAGATTCATTGAACAGTCATAAGAAAATTTTCAATCCAATACTATTAGATGGCATGAAGTTGTTTTTCCACACAATGGCATTTTTAGTCACATGCCTTGGAGCTATGACCAAAACTTCAAAATGAACACAAAATAGTTTAGAGCAATAATAAATATAGCGTTGAGGTCTAAAATGTATCTAGCAAACCTGCTGCAAACTTATCACGTTATGAATAGATGTACTAGTCCAAATTGGCATTTATTAGCAATTTCCCCAGCATACTAACATAATACTCTATGTAGAATTTATTATGCAAATGCACGTTTACAAACATGTGCTTCCTAAGAGGGATTCAATTTAATAGATATATGAATATGCAGAAGTCAATGTGAAAAGAAAAATAAACACTTTATAGCACTTATTCAATTATGACTTATGTTTTGAACAACAAACAAGTAATTTGTGGATAGCACTAGATGCTTTCTTAAATGATTTCCAGCTAACCCAATTGGTAGATGCAACAATAGAAACCTGTAAGAAAACATTAGCATTGTCTTTTAAAACAAAGCAAAATACAACAAAACACAGTGGGCGCCAAAATGTGAACCCCTTTCTAAACTTGCATAAATAAAATGAACAAATCACATTTGTAGATCAAAATACAAGGTTAGCACAAGAGTTCCCCATAAAATCCATCTGCATTGTTAGAAAAAAAGGAAAAGGATGATATAATTGAGCAAATACAAACACAAATAACTATCCCTATTCTAAAACAAGACAAACACTTTATCTTATGGGGGGATTGGTGCTATTGTGTAAAATAGCCCGTTCCCAACCCCTTTCTAGATAAGCTAATGTGATGAAACTGCTTTGAGATCCATGGTATGATGGTGAGCAAAATCAGTTCTCCTGAAGAGAGTGACTTTACATGAGTGATTGTGGAGATTTGTGAAGGATTTGATCAAGGATGAAGCTTCTATTTGTATATTTTCAAATGATAAGAGTGCCAAACATGGAGGATGTGGGACTAAATGTGAACCAATGAAAGGAGGCCACTTGTTAAGTTGTGATAGGCCAAGGGATGTGTAAGATTTGGGAAATGTGCCCATGAGAGGGAATTTCAAATTCAAATTTGGGCAATAAATTATGAGAGGGGGACAAGAAAATGAGAAATAAATGCAATGTTGGAGGGACAAATCAACTTGTCATATTTTTCAAACTTGAGGGAATATTCCCCATAAATGCCATGTTGAGTGAAAATGATGATTTTAATAAATCAATAAATTGATTTATTTGTGTAAGTGGCATAATCTAGAGAATTCAAGTGGTTAGGATTAGTATTTTATCATTGTTAGGTTGGCTTAATGATGATTAGGTGAGTTTGACTTTCATGACTTAAATATTTGATTTATTTAAATCAGAAAAGGATGAAATATGGATTTGGAGATTTAATTAAATAAAGTTTTGGTTTATTTAATTAAAGGGATGATGTTTGATTTATTTGATTAAAAGGTTTATGATAATTGTAATGCCCAAAAATTTCCACCAAAATACAGTTAAGAACAAGACACAAATTTAAAATTTTGACCATAACCACTAACGTAACACCCAAAGACTACTCACTATACCTACACTTTATGAAAGCATAACAACATTTGACCAATAAATTATAAGGACTCAACCATCTACACATTTGTTTTTTGACATTCAAGGTTGGGTTTCAAGTGGAGATATGGAATCCACATCACCAAGGTAGACTTTATTAGTTCCACGAACTCATCAATAATCACAAAGTTAGATCAAGTCACAAGTTATGCAAATATAATATATATTTCAATAGTATCTTTAAGTATATTCAAAAAGAGAACAAGCCTAGGGTCCAGACCTAATTCCTCAGGGGCTCATCTCTGACGGCCTTGCCTACGTATATAATTTGCAAAGGAACCGTAGTTTGACAACTAGACTTCAACCATCTCCCACAAGGTTGGATAACAAGGAATATAATTGCTAGGTTATAAAGATGGCTTAACAACAACTTCAATCAAAAACCACTAACACCTCTTCACACTAAAATCATAGGTAATAATAGTTCAGGTCAAGGGCCATGTCAAGACACAAAGATAAGTTCTCCCAAGAATCCTTGTAGAACAACCAAATGACACACAAAATTTCCATGTATAGCCAAACTTGATCCTCAACCCTTACATTTGGCAAAACCAATGAGAGCAAAAGAATAGGAATGCTCCAACGGTATTATTGAACTATATACACACACACACACACACACAAAGAGTACAATAAACACTCATTGAAAAATTGAAATAAACGCATGCAATGTCCTCCTTCCCAACCCTTCTTTTTTTTCTTCTAAGCATATACTTTAAAGATTCCAATTTAAAAGTCTCGATATGCAAAAATATAGGGATGAAGACTTATTAAATATTCATATAATGCATTTATGCAAACTTAATAAATAGTCTCAAAATCGATAATATTATAAATAAAAATTGAATTTATTTATTGTTTTCCTTATAAGTTGTTACATAATTATCTATTACTGATTAACTATTATATATTTAATTGCTTACTTAATATTATAGATAAATTATTCTAAGAAATAATTTAAAAAGATTTATAAGAATAAAAAGATAACACATAAAATTATATATATATATATATATATATATAATTATTGCCTTTAAAAAGAAGAAAGACCCCTTTCTAGAAAAACTATAATAAAACTAACCCTTTTTCTTATGTATGTAATAATAATTTGGTTTATTAGAATTCCTTCTTAAGGAATATGAGAATATATTCCTTTTACATTATTTAAGGAATAATTGACATAAAGTTTACCACCATGCTTTTAGTGGAGATGCAAACTTTTTTCTTTTTAGTTTAGATTCTCACATTACAAGCTACGATGAATTTTATCCTTTCAAGATAAAGTGAAAAAAAATAATCGTAAGGTAATCAAACCATTTGTATTCCTTGCTTGTTACGTGATAAATTGTATTATGGAACTTCCTAGTGCTTGTATGAGCTCGGTAGCAAACCCGTCAGATAATTGTCAAATGTACATTATTTGAAGCACCTTCAAATGTGCTTTAACATTTATGTTTTAATTTAAAATGTCACGACAAGAAAGGGCCCTTAACTAAAGCAAAACTGGTTGACCTTCCATCACAAAAGCTAAAGTTCTTGTTTACGTGCAATGAAAATAATTATTTGTCAAGATCAATGAGATAATCTACGCCATGTTGTTTTTTGTATTTTTCAGTACATCAATTTAGGATTGTTTTAGCTGGTTGATCTGCTTAAGTGTATTGTCTGCCTTGTAGAACCTCAAAAAAAAAGCTTGTGTTCCTAAGTAGATTTAAATAACACAATTTGGTTATAAGTAGCGTTCTTAAAGGTGAACCTGACTTTGGTTTATTTCAATCATTACACGGTATAAGGGAATGGATAGAGATATATTGAGCATTAATGAATACCAAGAACACATGCAAACATTAGCTAAAAGATAATAGGAAACACATCTCAAAAATGATGAAAGGAATGCATTTGAAGATAACCTTTCCATCACGATCACGCTACTCAACCAAATGGTAGGGCACAAGGAATCAAGGGCATTCAAGCTATGGGTGTTCTTTATCATGAGCACAATATGCAAGGGTAAAATTCATTTTGATTGGGCCAATCTGATAAGTGAATGCATCCATAGACAGCTTACAAATTTTGAACAAACCTACGAATAATGTATGAAATCGTGGCTAGTCTATAATATGGCCAAGGAAAGATCTTTTCCAGGTCTGAATATAGTGGTATAATTTGACACCCCTCTTATTTTCAGGCACTTTCCACAATTGGATTGAGGAGTCACTAAAACACTATCGAGTGAGTGATGCTTTTTGATGTATCCAGTGAGAAGGATGGAAGATCAGCCCCATATGAGAATTTTAGAGCATGCTAGAGCAGTGATTTTAGAGTGGGTTGGCTCGCATCCAGTTTCCCTACCTTGATGTGTATCAGTGTGCACAACTTTGTCTATTTTCCCTATATCCTTAGGAAGTTTCCTAGGGACAGAGTGGTCATCAAATCTATTTCTTGTTACAGAGTAGGCATAGGTTGGGAGTGGGTTTTCCAATCCATTTCGGCATCTATAAGTGTAAGGCTGGTGCAGATTCAAGGCATTTCGGTGGTGTGATTTCAAAGTTTAACTCCAAGCCTTTTATGAAAAGAAAATGTATGACCCAAAGGGTTTTATGTTTGAGCGGTTAGGAAGCAGATATAAACATGAGCCGAAAATAGAAGACTTCTAGGCCAACTGTACATATGACTATAAGGTGAGAAGAAGAGAATATAGTTGCATGACTATAAGGAAACTCGCTAAATTCACTTTCAAAAAAATAAACAACAAAAAAAACACCATGAGACCTCAGACACTTGAAATCAGGGATTTTTTCTCCACAGTAAACAATAGCAAATATAGAACAGAAACCTTTATCTTTGATCAATTGGGCCATCAAATAGGCACTTCAAATTGGGATAAGTTTAGAATGATCATAGATTGAAACAAAGTTTTCCTACAGGCAGATATTGCCAAAAAAAAACATTAAGGGCCAAAGTTCAATTCATTTTACATTGCAGCCCTTTTCAAGGGCAGATGTCATCTTCTTCCTCTTCATCGCACCTTGAGGTTAATTCAGGAGGTGAAAAACCCAAGTCTTTATTTGATGTAGAGGCAACTCCAAGAATCAAATGGATCGCTAAGAAGAGCGTGAATTTTAATAGCGAGTTGTTCTATATGAAAATCAAAAGGAGTAACTATTCTATGAGAGTCAAGCAGGACTTGAAACCAATATGATCCATACAACAGATGTCTATGGCACCTAGGCTTCCATCTAGAGCAGTGTTGTACAAGAGGCAACTAAACCAGCAACGCAATTGAGTCCAAGGAAATTGGTGCCATATAATTCAACAAATAAATGTGAAATAGAAGAGTTGTAGACTTACAAGGTCCAGAACATCCACAAGGGCTTTTAAATTGATTTCTTCAAGACTCTGAACGTTCTCCTCTTTTATTTCTTCTCTGCACCTCCCTTCTCATCGTAAACTGAAAACTCTCCCTCTACTAATTATTGTGATCCTTAATATATTCAGTATTCTTGAAAGCTCCCTCACACTCTTATAGAAATTTACTTAATCATCAAGATCTGACAATGACTATAGAGTGTCAATGGAATTTGATGCTTCCTTCAAATTTTCAACCTCGCAACATATTCCATTTTTGCAAATTTCAAGGCAATTCCAAGGTAGCGAAAGAGAATACTTTCCACACAATCTTCCCTCCTGGAAAGGACTGACAGATCATAACATCGGATGCCCGATCAAATATCACATTTCCCTAGCAATACACTAGACTAACAATAGGGAAGGGTTGGTACAGAATAAATTATCGATTTATTGAACCACATCATTGGGATTGGATACTCAACTATCAACATTTATTCCAACTATCAGATGGTATGGCTATTTTAAAAACCAAGCGTATAAAACACTCAACCTTTGAGGAAATCAATACGAAGTCATGTCAATATCTAGCATAATGGCAACTTCTTTCTTATACTTCGATACTATCAAACAGTCCCCAAGAACAAATGAAACCACAGCAGCAAATAATTATAATATACATAAACATTCATACCACCCTCTTTTTCCTCGACATTACTCAACACCTTCTGTGTGGGTCATCCAAGAACAACATCCCCCTTAAATGGCATGGTAGGAAATTATATCTATTTATGGGCCCCCCATTACCAAACAAACAAGCCGGCCTTAAAAGCTCAACTATCCAATCAAATCGGTTCAACAACCCATGACCCCAGCATAGTAAATATGTCAGCAAGCGTTCATAGTAAATACGCCAATGGTCAGTATGATAGAGCAAAAGAAAAATCATGAAATCAGATATGAAGAGACATCCACGGATGAGGAGTAGCTCATAAATTAATTCCAGTTGTTTTCCATGATTTGGAGTCTAATAGTCCACAAGAGGTGGTTGTGAGTACTATTAAACTATTAGTTTCTTTGGTAATGTGGGAATGTGAATAATGGAGTATTAAATTTAACTAACTATGATCGACATGCTTTTGTTGCTTCTTATATCTATTAGTGACATCAAAAAAATCTAAGCTATGCATCATTCTTTATTTGCTCTAAAATCTATATAATCAATAATATTGTTTTCTAAGTACTTATATTTGAATAAGTAATATTAAGATCCTTTCGAACAATATAGTCACACGGGGAAAAAAAGATGAAATCCTTTTAATAATAAATATTATAATTATTTATATTGTTCAACTGCCCAGTCATGTTTCTCAACAAGGACCATAGGGATTAGAGCACCGCAACTCAGTTCTATAAAAATAGTTACATAAAGCTCTAGATAGATAATGACAAGCATAACTAGAGAAAATATAGTGAAAAGAATTACAATAATGATGACTTTATATTATAAGCATTCTCACGTGATTTAGAATTAACATTCACATATTCATTATATTACCGACAACTAAAAGTATCATCATGCCTAATCACAACTAGATCATGTATCATCAAAATGATGCACTCTTAAGCTACATAGTAGGGTAGTATAAGTTTAGAATAAAAGGTTGAGACACTGATTTAAAGGAAGGGGCCTTACAATAATGTTTATTTAATTTTGAATGAATGACCTTAGGGGATGGAAATTAATGAGATTACCTGATGAATGGATGAAGGTTAATTTGATTAATTGATGAATGCACCTAATGTGGAACCTTGATGAATGATCCTGATTGAATGCATAATGTTAATTTTGCATGTCTATAGTGTCCATTTCTCTACTTTCTCCTCCTCTAAAAATATTCATGTCTTCAGTCCTTTCTTCACTTTGCATTTTGTTAGACCAACATATATCAACATTTATATTGTTATCAAAGAGAGAAAAAATTAAAGTTTTATACTCTGTGTCTTGTATAAAATAAAATAAAAATTCCTTTTATAACTTGTGACTTTTCAACTTGGAGAAGAATACATGCATTCCCCCCTTGATTTTCCCACTCCTCATTATCTACATTTTCCACGTATAAGGAGAATGATGATTCATCTATGTCATTTCCTCGTTTTCGATGTAATGTCTCTGAATCTCAACATTCTCACCTATTTTCTTGCAAAACATTAGGATTTTCTTTATAATAATTATAGTTTTCCAACTAATTGATGTATCAATTAGTTTTCTAGTATTTCCAATTCCACTAGGGTTAAAAAAATTTCTCATTAACAATTCCTTTCTTTTAGTAATTAGAACTTCTTTTGTTAACAAAATTACTTTACTGATGGCCAAACTTACCCTAGTTAAAAAAAAAATCACATTCGAGTTCACCATGATCAGTTGTATCATGAATTCTTCACTTGGTGACCCTACAAAAAGTGATTAAACTCAAAGAATGTAATTTTTGGCTAAAAAATTTCTAAAGCTTTCCATCTTCTATACAAAAAAGCTAGCTTGCACTCAAGTTCACTTTACAAGCTTATCCCCAAGCTTAATACTAATAATTCAAAGTATAGCCCTCTGATTTAAAAAGAATAAGGCCTAAAACATTTAAAGATGGCCCTCCTTCTAACACCAGTTCCTATTGATGATGATTTTACTCATAGCAAACAAGGAAAATAAATTCTTTGCAGACAAGACCACAAAGAGCCTATCATTCTTGAAAGATATGGAACAAAGACAACCTAAAGTGTAATTTTTCTTTAACAGGAAAATCTATTGGTTTTAGTTCAATCCAAAGTCTTCAATAACCAGGTTATGATTGCACTAGGCCCTCTCTCGTGTTTGGTGTGATATTGTTGTTAATCTCAAAGGGACCATGATTGTTTAGAATAAATATCTTAGGAAATGAATTTTTAATTGGATCATAAAGACAAGTATCGTTAAACCAAAATATTT
Organism: Sequoia sempervirens; assembly: GCA_007258455.2. Taxonomy (NCBI): domain Eukaryota; kingdom Viridiplantae; phylum Streptophyta; class Pinopsida; order Cupressales; family Cupressaceae; genus Sequoia; species Sequoia sempervirens. Next base: position 120,104,102 of record VDFB02000013.1, read on the forward strand.
GAAATAATATTTCATGAACATCACAAATTCTTTGCTATCACTTAAGTAGATTTATCATTAAGAATTTAGCAATTTCATTGTAAACAAAATATTTTTAATAAAATTCCATCCATTCATTTAATTTTGGAACATTTTCAAGAATTTGAACATCTACTCTAAAATAAAGCATAAAAAATACTGAAAAATTAAAAGCCTCTCCTGGTTATTCTCCATGCATGCCCAAAAGAATTAATTAAAATAGAGAAAACCACTTTATACTTCAGCAGACTACTTCACAACTACATATAAAATGGTGTGAGCTTATAAAGAAAGGGTTTCATTTTTGGAAACTGAGTAGGTTTTGTATGCACCCTTAAATGGCACAACATACATACTTGTTCAGCTAAACTAATAAAACTAGCTATAAAAGATTCAAAAGATAGGTATCTATCTAATTGGCTCTGATATTAATCAATGTCTATGTGCATACAAAGTTTTATGCTAGAATGACTCAGAAAATAGCAAAAAAGAAAAAAAACTTGAAATTTTTTATGCTCCTCCAACATCCATAAATTCTAAACTGAAAACAAAAAAAAAGATCCTCTGGCCTTTTATAGAACACAAGGCTTAGATAGGATAAAACAAATACATGAGAGGGAATCCAAGGGACCAATCACATCAAGGTGTGTGGAATGTAGTGACCAATAGGAGAATTGTAATCAAAGTCAATGGAAGTCAACTCTAACTATTCATTGATGCTCTTCAGGTGTTAATCTTTAATTATTAGAGGTATGTGTAGGATCATCATGGAAAAAATAGGCCCTTAAGTGGCAAAAAATTCAGAAAAATCAGAGTTAGGCAACTTGACATAAAAATTTGAATAAGTTATCTATATTATGGGTATGTGCAAGATCATGATGGGCCAAAAAATGGCAATATGATGGGTATGTGGCTGACGACTTTGTTTTTACCCAAAATTGATGAAATGAAAAAGGGTTTTTAAAAGAGATTCTCAGCTTTCCACCAATATAAATTATGCTTTACTTTGAATTTAATAAGTATTTATTATTCATTTTTATTCAAATTACAACTAAAGTCCTAATCAATAGAATGATTGAAAAACATCTATAGCTTTAAAAGTATCACATTTTTTAATCCAAAACATGCGTCACATTCTATATGCTTCACATACTATAGGATTAAAAAGAAAAATTGAATTTCATGAAGTTTGACCAAGTTAAGGTGGTCGACATATGAGTTTTATATTTTTTAAAGTTGTAATAAAAATTCATAATTAATTATTTACTTGGAAAAATTACAAAAATGCATCACATCAGGACATGAGTCCTCTACTTATATCTAAAATTTTATAAAAAATATTATCATTTTATTGTGGTTAGGGTGGTCAAACAAACACCTACTTATTTTTTCCCTGAAATTTAAGTACTACTCATTGAAATTTCAAATTTTCACCAAATAGATTTCTCCTTTTTTTAAACAAACCTAGTAGTTTAGAATCTACATTCAATTTTCTATAGATTCTATTCTTACATATTTATGAAATAATATAGATAACTTATTCAAAATTTTAAGTCAAATTGCCTAACTCTGATTTTTGATTTTTTTTGCCTGTTTTTCCATGATGATCCTGCACATACCCTTATTTCAAAAATATGTAAGAATAGACTCTATAGAAAATTGAATGTAGTTTCTAAACTACAAGGTTTATTTAAAAAAAATAAAAATCTTTTTGGTGAAAATTTGAAATTTCAATGTAGTAGTAGTTAAATTTCAAGGAAAAAATAAGAAGTAGGTGTTTGTCTAACCACCCTAACCACAATAAAATGATAATATTTTTTATAATATTTTAGATATAAATAGAGGACTCATGTCTCGATGTGATGCATATTTTTTTATAACTATTTTTAAGTAAATAATTAATTATGATTTTTTTATTACAACTTTTTTTAAAATTTGAAAACTCATATGTCTGATGACCTTAACTTGGTCAAAACTTCATGAAATTCAATTATTTGTTTTTTTAATCCTATAGTATGCGAAGTATTGAATGTGACACATGTTTTAGATTCAAAAAATGTGATATTATTTGAAAGCTATAGATGTTTCTCAATCAACCTATCAATCATTAGTTTAGTCATAATTCAAATAGAAAATGAATAATAATAATTTATTAAATTCAAAGTAAAGCATAATTTATACTGGTGGAAAGCTAATAATCTCCTTTAAAAACTCTTTTCGCTTCATCAATTTTAGGTAAAAAAAAAAGTCGTTAGACACATACCCTGCACATACCCACCATATCACCACTTTTTGGCCCATCATGATCTTGCACATACCCTTAGGGTTCTTCCTTTGAACCAAACAAATTTGCTCAAACAAAATATAAGAACTTCCCACAAAATCAAAGTGATCAAGTCAAATTATTGTTCCTATATCTTAGGTCCACCCTCAGTTTGAACATTTTAGGAATGAGCTATTCTTGGAATAAGTACACTCCTCTGCTGCATGCTTGAACTCCAACGTCCTGAGATTCTGGTATCTGGCACATCTTTGCAACAATCTCTAATCTATCATGAGCTTCTAAAGTGCATCATTGAACCTAGAAACATCATCAGACTTGTTCACAAGTACAATTTTCCTTACGGTCTATACACAAAATTTGCATCACAACCTGTATCTCCTACAATCACAAATTCCATACATTGAATCCCTTTTAAAGAAAGAAAACATTTATAAAATCTCATGTACATAAAACCATTATTCAAATGTTAGTACAAAAAATCTCATAAATAACATACTTTCTAGCATATGATAGATCCTCATATGATTTTATTGGATCACCGGACTATCGGGATCATTAGATAACTTCAAAACTTTAAAATTTTTACATCACCTTGTAACCTGGTACTCGGTATTCAGCTTTACCCGTGAACTTTCCCAGACTTTCATTTCACTAGACTTCCATCTTACCGAACTCCAAGTTCATCGAACTAGAGCCTTCCATTCAAATTCACATTACCCTTTTCTTTTTCAAATATTTTTGCTTCCTAGTACTTGGTACTCGAAACACTTACTTTACAAAGTACTCTTTGATTAAAGATTTCTCTTTGCTTTCCACTTATGGCGATCTTTCAATTTGCATGCTCTTGGCATAAGAGTTATTTTACACTTGGGTCCCCAAGTCTTTTAGTCTTGGGTGTGTGTTATGTGACCACACAATAGTATGGTGTAGAACCCAGTTGAAGTGAAGAAATAGGTGTTGCATGTTATCTAAACAAGGTGTAACACCAATTTCTTCACTTGAACTGGGTTCTTCATTTGAACTGGATTCTCCACAAATACACATAGATTTTCCTTTCTCTTTTTCTAGATAAGAATACATGCCAACAAATACAATGCATTTCCATCATGATGAAATGTCTCTATTCTTTACAGTAACTAAAGTTCTCCTTTTCCTCTTCATTTCAATGCATATAGAATTTCCACCATTTCTAATTTTGCTTCCCTGTCATTTTTATATGTGAGATGTAATCATAAACATAGTTCTTTCCACTTTGTGCACAAGCTATGGCTGCATATTTTTTATTTAATCTCTTCTATTGTTGATGCATTACATATTATTTTTTATAAATTATAGAAGTATTTGTATTTTCTAATTTAGATATTGTCTACCAATGAAACATGTTTGCCTCACTAAACTTAACATTTTCCTTGTGTGTAACTATATATGAGTCAAACCATTTTAGATTGCAAGCATTCTCAGCTATAACCACAGATCTCCACAATTCCAAATAGCTTTGAGATTGCATGTTTGGAATAGTGTACAAGTTGCAACTACATTCTATTGATATACAAGGTAAGGCTATATGTCCCATATTACATCTCTTATTTCACAACTACTAATCAAATTCTTTGTCATAAATGATAAAACTATATATTTTTAAAAAAATGCATAACATTGATTTCAACTCAAGAAAATTCTCAAGTGTTGAAACATTGCTTTCACCATTGATCAAAGTGGTGGACAATATGCATCTTCTTGCTCAGGGGTTTGGTGAGAGACCATGAGGCTCCATGATCCAATATGGTGGGGTGGAGAGTAGGCGTTCTTTGATTGTGTCCATACTACATCCCATTGTGTCCATTAGGTATGCCTATATCTTATTTATTTGATTCCTTCTATTGAAAGTCCATTGCATATTATTTATTATAAATTATAGACCTCTTTATATTTCCTAATTTAAACATTGATCTCATCATTGATTATAGTGCTAGACAATTTATGTTTTTCCTGAGGGCTTTGTTGGGAACCCTCACTGGTCCATGATGTAATATGGTATAGCGGAGAACCCAATTCACCTAATGAACCTTTTTGAAGTGAAGAAATTGGTGTTACACCTTATCTAAACAAGGTGTAACACCAATTTCTTCACTTGAATTGGGTTCTTCATTTGAATTGGGTTCTCCATGAATACGCACAGATCCACCTTTCTCTTTTGCTAGATACTCTAGATTACATGCTAACAAATATAGTGCATTGCCATCATGATGAAATGTCTCTATACTTTATGGTAACTACAATGCTTCTCCTTTGCCTCTTCATTTCAATTCATATAGAATTTCCACCATTTCTAATTTCACTTCCTTGCCATTTTTATATGCAAGATGTAATCATAAGTTCATAGTGATTTCCACTCTGTGCACATGGTATGACTACATCTTCTTTATTTGATCTCTTTTATTACTAATGCATTGCATATTATTTGTTATAGATTATATAACTATTTATATTTGCTAATTTAGATATTGTCTGCCAATGAAACATGTTCACCACACTAAAATTTAGATTTTACTTGTGTGTAACTATATCCGAGTCAAACCATTTTAGATGCTAAATATTCTCAGCTATAACAATAGATATCCACAATGCCAAATAGATTTACGATTGCATGTTTCACATGGTGTACAAGCTGCAACTACATTCTATTTATATACAAGGTAAGGCTATATGTCCTATATTCCATCTCTTATTTCACAACTACTAGTCAAATTATTTGTCATAAATGATACAACTGTATATTTTTTTAAAAATGTATAACATTGATTTAAACTCAAGAAAATTCTCAAGTGTTGAAACATTACTTTCATCATTGATCAAAGTGGTGGAAAATTTATCTTCTTGCTCAGGGGTTTGGTGAGATCCCATGAGGCTCCATGACCCAATATGGTGGGGTGGATAGCAGGAGTTCATTTCTTGTGTCCATACTACATCCCATTGTGTGCATAAGGTATGCCTACATCTTATTTATTTGATCCCTTCTATTGCAGGTTCATTGCAAATTATTTATTATAAATTATAGAACTCTTTCTATTTCATATTTTAAATATTGATCTCAACATTGATAATAGTACTAGACAATTTATGTTTTTCCTAAGGGCTTTGTTTGGAGCCCACACTGGTCCATAATGTAATATGGTATGGTGGAGAACCCAATTCACCTAAAGAACCTAGTTGAAGTGAAGAAATTGGTGTTACACCTTATCTAAACAAGGTGTAACACCAATTTCTTCACTTGAATTGGGTTCTTCATTTGAACTAGGTTCTCCACGAATACACATAAACCCACATTTTTCTTTTGCTAGATACTTTAGATAACATGCTAACAAATATAGTGCATTGCCATCATGATGAAATGCCTCTATTCTTTATGGTAACTACAATGCTTCTTCTTTGCCTCTTCATTTCAATGCATATAGAATTTCCACCATTTCTAATTTCAATTCCTTGTCATTTTTATATGCAATATGTAATCGTAAACATAGTGATTTTCACTCTGTGCAAATGGTATGATTTCATCTTCTTTATTTGATCTCTTCTATTACTAATGCATTACATATTATTTGTTATAGATTATAGAGTTGTTTATATTTACTAATTTAGATATTTTCTACCAATGAAACATGATCACCACACTAAACTTCATATTTTACTTGTGTGTGACTACATCTGAGTCAAACCATTTTAGATTGTAAATGTTCTCAACTATAACAACAAATCTCCACAATGCCAAATAGATTTACAATTGCATGTTTCACATGGTGTATGAGCTGCAACTACATTCTATTTATATACAAGGTAAGCCTATATGTGCTATATTCCATCTCTTATTTCACAACTACATCTCAAATTCTTTGTCATAAATGATACAATTGCATATTTTTTAAAATGTATAACATTTATTTCAACTCAAGAAAATTATCAGGTGCTGAAACATTGCTTTCACCATTGATCAAAGTGGTGGACAATGTATCTTCTTGCCCACGGGTTTGGTGAGATTCCACAAGGCTCCCTGACCTAATATTGTAGGGTGGAGAGTAGGTGTTCTTTTCTTGTGTCCATATTGCATCTCGTTGTGTGCACAAGGTATGCCTACATCTTATTTATTTGATCCCTTCTATTTCAGTTCTATTTCATATTATTTATTATAAATTATATACAACTCTTTATATTTTCTAATTTTTATATTGTCTACCAATGACACATGTTCATTGCACGAAACTTCACATTTTCCTTTGATTTTTTCAAAACATACTCAAGCCAAACAATCTTGTTTCACATAAGATAGTAATGTCTTAGTCAATGATCTTTCATCTCAACTTATTTTGATGAGTTATGTGGATTTTTTCATGACATTAGATAATCTATTAATTTAACCTTGCTACAAGGCTTTCCCCCTAGGCTCTATCAACTACTCTTATTTTTTGTTTTGAGTAGTCTCAACTATTAAAACATTTGACCATTAAGGAATGAATTGATAATGGTTTCACTTTCTAATATAATTCTAAAATTGTTGACTTTTGAAATCATAAATGACCTTTGAGAATAATCATAGTGACTGCAAAATCGATCATGATGGCAAAATAAATAATTGTATGCAACATTAATCTCTCAAGATATATTATGATTGCAAGAAAAGGTAGATTTAGAAATAAAATAAAAAATATTGTTTAATTTTTTTATCAATCTACTTTTTGATTAACATCAACAAAATTGTGTGGATGCAATTCTCTTTATTGCTATTGTTTTGCATCAATTATGTAAATATACTTATTTGAAATTTGTATGTCCTATTCCAAACCAATAATATTCTAAGATTTCACATAATTGTATTATCCTTTTGAGATAATGTACATGTATCTCAAGCTTATCTATGCCCTACTGTCTTAGCATAATGGTACTATAAAACAGTTATTAATGATGCCATGAGGATTTTTAGATGTGGTAACTTGATCTTTATCAAACATTACTATGCTTGGCTATTACATACCTTCTTTTACTTGGATGTAGACTGAATTCCATTAGCTTATAGTCTATGTTCTTGTAAAACAACAAATGAAGAACATGCATTGTCCATTGTTGTGATCAAAGGTAGCATTAATGTTCCATATAACACTTAAGATACAACTTATCATTTGAAGAATGTCCCAATACAATAAACATAGGGATTAGTATGTATCAATGTTGTTTGCATCTACTATGACATACATACATATCTACACATATGGGAAATACATTGTACACCACTGCGAACAATGGTGTCATCAATGTTTCATATAACACTTAAAATACAGCTTACCATTCCCTACATGTAGATATATGTTAGTATCCTATGCTCTCTCCCAGATTGTTCTTAGCATGCACCTCTCTAATTCCTCCTATGTTTGTAAACATGCCTACCATTTGTATTGCCCCTTTGCATATCAGCTCATTGTTGCATGTCACTACACACAACTGCTCTAGTTATGAGAAATATAATACTATCAACAAATTAGATTTTTTAGACCTATGAATTATGTAGAAGTTGGTAACAGTCTTTTACATAGGAACATTAGGTTTTGATAGTTCATATTAGTGATGCATTGCTCTTTTTGTGAAATTTGTGTAGCAATTTTGAACATTGATTATCAAGAAAAGTTATGAAATAGTTGTAAAATTAGCATCAAATTTAGACAATAAAAAATGACAAATAAAAAAATATATATGCCAAAAAGGGATCCTAGTAAACAAGTCTCTACATCTAGTGTTACACACCTACAAAATTTATGCATTAAAAATAATATTTTCTTAAGCATGACCAACCTAGCTTTTTAAGGGGTTAGATTTGGGATAAATTAATCAAGCTATATATATGTAAAAGGTGAGATATTATTTATTCCCCTCATCCTCAAAAACAACAAAGAGAGAAGATAAAGAGTTGACATCAAAGAAGCAAGATGACAAATAAATGGGTAAAATAAGAAGAATTAGTAGTATCAAACAATAGACAACAAGAAGTTATCTTGAAATATTTTCTCCTTCAATTCAGTTCATATTTTCGCCTTGCAAGCATGGTTAATCCTTGAAACTTTCTCCAATGGTAGAACCAATGTAGATATCTACCTTGCATTGTTCAAAGGTTTAATTATCCTTAAAGTTCCACTTGGGCTAATCATAAAGAACTTCCCCTTGGCATCATCATTCCAAAATTATGATTAGCATTCAAAAGAAAGGATAAGTTAATGAAGATTTCTACCTCTTTTAGGATACTAAATACTTTGGTAATAGTTAATCTATGTGAAATATCTACCTCACACTTGAAAATTAGTAATAACAACACAAAATTGTGCCTAGGTGCACATAAAAGATGGAAAAACCAATTAAAAAATTCACTTAAGCTTAAAAAGGATGCTAAGTAAACAAAGAAACCTTCCAACCACACTTTTTCTATGACATATACCCTCTTAGTGTGCATAATCTTTACTTGAACCTTGTGTAAGCAATCCTAGCACACATTAGAATAGGCTCAATAAACACAAGGCTTTACCTTTCTTTGAAATTGGAAAAATCAACTCAAAATTTTTCCTAGGTCTCTTGTCCACTTCAACCAAGGAAACATTTGATTTCTCCTTTGAATTAATTTTCCATTCTATTGCATGATCAATTGTGTTTATTTCATATGCATTTTCTTTCTCTATGACCTAGTTTGTTCAATGGCATCTCTCTTAATTTTCTCCTAATAATTTTAAAGAGCTCAATATGAGTTTTGTGAGAGCTAAATGGTTTTTTGTAACACAAAATGTTGATGCTAGTGCATAATCATTTAGATAGCTGAAAAAAAATTAGATCTACCCTATCCATCTTTCACAAGATTTTCCATGGATTCTTCAAAAAATTCTAGTTCACAGTTATTCTTGGCAATAACTACTTTTTTGAGTTAAGTACCATTTTCATTGTATCTATTTACTATGTTTTTCTTTTCACTAGGTAAATCTCATTCATTTGAAACCTTGCTATAAAATTGGATTCTTATATTATCCCAATGGTTGTGTAGATACAATGACCTTCAGATAAGAATTACAAGTTGTAGGAGAATTAAACCTGGTTATTTTGAACAAAATAGTTCCCATACCAAAAGAATAATATTCACTACAAAATTTCTAACTCTCTATTTGAATGAAACACATGCACTGCACTATCGATTACCATCCACTTCCTCAACTTACCATGACCCCTGAGATGCATTTTTCATTTTAAAAAAGAAAAAAATCCAGCCATGTGTTGAGATACTACTTGATTGCAAATATGAATTTGTGGGTCTCTATGGAAAGCATGTGATTATGTGCCACATGGAGCACTAACACAAGACCATAGGGGAAGGATGAAAAAGTATCAATTTCTAATGTACCTGGCTAACATGAAATTAATTGGAAAATCCAATCAGAATATATAAAAATAGTAGTTATGTGCAATGACATGCAATGATGAGTTGATAGGCAAAGGGGAACTCCAAATGATAGGGATGTGTACACACTTAGGAGGAATTAAAAATAGAATACATATATATGCACAAAGGGAATGATAAGCTATATTTTAAGTGCTATATGGGACATCAATGTCACCAATAATCATAGTAATTAGAAATGCCATGTGCAGATTTGGATATATGTCATAGTAGATGCAAACAACATTGTTATATATTAACACATTCATGGAATGATAAGCCATATTTTGAGTGTTATATGGAACATTGATGCCACCATTGTTCGTAGTGGTGGATAATGTATTTCCCCTATGTGCAAATATGTATGTATGTCATAATAGATGCAAACACGATTGATACATAGTGATCCATATGTGTTGTATGGAACATTAATGCAACCGTTGATTGAGATGGAAAAACCCACAAAACACAAAATTTCATAGTAACAAACCCATGCAAAACAATTTCCACAAAACACAAACCATAAATGTAGCAATATTGGTTTTAACAAATAATATAGTCTCTTCTAAACAACACCTTATAGAAGATTGAAACAATATAGCATTTTCAACAACTTATCAAAAATGAAACAATATAGCGTAAGGTAGAAAATGACAATAAACAATGTCTTATGGAAAGAAACATAAACTGTATAACATTAACTATTGTATTGCATTGCAAGCATAGCCACAAAATAGAAGGCATAAATCAAACAATATTGTTTTGAACAATGACCTAGATTAAAAAACCCACAAAATACCAAAATTCATAGTAACATACCTATGGAAAAATAGACTTTTCAATGTTACCATATCGAAAATGGAACAATATAGCCTAAGCTAGAGAACAATAATGAACAATGTATCATGTAAATTAACATAAACTATTTTATTCTATTGCAACCATAGCCACAAAATGGAAACCATAAATCAAACAATATTGGTTTCAACAACAACCCAAATGGAAAGACCCACAAAACATAATAATTCACAAGTTACCCATGCGAAAATTGTATTCTAAGTGTTATATGGAACAATGTTGCCACCATTAATCAAAACAATGGAGAATACATTATCTCAAAAGGATAATACAATTATGTGAAAGCTTATAATATAATTCAAATGGGTATGTGCAGTTCATGATGGGCCAAAAAGTGGCGATATGTAAGTGGTATAATGGCCCAAGTGGTTGAAGGCTTTTTTTTACCCAAAATTGATGAAACAAAAAGGGTTTTAAAGGAGATTCTCAACTTTCCACCAATATAAATTATGTTTTACTTTGAATTTAATAAATAATTATTATTCATTTTCTACTTGAATTATGACTAAATTCTTGATTGATAGGATGATTAATAAACATCTATATCTTTCAAATGGTATCACATTTTTTGAATCCAAAATATGCATCACATTCTATGCTTTGCATACTATAGGATTTAAAAATGAAAATTGAATTTCATGAAGTTTTGACCAAGGTGGTTAGAAATACAAGTTTTTATATTTTTTAAAAGTTGTAATAAAAAATCATAATTAATTATTTACTTCGGAAAAAAAAATACAAACAAATATGCATCACATCAAGACATGAGTCCTCTACTTATATCTAAAATCTTATAAAAGAAATATTATAGTTTTATTGTGGCTAGGGTGGTCAGATAGACACCTACTTCTTATTTTTTCCTTGAAATTTAAGTACTACTACATTGAAATTTCAAATATTCACCAAATAGATTTTAAAAACTAAAAGTAAACCCAGTACTTTAGAAACTACATTCAATTTGCTACAAATTCTATTCTTACATATTTTTGAAATAATATAGATAACTTATTCAAATTTTTACGTCAAGTTGCCTAACTCTGATTTTTCTAATTTTTTTGCCACTTAAGGGCCTATTTTTTCCATGATGATCCTGTACATACCCAAATGTTAAATAACTATATTTACATAATTCATGCACAACATTAAGAATAAAGAGATAATTGCATTTATAGAATATTGTTGAAGATTGATACAAAAATTTTAAACTATATATTTTTATTTTATTTCCAATCATTTTGACTAATTTTTCAGTCAATGATTACTCTCAAAGGTCATTTACAAAACATTACTTCCTCAAAATCCCTATTATGAAATTTGAAAACTCAACAATTTCAGGATCATAAAAGAAATTCAAACCATTATCAATGCTAGGATTGCTGAAAACCAAAAATAAAAGTAGTTGATAGAGCCTTGGTGAGAACCCTATGGCAAGGATAACTTCATAGAAGATATAATGTTGTGAAAAGATCCACAATACTCATGAATATAAGCTAAGATGAAAGATCACTCACAAAGACAATCCTATCTTATGTGAAATAGGATTGTTTGTCTCGAGTATGTTTTGGAAAAATCAAACGGAAATGTGAAGTTTTATGTAATGAATATGTGTCATTTGTAGACAATATGTTAATTAGGGAAAATAAAGAGTTCTATAATTTATAACAAATAATATGCAATCATGTGCAATAAAATGCATTAAATAAATAAGATGTAGGCATACCTTGTGGGTGCAACAGGATATAGTATGAATAGAAGAAAAGAAGGCATGCTTTCCACCCTACAATATTAGGTCATGTAGTCTCATGGACGATCACCAAACCCTTGAGGAAGAACATACATTTCCCACCACTATGATCAATGGTGAAACCAATGTTTCGACACCTAAGATTTTTTACTTAAAATTTGTTATTTTTGGATACTTGACTGTGTTTTAGTATTTTCATCCACAAACAAAAACATAATCAAATATTCCAAAACAACAAATTTTAAGCATTATCGATTGTGGAAATCTCATAGCATTAACCTAAAAAAATTATTTAGTTGAAATCATTGTTATACATTTTTAAAATTATATATGGTTGTATCATTTATGACAAATAATTTGACATGTAGTTGTGAAATAAGAAATGGAATAAAGGGAAAATAACATTACCTTCTGTATAAATAGAATGTAGTTGCAACTTGTATGCCACACAAAACATATGATTGCAAAGCTATTTAGTATTGTGGAGATGTGAAGTTACAATTAAGAACGTTTTCAATCTAAAATGGTTTCAATTAGATATAGTTAGACACTAGCAAAATTTGAAGTTCAGTGTAGCCAACATGTGTCATTGGCACACAATATCTAAATTAGGAAATATAAACAGTTATATAGTTTATAACAAATAATATGTAATGCATTTGCAATAGAAGAGATCACATAAACAAGATGTGGGCATACCTTGTGTAGAGAAAGGGACACAATATGCTTACAATTATAACTCCCATATAATTCTATTTTGGCACTTGAGAATTTTGTTCGGTTGAAATTAGTGTTTTCAATTTTTAAAAGTATATATAGTTCTATCATTTGTGACAAATAATTTGAGATGCAGTTGTGAAATAAGAGATGGAATAAAGGATACATAGTCTTACCTTTTATATAAATGGAATGTACTTGCAACTTAGACACCATGTAAAACTTGTGATCACAAAGCTATTAAGCATTATGAAGATCTATAGTTACAACTAAGAATGTTTGCAATCTAAATTGGTTAGAATCTGATATAGTTAGACACAGATGGTGCAAAGGTGATAGCATTGGAAGTGACATCATTGACCAAAGAAGAGGAAGGTATTGAGAGAAAAATTAAATATAAATGTTATTTGGTCAACCAAGGAAGAGGAAGGAATCCAGGTGTGTCATTGGAGGAGATGAGAAGCATAATGCAAGAATTTAATAGTAACTTATCTTGGTAATCAGCATTAAAGTAGAACTTTGGCTAGCTTGGTAGTAGTGATTGCAACTGCACTATGGAGGGAATGAGAAGGAAGGAAAATTAGGAATAGTGGGAATTCTAAATGCATTGAAATGAAGAGGGAAAGGAGAAGCAATATAGTTAGCTACATAAAGAATACAAACATTTCATCATGATGGGAATGCACACAAATGTTGGGCGCGATCCTCTTCTTTGATTCGAAGTGCACTGTATTTGTTGGAATGTAGTCTAGAGTATCGTTCAAAGGAGAAAGGTGGATCTATACATATTCTTGTTATTTATTTTACATGGGAAAGAGTTGTGAATGTTATTCCTTGCCTTTCTTTAGTTCCAACATCTATTGTAGCTCTCTCTAGTGTCAAGCCTTGAGATTTATGTATTGTAATTACTTAATCCATTATCAAGGGGAGCTACCTTAAGTTGCCCTATGTGATCAGGGGAATGGGGATGGATTTTGGATTGTCTTGATCCCATGTTTGGCCAATGTAGTTTGGGAAGTGGACAACATATTTAGGTAGTTGAGGTGGTTTAGCACCCCTAGCATATACGATAGACTTCACTAAACCCAATGATCCATTAACCAAGCTAGCTGCCACCCAAAGATTTGTTGCTAACATTACTTGTTGGCCAATTACAAATAAGATCTCTTCTTGAAGTTGTTCATCATCACTATAATCAAGTCTATTTTGCTAAGTAGTTTCAACAACACTAATTACAATGGGAAAATTTAACTATTGAAGCATTTTTCTATTGTGCAAGGAAACCAACCTATTTGTTACAAATAAGTGAATAGTTGCATCAAACTATTGGTTTTTCTTAGCTAAAAGAATGGAATTTTTTTTATTCATAAGAGTTTTCTAGTCAGCTTGAGATGCCTGACAATTTCTCATATTTAAAAGGAGTGTACAAAATTGTTGTTGTGTATTTGATTGTCCATGCTAGCGGAAGGTTGTGTCGAGTGTGACAAGAATATTAAAAGATTGTCAAAGAGCCAAGGCTACATAATGAGAAGTGTAGATAGGCATGTCCAAAACAGGTGGCAACTATGCTAGGTCACCCACAAGTATAACAAAGGAACCACCAAATGGCTGCATATGTCTAGCAAGAAACACTTGCCACAATTGACTATCTTTTTTTCATAATAAATTGGGCCCCAAGAAGCTCATTTCATCAATTAAGATGTACTTAATATGTTTGAAGTCCTCTTGAAATATGGTCAATGGTTGTCCTTTTAGCATATTCATATCTCTAATTGGTATCTAGAGAGCTATATGCAATATGGAGGCACAAATATTGTAGGCAGCCACCTCTGTTGGTGCCAAATCAAGCAAAGGATTCATTCTCTGATTCAGCGATGTATTTAGTGTTCTTCAGATATTTTCCATAAGAAATGATTTATCTATACCAACAGTTCCTTGAATGATCATACATAACGGTGATGATGAAGATGGGCCTAGATAGTGTTGTTCAATGATATTTAGAGCATTATTTTGTTTAGGAGATAGTTGATGACAAAGTATTGGTGCAACTAGTGGGCAAAGAGAGTCTTCAACTATGTGCAATTTACTTTTTGAGATGAACTCTTCAACAAAATTATGTAGATTCTCTAGAACAAGGTTTGTGTCCCACTTGTGATTTAGATCGACGTCCCATATACCTAATAGTTGCAAATGGTCAAAGCAAACATTGTTTGTAGCACAAAGACAAGAAAGAAACTCCCATTCGTATTTATCTATGGGAGATAGATACTAGGTGTTATCAATATCACTATCATCTTCCTCTTCATTGGTGGGGGGAGCAATAACTATATTGGCATGCCAAGGATGATAGCTAGTTACATGAAATAGCTTCCAATTCTGTGCTATTCTAACTCTAGTGAGGCCTATGTCTGCTTTGACATTTTAGAAAGGCTTGTATAGTAGCAATTCTGACCAAAAAAATGTTTCAAAGGTATCACTATGCTCCAAGGGGAAAACTTTAATATTGGGTAAACAATGATGATAGTAGGTTATAGTCGGGAATGCCAACCCCCACCTTAGCAATTTTGTTGATATATATACATTTGTGTAGATTGAATAAGGGATATAGTCTCCATTTTAGGTGGTCTTTGTAGGTAACAATGAATATAACAACTTGCAAGCTCATCACCATTATCAGTTATTTTCAAATGATGGAATGTCCACCTACCGACGTTCAAAGATAGGAAATTCCAACTTGAGATGATAAGGGGAAACTTTTGTAGCATATGGCATCTTTCTTTTGCATGAATGTCACGATGTGCAACAAAGTTCATCATAATTTTTTCATAGGAAAGAAACACTTTATCTGTAGATGAATTTTTATTTGCAAGCCTCTACAAGATATCAATATAGCTTTCAAACTTTGATGCATATTTGGAAATGTATTTTAGCACAATTTTTCTTGACAAGATTGGCTAGCAATCAACGTTTGCTCACCAGATTGCAAGCATCTCAGGGTTGTGGATATTAACACACTAATAATTTCTTGCTAGCTTATAGTATTTTTTTGATTCACTATCAATTACCAGTGGATGGTCCCACAATATTGTTTTACAATTTTTGGCCAAACTAGACACTAAAATAATGTTTTTTAACTAAATCTTCACTTTTGGGCACCTATAGCGACTAAACCGTGAGGAATATGCAGATGATGAAAACTAGAGTTTTCTAAAAAATATTCTTTAGATTCTAAATATTTTTATTTCAAAACTTTTGGAATCATATTGCACTTATTTTTCCATCTCCCTCGAAAACTAGTTTTTTTCTTCAGAAAACAACATTTTTAAAAAAGTGATGCTCACCATATAACACAACTTTTTTTCCATGAAGGTTAAATTTCTAATTCTTTCAAATTTAGATTTGTAACTCTGATATCTAGTGCTTCCACTTGGTTAGATAGCTTTTTATTGAATATTTTTTCTTTAATCAAATTTCAAAGTCAAACCAATTACAATTTAGACATAGCGCGACCGTATAACATGTAACTTTTTTGGTATGTATCAAAATTCAATTTAATTTTTTTGTTGGATCAAGGACTTAATTATCTAGTGTAATCATATTTTTCAAAAAAAAAAAGTTACAATCTTCTATTTTTCCACATGTGCTGAACATAAAGTTTGATTTTCGATGGAAAACCTACATCCACAAGGAATAAAAAATAAATATAATAATTAAATTAAATTTATTTAAAATTATACTTTTTGGGAAGATTATAATAAGGACTACATACAAAAATTAAATTTTAAATGAATTCATTTGATCCCCCAAAAAGTAAATCAAAAGTTGTTTTTTATCAACATTTTGATAGATGTAAAGGAGACTTCATTATAGGTATGGTTTAAAACTAGTGGGGTTCTATCAAAGGGGGTTTGATCTAAGGTAGTTTGATCAAACTCTCTTCAATTGGAATTCTTTAAATGAAAATTTTAAAGGCTTAAATCATTATATTTTCTAAAAATATGTAATTTCAGCAAAAATCAGAATCTCCCAGAAACTGTAAAGCAATTTTGTCAAATCAACCCAATTTTAATGATGGTTGTGCATTTCACGGAGCTTTGTAGAGACATTGTGATTGGTGGCCCTTTTTCCTAAGGAAAATTTATTGAGTACACTTGGTATGCTTTTGTACCATGTTCAACAACTATTCGTAATTCACCATTCAATCCATGCTAGAAATTTGTGGACTATCAAGAAAACACAGGTCCTCCAAAGAAGAGTGGTGGACTCTTGATATTAGTTGCTCTAGGGAATGAGGGTTCCATGCTAAAACATAGCGATTGCAAAAAAAAAATTCCTACTAAAGCTCATGTGGGTTGGACCAATCAAGCATGTCCACATTCAAGGAAGTTGGAAGCCACATGAAACCATTTACACTTGTGTTGATCCACAATGTTTCCACTCATACCTAGACCAGTAGTCCTTTATATGGAAAAACCTCTCAATAACCTCTTCACAGAAAGTGGTGAACTACAAGTGCATGTACAAGGATGTTATGTGCAGGTTATGGATTGCATTGTTAGTTAAGAATCTTCAGGAGTATGGCATATGCAATTGGGAATGAGGATCAACTACCCTATGGAAATTAGGCTATTTTGTGTTTGCAGAGCTCAAAGTGAAGAAGGGAGTTGGTGTGCCAAGTTGGTGGATCATTGTTGCAAGCTCTTGTTGGCACTTGCCCCAATATGATCAAGTCCCTCGTAAAGATGGACCAAAGTGAACAAGCTATTTTTCTATCTAGATGTTTGGTGCATCTCAAATTAATTGTCATAAAGCAACAACATACTTTGGTATCATTTCTTCCAAGTTTGTTTTTCTGAAAACAAAAGCCGATTGTTGGCTTTGATGTCTCATTACAGATTATAAAGGTAATATCTAAATCTGAAATTTTGCACAAATCTATTATCATAGTATCTCATCAAGTACAATGCATATTCATGTAAGTGAATTTGCATGCTTCTTGATTGTAGGGGAATTATTGTTCTAGTGGGGAACAAGGTAGGAAATGCCATGCTTAATAACCCTTTTGTATTATGTTAATTTATAGGGTTAGAATTTATCTCAGGCCAAGGAATAGTATCTTGACTAATGTCTTCAATCTACAAGGCATCTCTAATTGCCTACAATTCTTGGGGAGGGTTGGGCATCAATGGAATAAATGATGATGAGTCCTCAAGCTCGACTTCCTCATCCACAACACTTTCTAGAGTTGACACTGGTTCAGCTATGTTATGTGTTAGTTCTTTCATTATGTGTAGAAGATTGGAGATGTCAGTACTTATAGTAGGCAACAAATTTAAAGCATCACAATCAATTGCAACATCACTAGAGTATGGATTATTCTTAATTTTGTATATTAATGCAGCCATGATATTATGTTTGTGAACATAGCAATCATAGTTCACCCCCTAAATGCCAGTTCTTTGAATAATGACTACTTCAATATCATGTAGGCTACATGGTAAAAAAGTTGCAATATCCATGATGTCTTGAGGGAAGCTTATAGTATGGCCACTATATTTGTATTGGCCTCATCTAGTGTGGGTCACTTGCAAAACTAGAGCAACTCTAGCTATAAGCATTTCTTCAACCTAAGTAATCTTTGCAAGGATAGGAGACTGTGGTCCTAGATCCATCTTGTTCACTAAATTGAATCTATGGACACCCTTTTCAAGAGCACAATGCAAACATACAACATCCATGTTGGATGCTCACACTTTCATGTCGACATAACTTTCCTTGCAAACACTACAAACTTTAAAATCAAGCAAAGCATCAATGTGATGATGGAAGGGCTGCATTGCAATGTGAAAATAATCTCAAAAAATGCTACTAAAGTGGTGGGGGGATGATCATGTGGATGGAAATCCATGCTCGAAAAGGGTTTGTTGTGGTCTATAGCTGCCTATTGTTGAGGTACCTTCACTAGGAAGGTTGTGCGGAAGCTAGGAAGGGATGGGGGTTGTGGGACTATAGAAGTGAGCATGTTCTTCTAATGAGCCCAGAAGCAATTGTGGTGCGCCCACTTGATCATGTGGTGCCAAAAAAGGATGAACTATAGTGGCTCTTTGTTGCAAGTATTTGGCTCAACGACTCACACAAATCTAGTCTCTATGGCACACATAATAAATTTGGTTTCTTTGGCATTTTGCTACCTATTTTTAGTCCACACATGATGTAGGGCTAGAACTTGAACAAGGCTCAAGACCCTACAACCATAACATGAGGAAAATAATAAAATTATTGCAAACACCAACTTAAAGAATAATGGTATAACTAAAGAGGTCAAGCCAATCGAATATGAAACAAAATATCCAAAGGTAGAGAGAAACACTCAAAAATGCCCTATGGAAAAGAACATAAACTATATAACATTAACTATTTTACTGTGTTGCAACCATTGACACAAAATAGAAGCCATAAATGAAACAATACTATTTTGAATAGTGCCCAAGATGGAAACCAACAAAATAGAAGAATCCACTGTAACAAAACCATGCACACAAAAAGGTAAACCAACACATGCACTAATTCTTTGTTTCAACAGTTCCTTATGGAGAACAACCAAAGCATACATATATGCATATGTATATGTAAATGTATCTATCCATATGTAATGTATTTTTGATCGAGAGTGTAATGAAGGGAAGGTACAATGCATGTTTTAATGGAGAATGTAATGCCACTGCTACTTATTCTTATGTATTGTTCCTTCCTCCATTCCACTCTCCATCTAAAATAGCTTCACTTTCTTGGTTGTATATGCATATATACATATACATATGCATATGCATATACAAAGACAAAGACAATAATGTGCCTACAAACACAAACTTAAAGATGAACAATGTAGCTAAAAGTAAATAGGTATTATAAAATGAAACAAAAAAAAGGAACGCTTGCTCTCCACCCTACCATATTGGGTTGTGGAGCCCCATGGGCTCTCACCAAACCTCGAAGAAAGAACATACATTGTCCACTAGTTCAATCAATGACGAAACCAAAGTTGCTTATTACACCCAATATAGAACCTATCATTCTAAGAGTTCTTTTTTGAGGCTGGAAGGAATAATAGCCAAGCTGTCACAACTGACATCATGCATTCGCTGCATATGTAGGAATTTACTACTTGAAAATATAAAGCCCTACACAAAAATAAAATAAAATAACAAAACCTGCATGTGCACAATTTTTTTTTCCAACAGTACCTTATG
Source organism: Sequoia sempervirens (assembly GCA_007258455.2). NCBI lineage: Eukaryota > Viridiplantae > Streptophyta > Pinopsida > Cupressales > Cupressaceae > Sequoia > Sequoia sempervirens. The sequence goes on from VDFB02000013.1 coordinate 120,124,432, forward strand.
GAGAACAACCAAAGCATACATATATGCATATGTATATGTAAATGTATCTATGCATATGCAATGCATTTTCCTTGGAGATTGTAATGAATGGAAGGCATGAAGCACTCTTTAAAGGAGAGTGTAATGTTGTTGTTTCTTATGGTTATGCATCGTGTCTTCCTTCATTCCAGCCTCCATCTAAAAAAAATCACGTTTTTGATTGCACATGCTTATATACATATACATATACATATACATATGCATATATTATGATGAAAAAAATAAAGTGCTTGTATACACCAACTTAAAGACCCACAGTGTAGTTAAACAACAAATAGAAAATCTAAAATGAAACACAAGAAAACAAGGTTTTCACTCCACCCTACGATATTGGGTCATGGAGCCCCATTGGCTCTCTTGAAACCCTCAAGAAAGAACATACATTGTCCACCACTTTGATGAATGGTGAAACCAATATTTCTTATTACACTTAATATACAGTCTATCATTCTAACAACTCCTTTTGGAGGCTGAAAGAAATAATAACTAAAAAGGTGTATCGAACTTGAAATAGCTATATATTGGTGATTTTTTTTTTTGCAAGAGCATATGTAGGCATTGCATGCATTGGATGCATTTGTAGGAATCTATTGTGTTGATATATATTGTTGAAGAACCCAGTTCAAGTGAAGAACCCAATTCAAGTGAAGAAATTATTGTTATACCCTATTTAGATACCGATAAAATCTCAGGTGTGTTGATGACTATCATTTTATTGGTGTTGTATATTTCCTATATGTGTTTTGGCTAGGGTTCTTGTCCTTGAAAGTCTCTTGCTATGTAAACAAAGTGTAACAACAATTTACTTACTTGAATTGGGTTCTTCAGTTGAACTGGGTTGTCTAGTAATATGCATAGATCTGCCTTTGTCTTTTGGTAGGTACTCTAAAATACATGCCAACAAATACGGACCGACATCATGCATTGGATGCATATGTAGGAATTTGCTACTTGGAAGTGTACACACGCAAAAAGTATGTGTATAAATATATGTAGGTGACATTAGATGTAGACAATATACATATATAGATGAACATAAACTTACATACATACTAGAACATGTGATGAATAAGGAAATCAAATTTCAACCTTCAAAGAAGGTTGTAATCCTTGTTCATAGATTTGATAGTAGGTAAATCCATAGAAGAACACCCAACAATGCCTTATTAAAAATTGTGAAGATTGTCGCTACCCCTTCTGACATTTTAAATGGAAAGCGTTATTACAACCATAGAAACTACACATAAACCATACAACAGCTAATGTTGATGGCAAGAGGGTGAGCTTCTATGAAGGTGCAAGTTCGACCATGCATTTTGAGATTTCTATGAAGGTGGTTGGAGGTTATTTTGTGTTTTTTGCATGGGGAAATGATTCCAAAAGCAATACAAAAGTCTTGGTAATGAAACTATTGATTAGAGTGATGGACAATGTATGTATGTCATGGAAAATGCAAACAACATTGATTCCATAAGGAATTGTTGATTATTGTTCTCTAGCTTATAGTATAATGTTTTATTTTCGATAAGAGACCATTGAGAAGGATATATTGTTTCATTTTCGATAAGGTACTATTGAGAAAAGACTATTTTTTCATAGGTTTGTTACTGTAATTTTTAGTTTGGTGCCACCATTAATCGCAGTGATGGACAATGTATTTTCCCTATGTGAAGATATGTATGTATGTCATAGTAGATGTAAACAACATTGAAACATAGTGAACCCTATGTTTATTCTGTTGGGACATTCTTGGAATGATAAGTTGTATTTTAAGTATTATAGGGAAGATTGATGCCACCATTGAACTATCTTTAGGAACTCACATGTAGCAGCAATATACGCTACACTTAGCCAAAACAAGAAGATTAAAACTATAGACATCAAAATAAAAAATTGTGGGAACCTCCAGTTGCATGGGTTTCCCCTATTGTGTGAAATTTGGTCAGAATTTTCATTAGTCATCTCATTTTTTAAGCCTTTTGGCACTTGGATTCCAGTCGAGAAAAAGGTGGTGGATATTTTTTTATTTTTAAATTAAAAGTGTTTTGCATGTATCGAGAGAGAAGGCCAACAAAACTAAATGTTGGTTGGAATCAACATTAATTGTTGTATGGTTTCTTTGTGGTGATAATGTTTGCAAAGTAATAAAATAGTCCATGTTCTTCTTGAAAGATAGTTTTTATTTGTCTAAACCTTAATAAGGATTTTTTACAATGGGAGGTTGTTTATTAAGTGTTAGATGAAATATTGATGAAATCCTTATTGAGGCCTAGAAAAATAACAACTACCCTTGAAGCCATACAAAAATAGCCAACAATGCCTTATTGTGAAGAACACCAACTATTTTATCGCTTTTTGACCATTCCCACTGGATAGAAAGCATAGATCAAATAATTTATTTGAGGCCATAGAACAACAATCAACATAAATAAATTTCTTTACAGAGAATAGCATAAACTATTTTATTACTTTTGAAAAACAAGAACAATTTCAATAAATGCACTATGCTGCTCTCAAATAGGAAAACTACAACTATCAATCAAAACATATGCACGCATTCTTTTGTCAATAGTTGCAACAATTTTGGATAAACGTACATAGGGAAGAGTGATAGGTAGGGTTGGATGGAACACTCACTATTCCATGCTCTAGGTCTCACCTTAGCAAACCCCTTTGGTGTCTTTCTCCACCACCTTAACCTATAGGCACTAATGCTTGTTAGGCACCCCTAGTTCTCCTGGCCAACCCTACTATCATCTCCATTTCCCTAACCAAGCCAATCTTGGTGCTCTCTCCGCCATTATTTCCTTAGCCCTTAATATTCTGAAAGGCTAGCTAAATCTCCAACCTTCACTAATTCAATGCAGTGGTGTGTGATGTCTCACATGGCTTCAAAACCTTCCCCTTTGGGTTCTTGATCATCCACCAATCTCCATTTCTCCATCGCTCTCACCAAACCCTCTTCTAGGGTTTAAAAAGGCTACTAGCCTTGAGCCCCAATTAGGCCTCCTAACCCGAGAAAAGTGGATTAATCTCCAATCTCCCTAAAGAACATCATAATATTCCCATGGGGATCTTGGTTCATTTTCCTACCTCTCAAATATTTTTGAGGTTATAGTCCTTCACTGTCCGTACAAAGGCGTAACCCTCATTTTGTAAGAATTAGGGCTTTTTAGGCCATTTCCTGACCACACAGTGAACTGTCAGCTTTTCCCAATCACCAAATGGACTGGTGAAACTGCTTCCTTCAAGAAAAACCTTTGTAAGGTCTCCTGTATCCACCACACACCTTGGTTTGCCAGGGAATTGACACCCCTGCAACTTAGTGCTTGTTTTTCACTATCTTTCCTAACAGGGCACAGTCAAGCTCACCTAGGAGAAGACTTTTCCCATGATACTTTGCCTCCTAAAAACTCCTAAACCTAAACTATTTATAGGCATGGAGCTTAGCCTCAACCCCCATGGACTATACACCAGGTATAGTGGAGGACAGAGGTCTAAGACTCCATGATTTGTAGCTTGCCAGTCTGATTAGCTATGAAAAGAAACAAAATTAACTAAGAACAAAGCTAGAAAATGATGAGATAACCTAAATAATGACTACACAAAGCTTGTAAGATAATTATCACACATGCCACACACTGCTCAGTGCCTGGAACCCTCCATTAACACCCTAAAAGTGCTAAAACCTTGAAAATTACAAGAACTTCATTATTTTTCCATATAATCTACAAACTCCAAATGATAAAAAGTTTTTCCAACCTCAATTCTAGTTCGAGGTCCACCTTATAAAGATTCATAAATTGGTTACTTCTCACCTTGGTCGGACATAACCACCTCATTAGGCCAAAATTGCACAAATGCAACATTTTGGGCTTTATTTCCAAACCCTAGTGAATCCTGGTGGAAGCAAGTTGTGAAACTCATCAATTATACTATAAGCTACTGATCAACCTACCTCCTAACATGTTCTAAAACTTCTAACTCAAATCTAAATGGTCAACATGACCTTAAAGCATTAAAACCACAAAATTTCATCCTAGGCTCACAAATTTGCCTAGTGCTACCTAATACTTCCTAGGTGCTCCTGCACCATTCTCACCCTCTCAGCCCAAGCACTAAGGAATGGAAGGAGAGACCAATGATAGGTCAATACCAAGCTTCTTGAACTGATCTTCTTGTACCCATGTGGCTTTTGATTCATGCTTGTTCTTCCACTTGATAATGTGCTCCATGTACACCTTGTGCCTTGTAGACTTTTGCACTCTGGACTCCAAGATCTTCTATGCCTAGGGCTTGTCTTGATTAGGTGAGGATATATTGTTGATTTCTTTGAAGATCTACTTACTATTCAATTCCACATCGTTGACTGATCCCTTGTACTTGATCAAGTCAGCTATATTGAAAACTGGTGAGATTCCTAGATCGGTAGGTAACTCCACCTTGTATGCATTCTTGCCATACTTGGCCAATACCTTGCATGGACCCACTCTCTTCATTTACAATTTGGTTGATTTACCCTTCTGCAACCTTGATTTGTTAAGGTGGACCATGACATAGTATCCTACTAAAAATTGCACATCCTTCCTTGACAGATCTACCTTCTCCTTAAACTTTTGTGTAGCCTTGGTGATTATCTTCTTCACCTGCTCCTGAATCTCTTTCATGGTTTGACTAAAGTCCTCTACATGTCCACTTCTATGTTCCATAGCTCTAAGATCTCTGAGCTCACATATGCCTCTTGGGTGCATCCCATACACAACTTCAAAAGGACTCTTCCCTGTGGTCCAGTTCACACTATCATTGTAAGCATACTCATCTTGTGAGATAACCATATCCCATGTCTTTCCATACTCCTTATTTAGGCACCTTAGAAGGTTACCTAGCACCCTGTTACCCACCTCTATTTGACCATCTGTCTGAGGATGGTAAGCTGATCCAAAAGACAGGTTGGTACCTAATCTACTCCATAGAGTCTTCCAAAAATGACTCATGAACTTCACATCCCTGTTTGAAACAATGCTCAAAGGAAATCCATGGATCCTTACAACTTCCTTGAAGAAAAGATGAGCTATGTAGCTAGCTTCATAAGTAGTTTTGCAGGGAATAAAATGACTCATTTTGCTAAATCTGTCCACTACTACATAGGCACTGTCAAAACTAGTCTTGGTCTTAGGAAGGCATACCAAAAAATCCATGCTTACACACTCCCATGGTCTGTTAGGAATGGGTAGGGGTTGATATAGACCAGCATTACTAGCTCCTTCCTTAGCTTTCATACACACAACACATTGTTCCACATACTTTCTAACATCTCTTGCCAACTTGGGCCCATAATAGAATCTTTGCTTTACTTCTAAAGTCTTGTTGATGCCAAAATGTCCACTAAGACTTACATTATGCTTTTTGTGAATGAGATTTCCCCTCATTGACCCTCTTGGAACACATAACTGATTTCCTTTAAACAATAACCCATTTTGCAATGTATACTTTGAGTATTGGCTATGGAAATGGTTCTCAAAGTTAGAACATACCTTATAGACCTCGAAAAAGTCTTCATCTTCCCCATAGAGATCTTTGAAACTGTCAATCCCTATGCTCTTCACTTGTATCTCTTGCACTAACAACAACCTCCTGCTCAATGCATCTGGTGCTTTGTTTAGCTATCCTTTCTTGTGCTTGATGGTGAAGGTAAAAGCTTGGATGTATTCCATCCATTTCAAATTCCTATTACTCAACTTCTCTTGAGTGTTGATATAGCTAAGTGCTTGGTTGTCAGTAAAGACTACAAATTCCTTGGGTAGAAGGTAATGCCTCCATTTCCTAAGTGACTGAACCAAAGCATAAAGTTCTAAGTCATAGGTTGAATACTTCTTCTTTGCTTCATTGAGCTTCTCACCAAAGAAGGCTATAGGCCTTCCCTCTTGACTTAGCACTCCTCCTACTGCCACTCCACTTGTGTCACATTCCACAGTGAACAATTTGTCTAAACTAGTTAATAAGAGAATTGGTTGAGTTGCCACCTCTTGTTTCAGTTTCTCAAACCCTTTCTCAGCTTCTCGATTCCACACAAACCTAGTTTTTAAACCACCCTTGATTGTGTCTAGAACTAGTGCATATATGCTACTAAAGTTCCTTATGAATTTTCTATAAAATTCAGCCAATCCATGAAAACTTCTTACATCTATCCCTATGGTTGGAGTAGGCCAGTTTAGGATGGCTTCCACCTTGCTTGGATCCATCTTGAATGATCCTTTGGATACTAAAAAACCAAAATATACAAGATCTTGCTTAAAGAACTCACTTCTCTAGATTGATTGCCAACTTCTCCTCTTGCAACCTTCTGAGAACCAACTCCACATGTTTCAAATGCTCTTCTGCTGCCTTGCTAAATATGAGGATGTCATCAAGATACACTACCACAAATATCCCTGTAAAGTATTTAAGTACTTCATTCTTGAGCCTCATGAATGTGCTAGGGGCATTAGAGAGGCCAAATGGAATCACTCTCCATTCATATAACCCATCATTTGTCTTAAATGCTATCTTCCACTCATCACCATCCTTAATTCTACTATGATGGTATCCACTCTTGAGATCCAACTTTGTGTAGTATTGAGCTCCTCCAAGACAATCCATTAAGTATTCAATTCTAGGAATAGGGAACCTATACCTAATGGTGATCCTATTTATTGCTCTAGAATCAGTGCATAACCTCCATTTACCTCCCTTCTTGGTTGCTAAGACTACTAGTACTACACATGGGCTGATGCTCTTTTGAATCAATCCTTGATCCAACAACTCTTGCGCTTGCCTAGCTACCTCTAGATTCTGATAAGGTGTAAGCTTATAAGCTGCTTTGTTGGGAAATGAGGCTCCAGGTATGAAGTCAATTTGATGACTTATGGTTCTCTTTGGTGGTAGAGTTGTAGGTGCACCATCACTTACAATGTCCTTGAACTGATCCAACAACTTTAGGATTGATTCAGGTATGACTGTCTTTTCAGCCTTGTCTTCTTCTTTAGGTTGTAACATAACCACATATCCTTCACCCCCTTGATGTAGGTTGTTAAAGAACTCTTTACCACTACTCAACAAGACACTAGGTGTCTTTAACTATCCTTCTTCCTCTTCTATCAGTGACTACAACTTAAATGTCTTCCCATCCTTCTTGAAAGAAAGGGTGTTCTCTTTTCCATCATACATGACACTTTTGTCATACTACCATCGTCTACCCAATAGTAGATGGCATGCATCCATGAGTAAAACATCACAAACTAACTTGTCTTTGTACCCTCCAATGGAAAACTCCGCCGTTGCTCATTCACTGAAACACTCTTCCCTTTGTTGAGCCATGTGACCTTGTAGGGGTTAGTGTGGGGTACCTTCTCCAATTTCAGTTTCATTATTGCCTCCTCTAAGATAATATTGTCTGTTGAACTTGAATCTACTATGACCTTGCATACTTTACCAAGTATCTTGCACCTTACTCTAAATAGAGCTCTCCTTTGTTTTGGTTCTTCCTTGATCAGTTGTCTGATCAAAACCCTACTGAACATCAGATTCTCTCCCACCTCAGATTCAATGTGACTGACCTCAGATGACTTAGGACTCATGATCTCCTCTTGTGCATAAGCCACTCTCTTCTCATTGATTGATGAGGATGCTTTCTCTGGGCACCTATAAGCAGGATGACCTACTTGTCCACTATGGTAGCATTTCATATTTGCAAAGTATGAATTGCTCCTGCCTGCTCCTCTTCCTCTGTTTGAACCTCCTTGAGGTCCTCTACCTCTGTTATACCCTCCTCTAGAAGGTGTTTCATTACCAAAATCTATGGATTTAGCCTCTCCTTGGTTTCTTTGGTCATTTCCTCTACCTTGGTAGCCACCTCACTATCCTCTTTGATGTCTTTGATCTTTTCCTTTACCTCTACCCTTAGAAGCCCGGTCTTGTTCCTCTTGCTTCTTTCCTCAATCTTAATAGCAAATTGATAGCATTGGTGCACTATCTTGGGACTTAAGAGAGTCATCTCTTCTTGGATGTTCCATTTCAAACCGTTAAGGTATCTAGCCACCTTGAGACTCTCATCCTCTGTCACATTAGACCTCATGCAAATTTTTTGAAACTCCTCAATGTAAGTGTTTACATCTTGGTCTCTTTGTCTCAAGCTCTATCTTTTCTTGTGTAACTGAATCTCAAAGTCATCTAGCATGTATGCTTCTTTTACTTTGGCAACCATTCCCTTCCAAGTAGTTATAGGCTACTTACTTTCTTTTTCCCTCTCTATCTGAATGAACTTCCACCATGTCAAGGTAGAACCTCTTAGTCTTGACTTTGCCACCTTTACCTTTTATGCTTCAGTGACTCCATCACATTCAAAATGGTTTTCCATCCCCTCTATCCAATCAATAACTAAATAAACTTCCATTTTTCCACTAAATAGTGGCATGCCTTCAAGTGCCTTCCCACTGAAAGCCTTCAATGCCTTCAAGAAAGGCTCCTCTTTCAAAACAGGGTTAGGTTCAGGGGTCTTGTCTTCCTTTGCAACCTCTTCTTCCTTTAGTATCCTTCCTTCAAATTGCATGCTCCTCACTGCTTGTTCAAGTTGGGATATTTTTTCCCTCAATAGTTTATTGTCTTCCTCCTGCTCATCAACCATCTTGGCAAATTCTGTATTTGTCACCATGATGGAAGAATCACTAGACTCAACCTCAAACATACAAGATTCTTCCCAAATCTTTAACTTGCTCTAATACCAATCTGATAGGGTAGGGTTGGATGGAACACTCACTATTCCATGCTCTAGGTCTCACCCTGGCAAACCCCTTTTGTGTCTTTCTCCACCACCTTAACCTATAGGCCCTAATGCTTTTTAGGCACCCTTGGTTCTCCTAGCCAAACCTACTATCATCTCCATTTCCCTAACCAAGCCAATCTTGGTGATCTCTCTGCCATTCTTTCCTTAGCCCTTAATCTTCCTAAAGGCTAGCTAAATATCCAACCTTCACTAATTTGATGCAGGGGTGTGTGATGTCTCACATGGCTTCAAAACCTTCCCCTTTGGGTTCTTGATCATCCACCAATCTCCATTTCTCCATCGCTCTCACCAAACCCTCTTCTATGGTTTAAAAAGGCTACTAGCCTTGTGCCCCAGTTAGGCCTCCTAACCTAAGAAAAGTAGATTAATCTCCAATCTCCCTAAAGAAAATCACAATATTCCCATGGGGATCTTGGTTCATTTTCCTACCTCTTAAATATTTTTGAGGTTATAGGCCTTCACTGTCCATACAGAGGCGTAACCCTCATTTTGTAAGAATTAGGGCTTTTTAGGCCATTTCCTGACAACACAGTGAACTGTCAGCTTTACCCAATCACCAAATGGACTAGTGAAACATCTTCCTTCAAGCCAAACCTTTGTAAGGTCTCATGTATCCACCACACACCTTGGTTTTCCAGAGAATTGACACCCCTACAACTTAGTGCTTGTTTTTCACAGTCTTTCCTAATCGGGCATAGTCAAGCTCACCTAGGAGAAGACTTTTCCCATGATACTTTGCCTCCTACAAACTACTAAACCTAAACTATTTATAGGCATGGAGCTTAGCCTCAACCCCCATGGACTATACACCAGGTATAGTGGAAGACAGAGGTCTAAGACTCCATGATTTGCAGCTTGTCTGTCTGATCAGCTATGGAAAGAAACAAAACTGAATAAGAACAAAGCTAGAAAATGATGAGATAACCTAACTACTAACTACTCAAAGCTTGTAAGATAATTTTCACACATACCACACACTTCTGAATTCCTGGAAGCCTCCATTAACACCCTAAAAGAGCTAAAAACTAGAAAATTACAAGAACTTCATTGTTTTTCCATATAATCTGCAAACTCCAAATGATACAAAGTTTTTCCAACCTCAATTCCAATTCGAGGTCCACCTTATAAAGATTCATAAAGTGGTTACTTCTCCCCTTGGTCAGACATAACCACCTCATTAGGAAAAACTTGCACAAATGCAACATTTTGGGCTTTATTTCCAAATCCTAGTGAATCCTAGTGGAAGCAAGTTGTGAAACTCATCCATTCTACCATGAGCTACTGATCAACCTACCTCCTAACATGTTCTAACACATCTAACTCAAATCTAAATGGTCAACATGACCTTAAAGCATTAAAACCACAAAATTTCATCCTAGGCTCACAAATTTGCCTAGTGCTACCTAATACTTCCTAGGTGCTCCTGCACCAAAGAGCCATGCCAAGCAACAATAATTTTTTGTGGAGAAGTTTCAGTATAGGCCTAAAAAAAATCATAATGACCTTATGAAAAAAATAAGAATAGGAATGAATATATATGAGTGTTGTCTACATCTGATTTCACATACATACATATTTGCACATAGGGATGATTGTTTTTGTCTCTAATTTGAAAAAAAACACATATCTACACATAGGGAAAGTAAAATAAGAAACAAAAAAAGAAGGCCTACTCTCCACCCTGCCTTATTGGGTCATGGAGCCCCATAGTGATAGGGTAGGGTTGGGTGGAACACTCATTGTCCCATGCTTTGGGTCCTTGTTCTCAAGAACTCCTAGGTGACTCTCCCACCTTAACCTTTAGGTCCTATCTAAGGTATAGATACCCCTGGTCCTACTGGCCAACCCCACTATCATCACTCTTCCATTCCACCAAGCCAATCTTGGTGCCTTGCAACTATCTCACCCTTGACCCTTACTCTTCCCTAAAGGCCAATTACTCCCAACATTCTGTTAGGTTCTTGCAAGGGTGTAGAGATGTAGTAAAAATCTTCATAGCAACCTATTAGGGTTCTTGATAAATCACTAGACTCCAATTCTCCATCGCTTCCACCAAACCCTCTCCTAGGGTTAGAAAAGGCTACAAGCACTAGAGCCCCAACTAGGCTTCCTAACTCGAGAAAAATGGAGAGTGTGCCCAAATTCTCCAAATGAATCCAAATATTTTCTTGGGATTCATGGTACCCTTGCCCAAACCTTGAAGATTTTTGGGGTTTGGAGCCTCCACTATCCGTACACTACTCCAACCCTTAACTTAGCAAATTTAGGCTTGTTTTAAGCTAGTTTCTGACCTCCTTGAGATCAGTCAGTTTGTTTGCCACTTCTTGGTCTATGTTAAGCCTCCTTCTTGTTACCAAGCCTCTCCAAGGTAATCCACATCCTCTCCACATTGTGGTTCACTAGGAGATTGGCACCCCTGCAACCGTAGTGCTCTGCACTCTTTGATTGTCCTAGTTGGGCACTACCAAGCTTGCCTAGGAACAGTCTTTTGCTATGGATTCCTGACTCCTAAGGACTCCTACCTCTACCTTATGTACAAAAATGGAGTCTAGCCTCTGTTTCCAAGAACCCATACACCAGGTACAAGGGAAACATGGTCTAGAGCTCCATCTCTGCAAGTCTGACAGTTAGAAAAAAATTGCAAGAAATGAATTAACCTAAAAAAAAAATGCTTGAACTGATGCAACAAGATAACTACTGAAATAAGCAATGCCTGAAAAGGAATTACACTACCTACTCTACTCTCAACATCTGATCAAACCATCAATGCATCAATCCAAAACCATAAACCAGAAGATGTTCTTCAATATCATAGTCTTAATTGCACTCCATGAAATTATTACAAATCTAAAACCAACCCTGCTCTCAACTTGAGCAACTCCTTATAACTCCTCTCCAAGGTAGTTACTGATCCCTTGGGTCAGACATTTCCATAACCAAGTGGCAAAAGGTGTAAAATGTCCCATTTTTCCACCTTTGCCAATTATTGCTAACTCCTAAACAGCTAAGAAACATGAGTTACAACATCCCTCTTGATCACTCCTGATCAAGATAAGAAAACACTCTAACTCAAATTCCAATGGTCAACATGACCTTCTTAGAAGAGCATTTACACTAAATTTATCCTAGACTACCCATAGCCTAGTGTTTCCTAGGTGCTCCTACACCATTCTCCCCCCTTTACACAAACTCTAAGGAATGCTAGGAGAGGGTAATGGCACATCTATGCCCTACCTCTTGAGCTAAGCTTCATCCATCCATCTAGCCTCAGATTCATGCTTATTCCTGCATTTGACAAGATGCTCCATGTATACCTTGTGCCTTGTAGCCTTCTTCACTCTTGACTCCAAGATCTTCTCTACCTGAGGCTTGCCTTGATTAGGTAAGGATATATTGCTGATGTCCTTGAAGATCTCCTTACTGTTCTGATCCACATCATTAACTGACCCCTTGTACTTGATCAAGTCAGCTATATTGAAAACTGGTGAGATTCCTAAACCGGTTGGTAACTCTAACTTGTATGCATTTTTACCATACTTGGCTACTATCTTGCATGGTCCTACTCTTTTCATTTGCAACTTGGTTGAAATTCCCTTCTGCAACCTTGACTTGTTAAGGTGGACCATGACATAGTCTCCTACTACAAATTGCACATCCTTCCTTGACAAATCTACCTTCTCCTTCAACTTTTGTGTAGCCTTGGTGACTGTCTTCTTCACCTGCTCCTGAATCTCTTTCATGGTTTGACTGAAGTCCTCTACATGTCCACTTCTATGTTCCATATCTCCAAGATCTCACGAGGCTCACATATGCCTCTTGGGTGCATCCCATACACAACTTCAAAGGACTCTTCCCTGTGGTCAGTTCACACTATCATTGTAAGCATACTCAGCTTGTGAGATAACCATATCCCATGTCTTTCCATACTCCTTAGTTAGGGCACCTTAGGAATTTTAGGAGAGGGTAATGACACATCTATGCCCTACCTCTTGAGTTGAGCTTCATCCATCCATGTAGCCTCAGATTCATGCTTATTCCTCCATTTGACAAGATGCTCCATGTATACCTTGTGCCTTGTAGCCTTCTTCACTCTTGACTCCAAGATCTTCTCTGCCTAAGGCTTGTCTTGATTAGGTAAGGATATATTGCTGATGTCCTTGAAGATCTCCTTACTGTTCTGATCCACATCATTGACTGACCCCTTGTACTTGATCAAGTCAGCTATATTGAAAACTGGTGAGATTCCTAAACCATTAGGTAACTCTAACTTGTATGCATTTTTACCATACTTGGCTAATATCTTGCATGGTCCTACTCTTTTCATTTGCAACTTGGTTGAAATTCCCTTCTGCAACCTTGACTTGTTAAGGTGGACCATGACATAGTCTCCTACTGCAAATTGCACATCCTTGACAAATCTACCTTCTCCTTCAAATTTTGTGTAGCCTCGGTGACTGTCTTCTTCACCTGCTCTTGAATCTCTTTCATGGTTTGACTGAAGTCTTCTACATGTCCACTTCTATGTTCCATAGCTCCAAGATCTCTGAGCTCACATATGCCTCTTGGGTGTGCATCCCATACACAACTTCAAAAGGACTTCCCTATGGTCGGTTCACACTATCATTGTAAGCATACTTCGGCTTGTGAGATAACCATATCCCATGTCTTTCCATACTCCTTAGTTAGGCACCTTAGAAGGTTACCTAGCACCCTGTTAACCACCTTTTGTTTGACCATCGATCTGAGGATGGTAAGCTGATCCAAATGATAGGTTGGTACCCAATCTACTCCATAGAGTCTTCCAAAAGTGACTCATGAACTTCACATCCTTGTCTAAACAATACTCAAAGGTAATCCATGGATCCTTACAACTTCCTTGAAGAAGAGATGAGCTATGTAACTAGCATCATGAGTAGTTTTGCAAGGGATAAAATGACTCATTTTGCTAAATCTGTCCACTACTACATAGACACTATCAAAACCAGTCTTGGTCTTAGGAAGGCCTACCACAAAATCCATGCTTACACACTCCCATGGTCTATTAGGAATGGGTAGGGGTTGATATAGACCAGCATTACTAGCTCCTCCCTTAGCTTTCATACACACAACACATTGTTCCACATAATTTCCTAGCATCTCTCTCTTGCCAACTTAGGCCAGTAATAGAATCTTTACACTAGTTCTAAAGTCTTGTTGATGCCAAAATGTCCACTAAGACTTCCATTATGCTTTTCCTGAATGAGATTTTCCCTCATTGACCCTCTTGGAACACAACTGATTTCCTTTGAGTATTGGCTATGGAAATGATTCTCAAAGTTAGAACATACCTTATAGACCTCTAAAAAGTCTTCATCCTCCCCATAGAGATCTTTAAAACTGTCAATCCCTATGCTCTTCACTTGTATCTCTTGCACTGTCAACAACCTCCTGCTTAATGCATCTGCTACTTTGTTTAGCTATCCCTTCTTGTGATTGATGGTGAAGGTAAAATCTTGGATGTATTCCATCCACTTCAAGTGTCTATTGCTCAATTTCTCTTGGGTATTCATATAGCTAAGTGCCTTATTGTCGATAAAGACTACAAATTCCTTGGGTAGAAGGTAATGCCTCCACTTCCTAAGTGACTGAACCAAGGCATAAAGTTCTAAGTCATAAGTTGAATACCTCTTCTTTGCTTCATTGAGCTTCTCACTAAAGAAGGCTATAGGCCTACCCTCTTGACTTAACACTCCTACTGCCGCTCCACTTGCATCACATTCAACAGTGAACAATTTGTCAAAACTAGGTAATAAGAGAATAGGTTGAGGTTGCCACCACTTGTTTTAGGTTTCTCAAACCCTTTCCACCGACTTCTTGATTCCACAAACTTAGTTTTTAAATGACCCATGATTATATCACAAAATTTGGTGCACATATACCACTAAAGTTGTAGATTTTTTTTTTTGGTGAGGCAGAAATCCATGGAAACTTCTTACCTCAGTCCCTGTGGTTGGTGTAGGCCAGTTTAGGATAGCTTCCACCTTACTTGGATCCATCTTCAATGATCCTTTGGACACTACGAAACCCAAATATACAAGCTCTTGCTTAAAGAACTCACACTTCTCTAGATTAGGTGCCAACTTCTCCTCTTGCAACCTTCTAAGAAACGCTCCACATGTTTTGTGCTCTTTTGTCTTGCTTCGTAGGGGTAAATAAAAGGGTATGCCACAAAGAAGCCATGTGAAGTCTTTGAGCACTTCATTCATGAGCCTCATGAATGTGCTATGGGTATTGGAGACCAAATGGCATCACTCTCCATTCATATAACCCATCATTTGTCTTAAATGTTTTCTTCCACTCATCACCATCCTTAATTCTGATCTGATGGTATCCACTCTTGAGATCCAACTTTGTGTAGTATTGAGCTCCTCCAAGACAATCCATTAAGTCTTCAATTCTAGGAATAGGGAACCTATACCTATGGTGATCCTATTTATTGCTCTAGAATTAGTGCATAACCTCCATTTACCTCCCTTCTTGGTTGCTAAGACCATTGGTACTGCACATGGGCTGATGCTCTTTTGAATCAATCCTTGATCCAACAACTCTTGCACTTGCCTAGCTACCTCTAGATTCTGATCGGTGTAAGCTTATAAGCTGCTTTGTTAGGCAATGAGGCTCTAGGTATGAAGTCAATTTGATGACTTATGGCTCTCTTTGGTGGTAAAGTTGCAGGTGCACCATCACTTACAATGTCCTTGAACTGATCCAACAACTTTAGGTTGCTTTGGAGTATGGTCTTTTGGCCTTGTCTTCTTCTTTAGGTTGTAACATAACCACATATCCTTCACCCCCTTGATGTAGGTTGTTAAGGAACTCCTTCCCACTACTCAACATGACACTTGGTGTCTTTGACTATCCCTCTTTTTCTTCTGATAGCGACTACAACTTGAAAGTCTTCCCATCCTTCTAAAAGGAAATGCTATTCTCTTTCCCATCATACATGGCACTT
The DNA here is from genome assembly GCA_007258455.2 of Sequoia sempervirens. Taxonomy (NCBI): domain Eukaryota; kingdom Viridiplantae; phylum Streptophyta; class Pinopsida; order Cupressales; family Cupressaceae; genus Sequoia; species Sequoia sempervirens. Next base: position 120,140,283 of record VDFB02000013.1, read on the forward strand.
CTGTCATACTGCCATGGTCTACCCAATAGTAGATGGCATGCATGGATGGGTAAAACATCACAAACTAACTTATCCTTATATCCTTCAATGGAAAACTCCACCGTTACTTGCTCATTCACTAGAACACTCTGCCCTTTGTTGAGCCATGTTACCTTGTAGGGGTTAGTGTGGGGTACCTTTTTCATTTTCAATTTCATTACTACTTCTTCTGAGATGATATTGTCTGTTGAACCTAAATCTACAATGACCTTGAATACTTTACCAAGTATCTTGCACTTCACTCTAAATAGAGCTCTTCTTTGTTTTGGTTCTTCCTTAACCGGTTGTCTGATCAACACTCTTCTAAACATCAAATTCTCTCCCATCTTAGATTCAATGTGACTGACCTCAGGTGACTTAGGACTCATGGTGTCCTCTTGTGCATAAGCCACTCTCTTCTCATTGCTTGATGAAGATGCTTTCTCTGGACACCTATAAGTTGGGTGTCCAACTTGACCACAATGGTAGCATTTCATGTTTGCAAAGTATGAATTTCTCCTACATGCTCCTCTTCCTCTAGTGGATCCTCCTTGAGAACCTCTACCTCTGTTATACCCTCCTCTAGAAGGTGTTTCATTGCCATGATCTATGGATTTAAACTCTCTTTGGTTTCTTTGGTCATTGCCTCTACCTTGGTAGCCACCTCGTTGTCCTCTTTGATCTCTTTGATCTCTACCTTTACCTCTGCTCTTAGAAGTCTATTCTTGTTTCCTCTTGCTTCTTTCCTCAATCTTTATTAATAGCTAATTGGTAACATTGGTGTACTATCTTGGGACTTAGAAGAGTCATTTCCTCTTGAATGTTCCACTTCAAGCCATTAAGATATCTAGCCACCTTGAGACTTTCATCCTCTATCACATTAGACCTCATGCAAAGTTTTTGAAACTCCTCAGTATAAGAGTTCACATCTTGGTCTCTTTACCTCAAGCTCTGTCTTTTCTTATGCAACTGAATTTCATAGTCATCTGGCATGTATGCTTCTCTTACCTTGGCAACCATTCCCTTCCAAGTAGAGATAGGCTGCTTGCCTTCCTTTTTCCCTCTCTGTTGAATGAACTTCCACCATGTCAAGGAAGAACCTCTTAACCTTGATTTGGCCACCTTTACCTTCTGTGCTTCAGCCCATCACACTCAAAATGGTTTTCCATTCCCTCTATCAATCCACAACTAAATTAAGCTTCCATTTTTCCACTAAACAGTGGTATGCCTTTAAGTGCTTTTTCCACTCAAAGCCTTCAATGCTTTGAAGAAATGCTCTTCTTTCAAAACAAGGTGGATTCAGGGTCTTGTCTTCCTCTGCAACCTCTTCTTCCTTTGGTATCCTTCCTTCCTAACTGCGCGCTCCTCATTACTTGCTCAAGTTGGGCTATTCTTTCCCTCATTAGCCTATTTTTCTTCCTCCTGTTCTTCAACCATCTTAGCCAATTCAACATTTGTCACCATCATGGTAGAACCACTAGATTCAAGGTCTGACATGCAAGATTCTATCCCAAATATTTTAACTACTCTGATACCAATCGATAGGGTAGGGTTGGGTGGAACACTCATTGTCCCATGCTCTAGGTCCTTGTTCTCAAGAACTCCTAGGTGACTCTCCCACCTTAACCTTTAAGTCCTATCTTAGGTATAGGTACCCCTGGTCCTACTGGCCAACCCCACTATCATCACTCTTCCATTCCACCAAGCCAATCTTGGTGCCTTGCCACTATCTCAACCTTGACCCTTACTCTTCCCTAAAGGCCAATTACTCCCAACATTCTATTAGGTTCTTGTAGGGGTGTAGAGATGTAGTAAAAAGATTCATAGCAACCTATTAGGGTTCTTGATCAATCACTAGACTCCAATTCTCCATCACCTCCACAAAACCCTCTCCTAGGTTTAGAAAATGCTACAAGCCCTAGAGCCCCAACTAGGCTTCCTAACTCGAGAAAAATGGAGAGTGTGCCCAAATTCTCCAAGTGAATCCAAATATTTTCTTGGGATTCATGGTACCTTTTCCCACACCTTGAAGATTTTTGGGGTTTGGAGCCTCCACTATTCGTACACTGCTCCAACCCTTAACTTAGCAAATTTAGGCTTGTTTTAAGCCAATTTCTGACCTCCTTGAGATCATTCAGTTTGTTTCCCACTTCCCGGTCTATGTTAAGCATCCTTCTTGTTACCAAGCCTCTACAAGGCAATCCACATCCTCTCCACAGCATGGTTCACTAGGAGATTGGCACTCCTGCAACCTTAGTGCTCTACACTCTTTGACTGTCCTAGCCGAGGACTGCCAAGCTCACCTAGGAACAATCTATTGCTATGGATTCCTGACTCCTAAGGACTCCTACTTTTACCTTATGTACAAACATGGAGTCTAGCCGTTGTTTCCAAGAACCCATACACTAGGTACAAGGGAAACATGGTCTAGAGCTCCATCTTAACCAGTCTGACAGTCAGAACAAAAATTGCAAGAAATGAATTAACCTAACAAAAAAAAATGCTTGAACCAATGCAACAAGATAACTACTAAACTAAGAAATACCTAAAAAGGAATTATACTACCTACTCTACTCTCAACATCTGATCAAACCATCAATGCATCAATCCAAAACCATAAACCAGAAGATGCTCTTCAATATCATAGTCTTAATTGCACTCCATGAAATTATTACAAATCTAAAACCAACCCTGCTCTCAGCTCGAGCAACTCCTTATAACTCCTCTCCAAGGTAGTTACCCATCCCTTGGGTCGAACATTTCCATAATCAAGTGGAAAAAGGTGCAAAATGTCCCATTTTACCACCTTTTCCAATTATTGCTAACTCCTAAACAGCTAAGAAACATAAGTTACAACCTCCCTCCTGATCACTCCTGATCAAGACAAGAAAACACTCTAACTCAAATTCCAATGGTCAACATGACCTTCTTAGAAAAGCATTTACACTAAATTTATCCTAGACTACCCATAGCCTAGTGTTTCCTAGGTGCTCTTGCACCACATAGGCTCTCACCAAACCCCCAAGAAATAACATACATTGTCAAACACTGTGATGAATGGTGAAATTGATATTCCTTATTACACTTAATATAAAACCTATTATTGTAAGGATGCCTCTCTAAGGATGAAACAAATAACAACTATCTTCCCAAAACAATAAACATGGGGAGGAGTATATATGAATTTTGTCTACATCTAATTTCACATACATACATATCTACATAGAAGAAAAGAAGAATGAAACACTACAAAAGATACACATACTTTTTTGTGTGTATATACTTCCAAGCAAAAAATTCCAACATGTACATCCAACACATGCAATACATATATTTGGAGTTGCAAAACAAAATATACATCGATATATATGTATCCAAAGTTAAATGCACATTTATACACATTATTGATTGTTGAATAACTCCAAAAATATTGTTTCATTTATGATTTCTGTGTAGTGGCAATGGGTGGAAAGCAATAAAAGAGTCTACATATACAGTTAGAAAGGAAAATCTATACAGATATATATGCATCTAAAGTTATATGTAGACAACACACATATATATCCATAGGTGGACTTCAAACATATGAATGTTGTCTACATCTAATGTCAAAAACACAAAAAATTTCACATAGGAATTATAAAATGAAACAAAACAAAATGAGGCCCACTCTCCACCCTGCCATATTGGGTCAAGGGCCTCATGGGCTCTCCCCCAACCCCTGATCAAGAACATACATTGTCCACCACTCTTATCAATGGTGAAATCAATGTTTCTTATTACACTTACTATACTACCTATCATTCTAACAACTCTTTTTTTGAGGCTAAAAGAAATAATAACTAAAAAGGTTCATTTAACTTTAGATTCCCCAAAAAATAAACATGGCAAGTAGTATATATGATTGTTGTCTACATCTAATTTCACATACATACATATCTACACAACAAAAGAGAAATGAAACACAACAAAAGAAGCACATACTTTTTGTGTCTATATATTTCCAAGCAAAAAATTCATACACATGCATCCAATGCATGCAATACATATATATGTAGCTCCAAAACAAAAGCTACACCGATATATATATATATATATATATATATATATATATATATATATATGCATTGTTGATTGTTGTTGAATAGCTTTGAACATATTATTTTATTTATGCTTTCCATCTAGTGGTGATAGCTACAAAGCAATAAAACATTCCACATATACCAGACACAATAAGCAATAAAAAAATTGACATATATGGCCACAATAATATTTAGCATTCTAAAGTTACCAAAGAAATTAAATAGTATATGTTATTTACAAAAAGGAATTGTTTACTGTTGTTCTCTAGCTTAATGTTATAGCCAAAGATAGAGAACAATAGTCAAGAATGTCTTGTAGAAAATAGCATAAATTGTATAGTGTTGCAATTATCACCACAAAATAAAAGCCTTAAATGAAACAATGATGCTTTCAAGAAAGACCTAGAAAATTATTTTTTCAATAGAAACCTATCAATAGATGCAAGAACAAATGTAGATAAGTTTAAATCTAGATACAAGCAACATTGCTTAATGTATGAGATACATATATTGGGGATGGTTGCAATAGTAGGTTGCATTCAATACTTAGCATAGTAATTGAGGAATTTATTTTATTTTCAATAAGGCATTGTCTAGTGCAGTGTTGTATCTTGAGCTACACAACATACATAGCTACCCACACCTATAATTGTCAATGCATGTATGTATGTATACATGTGTGTGTGTGTAAGTTTAAATGCAATTACATGTATCAACAAGTATAAATGTAGATATATATGTGTGTAGGTAGAGTCAAGCTAACTCACAAAAGTATTGTGAATTAAGTAGACCACAATCTTGATTGAACATCACATAGGAAATATTATAACAAAAATGAAGTTATATGCAACTCTAATAAAATTAAAGACACATAAATAGATGCTCTTAGGTTACTCCCAAATGGATAGCAAATAAAATACTAGAGGAAACATAAATAGCTAAAATATAAATAAGGCAAACTATATATTACAAGCACCACTAATTCAAGCAAAGCATTTTTGTAGCTCACTAGATGCACACGGAAAAACAACCAATACAATTCTTAGCAACAAAAAGGAAACAAGGAATAGACTTACGAGATTGGATCTCAAGGGTTGTCCAATAGCCTATGGAGAGCTAGATTCCACTGACATTGTTGGGGCTACTCTTTAAAAAGGTGATAGCTACAACGTTGATGGGTAGCTATGAGCTCTATGCAAGAAAAACACAAGGGACAAAGGTTTAATTAAATCAACAAAGGCTAACGAGCTCTATTCCCAATTTTTTATTTGAAATTTTTTATCTTTCAAAATTTATATGGAGACATTAACAATATGAGTGAAAAAAAATAATATAAGAAAAGAACATTTGGAAAACTCTTTGTAAATCATTTCAAAAATAGTCTACATTCTTGCAAAACAAGCAACCAAGAACATACATTGTCCATCATTGCAATCAATGGTCGCATCAATGTTCCATATAATAGTTAAAATATAGCTCATCATTCCAACAATGTTCCAACAAAATAAACACAGGGATCAATATGTATCAATCCTATTTACATCTACTATCACATACATACATATCTACACACCAGGAAAATACATTATCCATCATTGTAATCAATGGTGGCATCATTGTTCCATATAACACTTAAAATATAGATTATCATTCCAAGAATGTCTTAGTATGTATTAATATTGTTTTCATCTAGTATGACATACATACATATTTGCACATAGGAGAAATAAAGTGAAACACAACAAAACAAGGAATTTTTCATCAGTGTGATGAATGGTGACGTCAATGTTCCATATAACATTTAAAATACAACCTATCATTCCCTACATCCAAATATGTATGTATCTATTGTTTTTTGGTGATGGTTGCAACACAATCAAATAGTTAATGTTATACAGTATTTATTTATTTTACATAAGGCATTGTTTTTTTTTGTTCTCTAGCTTTGGCTATATTGTTTCATTATCGATAAGGTAATGGCAAGGAAAATAATTTGTCCATATGCATGGGTTAGTCACTATGAATTCTTCTTTTTTGTGTGGTTTTTCCATCTTGGTCACTGTTGAAACCAATATTGTTTCATTTATGGTTCACATTTTGTGGTGAGTTACTATGAATTCTTCTATTTTTGTCCAATTTTTCCATCTAGGTTGCTATTGAAACCAATATTGTCTAATTCATGGATTCCATTTTTGTTGCAATGGTTGAAACACAATAAAATAGTTAATATTATAAAATTAATGTTAATTTCCATAAGGCATTGTTGATTGTTGAGCCCTAGATTAGGCTATATTGTTTCATTTTCAATAAGATGTTGTTGATAAGGCTATAGTATTTCAATTTTTGATAAGGTGTTGCTGAGAAAAGCCTATATTTTTTGTTGATATGAATATTGTTTGATTTATAGCTTTCGTGTATTGCTTTTGCAACCATCACCCCATGCAAGAAAAAAAAATAACCTGCAAGTTACCACCTTCATAGAAGCTTGACAATGGGTGATCGAACTTGCACCTTCACAATAGCTCACTGTTGTAGCATAAACATTAATTGTTGTATGGCTTCCATGTAGTGGTGATAGTTGTATAGGAGCTCACCATTATGGCATCAACATTAATTTTTATGTGGTTTTCGTTTAGTGGCGATGGTTGTAATAACACCTCCCTTTTTAAACCTTAGAAAAAATAGTGAAAGTCTATGCAATTTGCAATAAGGAATTGCTGGGCACTGTTGTGTGGCTTTTCTTACTATTAGAGCTATGGGCCAAAATGGCCAACTTTTCTAAAGTTACAAGTTCAATCATGCAATTCAACACATGTATCAGTATTTGCAACTATTTTTATATATAACTATGGTCATGTTTGTTTGTATGTATACATCTACATATGCATATACATAAACGTATATGTATGCAATTGAAATTTATGAGTGCATACAACATGTTCATTCAAACATGTGTAGATATATGTGTCTCTAATGTATTTGTATGCATATATGCATCAAGGAGTAGTATCGCTAAAGCCACAAGTCAACAACCACCAATGTGTTATCAATAAGAACGTGAGCTATTTTCATACTTTGCAACCATCGTCACTGTATAGAAACCATACAACAACTAATGTTCATGCCAACCTCCATGTTGATTTAAATGGCCTTCTTCATCATCTTTCAAAATTGTATTAAGTTCAATAAGAAACATCAGTTTTAGCATTGGTGACATTGGTGGCCAATGTATCTTGTTGCTTGGTTTATGTTTGGTGGCAATGGTTATGCATGGGTTTGTTACTATGATTTTTTTTTGTTTTTTGAGTTTTTCCATTTGGGCCGATGTTGTAAGCAATGTTGTTTCATTTATGGTCTCCATTTTGAGGTGATGGTTGTAACGCAATAAACTTGTTAATGTTATATAGTTTATGTTGTTTTTCCTTCTTTTGTTGTGTGCCATATAATTTTCTCTATGTGCAGATATGTATATTTGTGAAATTAGATGCAACCAACATTCATATGTATAAAAACCTCTATATTAAGTGTAATAAAAAACATTGATATCACCATTGAATATGCTGGTGGACAATGTATAAATGCCTACCAAAAAATAGCATAAATTATTTTAATATTGTTTCTTTTATGGCCTCCATTTTGTGGTGATGGTTGCAACATAATAAAATAGTTAATGTTATACAGTTTATGTTGTTTTTCCTTCTTTTGTTTTGTGGCAGTTAATTTTCCCTATGTGCAGATATCTATATTTATGAAAATAGATGCAAACAACATTCATATGTATGTTAGCCTATTTAATAAGTGTAATAAAAAAAATTGATATCACCATCGAATACACTGGTCGACAATGTATGCATGCCTGCCACAAAATAGCATAAACATTTCTATGAATTCAACAACTTTTAAATGTTAGGTCTAGAAAACCAGAATGGAACATATCAATCAATAAGAGAAATAGGCATCTACATTTGAGTCATTCTAATATGCAATAATTGAATCGTGAAAATATTATTATAAGTAAAATTAATAATATATTTTTGATTGAACCTTATGGTCCTTATTCTCAAATTCCATGATTAAATATTTGACCCTTTGTGCCTTGTTATGTGAATTAAGTATCATATGAATCATGAAACATTATTTAGATAGATAAACAAAACATTTACACTCAACAAGGTTTAGATTATCTATATTTTATATTCCCACATCCCTTGTATCAGTGTTTCCCGTTATAAAATGATGAATTTATGGTGTACGGGATTATGTCAAACTTGTACATATTTATCAAAAACAAATAAAGAAGAACATTAGGCCATGATGTCTTCAAAACTAAGAAATAATTTTTCTTGATTACCATAGAATGAACAACACAACAAAAATTTTAAAATAGTGGTTAGATGGGAATAACCACAAAAAAAAAATCGCAACAACAAACACATGCATTTAACTAGTTATATTAAGACAATGGATAGTAACTTATAATGTTTAACAAAAAAAGATACACTTATTTTCTTTTGTATTGTTTATGCCACTTATACTTTTGTTTCACTTTTAGTGTATATTACTCATTTTATTTTATGTTGTCTGGTTATATAGTTATGTCACCCTATTTAACACATGTATCAGTATTTACAGTTGTTAAATTTCCTTGCAACCATCAACACCACATGAAAAGCATAAATGAAATAATATTAGTTTCTACAATGCCTTATCAAAATTGAAACAATGTAGCCAAAGCCATAGAACAACAATTGATAATGCCTTGCAGATAACAACATAAACTGTGTAACATGCACTATTTAATTGTGTTTAAAAAATTAAAGAATATAGCCAAAGCTAGAGAACAATGGTCAATAATTCCTTATGGAAAACAACATAAGTTGTATAGTGTTGAAACCATAAACACAAAATGGAAGCCTTAAATGAAACAATAATGGTTTCAATAGCAACCTAGAAAATTCTTTATTGAATAATACCTTATTGGAAATGACCATATAAACACATATACATCCACACATACATATAAACATTCAAAATAGCAAACAACAATTGTGCAGATGTAAGAGTATGTGGCAATCCAACCAGACAAGAAGAAAACAACCATATTGATATAAGAAACTCAAGATATCTATATATTGAAAAATTTGTGACATCAAAGATGCATGTAGAAAATGCATATTCAGACATACACACTCACACCTTAAATGAAACAATAATGGCTTCAACAACAACCTAGGAAATTCTATTTTTCAACAAAACCTTATCGGAAGGAAATAATATAGCCAAAGCTATAGACTAATAGTCAACAATTTCTTATGGATAACAAAATAAACCCTATAACATTTACTATTGTATTGTGAATCGAATATGACACAATATAGCTAAAGCTAGAGAAAAACACTCAACAATGACATAAACATTCAAAATAGTGAACACCAATAGTAAATATATAAGAGTATGTCAAAATCAAGAGAGACAAGAAGCAAATAACTATATTGATATTAAAAACTAGACATATCTATATATAGACAAACACATGACCTCAAATATACATGTACAAAATGCATAAACAAACATACACACTCACACCCTAAATGAGACATAATGGTTTCAATAGCAACAGGTAGGAAATAATTTTTTTCAACAACACCTTATCAAAAAAGAAACAATATAGCCAAAGCTATAGACTAGAAATCAACAATGCCTTATGGATAACAACATAAAATCTATAACACTTACTATTGTATTTCGAATAGAATATGAAACAATGTAGCCAAACCCAAAGAACAACACTCAAAAATGCCCTATGGAAAACAACACAAACTCTATAACATTAACTATTTTACTATGTTGAAACCATTGACACAAAATAGAAGCCATAAATGAAACCATATAAATTGTATAGCATTGCTACCATCAACACAAAATAGAAGCCTTAAATGAAATGATACTGGTTTCAACAACCTAGAAAATTATTTCTTGAACAAAACCTTATCAGAAATGACCATATACACACATACACACCCACACATACATATAAACATTCAAAATAGAAAAACAACAATTGTGGAGATATAAGAGTATGTGACAATTGAACCTGACAAGAAGCAAATAACTATATTGATATTAAAAACTTGACATATCTATGTATAGATAAATGCATGACCTCAAATATACATGTAGAAATTGAATATATAGACATACACAAAATGGAAGCCATAAATTAAATAATATAGCCTAAGCTAGAGAACAACAATCAACAATTCCTTATGCAAAACAACATGAACTGGATAACATTAACTATTTTATTACATTGCAGCCATCACCACAAAATGGAAGCCATAAATGAAACAATATTGGTATCAATAGTCACCCAGATGGGAAAACCCACACAAAAAAAAAATCACAGTAACAAACCCATGCAAAACCATCGCTGCAAAAGTTAAACCATAAATCAAACAATATCAATTTGTTTCAACAAATTATATAGTCTATTTTCAACAAAACCTTATAAAAAAGGAAATAATATAGCCTAAGCTAGAGAACAATAATCAACAATTCCTTATGGAAAAAAACATAAACTGTATAACATTAACTATTTCATTATGTTGCAACCATTGCCACAAAACAAAAACCATTAATGAAACAATAAAGCCTAAGCTAGAGAACAACAATCAACAATGGCTTATGGGGAAAAAAAAAACTGTATAACATTAACGATCGCTAGAAAATGAAAGCCATAAATGAAACAATATTGGTTTCAACAGTGACCTAGATGGAAAAGCCCACAAAACACAAAAAGCTCACAATAACAAACTAATTCAAAACCTTCACCATAAAACATGAACCATAAACAAAATACTATTGGTTTCAATAATGACCTAGATGAAAAAACTTGCAAAAAAGATGCGAATTCACAGTAACAAACTAACACACAAACAAACAATATTGCCTTCCACCCATCGTGACTACATGGAAACCATAAATAATATTGGTTTCAACAATGACCTATATGAAAAAACCCACAAAAAACACATGAATTCACAATAACAAACCAATGCTAAAACAAACAATATTGCCTTCCACCAATCACAACTACACATAAACCATAAATGAAACAATATATCCTAAGCTACATAACAACAATCAACAATTCCCTTTGGAAAATAACATAAACTATTTTTTAAATACTCTAGAAAAGGTTTTTTCAATATGCACCTCTTCCCACTTGCTTTCTCTTCACTCCCTTCTTTCTCCACTGCTTGCAAAAAATGGGAAAAGAATTATCACAACTAACACTTTTGTATTGCATTTACAATGATTGCCCCATGCAAAAAACACAAAAGAACCTCCAACCACCTTCACAAAAATTCCACAACACATAATCTCACTTGCACCTTCACAAAAACTTTCCATCCTCACTCCAAACTATGATACAAGTTAAACCCACAGAAGGACACCACACAATACCTTATCCAAAATTACACAGACATTCACTATGTTTTCTAAGGATTCAAAAGGCAGGTGTTACTTACAACCATCACCAGTACAGGGAAACCATACAACAATTAATGTTGATGACATCCACCATTTAATTTTGTTGGCCTTCTCTATCAGTGTGCTAAACACTTTTAATTAAAAATAAAAAAACCTCTACCACCTTTTTCCTGACTAGCAGCCCAATGCTAGAAAGATTAAAAATTGGGAAAGTTGACAAAAATTCCAACCAAAGTTCACACATATAGCCTATCAACTAAATATTTTGGGTGGTTTTTATTACAAAGGAATTCCCTCTTTGAACAAGGCAACCTATAAAATCATATCGATGACTATCTTGCATGCGTATCAATGCAAGATGATTAAACGAATCTCAACGATTCATCATTTTTCACCATTTTTTGCTTCTTTCTCCACTACTATTGGTTTCCACTCCTCGTGGCGAGGCGAACCGAGACACACAAATACACTCACAAAGAGATAATAATATTTTATTCATAAATATTGAACTTCTTACATGCAGAGGATCTCAAATCCCCAAGCTCTGTATTACATGCAAATTACAGATTACAGAAAATTACCCAGATCCCCTTTCGCAGCATGCGAACTTCTTTCCCAAAAAGTTACCCAAAAATCAGAAACAAGCCCCTAAATAGACCCATTTCGGTTTGGAACCAAAAACAACCTTCGAGATAAGATTTTTGACGGTTTGGTGCCAAAATTACAATTTGAAATTCAAGTTTAAATTCACAGTTGAAAATTAGCACATTTCTAAAATATGCACCAACTTCCGGCAGCCATAACTTTTAATCCGACCGTCGGATCTTCAATGATAATACCTTTTCGGAAAGCTCTCGAAAAGACAATTTTCCACCAAGTAGGCCTTGGCGGACTACTTTGGTGTTTTCCGCAAATTTTCAGGCCCATCCGGGATCGTTTGGTGCCTCAAACTGAGCTCGGAAGGTTTTTCAGGGCAAAAAGCAGAAATTGGAACTTGAATAACTTTCAAGTCATGAATGATCTTGACCTGATTCTTTCACCAGACTGTGTATTTTTCCATCCTGAACCTTCCCATAAATTTCTGTCTTCCCATGACTTCAAATTCAAACCTGCTAAAAATAGCAGTTGAGCAGAAAAAGCAGAAAAGCAATTCTGAAAGTTGGAAACTCTTATTCGACGAAAAGGGTATCCAGAAATACAAAACATCTACAAAAAGAAAACAACAGGAACAAAAATGGAAATCATCTTTTGGGTGATGCAAGATTGCCTTCACACCTGGATGCTCTGCATCACCTCAAACTCTTCATTGCTAGTATTCACCTTTCACTTCTCTAATTTAGTGAGCTGCAACCTAAAAAAATTATTTCAATTAGGGTTTTAGAGTATGTTTAGTAAAATGAAAATTATGGCCAAGATCTAATAATGAGCAAATTTACATTTTAATATTGTCACATCCTTTACCCTATGTAGTTAAGTATATTATATAAAAATTATAAAAAATATATAAATTATAAATAATATAATTATATTACTTATTATTATTATATATTATATTCTTTAACAAAACCATTAAATACATATATAAAATTATTATTGTTAATAATTAATAATTATTATATTTTTATATAATATAAAATATAATTAATATATTTTATATAGTACAGATTAAATTATATCTAGTGTAATTATATTTACTATTATATATAATAATATATATAGTTTATATTATTATTATTCTATTTTATATTTTATAATAAAAATTATTAAATATAAATATGAAATTATTATAATTAACAATTAATATAATTTTGTATAGAAAAAAATAAATTAATATATAAAAATTATGATAGATTAACTGACTTTGGGAGAGATTGGGAAAAAGAAAGAGAGGTGGAGGGGGAGACAATTCTATATAGAGAGGTGTGCATACTAGAACTTGCACCTAAACGAGATTCAAGGATTAGGCCAATAGAAAACTATATGTGTAGACACACAAAATTGACATCATGCATAATCATATTCGCTTGTGAATTAAATAAACTAGGGTTAATTGATTAATCTCTAAGGATCATCCATTTAAATTGAATAACTTAACATTATTTAATTTAAGCCTATCATCATCCTTTTAATTAAATAAATCAAACCTTTATTTAATTAAATCTGAAATCACCTTTCATCTCCCTTTGATTTAATTTAAATCCTTAAATCTAAGTCAAATAGGTCAAATAATCTAATCATCTTAAGCTAATCTAATCTTGATTAATGCTAATCCAATCACCCATCACATCCTCTAGCTTTTCCCACTTGCACAAATAAATCAATTTATTGATTTATTGATTCATCATTTTCTTTCAACATGGCATTTTTGAGGAATATTCTCCAAGTTTGAAATCTCCCCCCAAGTTGACATGTACATCCAACAAGACATTCATGAGCTCTTACATGTCTCTTGAAAGGGTCAAACTTAGCATTTAACTCTCAAATTCAAATTTGAATCTCCCCCTCTTTGGCACATTGACCAAAATGTGCTCATTCCTCAAGCCTCTCACAAGTTGACAAGTTGCATCTTGCCATTGTTTGGTTTTTAGTCCCACACCCTCCATGTTTGGCATTCTTCTATCATTCCATTCTATAAATAGAGAGTTTCTCTATTGTTTTAATCCTCCACAAATCTACAATCAACAATCCTCATGCAAAGTTACTCTCTTCAATTGAGAGCTAATTTTGTCCATTGCATCCTCGTCATTGGCATTATCAAGGGTTGGGAAAGGGCTTCTTTCAACATCAAAGAAGCACCAATCCACTATGCGATAGATATGTATCTTTATTTTATACTCTCAAGTAGTTTGTGTTGTTATCTTGTTTATGAAGGCATGATGCATTATTTCATAGGAGCATTTAGTAAGTTTGCATGAACTAACCCTCTTTATGGAGTTTAGAATGCAGATTTATGGGTACCTCATTATGGCATTAGGAGGGAATTATATTTCATTTTCTAGAAATTTTCTAAAGCCTCTACAATAAATATATTTTAGAATTTCGATCATGGATGCATATGTTTTTGAATCTTGTTTGTAAACCATCTGATAGCTTATTAAAGTTGTGAATACCTAAAATAACAAGCTATTTTGTTGTTTTAAGATTTCCATTTTTATGTTCTTCTAGTGAAACTGGTAAATGAACATTTATCCATTAAGACAAACGGTATGACAGTATGGAAAAGATCTTTTCTTTCTGACTTATTATTGACATATATTGTGATTGTCTGAAGTCATCCACATATTAGATAATTATTAGAATCAACATCTTTCTTGAGCTCTTATTAAGCATACATTTATCATTTTTGTCCATATTGTTGTAGAGGTTGGCATGAGATGTATATTTTTGTTTAATGCTCTGAAAAGACAAATAAGACGAGGTGTACAAGTATGTACAGGAAATTGCACAACAGTGCATGAAGATGGGGTCTACACGGATTGAGTGATGAATGCCAAATTAAAAAAAGGGCATTGATACAAGACTGAATTTACTACTCACCACCACCACTCCAATATCAATTTGATCTGCCAATGAGGTAACTTTTATGTTGTTCTCTTTATCTTGTTTACCATGCATAACAACGATGCTTAGTAATTACTACTCATGTTTAGAAGTCTTTATGCCCATCAAAAAAATCTTCCAAAGTGGAGAAGTCGCTTAGAGAAAATTCTATGCGACTTCAATGTACTTGTTCACTATATCCACTTCAATCTTCTTCTTGTCTGATATTTCTAGCTTGGCTAGAATCTTGTCATCCTTGACGGCATTCCTCATATTGTGTGTATAATATTTGTCTGATCTTATGACCTCATTCAATGCATTTGACTCACATATCATTTCAAGAGGAGTTCATCAGAGACAAATTATTCAATGCTTCATACATATAAGAGTGCATATTCTACTATCTTTGTTGTGCATACCCACAATCACTAGCATTTACTGAAGTCTACCTAAGTTTGTTGGGCCTCGACCCTTCCTACCTACCACATTCAATTCCCATGGAATGATTGATTTATGAGTATTGTTTTTAGAGTATAGGAAATAGTCAACCGCCATAGTTTAATCTTAGATTCCATTTATGTCCATAGCAGGGAGATGATAATGTGCATATAATGATATTGGCTAAATTTATATATAAGAGAGGCTAAATACTTAATATGTCATATAATTATTTGCAGGCTTCCATCATATAAAATGACCATCAATCAAGCATTTCATCCATGGCTCCTTTTAGTCACTATCTTTTCTTTGAGTCAATAATGGCGAGGTCATTTGGAACCTCTATAAATATGCCAAAGACTCACTTACCTCACATGCATTTTCTTTCCAACGAAAAAGCGGGCTTAGAATCTTTCAAATATAATTGGTAGGTTTAAAATTGATTTCCTCAGCCTTTTGCCCACAATGGAAAAATAGAAAGGGCACACAAAGTGCTTCTCATTTACTATTTGTAGGTAAATTTAGAAGTATTAAATAAAATATATTCTTGAATCTAAAAAATTCTCTATTGTGCATTAATGTAGATCTTTTTAAAGATTTTATACTTGACAGTTTGAGTGTCTTAACTATGCTGCTACAGTTTTCTGATCATTCATTGTTGTTACACATTAATGCACATTTCTCAGACGCGCTCAAATACCTTTTCAATAAATCTATTTGATTTGATGGTACCTCTCTTAAAGATTGTCCCACGCGTGTGAGAATAAAGTCAACATATTAAAGACGTGAATTTTGTATGGGCTAACTTGTAACGACTTGGGTATCGACAGTGAAAGATTGACCTTAGCTATCCTCAAGAACTTTCTTCTAAATCATTGGTTAAAGATAAGTAATTATAGAAGATTGATAAAAAAAATTGAGAGGTAGACAAGCGCACTTCCCACTGTCAAGTTATTACAGTAATGATGGTCAATGATATCATGAATTTGACAATAGGGTGCATGGTATAGTGCATCATAATTTTCTATTTTATGATTTCTATTCCAATAGGATATGCAAACAATCTTAACGTATGGAAAGCCCTGAAAAATATTATAGATGGTATAATATGGTGGATTCTGTTTCAAATCTTATATTGGATGTGATTTGAAAGATAACAATACAGTGATCTATAGATTTGGAGTCATCATCATTGAATTCCATAAGCAGATTTGGAATCATCATCATCATTTGAAGTCAAAGCCTAGATTTTGATATTTTAATCTTCATCTATGTGTGCAAGCATCCGAATGATAGAAGTCATGAGTGGTCTTTTTATTTTAAGTGCTCTTTATTGTTGAATTTTTTAGTTTAACAAATTGATGTATACAAAATTTGGTGGATTATCTCATTTCTGATAATTTTTGTACTATTTGTAGGGAGGTTGACATTGAAATCAAGCACCAGAATCGAGCGAAAATGAAGAAATATTGGAGTTGGAGATAAATTGAGCATCAAACTTGAAACTCAAAAAGCATTTTTTAATGCTTGGAGATTCCGCCTTATGCCTTAATTTTTTGTTTTAGGCTAACTCTCATTTGTCCTTGGGTGCTTTAAAACAAACATTTCAAAATTCTTGGAGATTCTGTCGTATGCTTTAATTTTCTATTTTAAGCTAACTCATTTGATTTTGGGTTTTAAAATGAACATTTCAAAGTGCTTGGAGATTCTGTCTTATGCCTTAATTTTCTATTTTAGGCTAACTCATTTGGTTTTGGGCTTTAAAACGAACATTACCTAGGCTTTCAATTTTCATTACAAAGGGGCTTAAAAAGAACTTAGTCAAACTCACTAGTTTTACAATTTCAGATTAACAAATTGAACAATCAAGTCTTCATCTTTCCTTTAGTGTTTAAACAAAATTGAATCATTGCTTTGAAGGATAAAATGAATGTGTATCTTTATTTTTTTGTAATTATTTACACAAAGTAATATCATCAAAAGGACGTATGTGCTTCTCTCGCACCTCATGGCGATCTCGGGAATCAAAAGGATTTTGGTGACATTAAATTGTGTAATTAATTACCCACACACTTCATTTTGGGAACTAAAATTGAACAAATCTTGTGAGTGTGAGTTAGGTATATCATGTGTGTTCTCCATTTGTTTCTAAACAAAGGTCAATCAAACTACAAATGTGCTTGCTCATTGTTGTTTACCTTTAGAGGGGCCTGCCTAAGATACACATCCGAAAGGAGAACTCGAAGGTGACTCCAACCAATTTTTCATTTAGGCCGATATATAAATGGATAAGACTAAACTGTCAAGTCCTCATGGTATGTAGGCCTTAGCCGTACAGTGTCTTTCAGAATGGGGTACTACCGTAAAAATTATAAGCGCCCCTAGTAGGATTGATTAAAACCTTTAGTGGCTTGCTGGATGCTCTCAAGGTGCCATGTCCTCGATGTCCTGTCATTAAGAACCTTGTTTGTAGTAGCCAACCAGTCCATCCAATTATTTTATCAAAGTGGTGCATTGGAACTTGGATTCCAAGAAGTTTCTTGCCATGTTCGATCTTGGTCAAATTATAGAGTTTAAGACTTCATTCTTAACATACCTTTATACTCTCTCCTTGGTTACATTTAAAATCATCTCTTCTACTACGAATGGCATGAAGAAAGCTCACCAATAAAAATGTACCAATTGAGCTAGGATGTTATATTGCTTGTGAGTCAGTTTGAAAGCACAGTGCTTGGATCCAGAACATTGAAACCAACATTCAACAAATCATCAAAATTTCAAACTCTTTGAGAGGAACAAATGCCGTTGAAAATTCCACATGTTACTGCTCATTCCTAGGGGTTCTTATCCCTAGAAGGCTTCTAAACATTGAGAACTATATCTTGATTTGTTCATTTCAAAGTCAACAATAGGAAACTATGCTCTTGGAACATTGATTTTCACATAATGGACCTTGTGGAATGAAAAGGAATTCAGACATAAAAATTTAGTTTGAAAACTAAGCAAGAAGTGTGGATGTGGTAAAATCAAGTCATTAACCAAGATTAGCTCAAATTGAATCCCACACATGTGCTTGTTTATCTTTTTATCATCTTTCGAGAAAACATTGGTCTTTTGGTTTGAACTACTCTTAGAGAAAAGCATTTTCTTCAATATCTTGGTCTAGTAAACAAAGTATCTCTAAGTCTCTTAGGATCAAAACCAAAACTTTCATCCATCTCCTAAACATCAAAATCAAAATCACCTCACAAACAATTCTTAGAAATCTTGAAAAAATCCCTCGTGCTAAACTTTGGGAAAATCACTTGAACCAAATCAAAATCATTTCATTTGATTATATGTGTAGATGAATCCTTTTCCACATATTTAGTCAAATTATTGGTCTTTGTGAACAAGTCCATCCCTTGATAACATCCAACATCTTGCGGTTTAAAGTTCACTATTAAAAATCCAAAATCAAATCAAATCAAAATCATCTTGTTTTGTTAGGTGTGTCTAGATGAATCCTTCTTTACACATTTAGTCAAATTAGCATCTTGTGGATAAATTTTCTCTAGGACAATATCCAACCTCTTAAAGTTTATGAGTTCACTATCCAAATCAAATCAAAACATCAATCCAAGTCCTAATGTTTAGTATCCTCTTCAAGGTTTCCTAAGAGTTCCAATCATTCACCAATCATCCATCTTTCATATCTCATCACCATCATTTTGGTCCTTAAAAACTTAGACTTTCTTTTTTGTACCTAGAGTTTAGATCAATCCAAAGAATTAGAGGTTCACATCCCACATTCTTAAAAATTGATCCTTATTTTATGATCCAAACTAGAACTCAACACAAGAGGAACATGGAATATAAACATGCTCCATACATCATGAGTAATCCAAATCAATTGAAATTTCAAAGCCTTACAATGTCGATTGATTATCAAAACTCACACTTATACAATCCATACATGGGATCATTACCTTCTACAAATGTCAATGGTACAACAAATGTGAGTTTACCCAAGCTAAATCTTGGAACACCTTTTCTAATGGTAGATTTAAATCCAAGTCCAAACTTACAAATCTATCAACCAAATACTCAATGCATGAGTCTCCAACAAAACAACATTATCCCACCAAATCCATACATGCCAAATGTGAATGTACCAAGTACAACTTTACAAAACATGAACATTTTGAATCCAAACTTGGTAAACTCTGGGATGGATATGTTTGCAAGTCATATGAATATTGTTCAAAGTCCAAATAAAATGTTAACGACTCTGTGTATTAATCCAATTCAATGTAACACCATGTAAAACCAAAGTTACCTAAAATAAGGCAATGTGATTCCCAACATCAACAATGTTCAATTTCAACCAATCATGCCAAATCTAAAACATCATCCCAAATCGAGAACATTATCAAAAATCAATCGATCCAAATCAATCCATCAACATCAATCAAGCCATCATTGCATCAAATCCTTTGAATATACCATCGACATTGCACCAACAAATGGTATTCAATCAAGCAACAATGTTGATCCCAACAATCAAAATATGGTCTCCCAAGGGCCTATCACCTTGTTCATTCCAACCATCCCTATCACCGATCATTCCAACCACCACTATCATGCCCATCACATCTCAACCCCCACTACCACGATCACTCCAAACATATCTCAACCACTTGTCACATAACATGATTCCAATTCCACCACCACTACCACCAAAACCAAATGCAGCAAGACAATATAACATTGTGCTAAAAGCTCACCACGCCTACCAAAAGGCCATCCAATAATATCTAGCCATGCAACAAGAAACACAAGCTCAACAAGCTCAGCAAGCCACACTACAAGCCCAACAAGCACAAGCAGGCTCAAGTGCAAGCACAAGCTCAAGCCCAATACCAAGCCCAACAAGCAAATGTTGTTCAAAATCCCAACAAAATGTTAATGACTCCATGTGTGATAAAGTCAACGATCATATGATCAAGACCTATCAATCAATGAACACATGGAAGATGTATCTACCTTATCCAAAGATCAAATCAACATACATAAGAGCCACTTTTTTAGTGATCTATTTCAAGGAGTGTTAGAATTATTTGATCCTATTGACATAATCCATGACCCATCAACCAATGATCATGTTGAACATGTCCCTACATGCGCCTTATGAGTTAGAGGACATATCTCAAGAATTTATCCCAAAGCATAATGAAAATATTTCACCATGGTCTAGCAATGGTCCTTTCCAAAACATGTTGACACCCTTTGACCTCATGGTTACAAATACTGAAGAAATCCTCAACTCGACACTTGATCCAAATTCACTCAAATATCAAGAGAATATTAAACCACTTACCATGCCTAATGATGATGTCCAAGAACCCTTTCTAAGGAATCCATCCTTTGAAATTGACCCATGTTAAGAACTTGATCCAAAGCATGTTGAAAGCAATTATGAAGTCATTCAAGACAAAGAATTCATATCTACAAGATACTATAATGATCTAATGGACACTCTCTTATCTATACAAGATGTCGCAAATGATGATCAAGTCCATGTAACACATACTCCTCCATCTACCCATGAGATGCTTTATATGGATGGACACGTAGATGATCTTCATTTAGAATAGGAATCCTTTACTCCTAACGTTATTACACAAAAAGAGCAAGTTACCAATTCCTACAGTCAAACTAAATTGTCGACATCAGGATCAGACATATCCCAAATTTAGACTAAGGACATCATGTATGAAGATATCAAACATTATCCACTCAAGGAAATAGGTCAGATAGAACATGATATTCTAAAGTCAGCAGAGCATCAAATTCCAATAATATCATCTACAGTGGTCATTTATCAAAAAATGCATTCTAAACAAGAGCTCCCAAAACAGGCAAAATCAAAGCATGAAGGTACTACTTCCTCAATACTAGGGGCAACTATGTCTCAATTAAAAGTCAACATAGGGATCATGAAGAGTCTTTATGATGAAACTAGTGTCAATACTACAACCAACCATGTCATGAATCCTAATCCACCCATCACCCCATCCACGAATTGGGACCAACATCAAATGAAGGATGTGAATCAAAGCACAAAGAACGTTATCAAAGCAAGAGAGGCATAATGAAAAAATCAAATACACATGGATACCAAAGAATACAAAGAAAGATTATCCCTATCAAACTCCATTAGTCAAAGAAACTATGGGGGAAAATAAGAAAGGGAAAAGTATCCATCAAAGATGTCGACAAAAGAAAAAGTAGGCTTTTTAGGCAATGTACAAAGTTTATCAAGTAGTTGGTCCTAATTCCATGCACACTTCTATATTCACCCATCATTGCTCATCTTCCCAAGTTTGGAGAGTCAAAGGTTCCAAACTGTCAACCAATCCATCTCTTATCCCTAAAACCACTCCATCCATGCTTCCACGCATGATATCCAGTCCTTACATTGACCATGTATTGGTAATGACCCTTCATCATAAGGATTTAGAAGGCACTCTATTGCAATGTGCACACAGAGATAGAGTTAACCTTGATATCAATAAAGCATATCAAGAATCCCAAAAGATGCATATAAGTGCACATATCTTAACAAAGCAGCTTCTTCAAGTAGGATATCGATGGCACATTATGATAGGGGCATCTACATCAGCAACACCATATGATTCGGCATGAGCTTAAAATCTTTCAAAAAAATACAAAAAAATCAAAAGTATGAAAATCCAAAAAAATAGAAAAATAATTGAAAACAATAAAGAAAAAAATCATCCTCTAGTGAAAACCACTACAGTGGCGCTTTGGGTAGGTACCATGATGAAAACCTGGAAAATAGGCATTATGTGTAGAATCAAGCATCTGTGTACGCCAGTTCAGGAGGAAACATCTCATTCCATCCATCTCATCCATAATAAATCCATCTATTAATGAACCAGTTATCTAAACTATTTTCATCCATCTGCATCCATAGTCTGAGTTATCTTGATCTTAATGAAATTTTGGTGCACACTTTACGCTTGCTTATGGTAAAACATCTTGACATGGGCCATTTTCATTGATCCTATCCTATCCAATGTTATCTAAGCCATGAAACATTATCCAAATAAGTTTTCTTTATGTGAACACCTTATCTTATCGCAAGATAATCCTTGGCATCCTTTGTGTGGTTACCATATCCATCCATCCATAATATTCAATACATTGCTAGAAACTGGGGGCAGATATTTACATCTTGCTTCGGGAATAAATCTTGATCTATATCCTCCAACTTATGTGGTGATCTAAACATTGGAAAGTGTGAAATAAAATTGGTCCACCACTTGTTAGCAAAAATCCAAATCACTAGCCCATGGCATATTTTAACGAGAAGACATTCCTTATCAGTCTTCATCTTTCATCGAACATCAATCCAAGTAATCACTATCATTTGCATCTAAGTTGCACTTCAAATGTCACATCAAATCATTCAAAACAATTTTGTTCCAAATCAAGCTTCAAAATCATGATCAATCAAATCCAATCAATCAATTATCATCCTAGGATATCCTTCCCAATCCTTGTATTTCTCAACATTATCCTTGCATTGTTGTGTATCCTCAACAATCTTATCATCATCAATCTCTCATCATCTTGGGATATCCATCCCAATCCTTGTGTTGCTTAACACTATCCTTGCATTGTTGTGTATCCTCAACAATGTTATCATCATCAATCCTTTCATTGTTGTGTATCCTCAACAATGTTATCATCATCATCAATCTATTGATTCAATCAATCCACCTTAGCTTTCTATTCAACAAAGTCCAAAACAGAGCACTGGTATCATATCCATATCCAAATCGTCAAAACATTTCAAAAATCCAAAAACATCTGAAATCATATCTAAAATCCCAAAACACTCAAAAAGTTAGAAAAACGTGAAAAACATTAGAATCTGAACTACGTCATCTATGAGCTTAAATGTAGGCAAGGCTAATCTTTGATCAACCCCTGAGACACAAAAAACAAAAACATCATAAAAGCATCAAAATCCAAAAACATTCAAAAAACAAAAAATCCAAAAACATTCATAAAATCTTAGAAAACCCCAAAACATTCAAAAAATCAAAAATCAAAACATTTGTAAAATCTTGAAAATACTAGAAAACAGCCTCAAAACATTCCAAAAATGTCAAAAACATCCAAATATTTGAAACAATCCATCCTTCTCATTGAGCTTTCACCTAAATAATCAATCATCCATAATAAACTGATTTTCACCTTCATCCTTTGGCAACATAAATAGAAATAATCACAACAATCAGCAAAAGAAAACTTCAATCATAAAACCAAAATCGAAACAACAAACTGTTAAACACAAAATCAAACTCTTGATCATTTTCAAACATGTCAATCGACCTTGTATCAGCAGCCTATCAATCAACTTATCAATCAATCATCATCCTATACAATGCATGTCCTAGGATATATCATTCCGACAATGGGCATCATTTTGGAAAACACTTTGGATAAATGAAATGACGTGTCACCATTGACTAACATGTCCTAGGATGTATCCTTCGTATAATGGGCACTACCTTTTGGAAATAGTTCTGGTTCTTATCCTAAAACAAAACACATCCCTTTGGCTCAAGGTATGAAGAACATTGGCTTGTTTGCGTACTTGATATTTTGTTTTGATTTATCTTATTGTGCTCATTCCAAGAACCTCTCAATGATATTCAAATGAAGGATTTAGAGAGATAGGAATGGGGCAACAATCATTATCCTTTTGTCTACTATGTTTGTTGGATGTTCTTGTAATATAACTTGGCAAATAATTTCTTTGTTAGGTACGTCCTAGCAAGGTTTATGTAAGTCAAGTGTGAACAAGAATACTCCTATTTGTTTATGGATTCAAAGTCCATCACACTAGGTACAATGCCATCCCAGTTCTCTATACCTTGATGCATCATATCTATGTGTGTTATCAGATATAAGGTAAGTAGCCCTTTTAAAATCCCAATCCTTGATAAGAAAATCATCATCATCTATCATCATCATCATCTCTAATAAAGTCTCATCAGATCATGGACTTGTTGGATCCTCTTGTCATCATCTTATTTCTTCTTTCTTCTCTCTGTGCTAACATAACATCGCCAATGCACCCATCTTGCATCCATCTTGCATCCACAAATTATTAGCATATATAAATCTCATAATCATATAGGAATCATCGCATCATCCATCTCACATGCATTTCATCATCATTTAAATTTTTTAGGATAATATAGATTGGTTATTCTAAGCATCTTAAAAACATCTCATTTGCATCATCGTCATAACCATCCATTTTGAACCTCTTTATCATGAGATCAACCCTCAAATCAAATCTTTTCACTCAATCTCTCGAGGGGGAAATGTACTAGTGTACTTCTTTCCACAGGGGCATCTGAAAAAATTAGAAAAATTTTCAATTTTGATCGCAGAAAGTTTATTCTCTGAACGAACACATCAAGTACATTTCTTCAAAGAGAGACAAAATGTAAACATGCAAAATTGACATCATGCGTAATCATATTCGCTCATCAATTAAATAAACTAGGTTTAATTGATAAATCTCTAAGGATCGTCCATTTAAATTGAATAAATTAACTTTATTTAATTTAAGCCTATCATCATCCTTTTAATTAAATAAATCAAACCTTTATTTAATTAAATCTAAAATCACCTTTCATCTCCCTTTGATTTAATTTAAATCCCTAAATCTAAGTAAAATGGGTCAAAGAATCTAATCATCATCTTAAGCTAATATAATCTTGATTAATGCTAATCCAATCACCCATCACATCCTCTAGCTTTTCCCACTTGCACAAATAAATCAGTTTATTGATTTATTAATACATCATTTTCTTTCAACATGGCATCTTTGAGGAATATTCTCGATGTTTGAAATCTCCTCCCAAGTTGACATGTAAATCCAACAAGACATTCATGAGCTCTTACATGTCTCTTGCAAGGGTCAAACTTCACATTTTATGCTCAAATTCAAATTTGAATCCCCCCCTCCTTGGCATGTTGACCAAAATGTGCTCATTCCTCAAGCCTCTCACAAGTTGACAAGTGGCATCTTGCCATTGGTTGGTTTTTAGTCCCACATCCTCCATGTTTGGCATTCTTCTATCATTCCATTCTATAAATAGAGAGTTTCTCTATTGTTTTAATCCCCCACAAATCCACAATCCACAATCCTCATGCAAAGTTACTCTCTTCAATTGAGAGCTAATTTTTTCTATTGCATCCTCATCATTGGCATTATCAAGGGTTGGGAAAGGGATTCTTTCCACATCAAAGAAGCACCAATCCACTATGGGATAGATATGTATCTTTCTTTTATGCTCTCAAGTAGTTTGTGTTGTTATCTTGTTTATGAAGGCATGATGCATTATTTCATAGGAGCATTTAGTAAGTTTGCATGAACTAACCTTCTTTATGGAGTTTAGAATGTTTGAAGATTTATGGGTGCTTCAATATGTATGTTAATATGTTAGAGAGTATGTGTTTGTGCATGGATGCATTGCAAATTCTAGTTGCATGTGGGTAGAGTAAACAATTAATAGTAAGTGCTAAATAATCAGATGAAATAAATTTAGAAAAATCTAGATTTTTTCTTTAAAGAAATTAACCATTATTTAATTATGAAATATTTGCAGACATATTTAAAACATAAACCAATGCAAATGAAAAAAGAAATTTTATGTCAATTGATAAAAAATACTACAAATGGAGATAAAATGTTCCCATCTAGTTGTCAAATTAATATTTATCTAGATTTTATGCACGATAAGTGAGATTTTGGAGGCTTTTACCTAATATTTTAGAGGATTTTACCATTAAATTGCAACTAGTTTATCATTAAAAGGCAGTTCAAACATTTTTACCAATGACTTAGTAGTCAACCAGTTGTGAACTACTACTCCTGAAACATGGATCAATGAGTTTGACTCGTAAACTACAAAGTTGAATCTTGATAGCAATATCACAATTTGACACGTTGTTGAAAATACCTCCTACTTATCAATTGATGACCTAAAGGGGCTCTATAATGAATGATTCATAAGGCACAACACTTGTTGAAAGTTTTTGCAAATGGGGTTAGAAGCTAAGTGGGCTTAACCTTGGACAAAACTCTCTAGTTAAGCACACTTGAGTTGGAGTAGTACTAGGATGGGTGACCTCCTGGGAAGGCCAAATGCTTCACCTTTGTGAGCATCACCTAGATCCAATGAGTTGTAAGTGGACCATTCATTATCATGAGAGATGGGTTCTTGTGAACCACTGCTCAATTAACATGGGTCAATGAGTTTGACTTGTAAACTACACAGTTGAATCCTAATAACAATATCAAAATTTGGCACGCTATGGAAAATAACTCCTACTTATCAATTAATGAGCTAAAGGGACTCTATAATAAATCATTGATAAGGAACAATACTTGATGAAGGTTTTGAAAATGGGGTTAGAAGCTAAGTGGCCTTGACCTTGGAGAAAACTCTATGGTTAAGCACGCTTGAGTTGGAGTAGTGCTGGGATGGGTGACCTCTCAAGAAGGCCCAATGCTTCACTTATGTGAGCATCGCCTGGATACAATGAGTGCTAAGTCGACCATTCATTATCATGAAATATGGGTTCTTGTGAACCACTACTCATGAAACACGGGTCAATGAGTTTGACTCATAAACTACATAGCTAAATCTTGATAGCAATATCACAATTTGATATGCTATGGAAAATAGCTCCTACTTATCAACTGATGAGGTAAAGGGGCTCTATAATGAATGATTCATAAGGCATAACACTTGTTGAAGGTTTTGCAAATGGGGTTAGAAGCTAAGTGGGATTAACCTTGGAGAAAACACTTGCATTAAGCACACTTGACCTAGAGTAGTACTGGGATGGGTGACCTCCTAGAAAGGCCCAATGCTTTACCTCTATGAGCATCACCTAGATGCAATGAGTGCTAAGTGGACCATTCATTATCATGAGATATGGGTTCTTGTGAACCACTACTCATGAAACATGGGTCAATTAGTTTGACCTATAAACTACACAGTTGAATCCTGATAGTGATATCACAATTTGACACTCTATGGAAAATACCTCCTACTTATAAATTGATGAGCTAAAGGGGCTCTATAATTAATTATTCAAAAGACACAACACTTACTGAGGTTTTTGAAAATAGGGTTAGAAGCTAAGTGGGCTTAATCTTGGAGAAAACTTTGTGGTTAAGCACGCTTGAGCTAGAGTAGTAATGGGATGGGTGACCTCCTGGGAAGGCCCAATGCTTCACCTTTGTGAGCATCTCCTAGATGCAATGAGTGCTAAGTGGACCATTCATTATCATGAGAGATGGGTTCTTGTGAACCACTACTCATGAAACATGGGTAAATGAGTTTGACTCATAAACTACATAGTTGAATCCTAATAATAATATCAAAATTTGACATGTTGTGGAAAACACCTCCTACTTATCAATTTATGAGATAAAGGGGCTCTATAATGAATATTCATAAGGCACAACACTTGCTGAAGGTTTTGCAAATGGGGTTAGAAGCTAAGTGGTCTTAACCTTGGAGAAAACTTTGTGGTTAAGCGCTCTTGAGCTTTATTAGTACTAGGATGGGGGACCTCCCTAGAAGGCCCAATGCTTCACCTCTGTGAGCATCACCTAGATGCAATGAGTGCTAAGTGGACCATTCATTATCATGAGAGATGGGTTCTTGTGAACCACTATTCATGAAACAAAAGTCAATGAGTTTTACTCGTAAACTACATGGTTGAATCTTGATAGCAATATCACAATTTGTAACATTGAGGAAAATACCTCCTACTTATCTATTGACTTAGTAGTGGTTTGCAGGTGTGAGACTTGTTTGATGCTCAAATCTCACACAATATGTAGCCTATTAGTGAATAAATAGAGAGAAAATTAAAAGATAGAAAATAAGGGAAGAGACACATTTAGATATATAGATATCAAGAGAGAGTGAGAGAGAGAGGTGCGGGAAAGAAATTTATTGAGAAGTTAGAATCTCTCTCGATTGTCAAAAAATTGGAATTGCCCTCCTAGCCCAAATTGTAATGAAGATCCCTATTCATCTAATAGCTTGATTGCATTTACTCTATTATTTAGTCAAGTCCATTGAGCCTACCAACTACTTTTTGGATCATTTGTTTTTGGCACTCCTTATAATTATAGGTCTCTTCAAAAGTGTTGGGGAGAACAATTGCACACTTTCAAAAAAACATTTTCAACTAGGATCTTATGCTTATAGCTATCTTTGATCATTCACTACAAGCTCTTGCAATATCAATCATAAGCTCTTTCTATACAAAAGCTTGAAACAATGAATGCTACAAAGTTCAAGTAGAGGACCGACATGGGTGCAAAGTCACTAAGGATCAATCATAGAAACTAGTTCAGTTTCAGTTCCCTCTTACTCACGAACGTTGCAAATAAAGAGGAATGCAACAATTTGGGCATAGAGATAAAGATATTCAACTAAAATTATGCCTTGATTTACTCCTCTAGATTGGGTCACCACAAGTAAATCTCCATCATTTCTTTGAATTCCTCTTCCTCTTCATTGAGCTCCCCTACAACTTGACCAACATGACCCAAACTGGGAATAGACTTACAAAAACAAAAGATCTAACTATAAGATAAAATATTGCTCTAACATATTGAGCATAGTTTTGTTCCAAATCTGAATCCAATTGTTGAAGAAATGGTTCCAAATTTAGACCTTGCATAAGAGCTGAATGTGTCAACCAAGCACATTAGTAGAGTGAAGATATTGTCTTTTTGATGCACACTTTCTTGCTAAGCCTCCATGTGGTTCACAATCATATTAATATGAAAAGCAAGAATAATTATTTAATGAAAAATATTTTTTTTGAACAATTTTTTTTAGAAATAAGAGTATGAGTTAATATTTTTTTATTTATTAGAATGGAATGCTTCTCGAGGAACTAGAACTTTTGACCTTGCATGGCCCACCAATCACATGGAAACATTTCCTGGATCTCCTACATTTCACAAATCTATCTTGCACTCACCATGTACATTACTATACATGTCCCCTTGGTGCGAACATTTATGGCCTATGGCACACTTAATTTTTTAGTAGGTTGTAAAAGAGAACACGCACTTGAAAATATTTTGAAATATATATCATATTACTAAGTAATAATATAATATATTATTATTGTACTAGTAATGACAAGTATATTCTAAATAAAATTCTTCCTCATTTTAAATTTTATTGTTTTCAAGTCTTATATTTATGAGTAAAATAATATTGTAATTTAATATATATTTTTGCAAGTGTTTATATTTTTCAATAAATTTATTTATATTTTAGTTTGTTAATAATTTGTATTATTATTAAGCATCTTTTTGTAGGAAAGAGGTCATAAGATCTAGTCTCCCCATAGATACCCGACCAATTCTTGGAGTCTAAAAAAAGGTATTATTATTAATATAATACTGAATTGTTATATATTCATGTTAATAATACATTGTATATATATTAATTATGGCAATAATAATATTAATAAAAATATATTAATTATTTATATATTTATTTATATTATAATATTAATATAACTATAAAATAATATATTATTTATATATTAATTTATATTTTACTTTGTAAATAATGTATTATTATTAACATAATAGTGAATTATTATACATTCATATTAATACATTGTATATAAAATAATTATTGTAATAATAATATTAATAAGAATAATAAATTATTTATATATTTATTTATAATATAATAACCATATAACTATTAATATTAATATATTAATTTTAATGAATATAGATTATTATCTACTATATAATAAATAATAAATAAACATATTCATAATAAAATACTCTAGTCCCAAATATAGTTATATTTTAAATTATAAAAAAATAAATTTATATAATTTATATAATATTTATAATAAAATATTATAATCCTAATCACAGTTGCGTTTTAAATTATTAAAAAAATAAAAAATAATTATGTTTATGATATTAAATAAATAAATATTAATTATTTATATATTGATTTATTAAATAAAATATTAGATAATAAAAATATTTTATATATTTTTATTTATGTTATCAAAATGCATTTTCTAGTGCACCCGATGAAGTGTTGCCCCATCACAATGTTCCTTAATAGATATGGAAATAATATTAAATGCAATTCTTTCTCATTTTATTTTATATTTTTCAAATCTTATCTTTATGAGAAATACTATTTTAGTTTAATATATATTTTTGTAAGTGTTTATTTTTCAATAAATTTATTTGTATTTAAATTTATTAATAATGTATTATTATTAATATAATAGTGAATTATTATATATTCATATTAATACTGCATTGTATAAATAACAATTATTGTAATAATAATTTTCATAAAAATATATTAATTATTTAAATATTTAGTTATAATATAATATTCATATAATTATTAATATTAATATATTAGTTTTAATTAATAATGATTAATTTTTTATTGATTAAATAATTAATTAATATAGATTATTATCTATTATCTAATAAATAGTAAATAAATATATTCATCATAAAATACTTAGTCCCAAACACAGTTATATTTTAATTCTTTTATTAAAAATAATATTATTTTTATGACATTTATAATAAAATATTATAATTCTAACCATAATTATATTTTAAGTTATAATTTTATTATTATTATTATTATTATGTTATTAAATAAATATATATTGATTATTAAATATATATTAATTATTTATAATATATTGATTTATTAAATAAAATATTAGATAACAATTTTTTTTTATATTATTATTTATGTTATCAAAATGTATTTTATACTGCTATAAGAATAGATATAAAGGCAGGTACTTGTTATCTTATTCAAGCTGAGATGTATTATTCTGATAAAGTGTTGCTCCATCGCAATCTTTCTTAATAGATATGAATACCATCATTAATGCTTGCAATCATGTTTAAGACAGCTGTTGCTGGTGCAGCAAATTTTCACAAAGGATATTCAGCCATTAAAATAAATAATGTTATTATTTATAGTATTTTATTATTTTAAAATACACTATATTTGCAATATTATATTAACACAATTGGAATCACATTGTCAATAAATAATTTTAAAATATTTTTCATAAAAAAATTTATATCTAAACTTTGCAATAAATGATAAACATTTACTATGCATGAAAAATTCTAGCGTTTGATTTGTTAACAGCTGTTAATTTTTTTGGATGCGATAATATCTACTGAAGGCAGGTAGTAGAAAAACAATTCAGCTCGCTAACCACGAGAATACTAATAATAAGAATCAGATTTCAGAAGTAAACGAGGTAAAAGCAAAAAGAAATACCTAAGAGGATATGATGCCAGTCGAAATCAAAAGTTAAATATCCCGTTAGCCGAACAACAAACAACAAAAAAATCGTTTAGGGAAAATCGGTTTCCACAGGTAGATAGTTTGAAAGGACGCCCCACCATATCAGTTGCAGGCCTTGGAAACACAGAATCACGACGTTTCCTATATCTAAGCAAAAGCAAAAACTCATCCAATATTTATCTTGGCGATTCAAACAACAAAAGACACGTTGTTGAAGCCTACTCTTCTTCTATAAATACAAAGCACAATTCCCTCAGCGGTACATCTAAACATTTGATCTGTCAAATACATTGTTTCGTAACGTTATGGATAAAATTAATGCTTTGAGATTTATAGGAGTATTGGTTGTATGGCTCTTGATTCTAAAGCCTTGTGTGGGCAGTTCTTTTACTATGTGGAAAGGGCCTGGGTGTACTGACCAGGGTGATGGTTTTAGTGGTTGTGGGTCATGTTATGGCATAACCAACCACGGAGGATATAATTTTATATACGACGGACACCCTGTCTTTCTTTATAATGCTGAGAATTGCCAGGGTAAAATGCATACTAGACTTTCTTTCAATACAACCGACTGCACTGGTTTTGGATGGAAGAGCTTCTACATTCAATGCCGATAATCATTGCTTTATCCGAAATACAGGCTTAAAAAGTATTGCTATCGAACGATGATTATTGGTATGAATAAAGGGACTGCTGTGTGTGTCTTTTGTTGTGTCTATTATAAGAGGAGTTGAATAAGGATTTTCATCTGGTGTGGCTTGTTAAATTTGGTAAGATTTCTATTTGGTCCATATGGTTGAGATGCATTCTTACAGTTAAATCTATCTAGTAGGATATGTATCTCGTCTTACGATTGACGTATAATTTTTAGGTTTTTTTAAAGTCCAAGGTTAGTTCTTTCAATAAGGTAAACAGAGTTGGTAAATGGATATTTCCTTCTTTGGGATATTTCCTTCTTCTTTGGTTAAAAAAAGTATTTTGCTTTATATTAGTTATTGTGATACAATTGATCTATTTTTTTTAATTAAATTTGAATAAAACTGATAATATTGATCAACTTCATAATTGTATGTTGGCTAATTTCTTAAAGAAATAGAAACATAATCTAAATATAATCCAAATGATCAAACTTAAAAAATAAAATTCAAATTGGGGAGATAATGGTCTATTATTCCTTGAATTGGGACCAAAACATTATTTTGTCGAATCATTCATTATTTGAGAAATATTTCTTCATTACACAATTGATTACTCTCTCACACTATTTCATTCGAACCTTATGTTATAGATGAAAATAAACCTT
>VDFB02000013.1:120173723-120245821 GCA_007258455.2 Sequoia sempervirens
GTGGTGTGTGATGTCTCACATGGCTTCAAAACCTTCCCCTTTGGGTTCTTGATCATCCACCAATCTCCATTTCTCCATCGCTCTCACCAAACCCTCTTCTAGGGTTTAAAAAGGCTACTAGCCTTGAGCCCCAATTAGGCCTCCTAACCCGAGAAAAGTGGATTAATCTCCAATCTCCCTAAAGAACATCATAATATTCCCATGGGGATCTTGGTTCATTTTCCTACCTCTCAAATATTTTTGAGGTTATAGTCCTTCACTGTCCGTACAAAGGCGTAACCCTCATTTTGTAAGAATTAGGGCTTTTTAGGCCATTTCCTGACCACACAGTGAACTGTCAGCTTTTCCCAATCACCAAATGGACTGGTGAAACTGCTTCCTTCAAGAAAAACCTTTGTAAGGTCTCCTGTATCCACCACACACCTTGGTTTGCCAGGGAATTGACACCCCTGCAACTTAGTGCTTGTTTTTCACTATCTTTCCTAACAGGGCACAGTCAAGCTCACCTAGGAGAAGACTTTTCCCATGATACTTTGCCTCCTAAAAACTCCTAAACCTAAACTATTTATAGGCATGGAGCTTAGCCTCAACCCCCATGGACTATACACCAGGTATAGTGGAGGACAGAGGTCTAAGACTCCATGATTTGTAGCTTGCCAGTCTGATTAGCTATGAAAAGAAACAAAATTAACTAAGAACAAAGCTAGAAAATGATGAGATAACCTAAATAATGACTACACAAAGCTTGTAAGATAATTATCACACATGCCACACACTGCTCAGTGCCTGGAACCCTCCATTAACACCCTAAAAGTGCTAAAACCTTGAAAATTACAAGAACTTCATTATTTTTCCATATAATCTACAAACTCCAAATGATAAAAAGTTTTTCCAACCTCAATTCTAGTTCGAGGTCCACCTTATAAAGATTCATAAATTGGTTACTTCTCACCTTGGTCGGACATAACCACCTCATTAGGCCAAAATTGCACAAATGCAACATTTTGGGCTTTATTTCCAAACCCTAGTGAATCCTGGTGGAAGCAAGTTGTGAAACTCATCAATTATACTATAAGCTACTGATCAACCTACCTCCTAACATGTTCTAAAACTTCTAACTCAAATCTAAATGGTCAACATGACCTTAAAGCATTAAAACCACAAAATTTCATCCTAGGCTCACAAATTTGCCTAGTGCTACCTAATACTTCCTAGGTGCTCCTGCACCATTCTCACCCTCTCAGCCCAAGCACTAAGGAATGGAAGGAGAGACCAATGATAGGTCAATACCAAGCTTCTTGAACTGATCTTCTTGTACCCATGTGGCTTTTGATTCATGCTTGTTCTTCCACTTGATAATGTGCTCCATGTACACCTTGTGCCTTGTAGACTTTTGCACTCTGGACTCCAAGATCTTCTATGCCTAGGGCTTGTCTTGATTAGGTGAGGATATATTGTTGATTTCTTTGAAGATCTACTTACTATTCAATTCCACATCGTTGACTGATCCCTTGTACTTGATCAAGTCAGCTATATTGAAAACTGGTGAGATTCCTAGATCGGTAGGTAACTCCACCTTGTATGCATTCTTGCCATACTTGGCCAATACCTTGCATGGACCCACTCTCTTCATTTACAATTTGGTTGATTTACCCTTCTGCAACCTTGATTTGTTAAGGTGGACCATGACATAGTATCCTACTAAAAATTGCACATCCTTCCTTGACAGATCTACCTTCTCCTTAAACTTTTGTGTAGCCTTGGTGATTATCTTCTTCACCTGCTCCTGAATCTCTTTCATGGTTTGACTAAAGTCCTCTACATGTCCACTTCTATGTTCCATAGCTCTAAGATCTCTGAGCTCACATATGCCTCTTGGGTGCATCCCATACACAACTTCAAAAGGACTCTTCCCTGTGGTCCAGTTCACACTATCATTGTAAGCATACTCATCTTGTGAGATAACCATATCCCATGTCTTTCCATACTCCTTATTTAGGCACCTTAGAAGGTTACCTAGCACCCTGTTACCCACCTCTATTTGACCATCTGTCTGAGGATGGTAAGCTGATCCAAAAGACAGGTTGGTACCTAATCTACTCCATAGAGTCTTCCAAAAATGACTCATGAACTTCACATCCCTGTTTGAAACAATGCTCAAAGGAAATCCATGGATCCTTACAACTTCCTTGAAGAAAAGATGAGCTATGTAGCTAGCTTCATAAGTAGTTTTGCAGGGAATAAAATGACTCATTTTGCTAAATCTGTCCACTACTACATAGGCACTGTCAAAACTAGTCTTGGTCTTAGGAAGGCATACCAAAAAATCCATGCTTACACACTCCCATGGTCTGTTAGGAATGGGTAGGGGTTGATATAGACCAGCATTACTAGCTCCTTCCTTAGCTTTCATACACACAACACATTGTTCCACATACTTTCTAACATCTCTTGCCAACTTGGGCCCATAATAGAATCTTTGCTTTACTTCTAAAGTCTTGTTGATGCCAAAATGTCCACTAAGACTTACATTATGCTTTTTGTGAATGAGATTTCCCCTCATTGACCCTCTTGGAACACATAACTGATTTCCTTTAAACAATAACCCATTTTGCAATGTATACTTTGAGTATTGGCTATGGAAATGGTTCTCAAAGTTAGAACATACCTTATAGACCTCGAAAAAGTCTTCATCTTCCCCATAGAGATCTTTGAAACTGTCAATCCCTATGCTCTTCACTTGTATCTCTTGCACTAACAACAACCTCCTGCTCAATGCATCTGGTGCTTTGTTTAGCTATCCTTTCTTGTGCTTGATGGTGAAGGTAAAAGCTTGGATGTATTCCATCCATTTCAAATTCCTATTACTCAACTTCTCTTGAGTGTTGATATAGCTAAGTGCTTGGTTGTCAGTAAAGACTACAAATTCCTTGGGTAGAAGGTAATGCCTCCATTTCCTAAGTGACTGAACCAAAGCATAAAGTTCTAAGTCATAGGTTGAATACTTCTTCTTTGCTTCATTGAGCTTCTCACCAAAGAAGGCTATAGGCCTTCCCTCTTGACTTAGCACTCCTCCTACTGCCACTCCACTTGTGTCACATTCCACAGTGAACAATTTGTCTAAACTAGTTAATAAGAGAATTGGTTGAGTTGCCACCTCTTGTTTCAGTTTCTCAAACCCTTTCTCAGCTTCTCGATTCCACACAAACCTAGTTTTTAAACCACCCTTGATTGTGTCTAGAACTAGTGCATATATGCTACTAAAGTTCCTTATGAATTTTCTATAAAATTCAGCCAATCCATGAAAACTTCTTACATCTATCCCTATGGTTGGAGTAGGCCAGTTTAGGATGGCTTCCACCTTGCTTGGATCCATCTTGAATGATCCTTTGGATACTAAAAAACCAAAATATACAAGATCTTGCTTAAAGAACTCACTTCTCTAGATTGATTGCCAACTTCTCCTCTTGCAACCTTCTGAGAACCAACTCCACATGTTTCAAATGCTCTTCTGCTGCCTTGCTAAATATGAGGATGTCATCAAGATACACTACCACAAATATCCCTGTAAAGTATTTAAGTACTTCATTCTTGAGCCTCATGAATGTGCTAGGGGCATTAGAGAGGCCAAATGGAATCACTCTCCATTCATATAACCCATCATTTGTCTTAAATGCTATCTTCCACTCATCACCATCCTTAATTCTACTATGATGGTATCCACTCTTGAGATCCAACTTTGTGTAGTATTGAGCTCCTCCAAGACAATCCATTAAGTATTCAATTCTAGGAATAGGGAACCTATACCTAATGGTGATCCTATTTATTGCTCTAGAATCAGTGCATAACCTCCATTTACCTCCCTTCTTGGTTGCTAAGACTACTAGTACTACACATGGGCTGATGCTCTTTTGAATCAATCCTTGATCCAACAACTCTTGCGCTTGCCTAGCTACCTCTAGATTCTGATAAGGTGTAAGCTTATAAGCTGCTTTGTTGGGAAATGAGGCTCCAGGTATGAAGTCAATTTGATGACTTATGGTTCTCTTTGGTGGTAGAGTTGTAGGTGCACCATCACTTACAATGTCCTTGAACTGATCCAACAACTTTAGGATTGATTCAGGTATGACTGTCTTTTCAGCCTTGTCTTCTTCTTTAGGTTGTAACATAACCACATATCCTTCACCCCCTTGATGTAGGTTGTTAAAGAACTCTTTACCACTACTCAACAAGACACTAGGTGTCTTTAACTATCCTTCTTCCTCTTCTATCAGTGACTACAACTTAAATGTCTTCCCATCCTTCTTGAAAGAAAGGGTGTTCTCTTTTCCATCATACATGACACTTTTGTCATACTACCATCGTCTACCCAATAGTAGATGGCATGCATCCATGAGTAAAACATCACAAACTAACTTGTCTTTGTACCCTCCAATGGAAAACTCCGCCGTTGCTCATTCACTGAAACACTCTTCCCTTTGTTGAGCCATGTGACCTTGTAGGGGTTAGTGTGGGGTACCTTCTCCAATTTCAGTTTCATTATTGCCTCCTCTAAGATAATATTGTCTGTTGAACTTGAATCTACTATGACCTTGCATACTTTACCAAGTATCTTGCACCTTACTCTAAATAGAGCTCTCCTTTGTTTTGGTTCTTCCTTGATCAGTTGTCTGATCAAAACCCTACTGAACATCAGATTCTCTCCCACCTCAGATTCAATGTGACTGACCTCAGATGACTTAGGACTCATGATCTCCTCTTGTGCATAAGCCACTCTCTTCTCATTGATTGATGAGGATGCTTTCTCTGGGCACCTATAAGCAGGATGACCTACTTGTCCACTATGGTAGCATTTCATATTTGCAAAGTATGAATTGCTCCTGCCTGCTCCTCTTCCTCTGTTTGAACCTCCTTGAGGTCCTCTACCTCTGTTATACCCTCCTCTAGAAGGTGTTTCATTACCAAAATCTATGGATTTAGCCTCTCCTTGGTTTCTTTGGTCATTTCCTCTACCTTGGTAGCCACCTCACTATCCTCTTTGATGTCTTTGATCTTTTCCTTTACCTCTACCCTTAGAAGCCCGGTCTTGTTCCTCTTGCTTCTTTCCTCAATCTTAATAGCAAATTGATAGCATTGGTGCACTATCTTGGGACTTAAGAGAGTCATCTCTTCTTGGATGTTCCATTTCAAACCGTTAAGGTATCTAGCCACCTTGAGACTCTCATCCTCTGTCACATTAGACCTCATGCAAATTTTTTGAAACTCCTCAATGTAAGTGTTTACATCTTGGTCTCTTTGTCTCAAGCTCTATCTTTTCTTGTGTAACTGAATCTCAAAGTCATCTAGCATGTATGCTTCTTTTACTTTGGCAACCATTCCCTTCCAAGTAGTTATAGGCTACTTACTTTCTTTTTCCCTCTCTATCTGAATGAACTTCCACCATGTCAAGGTAGAACCTCTTAGTCTTGACTTTGCCACCTTTACCTTTTATGCTTCAGTGACTCCATCACATTCAAAATGGTTTTCCATCCCCTCTATCCAATCAATAACTAAATAAACTTCCATTTTTCCACTAAATAGTGGCATGCCTTCAAGTGCCTTCCCACTGAAAGCCTTCAATGCCTTCAAGAAAGGCTCCTCTTTCAAAACAGGGTTAGGTTCAGGGGTCTTGTCTTCCTTTGCAACCTCTTCTTCCTTTAGTATCCTTCCTTCAAATTGCATGCTCCTCACTGCTTGTTCAAGTTGGGATATTTTTTCCCTCAATAGTTTATTGTCTTCCTCCTGCTCATCAACCATCTTGGCAAATTCTGTATTTGTCACCATGATGGAAGAATCACTAGACTCAACCTCAAACATACAAGATTCTTCCCAAATCTTTAACTTGCTCTAATACCAATCTGATAGGGTAGGGTTGGATGGAACACTCACTATTCCATGCTCTAGGTCTCACCCTGGCAAACCCCTTTTGTGTCTTTCTCCACCACCTTAACCTATAGGCCCTAATGCTTTTTAGGCACCCTTGGTTCTCCTAGCCAAACCTACTATCATCTCCATTTCCCTAACCAAGCCAATCTTGGTGATCTCTCTGCCATTCTTTCCTTAGCCCTTAATCTTCCTAAAGGCTAGCTAAATATCCAACCTTCACTAATTTGATGCAGGGGTGTGTGATGTCTCACATGGCTTCAAAACCTTCCCCTTTGGGTTCTTGATCATCCACCAATCTCCATTTCTCCATCGCTCTCACCAAACCCTCTTCTATGGTTTAAAAAGGCTACTAGCCTTGTGCCCCAGTTAGGCCTCCTAACCTAAGAAAAGTAGATTAATCTCCAATCTCCCTAAAGAAAATCACAATATTCCCATGGGGATCTTGGTTCATTTTCCTACCTCTTAAATATTTTTGAGGTTATAGGCCTTCACTGTCCATACAGAGGCGTAACCCTCATTTTGTAAGAATTAGGGCTTTTTAGGCCATTTCCTGACAACACAGTGAACTGTCAGCTTTACCCAATCACCAAATGGACTAGTGAAACATCTTCCTTCAAGCCAAACCTTTGTAAGGTCTCATGTATCCACCACACACCTTGGTTTTCCAGAGAATTGACACCCCTACAACTTAGTGCTTGTTTTTCACAGTCTTTCCTAATCGGGCATAGTCAAGCTCACCTAGGAGAAGACTTTTCCCATGATACTTTGCCTCCTACAAACTACTAAACCTAAACTATTTATAGGCATGGAGCTTAGCCTCAACCCCCATGGACTATACACCAGGTATAGTGGAAGACAGAGGTCTAAGACTCCATGATTTGCAGCTTGTCTGTCTGATCAGCTATGGAAAGAAACAAAACTGAATAAGAACAAAGCTAGAAAATGATGAGATAACCTAACTACTAACTACTCAAAGCTTGTAAGATAATTTTCACACATACCACACACTTCTGAATTCCTGGAAGCCTCCATTAACACCCTAAAAGAGCTAAAAACTAGAAAATTACAAGAACTTCATTGTTTTTCCATATAATCTGCAAACTCCAAATGATACAAAGTTTTTCCAACCTCAATTCCAATTCGAGGTCCACCTTATAAAGATTCATAAAGTGGTTACTTCTCCCCTTGGTCAGACATAACCACCTCATTAGGAAAAACTTGCACAAATGCAACATTTTGGGCTTTATTTCCAAATCCTAGTGAATCCTAGTGGAAGCAAGTTGTGAAACTCATCCATTCTACCATGAGCTACTGATCAACCTACCTCCTAACATGTTCTAACACATCTAACTCAAATCTAAATGGTCAACATGACCTTAAAGCATTAAAACCACAAAATTTCATCCTAGGCTCACAAATTTGCCTAGTGCTACCTAATACTTCCTAGGTGCTCCTGCACCAAAGAGCCATGCCAAGCAACAATAATTTTTTGTGGAGAAGTTTCAGTATAGGCCTAAAAAAAATCATAATGACCTTATGAAAAAAATAAGAATAGGAATGAATATATATGAGTGTTGTCTACATCTGATTTCACATACATACATATTTGCACATAGGGATGATTGTTTTTGTCTCTAATTTGAAAAAAAACACATATCTACACATAGGGAAAGTAAAATAAGAAACAAAAAAAGAAGGCCTACTCTCCACCCTGCCTTATTGGGTCATGGAGCCCCATAGTGATAGGGTAGGGTTGGGTGGAACACTCATTGTCCCATGCTTTGGGTCCTTGTTCTCAAGAACTCCTAGGTGACTCTCCCACCTTAACCTTTAGGTCCTATCTAAGGTATAGATACCCCTGGTCCTACTGGCCAACCCCACTATCATCACTCTTCCATTCCACCAAGCCAATCTTGGTGCCTTGCAACTATCTCACCCTTGACCCTTACTCTTCCCTAAAGGCCAATTACTCCCAACATTCTGTTAGGTTCTTGCAAGGGTGTAGAGATGTAGTAAAAATCTTCATAGCAACCTATTAGGGTTCTTGATAAATCACTAGACTCCAATTCTCCATCGCTTCCACCAAACCCTCTCCTAGGGTTAGAAAAGGCTACAAGCACTAGAGCCCCAACTAGGCTTCCTAACTCGAGAAAAATGGAGAGTGTGCCCAAATTCTCCAAATGAATCCAAATATTTTCTTGGGATTCATGGTACCCTTGCCCAAACCTTGAAGATTTTTGGGGTTTGGAGCCTCCACTATCCGTACACTACTCCAACCCTTAACTTAGCAAATTTAGGCTTGTTTTAAGCTAGTTTCTGACCTCCTTGAGATCAGTCAGTTTGTTTGCCACTTCTTGGTCTATGTTAAGCCTCCTTCTTGTTACCAAGCCTCTCCAAGGTAATCCACATCCTCTCCACATTGTGGTTCACTAGGAGATTGGCACCCCTGCAACCGTAGTGCTCTGCACTCTTTGATTGTCCTAGTTGGGCACTACCAAGCTTGCCTAGGAACAGTCTTTTGCTATGGATTCCTGACTCCTAAGGACTCCTACCTCTACCTTATGTACAAAAATGGAGTCTAGCCTCTGTTTCCAAGAACCCATACACCAGGTACAAGGGAAACATGGTCTAGAGCTCCATCTCTGCAAGTCTGACAGTTAGAAAAAAATTGCAAGAAATGAATTAACCTAAAAAAAAAATGCTTGAACTGATGCAACAAGATAACTACTGAAATAAGCAATGCCTGAAAAGGAATTACACTACCTACTCTACTCTCAACATCTGATCAAACCATCAATGCATCAATCCAAAACCATAAACCAGAAGATGTTCTTCAATATCATAGTCTTAATTGCACTCCATGAAATTATTACAAATCTAAAACCAACCCTGCTCTCAACTTGAGCAACTCCTTATAACTCCTCTCCAAGGTAGTTACTGATCCCTTGGGTCAGACATTTCCATAACCAAGTGGCAAAAGGTGTAAAATGTCCCATTTTTCCACCTTTGCCAATTATTGCTAACTCCTAAACAGCTAAGAAACATGAGTTACAACATCCCTCTTGATCACTCCTGATCAAGATAAGAAAACACTCTAACTCAAATTCCAATGGTCAACATGACCTTCTTAGAAGAGCATTTACACTAAATTTATCCTAGACTACCCATAGCCTAGTGTTTCCTAGGTGCTCCTACACCATTCTCCCCCCTTTACACAAACTCTAAGGAATGCTAGGAGAGGGTAATGGCACATCTATGCCCTACCTCTTGAGCTAAGCTTCATCCATCCATCTAGCCTCAGATTCATGCTTATTCCTGCATTTGACAAGATGCTCCATGTATACCTTGTGCCTTGTAGCCTTCTTCACTCTTGACTCCAAGATCTTCTCTACCTGAGGCTTGCCTTGATTAGGTAAGGATATATTGCTGATGTCCTTGAAGATCTCCTTACTGTTCTGATCCACATCATTAACTGACCCCTTGTACTTGATCAAGTCAGCTATATTGAAAACTGGTGAGATTCCTAAACCGGTTGGTAACTCTAACTTGTATGCATTTTTACCATACTTGGCTACTATCTTGCATGGTCCTACTCTTTTCATTTGCAACTTGGTTGAAATTCCCTTCTGCAACCTTGACTTGTTAAGGTGGACCATGACATAGTCTCCTACTACAAATTGCACATCCTTCCTTGACAAATCTACCTTCTCCTTCAACTTTTGTGTAGCCTTGGTGACTGTCTTCTTCACCTGCTCCTGAATCTCTTTCATGGTTTGACTGAAGTCCTCTACATGTCCACTTCTATGTTCCATAGCTCCAAGATCTTTGAGCTCACATATGCCTCTTGGGTGCATCCCATACACAACTTCAAAAGGTCTCTTCCCTGTGGTCCGGTTCACATTATCATTGTAAGCATACTCAGCTTGTGAGATAACCATATCCCATGTCTATCCATACTCCTTAGTTAGGAACCTTAGAAGGTTACCTATTACCCTGTTAACCACCTCTGTTTGACCATCAGTCTGAGGATGGTAAGCATTTTCCAAATGATAGGTTGGTACCCAATCTACTCCATAGAGTCTTCCAAAAGTGACTCATGAACTTCACATCCTTGTCTAAAACAATGCTCAAAGGGAATCCATGGATCCTCACAACTTCCTTGAAGAAGAGATGAGCTATGTAACTAGCATCATGAGTAGTTTTGGAAGGGATAACATGACTCATTTTGCTAAATCTGTCCACTACTACATAGACACTGTCAAAACCAGTCTTGGTCTTAGGAAGGCCTACCACAAAATCCATGCTTACACACTCCCATGGTCTAT
Organism: Sequoia sempervirens; assembly: GCA_007258455.2. Classification (NCBI taxonomy): domain Eukaryota; kingdom Viridiplantae; phylum Streptophyta; class Pinopsida; order Cupressales; family Cupressaceae; genus Sequoia; species Sequoia sempervirens. Next base: position 120,183,974 of record VDFB02000013.1, read on the forward strand.
TAGGAATGGGTAGGGGTTGATATAGACTAGCATTACTAGCTTCTCCCTTAGCTTTCATACAAACAACACATTGTTCCACATAATTTCTAACATCTCTTGCCAACTTAGGCCAGTAATAGAATCTTTGCACTAGTTCTAAAGTCTTGTTGATGCCAAAATGTCCACTAAGACTTCCATTATGCTTTTCGTGAATGATATTTTCCCTCATTGACCCTTTTGGAACACATAATTGATTTCCTTTAAACAATAACCCACTTTGCAATGTATACTCTGAGTATTGGCTATGGAAATGGTTCTCAAAGTTAGAACATACCTTATAGACCTTGGAAAAGTCTTCATCTTCCCCATAGAGATCTTTAAAACTATCAATCCCTATGCTCTTCACTTGTATCTCTTGCACTGTCAACAACCTCCTACTCAATGCATCTGCTACTTTGTTTAGTTGTCCCTTCTTGTGCTTGATGGTGAAGGTAAAAGCTTGGATGTATTCCATCCACTTCTGAAAGTGTCTATTGCTCAACTTCTCTTCGGTATTCATATAGCTAAGTGTCTGATTGTCGGTAAAGACTACAAATTCATTGGGTAGAAGGTAATGCCTCCACTTCCTAAGTGATTGAATCAAAGCATAAATTTATAAGTCATAAGTTGAATACCTCTTCTTTGCTTCATTGAGCTTCTCACTAAAGTAGGCTATAGGCATGCCCTCTTGACTTAGCACTCCTCCTACTACCACTCCACTTGCATAACATTCTATAGTGAACAAATTTTCAAAACTAGGTAATAAGAGAATAGGTTGAGTTTCCACCTCTTGTTTCAGTTTCTCAAACCCTTTCTCAGCTTCTTGAGTCCACACAAACTTAGTTTTTAAACGACCCTTGATTGTATCTAGGACTGGTGCACATATACCACTAAAGTTCCTTATGAATTTCATGTAGAAATGAGCCAATCCATAGAAACTTCTTACCTTAGTCCCTGTGGTTGGTGTAGGCCAGTTTAGGATAGATTCCACCTTACTTGGATCCATCTTCAATGATCCTTTGGACACTGCAAAACCCAAATATACAAGCTCTTTCTTAAAGAACTCACACTTCTCTAGATTCATTGCCAACTTCTCCTCTTGCAACCTTCTAAGAACCAACTCCACATGTTTTAAATGCTCTTCTACTGTCTTACTGAATATGAGGATGTCATCAAGGTATACCACCGCAAATACCCCTGTGAAGTCTTTGAGCACTTCATTCATGAGCCTCATGAATGTGCTAGGGGCATTGAAGAGACCAAATGGAATCACTCTCCATTCATATAACCCATCATTTTTCTTAAATGTTTTCTTCCACTCATCACCATCCTTAATTATGATATGATGGTATCCACTCTTGAGATCCAACATTGTGTAGTATTGAGCTCCTCCAAGACAATCCATTAAGTCTTCAATTCTAGGAATAGGGAACCTATACCTAATGGTGATCCTATTTATTGCTCTAGAATTAGTGCATAACCTCCATTTACCTCCCTTCTTGATTGCCAAGACTACCGATACTTCACATGGGCTGATGCTCTTTTGAATCAATCCTTGATCCAAGAACTCTTGTACTTGCCTAGCTACCTCTAGATTCTGATCCGGTGTAAGCTTATAATCTGCTTTGTTAGGAAATGAGGCTCCAGGTATGAAGTCAATTTGATGACTTATGGCTCTCTTTGGTGGTAGAGTTGTAGGTGCACCATCACTTACAATGTCCTTGAACTGATCCAACAACTTTAGGGCTGCTCCGGGTATGACTATCTTTTCAGCCTTGTCTTCTTCTTTAGGTTGTAACATAACCACATATCCTTCACCCCCTTGATGTAGGTTGTTAAGGAACTCCTTCCCACTACTCAACATGACACCTGGTGTCTTTGACTGTCCCTCTTCTTCTTCTGATAGTGACTGCAACTTGAAAGTCTTCCCATTCCTCTCGAAGGAAATGCTATTCTCTTTCCCATCATACATGGTACTTCTGTCATACTATCATGGTCTGCCCAATAGTAGATGGCATCCATCCATGGGTAAAACATTAAAAACTAACTTATCCTTATACCCTCCAATGGAAAACTCCACCATTACTTGCTCATTCACTAGAACACTCTGCCCTTTGTTGAGCCATGTTACCTTGTAGGGGTTAGTGTGGGGTACCTTTTTCATTTTCAGTTTCATTAATGCTTCTTCTAAGATGATATTGTCTGTTGAACTTGAATCTACAATGACCTTGCATACTTTACCAAGTAGCTTGCACTTCACTCTAAATAGAGCTCTTCTTTGTTTTGGTTCTTCCTTGACCGGTTGTCTAATCAACACTCTTCTAAACATAAGATTCTCTCCCATCTCAAATTCAATGTGACTAACCTTAGGTGACTTAGGACTCATGGAATCCTCTTGTGCATAATACACTCTCTTCTCATTGCTTGATGAAGATGCTTTCTCCGGATACCTATAAGTTGGGTGTCCAACTTGACCACAATGGTAGGATTTCATGTTTGCAAAGTATGAATTGCTCCTGCCTGCTCCTCTTCCTCTAGTGGATCCTCCTTGAGAACCTCTACCTCTATTATACCATCCTCTAGAAGGTGTTTTATTGCCATGATCTATGGATTTAAACTCTCCTTGGTTTCTTTGGTCATTGCCTCTACCTTGGTAGCCACCTCGTTGTTCTCTTTGATCTCTTTGATCTCTACCTTTATCTCTGCTCTTAGAAGTCTGTTCTTGTTTCCTCTTGCTTCTTTCCTCAATCTTTATAGCTAATTGGTAACATTGGTGTACTGTCTTGGGACTTAGAAGAGTCATTTCCTCTTGAATGTTCCACTTCAAGTCATTAGGATATCTAGCCACCTTGAGACTTTCATCCTCTGTCAAATTAGACCTCATGCAAATTTTTTAAAACTCCTCAGTATAAGAGTTCACATATTGGTCTCTTTGCCTCAAGCTCTTTCTTTTCTTATTCAACTAAATTTCATAGTCATCTAGCATGTATGATTCTCTTACCTTGGCAACCATTCCCTTCCAAGTAGAGATAGGCTGCTTGCCTTCCTTTTCCCTCTTTGTCTGAATGAACTTCCACCATGTCAAGGAAAAACCTCTTAACCTTGATTTGGCCACCTTTACCTTCTATGCTTCTGTGACCCCATCACATTCAAAATGGTTTTCCATTCCCTCTATCCAATCCATACCTAAATCAGCTTCCATTTTTCCACTAAACAGTGGTATGCCTTTAAGTGATTTTCCACTCAAAGCCTTCAATGCTTTCAAGAAATGCTCTTCTTTCAAAACAAGGTCAGATTTAGGGGTATTGCCTTCCTTTGCAACCTCTTCTTCCTTTGGTATCCTTCCTTCTAACTGCACGCTCCTCATTACTTGCTCAAGTTGGGCTATTCTTTCCCTCATTAGCCTATTTTCTTCCTCCTTTTCTTCAACCATCTTAGACAATTCAACATTTGTCACCATGATGGTAGAATCACTAGATTCAAGGTTTGACATGCAAGATTCTATCCCAAATCTTTTAACTACTCTGATACCAATCTGATAGGATAGGGTTGGGAGGAACACTCACTGTCCCATGCTCTGGGTCCTTGTAATACCCCCATATTTCTAATACTATTTGCTTCTATTGTTTTCTCTTGTGTGTTAGCATGATACTGATTTGTGTTGGCGATTAATTCACTGACTTGGTGTGTGCGGATGCGTAGTTTAGTTAATTGTTGCGTGTGACATTATTAGTATGATTTATGATACTCTATGTGTTGTTTGGATTATTGTTTATTCAAATAGTTTTTCATTAATGTTTTATATGTCGATGTGATAATTCTATGGTGATCATGTTATTTGAATTCAGTATTATTTTATAATGCAATGGTTTAATAATTAGTAATGATACAGTAGTTAAGTATCATGTTATCTTATGATCAATTTGGTTAGAAATGTTAATTCGTCATTAATATTGTAATTGTTAGAATAGATTAGGTGAGAGGACAGTGTAGCATCTCTTGTTCACGAGTGCCCTACTACACTGCAATTCCTTCTCACGGTAGGATGTTTGATTATAAATATACATGTGGTACTTGACGTTTATTTGGATGCAGGATTGCGGGAATAAGTCTCGATTCCACCTACTTCGGCAAGACAGGGCGAGCAATAAATTAACCCAATGGGTAAAATGTTGAAAAAGGGAGTAGATTTGGAAGCGTCCTCGTCCCAAGTTCGTCATTTGTTGTGAGTCATTGTGTCATGACTGAAGTTTTATCCTTGTCGTGGTGTAATTAATTGTTGAGTTTTTTATTTAATTTATGGTTAGTGTTTAATTAATTAATATTATTTGATAAGATAATTAATTAAAGTTGTTTTGTTGTTTTGATTTAATTGTGAGTTAGTAAATGGTTAAATTTAAATATATTGTAATTAAAAAAGTATTTAATTAATTAAAGTGTAGGAAATTAAATTAAATTAATATTGTTGAGAATAATTAGATATTATATTTTTATTAATTTTAGATTAGAAAATCATGTGAGGATAATATCTTGATTAAATAAATTATTTTAATCAGAAACTATTGATAAGTTGTGCTTTTAAAAGCTGGAAAAAGGACCAATAAGAAAAAAGGATTTTTGGGAAAAGAAAGCAGAAGAGCTTTATGGATTCTTTGTTTTGATTTATTATTTTTATGAGAGAGTGATTCACACACATCAGTTTTCTCTTTGTTTTGGATATGGAAATAAAAAATAAAAGAAAAATAGTTTTGTTTGGTGTTTTTGGGGTAAAAAAAAAAGTTGTGGTTGAAGAAAAGTTAGATTCAGAAGTGAGCTAAAGACAGGAATTGGAAAATAAGCTATAGAGGGGTTCCACGTTCGAAAAAAGATTACTGTGCTGGATTCTTCACCAGACGAAGGACTAGGTTTTCTTCTGTTATTTATTATTATTTTTGTTGTGCTTTGAACAATATCTGTTGGCTGTGTTTTGAAAAATTTATAGAAAGAAGTTCTGTGATTTGAAAATTTATTCGTATTAAAACCCTTGTGTCTTCTATTGAAAACATTAGTAAATCTTTTTGAAATTCTTTAGCTTAGTAGTGAAATTTTTTTTTTTTTAAATAAAAATAGCTTTAGATTGAAGGTTGAATTTGCATGTTAGATCTATATTGGTTTATTGAAAATCTATTATTATATTGTTGTTTTAAATTTTTCAATTACATATATAGTTATATGTACATTTATACAAAATTTAAATATACATATGTTATTATTTTTGTCTAAATCATTGGAATGAATATGTTTTTAAATTTATGAACTTTAATAGCTTCGTTTATACAAATATTAAATAAAATATAATAAATTTATTGCATAACTTGTATTTGAAAATACTATTTTGGAAATGAAAATCATTTTTATTATCCGATTGAATTTGTTTGCCCAAAATTAATAGTGTCTGAAACAAAATTGATTGTCCTTTTTATTCTATTATAATTTAGGGATATATATATACATTTTTACTGAAAACAAATATAAATATGTATATTTAAATGTATATAAAATACATATATACATATCTTATTTAAAAAAAAAATTCTCAGTTTGTGCAAATTCTGGTTATTCTAATTCTTTTTAAAATTCTTGAATTTCGTAATTATTTTATGATAAATTTAAATCTATGGAAAACGATTATTAAAAATTATTATATTATAAAGAAATAAATGAAATTTTAAAACAATAAATTATAAATTTTATTGGGGCATTGGAGGTCGGCCAGGCCGTACCTCCCACATCCCGTGGTTGACTGTACGTAGTCACCACCGGCTGCACACAATAGTCGAGGCTGTTGGGCGCAGCCCGGTGGGGACTACGTACCGCAGTCCTTCCACTATGCAGTGGGGGCTGCGGCCTCCCTTGGGAGGTACGCAGTACCTCCCTTGGGAGGTGCACAGTACCTCCACTGCGTGGTTGTAAGGATTTTTAAGTTCATTTTTTTATTATTATTATCATTTCTATGTGTCATTTAATTCAATTATAGTGTATTTTGAATTCAATTTTGTGCGTGTGTATATATATATATATTGTTTTTTATTGTTATTTTATAAATTTTAAATAATATACTTTTATAAAATGATATAATATTATTTTTATTGTTATTTTATAAATTCTTAAAAATATATTTTTATATAATGATATAATTTATAAGTTTATTATTTATATATATATATATAAAGTCTTATGTTGTGTTTATGAATTTTAAATGATAATTTTGTGAGAATTGCAATGTTATACTGTAGTTGTGCGAACTGTAAATAAATTAGGTGTTTTGAAATTGAATTGAATCGAATCTTCTCGAGTAGTTGATTTATTCAATTGGGGAAATTTGTTGTTTATTTAAAGGAGTTTTAGGGTATTGATTATGTATTGTTTCTTCGAGATTATGCATTTTATTTAATTTGATTTTCTTAAACTTGGGTTTAGGTCATGTAGAAAAACCTTAGAGTTAACATATCCAGTTATAGCAACCTAGTTGTGTTTAGAGCTTCCAGAGGTGGGGGCACTGTGAGTTATATTCAACCTTGCAATTTGATGATTGCCCTTTTTATGTTGGTTTTGGTGGTGATGTTAATGCACCCTAGGATCGTATCATTTGTAAATGTTATACATGTGATTTTGGGTGAGAGGGTTATGCCTCGCGATTGTTCCATTATTGGTTCAGTTTTTCTTGTAATACAATCCTTTTGTAATTGGATAGTTTGTGTTGAGTGTTTAGAGAGAGTGGCTCTAGGGGGGGCTGATGCACAAAGGGGCTGTCAGGGTAACTCACATAGAGTTAGTTTAATCAGTGATAACCTAAGAAATAAATCATGGGTGGGGTTTAAACATTAACAAGATAATTGTGATGCCTTGTCCGCCTATGAGTGCTATCGCAGACTAAAGGGGACTGAGAAGGCCGTGGTTGGCAAGGTCATTATCTTGTCTTCACAAAAGGTTAATGACTCTGCATGAGTAACCCTATGGAGTGGCGCCTTGAGATAGGCTATAAGGAGAACCATAGATGGAGGTGGCACCTTAACTTGGTTGTCTTGAGAATCCATGTAGAGATGGAGGCGGTACCTAGTGATAGGATGTTTGGATAATTCATGATTAAGCCATGCGATGACACTCTCATCTAACATTCTATTTGTGTTGATTTATTGAAGTCCTCTGGAAGTGATTTATTGGTTTGTCTTTGGTCATTGTTGGAAGTAGTCTTTGATATTGTGTCTTGAGTTTCATTGATGTTGTGATTGTGACTTGTTATGTTCAGAAGTGGTTTACTGTTGTGCCTTTTGGATTTATCTTTGTTTAGTTTTCTAAGTGGTCTTTGATGTTAAGTTGTCTGTCTGGAGTTAGTATTGTGTTACTGTTAGACGTGCTTGGTCGGGGATCCTTCCTTGTCTACTCCTAGCACGGGGGTGGTTGGGTGGAACGTGCTTCGCACCCCGTTGGGTTCCTTTTCTGTTGTAGATGTATCTTTTATTGCAGGGTTTTGGACGATGTTGATGATCCAGTAATTCTTTGTACCAGATGTATGTTATACTTCATATGTAATGTATTCATTGATGTATTGTCTCCCACATGTGTTGGGATGACCTTGTTGTAAATTGTATATGTGGTTATTGAGATGTATGTTTAGACAGTTGTATTTTACTATCATTTGGATGTAATGTATATTCAGGCCATGTATTTATTCAGGAATGATCATTTGTAATAGTTGTGTTAAGTTGTGTTATATCTATGGTAATATAAATGCTTCATATCTTTATAGTATCTTTCATTGTCATATGTAGATATGTTATGAATATGGTTATTGTTTAATAGATATTTCAAATGATGAAATGGGAATGAATAGATTTACGTAATTGTTTAATTATGGTATATTTTATCATTGTTATGGGTTAGTATAGTAATGTCACCTTGTGTACCCCAATGGAATTAGTCATGCAACTTAGTACATTGTTATGTTAGAATACTTGAGTATGTTTCTTATATTCTTTTAAAAAAAAATTGTTCCATTGTTATTAGTTCCTTTGGGGTTTCCACGGCGGGGCATTACAGCTTGGTATCAGAGCCAGGCTTGCTAACGCTGGGTCCTCTGGGTAGTTTGTGTCCATTAGGCAACCTTTGCGTAACTCTTGATCTTACATAACTTTAATCATTGTGCAGGATCATGCCTCAAGGTAGAGGTCATGGCCAAAGAAGAGGCCGAGGTGGTGGCCGTAGAGTCAACCACCGAAGTCCGTCACTGCCAAGTATCCACGGTTCAGTGCATGAGGAATGACTAAGTCCTCAACACAATGCGTCAGGCGGTGGACAAAATCAGGGACAACCTGGTTTGGATTGACAATTGCGGAACATTCTTGGAGAGATTTTTAGTCGTTTGGGACCCAGGCCAGAGGAGGTGCAACAGGTTGAGAGAGAAAGGGAAAGGTCGCCAAGGTGAAGGGAAGTGATTCCAGATCAGGATGCGGTGATAGCAGGACATATGAGAGATCTGATGAGAGCTCACCCTCCCACTTTTGATGGTTCTGGAGGAGGTTTGGAAGCTGAGACATGGTTAATTGACTTGGAGCGATGCTTCGTGATGCACCCCTATAGTAGCAATACCAAGGCTCAGTGCGCAGTTATGCACCTACGAGGTTTCGCATCTACTTGGTGGCGTCTTGAAGAACAAAAGTTACACCTTGATATCAGTATGGTCACATGGGAGTTATTTCTAGATAGGTTCAGGGCTCGTTTTCTTTCAGACCATTGGAGGAAATGCAGGGCTGATTAGTTTCGTGACCTTAGGTAGTTGTCGATGTCAGTGGAGTAGTATGAGTGACGATTCTATGAGTTGAAGCAGTATGCAGGTATCAACCACAATGAAGGGATGTTAGGGCAACATTTTGTTCAAGGATTAAATGCCCGAATTAGTGGTGGCGTGAGAGTCTTCAAGCCAAAGACAATGGAGGTAGTGGTCGAGAAGGCTCGGTTGGTAGAAGAAAATCTAGCTATGGCATTCAAAGGGCACATAGGAGGTCAGAGTAGTAGTACACCATCATCAGGTGTTGTTTCTCATGGAGGTCCGATCTTGGCTGCAGGGTCCTCTAAAGGTCATCAAGAACCCACTAAGGGTGAGCAACAACAACGCTCTCAGTCTTAGCAGGGGGATAGATCTCAGAAAAGGAAGTTTCAAAGTTGGCAGTGTAATAGACCTAATCGTTTTGTGCAACCGGCACAAAGTATACAGTCAGCACTGACACAAGGCAGCTTTCAACAATTGAGTGCACCACTTGGAGTCGGAGGCTTTGGGAGGAGCATAGGTTGCTTCTCATGTGGGTAGCAAGGACATATTGCGAGGAAGTGCCCTCAAGGGAACACTATAGGTTATAATCAGGCACCAGCCACTTCTGAGTTGACGGTAGGTGATGCGGGTAGAGCATATCATGTGTTTGCGGGTTCTGCGGGACCCAAGTGATGAGACTTCGGTGGCGTGGGAGAATGCATTCCTTTGTAGAGAGGATTATCTTTTTATAGTTACTGGCTTCCAGGAGTAAGCCATATTCTAGGAGGGGAGGATGTAATACCCCCATATTTCTGATACTATTTGCTTCTATTGTTTTCTATTGTGTGTTAGCATGATACTGATTTGTGTTGGCAATTCATTCACCGACTTGCGGATGTGTAGTTTAGTTAATTGTTGCGTGTGACATTATTAGTATGATTTATGATACTCTATGTGTTGTTTGGATTATTGTTTATTCAAATATTTTTCCATTAATGTTTTATATGTCGATGTGATAATTCTATGGTGATCATGTTATTTGAATTCAGTATTATTTTATAATGCAATGGTTTAATAATTAGTAATGATGCAGTAGTTAAGTATCATGTTATCTTATGATCAATTTGGTTAGAAATGTTAATTATTCATTGATATTATAATTGTTAGAATAGATTAGGTGAGAGGACAATATAGCATCACTTGTTCACGAGTGCCCTACTACACTGCAATTCCTTCTCATGATAGGATGTTTGATTAAAAATATATATGTGCTACTTGACATTTATTTGGATGCAGGATTGCAAGAATAAGTCTCGATTCCACCTACTTTGGTAGGACAGGGCGAGCAATAAATTAACCCAATGGGTAAAATGTTGAAAAAGGGAGTAGATTTGGAAGTGTCCCCATCCCAAGTTCATCGTTTGTTGTGAGTCGTTGTGTCATGACTGAAGTTTTATCCTTGTCGTGGTGTAATTAATTGTTGAGTTTTTTATTTAATTTATGGTTAATGTTTAATAAATTAATATTATTTGATAAGATAATTAATTAAAGTTGTTTTGTTGTTTTGATTTAATTATGAGTTAGTAAATGGTTAAATTTAAATATATTGTAATTAAAAAAGTATTTAATTAATTAAAGTGTAGGAAATTAAATTAAATTAATACTGTTGAGAATAATTAGATATTATCTTTTTATTAATTTTAGATTAGAAAATCATGTGAGGATAATATCTTGATTAAATAAATTGTTTTAATTAAAAAATGTTGATAAGTTGTGCTTTTAAAAGCTGGAAAAAGGACCAATAAGAAAAGAGGATTTTTGGGAATAGAAAGCATAAGAGCTTTATGGATTCTTTGTTTTGATTTATTATTTTTATGAGAGAGTGATTCACACACATCAGTTTTCTCTTTGTTTTGGGTCTGGAAATAAAAAATAAAAGAAAAATAGTTTTGTTTGGTGTTTTTAGGGTAAAAAAAAAAGTTGTGGTTGAAGAAAAGTTAGATTCAGAAGTGAGCTAAAGACAGGAATTGGAAAAGAAGCTACAGAGGGGTTCCACATTCAAAAAAAGATTACTATGCTGGATTCTTCACCAGACGAGGGACTCCAGGTTTTCTTTTGTTATTTATTATTATTTTTGTTGTGCTTTGAACAATATATGTTGGCTATGTTTTGAAAATTTTATAGAAAGAAGTTCTGTGATTTGAAAATTTATTCGTATTAAAACCCTTGTGTCTTTTGTTCAAAACATTAGTAAATCTTTTTGAAATTCTTTAGCTTAGTAGTGAAAATTATTGTTTTTAAAATAAAAATAGCTTTAGATTGAAGGTTGAATTTGCATGTTAGATCTATATTGGTTTATTGAAAATATGTTATTATATTGTTCTAAATTTTTTGATTACATATATAGTTATATGTACATTTATACAAAATTTAAATATACATATGTTATTATTTTTGTCTAAATCATTGGAATGAATATGTTTTTAAATTTATGAACTTTAATAGCTTCGTTTATACAAATATTAAATAAAATATAATAAATTTATTACATAACTTGTATTTAAAAATACTGTTTTGGAAATGAAAATCATTTTTATTATTTGATTGAATTTGTTTGCCCAAAATTAATAGTGTCTGAAACAAAATTGATTGTCCTTTTTATTCTATTATAATTTAGGGATATATATATACATTTTTACTGAAAACAAATATAAATATGTATATTTAAATGTATATAAAATACATATATACATATCTTATTTTAAAAAAAAAAATCTCAGTTTGTGCAAATTTTGGTTATTCTAATTCTTTTTAAAATTCTTGAATTTCGTAATTATTTTATGATAAATTTAAATCTATGGAAAATGATTATTAAAAATTATTATATTATAAAGAAATAAATGAAACTTTAAAAAAAAAATTATAAATTTTATTGGGGCGTTGTGGGTCAGCTAGGCCGTACCTCCCACGACCCGTGGTTGACTGTATGCAGTCACCACCGGCCGTGCACAACAGTCGAGGCTATTGGGCTCAGCCCCGTGGGGACTGCGTACCGCAGTCCTTCCACTATGCAGTGGGGGATGCGGCCTCCCTTGGGAGGTGCGCAGTACCTCCACTGCGTGGTTGTAAGGATTTTTAAATTCATTTTTTTTTTATTATTATCATTTCTATGTGTCATTTAATTCGATCATAGTGTATTTCAAATTTGATTTCGTGTGTGTGTATATATATATTGTTTTTGATTGTTATTTTATAAATTTTTAATAATATACTTTTATAAAATGATATAATATTATTTTTATTGTTATTTTATAAATTCTTAATAATATATTTTTATATAATGATATAATTTATAAGTTTATTATTTATATATATATATATAAAGTCTTATGGTGTATTTATGAATTTTAAATGATAATTTTGTGAGAATTGCAATGTTATAGTTTAGCTGTGCGAACTGTAAATAAATTAGGTGTTTTGAAATTGAATTGAATTGAATCTTCTCGAGTAGTTGATTTATTTAATTGGGGAAATTTGTTGTTTATTTAAAGGAGTTTTACAGTATTGATTATGTATTATTTCCTCGAGATTATGCATTTTATTTAATTTAAATTTCTTAAACTTGGGTTTAGGTCATGTAGAAAAACCTTAGAGTTAACATATCCAGTTATAGCAACCTAGTTGTGTTTAGAGCTTCCAGAGGTGGGGGCACTATGAGTTATATTCAACCTTGCAATTTGATGATTGCCCTTCTTATGTTGGTTTTGGTGGTGATGTTAATGCACCCTGGGATCGTATCATTTGTGAATGTTATACATGTGATTTTGGGCGAGAGGATTATGCCTCACGATTGTTCCATTATTGGTTCAGTTTTGCTTGTAATACAATCCTTTTGTAATTGGATAGTTTGTGTTGAGTGTTTAGAGAGAGTGGCTCTAGTGGGGGCCGATGCACAAAGGGGCTGTCAGGGTAACTCACATAGAGTTAGTTTAATCAGTGATAACCTAAGAAATAAATCATGGGTGGGGTTTAAACATTAACAAGATAATTGTGATGCCTCGTCCGCCTATGAGTGCTATCGCAGACTAAAGGGGACTGAGAAGGCCGTGGTTGGCAAGGTCATTATCTTGTCTTCGCGAAAGGTTAATGACTCCGCATGAGTAACCCTATGGAGTGGCGTCTTGAGATAGGCTGTAAGGAGAACCATAGATGGAGGCGTCACCTTAACTTGGTTGTCTTGAGAATCCATGTAGAGATGGAGGTGGCACCTAGTGATAGGATGTCTAGATAATTCATGATTAAGCCATGCGATGACACTCTCGTCTAACATTCTATTTGTGTTGATTTATTGAAGTCCTCTGGAAGTGATTTATTGGTTTGTCTTTGGTCATTGTTGGAAGTAGTCTTTGATATTGTGTCTTGAGTTTCATTGATGTTGTGATTGTGACTTGTTATGTTCAGAAGTGGTTTATTGTTGTGCCTTTTGGATTTATCTTTGTTTAGTTTTCTAAGTGATCTTTGATGTTAAGTTGTCTGTCTGGAGTTAGTATTGTGTTACTGTTAGATGTGCTTGGTCGGGGATCCTTCCTTGTCTACTCCCAGCATGGGGGTGGTTGGGTGGAACGTGCTTCGCACCCCATTGGGTTCCTTTTCTATTGCAGATGTATCTTTTATTGCAGGGTTTTGGAGGATGTTGATGATCCAGTAATTCTTTGTACCAGATGTATGTTATACTTTAGCTGTAATGTATTCATTGATGTATTGTCTCCCACATGTGTTGGGATGACCTTGTTGTAAATTGTATATGTGGTTATTGAGGTGTATGTTCAGACAGTTGTATTTTACTATCATTTAGATGTAATGTATATTTAGGCCATGTATTTATTCAGGAATGATCATTTGTAATAGTTGTGTTAAGTTGTGTTATATCTATGGTAATATAAATGCTTCATATCTTTATAGTATCTTTCGTTGTGATATGTACGTATGTTATGAATATGGTTATTGTTTAAGAGATATTTCAAATGATGAAATGGGAATGAATAGATTTACGTAATTATTTAATTATGGTATATTTTATCATTGTTATGGGTTAGTATAGTAATGTAACCTCGTGTACCCCAATGGAATTAGTCGTGCAACTTAGTACATTGTTATGTTAGAATACTTGAGTATGTTTATTATATTCTTTAAAAAAAAATTATTCCATTGTTATTAGTTCCTTTGGGGTTTGCAAGGCGGGGCATTATAGTCCTTGTTCTCAAGAACTCCTAGGTGACTCTCCCACCTTAACCTTTAAGTCCTATCTTAGGTATAGGTACCCCTGGTCCTACTGGCCAACCCCACTATCATCACTCTTCCATTCCACCAAGCCAATCTTGGTGCCTTGCCACTATCTCAACCTTGACCCTTACTCTTCCCTAAAGGCCAATTACTCCCAACATTCTATTAGGTTCTTGTAGGGGTGTAGAGATGTAGTAAAAAGATTCATAGCAACCTATTAGGGTTCTTGATCAATCACTAGACTCCAATTCTCCATCACCTCCACAAAACCCTCTCCTAGGTTTAGAAAATGCTACAAGCCCTAGAGCCCCAACTAGGCTTCCTAACTCGAGAAAAATGGAGAGTGTGCCCAAATTCTCCAAGTGAATCCAAATATTTTCTTGGGATTCATGGTACCTTTTCCCACACCTTGAAGATTTTTGGGGTTTGGAGCCTCCACTATTCGTACACTGCTCCAACCCTTAACTTAGCAAATTTAGGCTTGTTTTAAGCCAATTTCTGACCTCCTTGAGATCATTCAGTTTGTTTCCCACTTCCCGGTCTATGTTAAGCATCCTTCTTGTTACCAAGCCTCTACAAGGCAATCCACATCCTCTCCACAGCATGGTTCACTAGGAGATTGGCACTCCTGCAACCTTAGTGCTCTACACTCTTTGACTGTCCTAGCCGAGGACTGCCAAGCTCACCTAGGAACAATCTATTGCTATGGATTCCTGACTCCTAAGGACTCCTACTTTTACCTTATGTACAAACATGGAGTCTAGCCGTTGTTTCCAAGAACCCATACACTAGGTACAAGGGAAACATGGTCTAGAGCTCCATCTTAACCAGTCTGACAGTCAGAACAAAAATTGCAAGAAATGAATTAACCTAACAAAAAAAAATGCTTGAACCAATGCAACAAGATAACTACTAAACTAAGAAATACCTAAAAAGGAATTATACTACCTACTCTACTCTCAACATCTGATCAAACCATCAATGCATCAATCCAAAACCATAAACCAGAAGATGCTCTTCAATATCATAGTCTTAATTGCACTCCATGAAATTATTACAAATCTAAAACCAACCCTGCTCTCAGCTCGAGCAACTCCTTATAACTCCTCTCCAAGGTAGTTACCCATCCCTTGGGTCGAACATTTCCATAATCAAGTGGAAAAAGGTGCAAAATGTCCCATTTTACCACCTTTTCCAATTATTGCTAACTCCTAAACAGCTAAGAAACATAAGTTACAACCTCCCTCCTGATCACTCCTGATCAAGACAAGAAAACACTCTAACTCAAATTCCAATGGTCAACATGACCTTCTTAGAAAAGCATTTACACTAAATTTATCCTAGACTACCCATAGCCTAGTGTTTCCTAGGTGCTCTTGCACCACATAGGCTCTCACCAAACCCCCAAGAAATAACATACATTGTCAAACACTGTGATGAATGGTGAAATTGATATTCCTTATTACACTTAATATAAAACCTATTATTGTAAGGATGCCTCTCTAAGGATGAAACAAATAACAACTATCTTCCCAAAACAATAAACATGGGGAGGAGTATATATGAATTTTGTCTACATCTAATTTCACATACATACATATCTACATAGAAGAAAAGAAGAATGAAACACTACAAAAGATACACATACTTTTTTGTGTGTATATACTTCCAAGCAAAAAATTCCAACATGTACATCCAACACATGCAATACATATATTTGGAGTTGCAAAACAAAATATACATCGATATATATGTATCCAAAGTTAAATGCACATTTATACACATTATTGATTGTTGAATAACTCCAAAAATATTGTTTCATTTATGATTTCTGTGTAGTGGCAATGGGTGGAAAGCAATAAAAGAGTCTACATATACAGTTAGAAAGGAAAATCTATACAGATATATATGCATCTAAAGTTATATGTAGACAACACACATATATATCCATAGGTGGACTTCAAACATATGAATGTTGTCTACATCTAATGTCAAAAACACAAAAAATTTCACATAGGAATTATAAAATGAAACAAAACAAAATGAGGCCCACTCTCCACCCTGCCATATTGGGTCAAGGGCCTCATGGGCTCTCCCCCAACCCCTGATCAAGAACATACATTGTCCACCACTCTTATCAATGGTGAAATCAATGTTTCTTATTACACTTACTATACTACCTATCATTCTAACAACTCTTTTTTTGAGGCTAAAAGAAATAATAACTAAAAAGGTTCATTTAACTTTAGATTCCCCAAAAAATAAACATGGCAAGTAGTATATATGATTGTTGTCTACATCTAATTTCACATACATACATATCTACACAACAAAAGAGAAATGAAACACAACAAAAGAAGCACATACTTTTTGTGTCTATATATTTCCAAGCAAAAAATTCATACACATGCATCCAATGCATGCAATACATATATATGTAGCTCCAAAACAAAAGCTACACCGATATATATATATATATATATATATATATATATATATATATATATGCATTGTTGATTGTTGTTGAATAGCTTTGAACATATTATTTTATTTATGCTTTCCATCTAGTGGTGATAGCTACAAAGCAATAAAACATTCCACATATACCAGACACAATAAGCAATAAAAAAATTGACATATATGGCCACAATAATATTTAGCATTCTAAAGTTACCAAAGAAATTAAATAGTATATGTTATTTACAAAAAGGAATTGTTTACTGTTGTTCTCTAGCTTAATGTTATAGCCAAAGATAGAGAACAATAGTCAAGAATGTCTTGTAGAAAATAGCATAAATTGTATAGTGTTGCAATTATCACCACAAAATAAAAGCCTTAAATGAAACAATGATGCTTTCAAGAAAGACCTAGAAAATTATTTTTTCAATAGAAACCTATCAATAGATGCAAGAACAAATGTAGATAAGTTTAAATCTAGATACAAGCAACATTGCTTAATGTATGAGATACATATATTGGGGATGGTTGCAATAGTAGGTTGCATTCAATACTTAGCATAGTAATTGAGGAATTTATTTTATTTTCAATAAGGCATTGTCTAGTGCAGTGTTGTATCTTGAGCTACACAACATACATAGCTACCCACACCTATAATTGTCAATGCATGTATGTATGTATACATGTGTGTGTGTGTAAGTTTAAATGCAATTACATGTATCAACAAGTATAAATGTAGATATATATGTGTGTAGGTAGAGTCAAGCTAACTCACAAAAGTATTGTGAATTAAGTAGACCACAATCTTGATTGAACATCACATAGGAAATATTATAACAAAAATGAAGTTATATGCAACTCTAATAAAATTAAAGACACATAAATAGATGCTCTTAGGTTACTCCCAAATGGATAGCAAATAAAATACTAGAGGAAACATAAATAGCTAAAATATAAATAAGGCAAACTATATATTACAAGCACCACTAATTCAAGCAAAGCATTTTTGTAGCTCACTAGATGCACACGGAAAAACAACCAATACAATTCTTAGCAACAAAAAGGAAACAAGGAATAGACTTACGAGATTGGATCTCAAGGGTTGTCCAATAGCCTATGGAGAGCTAGATTCCACTGACATTGTTGGGGCTACTCTTTAAAAAGGTGATAGCTACAACGTTGATGGGTAGCTATGAGCTCTATGCAAGAAAAACACAAGGGACAAAGGTTTAATTAAATCAACAAAGGCTAACGAGCTCTATTCCCAATTTTTTATTTGAAATTTTTTATCTTTCAAAATTTATATGGAGACATTAACAATATGAGTGAAAAAAAATAATATAAGAAAAGAACATTTGGAAAACTCTTTGTAAATCATTTCAAAAATAGTCTACATTCTTGCAAAACAAGCAACCAAGAACATACATTGTCCATCATTGCAATCAATGGTCGCATCAATGTTCCATATAATAGTTAAAATATAGCTCATCATTCCAACAATGTTCCAACAAAATAAACACAGGGATCAATATGTATCAATCCTATTTACATCTACTATCACATACATACATATCTACACACCAGGAAAATACATTATCCATCATTGTAATCAATGGTGGCATCATTGTTCCATATAACACTTAAAATATAGATTATCATTCCAAGAATGTCTTAGTATGTATTAATATTGTTTTCATCTAGTATGACATACATACATATTTGCACATAGGAGAAATAAAGTGAAACACAACAAAACAAGGAATTTTTCATCAGTGTGATGAATGGTGACGTCAATGTTCCATATAACATTTAAAATACAACCTATCATTCCCTACATCCAAATATGTATGTATCTATTGTTTTTTGGTGATGGTTGCAACACAATCAAATAGTTAATGTTATACAGTATTTATTTATTTTACATAAGGCATTGTTTTTTTTTGTTCTCTAGCTTTGGCTATATTGTTTCATTATCGATAAGGTAATGGCAAGGAAAATAATTTGTCCATATGCATGGGTTAGTCACTATGAATTCTTCTTTTTTGTGTGGTTTTTCCATCTTGGTCACTGTTGAAACCAATATTGTTTCATTTATGGTTCACATTTTGTGGTGAGTTACTATGAATTCTTCTATTTTTGTCCAAT
Source organism: Sequoia sempervirens (assembly GCA_007258455.2). Taxonomy (NCBI): domain Eukaryota; kingdom Viridiplantae; phylum Streptophyta; class Pinopsida; order Cupressales; family Cupressaceae; genus Sequoia; species Sequoia sempervirens. The sequence goes on from VDFB02000013.1 coordinate 120,202,665, forward strand.
TTTTCCATCTAGGTTGCTATTGAAACCAATATTGTCTAATTCATGGATTCCATTTTTGTTGCAATGGTTGAAACACAATAAAATAGTTAATATTATAAAATTAATGTTAATTTCCATAAGGCATTGTTGATTGTTGAGCCCTAGATTAGGCTATATTGTTTCATTTTCAATAAGATGTTGTTGATAAGGCTATAGTATTTCAATTTTTGATAAGGTGTTGCTGAGAAAAGCCTATATTTTTTGTTGATATGAATATTGTTTGATTTATAGCTTTCGTGTATTGCTTTTGCAACCATCACCCCATGCAAGAAAAAAAAATAACCTGCAAGTTACCACCTTCATAGAAGCTTGACAATGGGTGATCGAACTTGCACCTTCACAATAGCTCACTGTTGTAGCATAAACATTAATTGTTGTATGGCTTCCATGTAGTGGTGATAGTTGTATAGGAGCTCACCATTATGGCATCAACATTAATTTTTATGTGGTTTTCGTTTAGTGGCGATGGTTGTAATAACACCTCCCTTTTTAAACCTTAGAAAAAATAGTGAAAGTCTATGCAATTTGCAATAAGGAATTGCTGGGCACTGTTGTGTGGCTTTTCTTACTATTAGAGCTATGGGCCAAAATGGCCAACTTTTCTAAAGTTACAAGTTCAATCATGCAATTCAACACATGTATCAGTATTTGCAACTATTTTTATATATAACTATGGTCATGTTTGTTTGTATGTATACATCTACATATGCATATACATAAACGTATATGTATGCAATTGAAATTTATGAGTGCATACAACATGTTCATTCAAACATGTGTAGATATATGTGTCTCTAATGTATTTGTATGCATATATGCATCAAGGAGTAGTATCGCTAAAGCCACAAGTCAACAACCACCAATGTGTTATCAATAAGAACGTGAGCTATTTTCATACTTTGCAACCATCGTCACTGTATAGAAACCATACAACAACTAATGTTCATGCCAACCTCCATGTTGATTTAAATGGCCTTCTTCATCATCTTTCAAAATTGTATTAAGTTCAATAAGAAACATCAGTTTTAGCATTGGTGACATTGGTGGCCAATGTATCTTGTTGCTTGGTTTATGTTTGGTGGCAATGGTTATGCATGGGTTTGTTACTATGATTTTTTTTTGTTTTTTGAGTTTTTCCATTTGGGCCGATGTTGTAAGCAATGTTGTTTCATTTATGGTCTCCATTTTGAGGTGATGGTTGTAACGCAATAAACTTGTTAATGTTATATAGTTTATGTTGTTTTTCCTTCTTTTGTTGTGTGCCATATAATTTTCTCTATGTGCAGATATGTATATTTGTGAAATTAGATGCAACCAACATTCATATGTATAAAAACCTCTATATTAAGTGTAATAAAAAACATTGATATCACCATTGAATATGCTGGTGGACAATGTATAAATGCCTACCAAAAAATAGCATAAATTATTTTAATATTGTTTCTTTTATGGCCTCCATTTTGTGGTGATGGTTGCAACATAATAAAATAGTTAATGTTATACAGTTTATGTTGTTTTTCCTTCTTTTGTTTTGTGGCAGTTAATTTTCCCTATGTGCAGATATCTATATTTATGAAAATAGATGCAAACAACATTCATATGTATGTTAGCCTATTTAATAAGTGTAATAAAAAAAATTGATATCACCATCGAATACACTGGTCGACAATGTATGCATGCCTGCCACAAAATAGCATAAACATTTCTATGAATTCAACAACTTTTAAATGTTAGGTCTAGAAAACCAGAATGGAACATATCAATCAATAAGAGAAATAGGCATCTACATTTGAGTCATTCTAATATGCAATAATTGAATCGTGAAAATATTATTATAAGTAAAATTAATAATATATTTTTGATTGAACCTTATGGTCCTTATTCTCAAATTCCATGATTAAATATTTGACCCTTTGTGCCTTGTTATGTGAATTAAGTATCATATGAATCATGAAACATTATTTAGATAGATAAACAAAACATTTACACTCAACAAGGTTTAGATTATCTATATTTTATATTCCCACATCCCTTGTATCAGTGTTTCCCGTTATAAAATGATGAATTTATGGTGTACGGGATTATGTCAAACTTGTACATATTTATCAAAAACAAATAAAGAAGAACATTAGGCCATGATGTCTTCAAAACTAAGAAATAATTTTTCTTGATTACCATAGAATGAACAACACAACAAAAATTTTAAAATAGTGGTTAGATGGGAATAACCACAAAAAAAAAATCGCAACAACAAACACATGCATTTAACTAGTTATATTAAGACAATGGATAGTAACTTATAATGTTTAACAAAAAAAGATACACTTATTTTCTTTTGTATTGTTTATGCCACTTATACTTTTGTTTCACTTTTAGTGTATATTACTCATTTTATTTTATGTTGTCTGGTTATATAGTTATGTCACCCTATTTAACACATGTATCAGTATTTACAGTTGTTAAATTTCCTTGCAACCATCAACACCACATGAAAAGCATAAATGAAATAATATTAGTTTCTACAATGCCTTATCAAAATTGAAACAATGTAGCCAAAGCCATAGAACAACAATTGATAATGCCTTGCAGATAACAACATAAACTGTGTAACATGCACTATTTAATTGTGTTTAAAAAATTAAAGAATATAGCCAAAGCTAGAGAACAATGGTCAATAATTCCTTATGGAAAACAACATAAGTTGTATAGTGTTGAAACCATAAACACAAAATGGAAGCCTTAAATGAAACAATAATGGTTTCAATAGCAACCTAGAAAATTCTTTATTGAATAATACCTTATTGGAAATGACCATATAAACACATATACATCCACACATACATATAAACATTCAAAATAGCAAACAACAATTGTGCAGATGTAAGAGTATGTGGCAATCCAACCAGACAAGAAGAAAACAACCATATTGATATAAGAAACTCAAGATATCTATATATTGAAAAATTTGTGACATCAAAGATGCATGTAGAAAATGCATATTCAGACATACACACTCACACCTTAAATGAAACAATAATGGCTTCAACAACAACCTAGGAAATTCTATTTTTCAACAAAACCTTATCGGAAGGAAATAATATAGCCAAAGCTATAGACTAATAGTCAACAATTTCTTATGGATAACAAAATAAACCCTATAACATTTACTATTGTATTGTGAATCGAATATGACACAATATAGCTAAAGCTAGAGAAAAACACTCAACAATGACATAAACATTCAAAATAGTGAACACCAATAGTAAATATATAAGAGTATGTCAAAATCAAGAGAGACAAGAAGCAAATAACTATATTGATATTAAAAACTAGACATATCTATATATAGACAAACACATGACCTCAAATATACATGTACAAAATGCATAAACAAACATACACACTCACACCCTAAATGAGACATAATGGTTTCAATAGCAACAGGTAGGAAATAATTTTTTTCAACAACACCTTATCAAAAAAGAAACAATATAGCCAAAGCTATAGACTAGAAATCAACAATGCCTTATGGATAACAACATAAAATCTATAACACTTACTATTGTATTTCGAATAGAATATGAAACAATGTAGCCAAACCCAAAGAACAACACTCAAAAATGCCCTATGGAAAACAACACAAACTCTATAACATTAACTATTTTACTATGTTGAAACCATTGACACAAAATAGAAGCCATAAATGAAACCATATAAATTGTATAGCATTGCTACCATCAACACAAAATAGAAGCCTTAAATGAAATGATACTGGTTTCAACAACCTAGAAAATTATTTCTTGAACAAAACCTTATCAGAAATGACCATATACACACATACACACCCACACATACATATAAACATTCAAAATAGAAAAACAACAATTGTGGAGATATAAGAGTATGTGACAATTGAACCTGACAAGAAGCAAATAACTATATTGATATTAAAAACTTGACATATCTATGTATAGATAAATGCATGACCTCAAATATACATGTAGAAATTGAATATATAGACATACACAAAATGGAAGCCATAAATTAAATAATATAGCCTAAGCTAGAGAACAACAATCAACAATTCCTTATGCAAAACAACATGAACTGGATAACATTAACTATTTTATTACATTGCAGCCATCACCACAAAATGGAAGCCATAAATGAAACAATATTGGTATCAATAGTCACCCAGATGGGAAAACCCACACAAAAAAAAAATCACAGTAACAAACCCATGCAAAACCATCGCTGCAAAAGTTAAACCATAAATCAAACAATATCAATTTGTTTCAACAAATTATATAGTCTATTTTCAACAAAACCTTATAAAAAAGGAAATAATATAGCCTAAGCTAGAGAACAATAATCAACAATTCCTTATGGAAAAAAACATAAACTGTATAACATTAACTATTTCATTATGTTGCAACCATTGCCACAAAACAAAAACCATTAATGAAACAATAAAGCCTAAGCTAGAGAACAACAATCAACAATGGCTTATGGGGAAAAAAAAAACTGTATAACATTAACGATCGCTAGAAAATGAAAGCCATAAATGAAACAATATTGGTTTCAACAGTGACCTAGATGGAAAAGCCCACAAAACACAAAAAGCTCACAATAACAAACTAATTCAAAACCTTCACCATAAAACATGAACCATAAACAAAATACTATTGGTTTCAATAATGACCTAGATGAAAAAACTTGCAAAAAAGATGCGAATTCACAGTAACAAACTAACACACAAACAAACAATATTGCCTTCCACCCATCGTGACTACATGGAAACCATAAATAATATTGGTTTCAACAATGACCTATATGAAAAAACCCACAAAAAACACATGAATTCACAATAACAAACCAATGCTAAAACAAACAATATTGCCTTCCACCAATCACAACTACACATAAACCATAAATGAAACAATATATCCTAAGCTACATAACAACAATCAACAATTCCCTTTGGAAAATAACATAAACTATTTTTTAAATACTCTAGAAAAGGTTTTTTCAATATGCACCTCTTCCCACTTGCTTTCTCTTCACTCCCTTCTTTCTCCACTGCTTGCAAAAAATGGGAAAAGAATTATCACAACTAACACTTTTGTATTGCATTTACAATGATTGCCCCATGCAAAAAACACAAAAGAACCTCCAACCACCTTCACAAAAATTCCACAACACATAATCTCACTTGCACCTTCACAAAAACTTTCCATCCTCACTCCAAACTATGATACAAGTTAAACCCACAGAAGGACACCACACAATACCTTATCCAAAATTACACAGACATTCACTATGTTTTCTAAGGATTCAAAAGGCAGGTGTTACTTACAACCATCACCAGTACAGGGAAACCATACAACAATTAATGTTGATGACATCCACCATTTAATTTTGTTGGCCTTCTCTATCAGTGTGCTAAACACTTTTAATTAAAAATAAAAAAACCTCTACCACCTTTTTCCTGACTAGCAGCCCAATGCTAGAAAGATTAAAAATTGGGAAAGTTGACAAAAATTCCAACCAAAGTTCACACATATAGCCTATCAACTAAATATTTTGGGTGGTTTTTATTACAAAGGAATTCCCTCTTTGAACAAGGCAACCTATAAAATCATATCGATGACTATCTTGCATGCGTATCAATGCAAGATGATTAAACGAATCTCAACGATTCATCATTTTTCACCATTTTTTGCTTCTTTCTCCACTACTATTGGTTTCCACTCCTCCAAACTCTTCATTGCTAGTATTCACCTTTCACTTCTCTAATTTAGTGAGCTGCAACCTAAAAAAATTATTTCAATTAGGGTTTTAGAGTATGTTTAGTAAAATGAAAATTATGGCCAAGATCTAATAATGAGCAAATTTACATTTTAATATTGTCACATCCTTTACCCTATGTAGTTAAGTATATTATATAAAAATTATAAAAAATATATAAATTATAAATAATATAATTATATTACTTATTATTATTATATATTATATTCTTTAACAAAACCATTAAATACATATATAAAATTATTATTGTTAATAATTAATAATTATTATATTTTTATATAATATAAAATATAATTAATATATTTTATATAGTACAGATTAAATTATATCTAGTGTAATTATATTTACTATTATATATAATAATATATATAGTTTATATTATTATTATTCTATTTTATATTTTATAATAAAAATTATTAAATATAAATATGAAATTATTATAATTAACAATTAATATAATTTTGTATAGAAAAAAATAAATTAATATATAAAAATTATGATAGATTAACTGACTTTGGGAGAGATTGGGAAAAAGAAAGAGAGGTGGAGGGGGAGACAATTCTATATAGAGAGGTGTGCATACTAGAACTTGCACCTAAACGAGATTCAAGGATTAGGCCAATAGAAAACTATATGTGTAGACACACAAAATTGACATCATGCATAATCATATTCGCTTGTGAATTAAATAAACTAGGGTTAATTGATTAATCTCTAAGGATCATCCATTTAAATTGAATAACTTAACATTATTTAATTTAAGCCTATCATCATCCTTTTAATTAAATAAATCAAACCTTTATTTAATTAAATCTGAAATCACCTTTCATCTCCCTTTGATTTAATTTAAATCCTTAAATCTAAGTCAAATAGGTCAAATAATCTAATCATCTTAAGCTAATCTAATCTTGATTAATGCTAATCCAATCACCCATCACATCCTCTAGCTTTTCCCACTTGCACAAATAAATCAATTTATTGATTTATTGATTCATCATTTTCTTTCAACATGGCATTTTTGAGGAATATTCTCCAAGTTTGAAATCTCCCCCCAAGTTGACATGTACATCCAACAAGACATTCATGAGCTCTTACATGTCTCTTGAAAGGGTCAAACTTAGCATTTAACTCTCAAATTCAAATTTGAATCTCCCCCTCTTTGGCACATTGACCAAAATGTGCTCATTCCTCAAGCCTCTCACAAGTTGACAAGTTGCATCTTGCCATTGTTTGGTTTTTAGTCCCACACCCTCCATGTTTGGCATTCTTCTATCATTCCATTCTATAAATAGAGAGTTTCTCTATTGTTTTAATCCTCCACAAATCTACAATCAACAATCCTCATGCAAAGTTACTCTCTTCAATTGAGAGCTAATTTTGTCCATTGCATCCTCGTCATTGGCATTATCAAGGGTTGGGAAAGGGCTTCTTTCAACATCAAAGAAGCACCAATCCACTATGCGATAGATATGTATCTTTATTTTATACTCTCAAGTAGTTTGTGTTGTTATCTTGTTTATGAAGGCATGATGCATTATTTCATAGGAGCATTTAGTAAGTTTGCATGAACTAACCCTCTTTATGGAGTTTAGAATGCAGATTTATGGGTACCTCATTATGGCATTAGGAGGGAATTATATTTCATTTTCTAGAAATTTTCTAAAGCCTCTACAATAAATATATTTTAGAATTTCGATCATGGATGCATATGTTTTTGAATCTTGTTTGTAAACCATCTGATAGCTTATTAAAGTTGTGAATACCTAAAATAACAAGCTATTTTGTTGTTTTAAGATTTCCATTTTTATGTTCTTCTAGTGAAACTGGTAAATGAACATTTATCCATTAAGACAAACGGTATGACAGTATGGAAAAGATCTTTTCTTTCTGACTTATTATTGACATATATTGTGATTGTCTGAAGTCATCCACATATTAGATAATTATTAGAATCAACATCTTTCTTGAGCTCTTATTAAGCATACATTTATCATTTTTGTCCATATTGTTGTAGAGGTTGGCATGAGATGTATATTTTTGTTTAATGCTCTGAAAAGACAAATAAGACGAGGTGTACAAGTATGTACAGGAAATTGCACAACAGTGCATGAAGATGGGGTCTACACGGATTGAGTGATGAATGCCAAATTAAAAAAAGGGCATTGATACAAGACTGAATTTACTACTCACCACCACCACTCCAATATCAATTTGATCTGCCAATGAGGTAACTTTTATGTTGTTCTCTTTATCTTGTTTACCATGCATAACAACGATGCTTAGTAATTACTACTCATGTTTAGAAGTCTTTATGCCCATCAAAAAAATCTTCCAAAGTGGAGAAGTCGCTTAGAGAAAATTCTATGCGACTTCAATGTACTTGTTCACTATATCCACTTCAATCTTCTTCTTGTCTGATATTTCTAGCTTGGCTAGAATCTTGTCATCCTTGACGGCATTCCTCATATTGTGTGTATAATATTTGTCTGATCTTATGACCTCATTCAATGCATTTGACTCACATATCATTTCAAGAGGAGTTCATCAGAGACAAATTATTCAATGCTTCATACATATAAGAGTGCATATTCTACTATCTTTGTTGTGCATACCCACAATCACTAGCATTTACTGAAGTCTACCTAAGTTTGTTGGGCCTCGACCCTTCCTACCTACCACATTCAATTCCCATGGAATGATTGATTTATGAGTATTGTTTTTAGAGTATAGGAAATAGTCAACCGCCATAGTTTAATCTTAGATTCCATTTATGTCCATAGCAGGGAGATGATAATGTGCATATAATGATATTGGCTAAATTTATATATAAGAGAGGCTAAATACTTAATATGTCATATAATTATTTGCAGGCTTCCATCATATAAAATGACCATCAATCAAGCATTTCATCCATGGCTCCTTTTAGTCACTATCTTTTCTTTGAGTCAATAATGGCGAGGTCATTTGGAACCTCTATAAATATGCCAAAGACTCACTTACCTCACATGCATTTTCTTTCCAACGAAAAAGCGGGCTTAGAATCTTTCAAATATAATTGGTAGGTTTAAAATTGATTTCCTCAGCCTTTTGCCCACAATGGAAAAATAGAAAGGGCACACAAAGTGCTTCTCATTTACTATTTGTAGGTAAATTTAGAAGTATTAAATAAAATATATTCTTGAATCTAAAAAATTCTCTATTGTGCATTAATGTAGATCTTTTTAAAGATTTTATACTTGACAGTTTGAGTGTCTTAACTATGCTGCTACAGTTTTCTGATCATTCATTGTTGTTACACATTAATGCACATTTCTCAGACGCGCTCAAATACCTTTTCAATAAATCTATTTGATTTGATGGTACCTCTCTTAAAGATTGTCCCACGCGTGTGAGAATAAAGTCAACATATTAAAGACGTGAATTTTGTATGGGCTAACTTGTAACGACTTGGGTATCGACAGTGAAAGATTGACCTTAGCTATCCTCAAGAACTTTCTTCTAAATCATTGGTTAAAGATAAGTAATTATAGAAGATTGATAAAAAAAATTGAGAGGTAGACAAGCGCACTTCCCACTGTCAAGTTATTACAGTAATGATGGTCAATGATATCATGAATTTGACAATAGGGTGCATGGTATAGTGCATCATAATTTTCTATTTTATGATTTCTATTCCAATAGGATATGCAAACAATCTTAACGTATGGAAAGCCCTGAAAAATATTATAGATGGTATAATATGGTGGATTCTGTTTCAAATCTTATATTGGATGTGATTTGAAAGATAACAATACAGTGATCTATAGATTTGGAGTCATCATCATTGAATTCCATAAGCAGATTTGGAATCATCATCATCATTTGAAGTCAAAGCCTAGATTTTGATATTTTAATCTTCATCTATGTGTGCAAGCATCCGAATGATAGAAGTCATGAGTGGTCTTTTTATTTTAAGTGCTCTTTATTGTTGAATTTTTTAGTTTAACAAATTGATGTATACAAAATTTGGTGGATTATCTCATTTCTGATAATTTTTGTACTATTTGTAGGGAGGTTGACATTGAAATCAAGCACCAGAATCGAGCGAAAATGAAGAAATATTGGAGTTGGAGATAAATTGAGCATCAAACTTGAAACTCAAAAAGCATTTTTTAATGCTTGGAGATTCCGCCTTATGCCTTAATTTTTTGTTTTAGGCTAACTCTCATTTGTCCTTGGGTGCTTTAAAACAAACATTTCAAAATTCTTGGAGATTCTGTCGTATGCTTTAATTTTCTATTTTAAGCTAACTCATTTGATTTTGGGTTTTAAAATGAACATTTCAAAGTGCTTGGAGATTCTGTCTTATGCCTTAATTTTCTATTTTAGGCTAACTCATTTGGTTTTGGGCTTTAAAACGAACATTACCTAGGCTTTCAATTTTCATTACAAAGGGGCTTAAAAAGAACTTAGTCAAACTCACTAGTTTTACAATTTCAGATTAACAAATTGAACAATCAAGTCTTCATCTTTCCTTTAGTGTTTAAACAAAATTGAATCATTGCTTTGAAGGATAAAATGAATGTGTATCTTTATTTTTTTGTAATTATTTACACAAAGTAATATCATCAAAAGGACGTATGTGCTTCTCTCGCACCTCATGGCGATCTCGGGAATCAAAAGGATTTTGGTGACATTAAATTGTGTAATTAATTACCCACACACTTCATTTTGGGAACTAAAATTGAACAAATCTTGTGAGTGTGAGTTAGGTATATCATGTGTGTTCTCCATTTGTTTCTAAACAAAGGTCAATCAAACTACAAATGTGCTTGCTCATTGTTGTTTACCTTTAGAGGGGCCTGCCTAAGATACACATCCGAAAGGAGAACTCGAAGGTGACTCCAACCAATTTTTCATTTAGGCCGATATATAAATGGATAAGACTAAACTGTCAAGTCCTCATGGTATGTAGGCCTTAGCCGTACAGTGTCTTTCAGAATGGGGTACTACCGTAAAAATTATAAGCGCCCCTAGTAGGATTGATTAAAACCTTTAGTGGCTTGCTGGATGCTCTCAAGGTGCCATGTCCTCGATGTCCTGTCATTAAGAACCTTGTTTGTAGTAGCCAACCAGTCCATCCAATTATTTTATCAAAGTGGTGCATTGGAACTTGGATTCCAAGAAGTTTCTTGCCATGTTCGATCTTGGTCAAATTATAGAGTTTAAGACTTCATTCTTAACATACCTTTATACTCTCTCCTTGGTTACATTTAAAATCATCTCTTCTACTACGAATGGCATGAAGAAAGCTCACCAATAAAAATGTACCAATTGAGCTAGGATGTTATATTGCTTGTGAGTCAGTTTGAAAGCACAGTGCTTGGATCCAGAACATTGAAACCAACATTCAACAAATCATCAAAATTTCAAACTCTTTGAGAGGAACAAATGCCGTTGAAAATTCCACATGTTACTGCTCATTCCTAGGGGTTCTTATCCCTAGAAGGCTTCTAAACATTGAGAACTATATCTTGATTTGTTCATTTCAAAGTCAACAATAGGAAACTATGCTCTTGGAACATTGATTTTCACATAATGGACCTTGTGGAATGAAAAGGAATTCAGACATAAAAATTTAGTTTGAAAACTAAGCAAGAAGTGTGGATGTGGTAAAATCAAGTCATTAACCAAGATTAGCTCAAATTGAATCCCACACATGTGCTTGTTTATCTTTTTATCATCTTTCGAGAAAACATTGGTCTTTTGGTTTGAACTACTCTTAGAGAAAAGCATTTTCTTCAATATCTTGGTCTAGTAAACAAAGTATCTCTAAGTCTCTTAGGATCAAAACCAAAACTTTCATCCATCTCCTAAACATCAAAATCAAAATCACCTCACAAACAATTCTTAGAAATCTTGAAAAAATCCCTCGTGCTAAACTTTGGGAAAATCACTTGAACCAAATCAAAATCATTTCATTTGATTATATGTGTAGATGAATCCTTTTCCACATATTTAGTCAAATTATTGGTCTTTGTGAACAAGTCCATCCCTTGATAACATCCAACATCTTGCGGTTTAAAGTTCACTATTAAAAATCCAAAATCAAATCAAATCAAAATCATCTTGTTTTGTTAGGTGTGTCTAGATGAATCCTTCTTTACACATTTAGTCAAATTAGCATCTTGTGGATAAATTTTCTCTAGGACAATATCCAACCTCTTAAAGTTTATGAGTTCACTATCCAAATCAAATCAAAACATCAATCCAAGTCCTAATGTTTAGTATCCTCTTCAAGGTTTCCTAAGAGTTCCAATCATTCACCAATCATCCATCTTTCATATCTCATCACCATCATTTTGGTCCTTAAAAACTTAGACTTTCTTTTTTGTACCTAGAGTTTAGATCAATCCAAAGAATTAGAGGTTCACATCCCACATTCTTAAAAATTGATCCTTATTTTATGATCCAAACTAGAACTCAACACAAGAGGAACATGGAATATAAACATGCTCCATACATCATGAGTAATCCAAATCAATTGAAATTTCAAAGCCTTACAATGTCGATTGATTATCAAAACTCACACTTATACAATCCATACATGGGATCATTACCTTCTACAAATGTCAATGGTACAACAAATGTGAGTTTACCCAAGCTAAATCTTGGAACACCTTTTCTAATGGTAGATTTAAATCCAAGTCCAAACTTACAAATCTATCAACCAAATACTCAATGCATGAGTCTCCAACAAAACAACATTATCCCACCAAATCCATACATGCCAAATGTGAATGTACCAAGTACAACTTTACAAAACATGAACATTTTGAATCCAAACTTGGTAAACTCTGGGATGGATATGTTTGCAAGTCATATGAATATTGTTCAAAGTCCAAATAAAATGTTAACGACTCTGTGTATTAATCCAATTCAATGTAACACCATGTAAAACCAAAGTTACCTAAAATAAGGCAATGTGATTCTGGTGCAGGGGCACCTTGGTGAACACCATTAATGTTAGTTTGCAATTTTTGGTTTGTACTGACTCTAACCAAGTCAGGGATTGTTGTGTTTTCTTTAGACCTTAGAAGGTCCTGTTTGTGTGAAAAATTGGTCACTAGGACTTAGCATATACTAGTTTGATCAATGTTGTTTGATATTGCTTGGTTTAGCTTATTTAGCATATGTTAAATATTATGAATATGTTAATGTCACTTCCTCAATGTTTGGAGTTGTTAAAGGTTAGTTAAGGGGTTGTTAGCTCAGACTAAAGGAGGAGAGATCCTAAAGAGTAGGAAGATGGAAAGAGTTGCAAGAATAATGCAAATTGCATGGCAGCATTGTTAGGTTGCATGCAATTCCATTGTCTTGGATTCCCTTGAAATCAGGGATATGGAGGCATGCAATCTCTCCTTGAATTTGGGAAAAAGACTCCAAGAGGGAAGTAGTGGATGGTAGCAAGTCAATTTTTTCATTGTAAAGAACTTTTGGTGTGAAAAATAAAGAAACAGTTTGAATTTTCTGTCTTTTCTAAATTTCCTATGCTTACTGGAAAACACAGTGTGTTTTGCGTAGTAATGACAATTTAGGTGTTGTATATGGATATAGCCTTTTGTTTTTAATTACAGAGTAGTGTTAACATTTTTCTTGGTATATAGTATTCACTTTGAGTGTTGACAGTGCTTGGTGTCCAAGGTTCAGGCGGTAAAAGGAATATAACCTTGTTTTGATAGAAATTACAATTTTTGAAACTGCCCGTGCTTTTTGTGAATAGTGAACTAAAAGGCATCGTGCATGTTAATTTGACATTGTGTATATGTTTAGTAGATAGAACAGGACTATTTTCATTTGATCTTTAAGTTGTTTAGGGTAGAGTTGCTGTTGAAATTCATAGATTGATTATAGTGGGTTAGTTCTCCTATTTTGAGCAGTAAGTTTTCAAATGGCTCCCTCCTAGATCCTGACCACGAGATTCTCATGAGTTTGGTGAAAATGGGAGGGAAGCCAATGTTTTGTATATATTTAATGACAGGTAATCAAAAGGGCCAAGAAATGAAGTTTAATTCCAAACCCTAGGCGAGTTTTGTGACATGGTTGGGAGTTTGGAAGAGGAGAAGTAAGGGAATAGGCAGGGTTTGAGGATACAGTACGGAAGCAATATAGTCCTAGATAGGGTTAGATAACATCAACATAAATTAAAGTGCAAAAGACTTGGTTCAATCCATTGAAGGCATATTTGATCCAAAACCAGTGAAACCCTAGAATATAAAGGGCAATTAGCCCTCCACTCCAAGAACTCAGGAAGGAACTGTACGGAATAGTTGGTGACTAGAAATCTTTTGCAAGATTTAAAACCCTGAAAAGGGTGTCAGAATATGTTCTTTGTTTGCCAGGTTGTTTGGAGAATATAGGCAAGAAAAGCCAATTAGTGACTGGTAAGGGCTAGTAAAGTCAAGGCCACATCTTGGCTAGGTATTGAGATCGGGTGAAGTAGAGACCAAAGAACCCCTAAAATGGTTCAATGTGGATGCAAAAATCATTTAGACAGTAACCTCAATCCCCCTGCAAGCATTATAAGTCAGGTGGAGAACAGGGCACTTAGATCCTTCTAAGTCCTAGAAAGAGCATTCAAATTTCAAGAAGGTGTTGAGCTACCCAGGGTAAAGCACAGAGTAAGAACTCTTTGAGAAGAGTTGGAGCAGGGTTTGGTCAACCTGGAAGCTCAAGAGGAACCCACTGGAGTCAGGTTCCAGGCAGGAGAAAGTGGAAAGCCTTCCACAAGACAGTGCAAGCAACCTTGGGTATTTGCATTCACCATATTGGTATCAGAGCTTTGAGTTGGATTCAAGGTTTGTGATTAATGAGCCAATCCACTAAGTCAGTAGGAGAGAATACACCAGAGGAAGGAACCATGGTGACAAATGTAGAACTAGCAAAGAAAGTAGAAGAGCAAGAGGAAGATAACCGGTTGCTCAGAGAAAGGATATCTCAGATGGAGAAACTCCTAGATGAAGTCCAAGAAACAACTGATACTGTGAAGGACAAGATAAAGAAGAAGGAAGAGCAAGAAGCCAAGGAAAAAGAGGTGGAATTGGAGGAGGAAGCTCCAAAGCCTAATCTTGTTCTTGCAGAGGAACCATTCTTGAAGGCATTGCAGGCCTTGAGTGGTAAAGCATTGGATGGTGTGCCACTTTTCAGTGGAAAAATGGACCCAAATTCAGTTGTGGACTAGATTGAGAGCATTGAGAATCACTTTGAATGTGATGGTATTACAGAGGCTCAAAAGGTAAAGGTAGCCAAGTCAAGGTTGAGAGGAGCAGCTCTCACGTGGTGGAAATTTGTACAATCTGAAAGAGAGAAAGAAGGCAAAGGTCCCATAGTTTCATGGAGAGAAATGGTGACCAAGATAAGACAGACTTATCTCCCTGATGATTATGAAGTCCAATTGCATAGGAGAAGACACAATCTGAGGCAAAAGGACATGGATGTTCAAACATATACAGAAGAGTTTCAAAAACTGTGCCTTAGATCAAAGGTGGTTGAAGATGAAAGCATTAGGTTGGAAAGGTACCTAAATGGACTCAAGTGGTCTATTCAAGAAGATATGAGTTCAGTAAACTTTAAAATAGTGCACCAATGTTATCAAATGGCTTTGAAAATAGAAGAGAAAGGCAAAAAGAAGCAGGAACAAACCCCAAAGGTAGAGGTAAAGGAAAAGACAATAGAGGACAAAGAGGAAGCTATAGTGGAAGAAGCACAGAATCAAGATCTCAAGGAGAAGTTAGATTTTTTGATCAGCAAGAAGGAAGCTCCAATAGAGGTGGTAGAGGAAGAGGTTTCAGCTCTAGAGGAAGAAGTGGTGGACAAGGAAGGGGTAGTTACTTCACCAACATGAAATGCTATCGTTGCAACCAATTGGGACACGCAGCCTATAGATGTCCTGAGAAAGGAAGCACATCTCATGGAGGAGATAAGAGAACCAACCTGATTCAAGATGAAGTAGCTGCAGCAAATAAACAATCAGAAGTACCTTTGAACTCAGAGGAAGGTGAGAATCTCATGATGAGAAGGACCTTAATCAAAGAACCGGTCAAAGAAGAGCCAAGACAAAGAAGATCTCTATTTAGGATAAAATGCAAAATGATGGGGAAAGTGTGCAAGGTGATTATAGACTCATGTTCTACTGACAATATTGTGTCAGAGGAGGTAGTCAGCAAACTGAAATTAGCAAGAATACCTCACAAGAATCCTTACAAGGTCACATGGCTCAACAAGGGTCAGCATGTCTTGGTGAATGAACAAGCATGGGTGGAGTTTTCAATTGGCAAGTACAAAGACAAGGTATTATGTGATGTGCTACCTATGGATGCATGCCACTTGCTCCTAGGTAGGCCATGGCAATTTGACTGTCAAGCTGTGCATGATGGAGCTAAGAACTCATACACCTTCAAGAAGGACAATGTAACCTACAAGATTCAATCTTTGTTGGAGGACACTGAGGTGCAAACAACAGGTTCTAAGCTACTGATAACTGGTGAAAAAGAGTTCTTAAAGGCCTTAGAAGAAGGAGGAGTTGGCTATGCAGTCATGATCAAGCCAAGAGAAGCAAGCAAAGAGAAGGCAGCTGAAAAGCAAGAGTTACCCAAAGAGATTCAAGACTTGTTGCATACCTATGAAAGTATTGTAAGTAGTGGTCAACCAGCAACCTTACCTCCTAAAAGAGCCATAAGTCATAGGATAGACTTGATACCAAGAGCCACCCTTCCAAACAAACCAGCCTACAAGATGACACTTCAGCAAAATGAGGAGATAGCTAGGCAGATTCAAGAACTTCTTGACCAAGGTCTCATTAGGAAAAGCATTAGTCCTTGTGCAGTACCCAATGTCTTAGCACCCAAGAAAGGAGGAGAATGGAGGCTTTGTACTGATTCCAGAGCAATCAACAAGATAACCATCAGGTATAGGTTTCCCATCCCTAGGATTGAAGACCTCATGGATTGTCTAGGTGAAGCTAGGTATTATACCAAGATAGATTTAAAGAGTGGTTATCACCAAATTAGAATACATGAGGGTGATGAGTGGAAAACAACCTTCAAAACCAATGAGGGTGTCTATGAGTGGCTAGTTATGCCATTTGGCTTGTCTAATGCCCCCTCCACATTCATGAGACTCATGAATGAAATTCTCCAGGACTATATTGGTAAGTTTGTAGTAGTGTATCTTGATGATATACTGATTTATAGTAGAACTAGAGAAGAGCACCTCCAACACATTGAACTAATTTTCAAGAAGCTACAGGAGGAGAAGTTGATGATCAATCTAGAAAAGTGTGAGTTCATCAAAACAGAGTTGGTGTACCTTGGTTTTGTGCTATCACATGGCAACTTGAAGATGGACAGTAGCAAGGTAGAAGCCATTCTTAATTGGCCTACTCCCAAGACAGCAACAGAGGTAAGAAGCTTCCATGGTCTTGCTCAGTATTATAGGAAATTCATCAAACAGTTTAGTGCAATTTGTGCTCCTATGTTGGATACCATTAAGGGAGGAATGAAAACCAAGTTTGTGTGGAATGAACAAGCTAACAAGAGTTTTGAGTTGCTGAAGGAATGGATAGCTACTCAACCTATTTTGGTGTTGCCAAGTTTTGAGAAGTTATTCACCATTGAATGTGATGCAAGCAACGTAGCAATTGGAGATGTTCTCAGCCAAGAGGGCAGACCAGTGGCTTTTCATTCAAAGAAGCTAAGTGAAGCCAAGAAGAAGTACTCTTCTTATGACCTGGAAATGTATGCATTGGTCCAAGCACTAAGGAAGTGGAGGCACTATTTGCTTCCCAAGGAATTCATTGTGTACTCAGACAATCAAGCACTCAGTTTTCTGAATTCACAAGAGAAGTTGAGTCACAGGCACATGAAATGGGTGGAGTATTTGCAAGCTTACACCTTCAACATCAAGCATAAGAAAGGAGCTCTCAACAAAGTTGCTGATGCATTGAGCAGGAGAGTTCTTACCATTCAAGAAATCCAGTTGAAAAGCATAGGAATAGATCACTTCAAGGATCTATATGCAGATGATGAAGACTTTGCAGAAATTGATAAGGTATGCCTTGAGTTTAAGAACCATTTCCATAGCAAATATGTTGAATACACCTTGCAAAGTGATTTGTTGTTTAAAGGGAATCAGCTTTGTGTTCCTAGAGGTTCTATTAGGGAGAACTTAATTCAAGAGAAACATAATGGTGCATTGAGTGGTCATTTTGGGATCACCAAAACTCAAGAGCTTGTCCAAAGGTTTTATTTTTGGCCTAAGATGAACTTAGATGTCAGAAAATATGTAGAGAGTTGTGTAGTGTGTCAAAAAGAAAAAGGCACTTCTTCAAATGCAGGCCTATACCAGCCACTGCCAATCCCTTATAGGCCATGGGAATGCTTAAGCGTGGACTTTGTAGTTGGTTTACCCAAGACAAGGCAAGGTATGGATAGTGTGTATGTTGTGGTTGATAGATTCAGCAAAATGGCCCACTTTATACCCTGCAAAACAACCAATGATTCCAGTCAAATAGCCTCTCTTTTCTTCAAGGAGATAGTTAGGATTCATGGTTTACCAATCAGCATTGTATCAGACAGGGATACTAAATTTATGAGTCACTTTTGGAAGACTCTTTGGCAAAGAATGGGCACCAATCTGTCCTTTGGATCTGCATACCATCCCTAAACTGATGGTCAGACCGAAGTGGTAAATAGAAAACTTGGAAACCTTCTTAGATGCTTGACCAAGGAGTATGGTCAACAATGGGATCAGATTATTGGACAGGCTGAGAATGCATATAATGATACAGTGAATAGGTCAACAGGGAAGAGCCCCTTTGAAATTGTGTATGGTTTACATCCCAGGGGTGTCTATGAGCTGAGAGAGCTAAAGGATGGAGTCAAGGGAAGTGGTTATGTAGAAGACTTTGCTTGTGCAATGCACAAAATTCATGAGACAGTCAGAAAAACTTTGACAGAGAATACTATGAAACATAAAACCAAAGTGGATGAACATAGGAGAGAGGTTCAGTTTAATGTTGGAGACTTAGTCATGGTGCATTTGAACAAGGCTAGGTTGTAGAAAGGAGTTCCTCACAAGTTGCAAATGAAGAGGATAGGTCCCTGCCCTATCTTGGAGAAGTATGGCAACAATGCATTCAAGGTACAATTGCCAGATGACAGTGGATTGTCCCATATTTTTAACGTTGCAGATTTAGTACATTACATAGGACCACCACCAAACATGGATCAAACCATCCAAGAAGTCATTCAAGATGTAGGAGAACTCCAACTACCCCTTGTTACAGTCAAACAAACTGATCAAATCTTGGACACAAGAGTCTACAAGAAAACTAGGACCAAGGAATACAAAGAACACCCGATCAAGAGGCATGGACAACCTGATTCAGATGCAGTATGGATCAAAGAGGCAGAGTTTAAGAAGTTGGGCATTGATCCCAATTTGCTCAATCCAAGGATGGCTTGAAGTTTTCTGTTTTGGGGAGGATGGTGCAGGGGCACCTTGGTGAACACCATTAATGTTAGTTTGCAATTTTTGGTTTGTACTGACTCTAACCAAGTCAGGGTTTGTTGTGTTTGCTTTAGACCTTAGAAGGTCCTGTTTGTGTGAAAAATTGGTCACTAGGACTTAGCATATCCTAGTTTGATCAACGTTGTTTGATATTGCTTGGTTTAGCTTATTTAGCATATGTTAAATATTATGAATATGTTAATGTCACTTCCTCAATGTTTGGAGTTGTTAAAGGTTAGTTAAGGGGTTGTTAGCTCAGACTAAAGGAGGAGAGATCCTAAAGAGTAGGAAGATGGAAAGAGTTGCAAGAATAATGCAAATTGCATGGCAACATTGTTAGGTTGCATGGAATTCCATTGTCTTGGATTCCCTTGAAATCAGGGATATGGAAGCGTGCAATCTCTCCTTGAATTTGGGAAAAAGACTCCAAGAGGGAAGTAGTGGATGGTAGCAAGTCATTTTTTGCATTGTAAAGAACTTTTGGTGTGAAAAATAAAGAAACAGTTTGAATTTTCTGTCTTTTCTGAATTTCCTATGCTTACTGGAAAACATAGTGTGTTTTGCGTAGTAATGACAATTTAGGTGTTGTATATGGATATAGCCTTTTGTTTTTAATTACAGAGTAGTGCTAACATTTTTCTTGGTATATAGTATTCACTTTGAGTGTTGACAGTGCTTGGTGTCCAAGGTTTAGGCAGTAAAAGGAATATAACCCTGTTTTGACAGAAATTACAATTTTTGAAACTGCCCGTGCTTTTTGTGAACAATGAACTAAAAGGCATCATGCATGTTAATTTGACATTGTGTATATGTTTAGTAGGTAGAACAGGGCTATTTTCATTTGATCTTTAAGTTGTTTAGGGTAGAGTTGCTGTTGAAATTCATAGATTGATTGTAGTGGGTTAGTTCTCCTATTTTGAGCAGTAAGTTTTCAAATGGCTCCCTCCTAGATCCTGACCATGAGATTCTCATGAGTTTGGTGAAAATGGGAGGGAAGCCAATGTTTTGTATATATTTAATGATAGGTAATCAAAAGGGCCAAGCAATGAAGTTTAATTCCAAACCCTAGGCGAGTTCTGTGACCCGGTTGGGAGTTTGGAAGAGAAGTAAGGGAATAGGCAGGGTTTGAGGATACAGTACGGAAGCCATACAGTCCTAGATAGGGTTAGATAACATCAACATAAATTAGAGTGCAAAATACTTGGTTCAATCCATTGAAGGCAGATTTGATCCAAAACCAGTGAAACCCTAGAATATAGAGGGCAATTAGCCCTCCACTCCAAGAACTCAGGAAGGCACTGTACGAAACAGTTGGTGACTAGTAATCTTTTGCAAGATTTAAAACCCTAAAAAGGGTGTCAGAATATGTTCTTTTTTTGCCAGGTTGTTTGGAGAATATAGGCAAGAAAAGCCAATTAGTGACTGGTAAGGGCTAGTAAAGTCAAGGCCACATCTTGGCTAGGTATTGAGATCGGGTGAAGTAGAGACCAAAGAACCCCTAAAATGGTTCAATGTGGATGTAAAAATCATTTAGACAGTAACCTCAATCCCCCTGCAAGCATTACAAGTCAGCTGGAGAACAGGGCACTTAGATCCTTCTAAGTCCTAGAAAGAGCATTAAAATTTCAAGAAGGTGTTGAGCTACCCAGGGTAAAGCACAGAGTAAGAACTCTTTGAGAAGAGTTGGAGCAGGGTTTGGTCAACCTAGAAGCTCAAGAGGAACCCATTGGAGTCAGGTTCCAGGCAGGAGAGAGTGGAAAGCCTTCCACAAGACAGTGCAAGCAACCTTGGGTATTTGCATTCACCAGATTCCCAACATCAACAATGTTCAATTTCAAACTATCATGCCAAATCTAAACATCATCCCAAATCAGAACATTATCCAAAATCAATCGATCCAAGGCAATCCATCAGGCACCAATCAAATCATTGCATCAAATACTTTGAATATACCATCGACATGGCACCAACAAATGGTATTCAATCAAGCAACAATGTTGATCCCAACAAATCAAAACATGGTCTCCCAAGGACCTATCACCTTGTTCATTCCAACCATCCCTATCACTTCGATCATTCCAACCACCACTATCATGCCCATCACATCTCAACCCCTCACTACCACGATCACTCCAAGCATATCTCAACCACTTGTCACCACATCCAACATGATTCTAATTCCACCACCACTACCACCAAAACTAAATATAGAAAAACAATATAACATTGCGCTAAAAACTCACCAGGCCCACCAAAAGGCCATCCAACAATATCTAGCCACACAACAAGAAACACAAGCTCAACAAGCTCAACAAGCCACACTAGAAGCCCAACAAGCACAAGCCTAGGCTCAAGTGCAAGCGCAAGATCAAGCCCAATACCAAGCCCAACAAGAAAATGTTGTTCAAAATCCCAACAAAATGTTAATGACTCCATGCGTCAATACAAGTCAATGATCATATGATCAAGACCTATCAATCAATGAACACATGGAAGATGTATCTACCTTATCCGAAGATCAAATCAACATACATCAAGAGCCACTTTTTAGTGATCTATTTCAAGGAGTGTTAGAATTATTTGATCCTATTGACATAATCCATGACCCATCAACCAATGATCATGTTGAACATGTCCCTACATCGCCTTATGAGTTAGAGGACATATCTCAAGAATTTATCCCAAAGCATAATGAAAATATTTCACCATGGTCTAGCAATGGTCCTTTCCAAAACATGTTGACACCCTTTGACCTCATGGTTACAAATACTGAAGAAATCCTCAACTCGACACTTGATCCAAATTCACTCAAATATCAAGAGAATATTAAACCACTTACCATGCCTAATGATGATGTCCAAGAACCCTTTCTAAGGAATCCATCCTTTGAAATTGACCCATGTTAAGAACTTGATCCAAAGCATGTTGAAAGCAATTATGAAGTCATTCAAGACAAAGAATTCATATCTACAAGATACTATAATGATCTAATGGACACTCTCTTATCTATACAAGATGTCGCAAATGATGATCAAGTCCATGTAACACATACTCCTCCATCTACCCATGAGATGCTTTATATGGATGGACACGTAGATGATCTTCATTTAGAATAGGAATCCTTTACTCCTAACGTTATTACACAAAAAGAGCAAGTTACCAATTCCTACAGTCAAACTAAATTGTCGACATCAGGATCAGACATATCCCAAATTTAGACTAAGGACATCATGTATGAAGATATCAAACATTATCCACTCAAGGAAATAGGTCAGATAGAACATGATATTCTAAAGTCAGCAGAGCATCAAATTCCAATAATATCATCTACAGTGGTCATTTATCAAAAAATGCATTCTAAACAAGAGCTCCCAAAACAGGCAAAATCAAAGCATGAAGGTACTACTTCCTCAATACTAGGGGCAACTATGTCTCAATTAAAAGTCAACATAGGGATCATGAAGAGTCTTTATGATGAAACTAGTGTCAATACTACAACCAACCATGTCATGAATCCTAATCCACCCATCACCCCATCCACGAATTGGGACCAACATCAAATGAAGGATGTGAATCAAAGCACAAAGAACGTTATCAAAGCAAGAGAGGCATAATGAAAAAATCAAATACACATGGATACCAAAGAATACAAAGAAAGATTATCCCTATCAAACTCCATTAGTCAAAGAAACTATGGGGGAAAATAAGAAAGGGAAAAGTATCCATCAAAGATGTCGACAAAAGAAAAAGTAGGCTTTTTAGGCAATGTACAAAGTTTATCAAGTAGTTGGTCCTAATTCCATGCACACTTCTATATTCACCCATCATTGCTCATCTTCCCAAGTTTGGAGAGTCAAAGGTTCCAAACTGTCAACCAATCCATCTCTTATCCCTAAAACCACTCCATCCATGCTTCCACGCATGATATCCAGTCCTTACATTGACCATGTATTGGTAATGACCCTTCATCATAAGGATTTAGAAGGCACTCTATTGCAATGTGCACACAGAGATAGAGTTAACCTTGATATCAATAAAGCATATCAAGAATCCCAAAAGATGCATATAAGTGCACATATCTTAACAAAGCAGCTTCTTCAAGTAGGATATCGATGGCACATTATGATAGGGGCATCTACATCAGCAACACCATATGATTCGGCATGAGCTTAAAATCTTTCAAAAAAATACAAAAAAATCAAAAGTATGAAAATCCAAAAAAATAGAAAAATAATTGAAAACAATAAAGAAAAAAATCATCCTCTAGTGAAAACCACTACAGTGGCGCTTTGGGTAGGTACCATGATGAAAACCTGGAAAATAGGCATTATGTGTAGAATCAAGCATCTGTGTACGCCAGTTCAGGAGGAAACATCTCATTCCATCCATCTCATCCATAATAAATCCATCTATTAATGAACCAGTTATCTAAACTATTTTCATCCATCTGCATCCATAGTCTGAGTTATCTTGATCTTAATGAAATTTTGGTGCACACTTTACGCTTGCTTATGGTAAAACATCTTGACATGGGCCATTTTCATTGATCCTATCCTATCCAATGTTATCTAAGCCATGAAACATTATCCAAATAAGTTTTCTTTATGTGAACACCTTATCTTATCGCAAGATAATCCTTGGCATCCTTTGTGTGGTTACCATATCCATCCATCCATAATATTCAATACATTGCTAGAAACTGGGGGCAGATATTTACATCTTGCTTCGGGAATAAATCTTGATCTATATCCTCCAACTTATGTGGTGATCTAAACATTGGAAAGTGTGAAATAAAATTGGTCCACCACTTGTTAGCAAAAATCCAAATCACTAGCCCATGGCATATTTTAACGAGAAGACATTCCTTATCAGTCTTCATCTTTCATCGAACATCAATCCAAGTAATCACTATCATTTGCATCTAAGTTGCACTTCAAATGTCACATCAAATCATTCAAAACAATTTTGTTCCAAATCAAGCTTCAAAATCATGATCAATCAAATCCAATCAATCAATTATCATCCTAGGATATCCTTCCCAATCCTTGTATTTCTCAACATTATCCTTGCATTGTTGTGTATCCTCAACAATCTTATCATCATCAATCTCTCATCATCTTGGGATATCCATCCCAATCCTTGTGTTGCTTAACACTATCCTTGCATTGTTGTGTATCCTCAACAATGTTATCATCATCAATCCTTTCATTGTTGTGTATCCTCAACAATGTTATCATCATCATCAATCTATTGATTCAATCAATCCACCTTAGCTTTCTATTCAACAAAGTCCAAAACAGAGCACTGGTATCATATCCATATCCAAATCGTCAAAACATTTCAAAAATCCAAAAACATCTGAAATCATATCTAAAATCCCAAAACACTCAAAAAGTTAGAAAAACGTGAAAAACATTAGAATCTGAACTACGTCATCTATGAGCTTAAATGTAGGCAAGGCTAATCTTTGATCAACCCCTGAGACACAAAAAACAAAAACATCATAAAAGCATCAAAATCCAAAAACATTCAAAAAACAAAAAATCCAAAAACATTCATAAAATCTTAGAAAACCCCAAAACATTCAAAAAATCAAAAATCAAAACATTTGTAAAATCTTGAAAATACTAGAAAACAGCCTCAAAACATTCCAAAAATGTCAAAAACATCCAAATATTTGAAACAATCCATCCTTCTCATTGAGCTTTCACCTAAATAATCAATCATCCATAATAAACTGATTTTCACCTTCATCCTTTGGCAACATAAATAGAAATAATCACAACAATCAGCAAAAGAAAACTTCAATCATAAAACCAAAATCGAAACAACAAACTGTTAAACACAAAATCAAACTCTTGATCATTTTCAAACATGTCAATCGACCTTGTATCAGCAGCCTATCAATCAACTTATCAATCAATCATCATCCTATACAATGCATGTCCTAGGATATATCATTCCGACAATGGGCATCATTTTGGAAAACACTTTGGATAAATGAAATGACGTGTCACCATTGACTAACATGTCCTAGGATGTATCCTTCGTATAATGGGCACTACCTTTTGGAAATAGTTCTGGTTCTTATCCTAAAACAAAACACATCCCTTTGGCTCAAGGTATGAAGAACATTGGCTTGTTTGCGTACTTGATATTTTGTTTTGATTTATCTTATTGTGCTCATTCCAAGAACCTCTCAATGATATTCAAATGAAGGATTTAGAGAGATAGGAATGGGGCAACAATCATTATCCTTTTGTCTACTATGTTTGTTGGATGTTCTTGTAATATAACTTGGCAAATAATTTCTTTGTTAGGTACGTCCTAGCAAGGTTTATGTAAGTCAAGTGTGAACAAGAATACTCCTATTTGTTTATGGATTCAAAGTCCATCACACTAGGTACAATGCCATCCCAGTTCTCTATACCTTGATGCATCATATCTATGTGTGTTATCAGATATAAGGTAAGTAGCCCTTTTAAAATCCCAATCCTTGATAAGAAAATCATCATCATCTATCATCATCATCATCTCTAATAAAGTCTCATCAGATCATGGACTTGTTGGATCCTCTTGTCATCATCTTATTTCTTCTTTCTTCTCTCTGTGCTAACATAACATCGCCAATGCACCCATCTTGCATCCATCTTGCATCCACAAATTATTAGCATATATAAATCTCATAATCATATAGGAATCATCGCATCATCCATCTCACATGCATTTCATCATCATTTAAATTTTTTAGGATAATATAGATTGGTTATTCTAAGCATCTTAAAAACATCTCATTTGCATCATCGTCATAACCATCCATTTTGAACCTCTTTATCATGAGATCAACCCTCAAATCAAATCTTTTCACTCAATCTCTCGAGGGGGAAATGTACTAGTGTACTTCTTTCCACAGGGGCATCTGAAAAAATTAGAAAAATTTTCAATTTTGATCGCAGAAAGTTTATTCTCTGAACGAACACATCAAGTACATTTCTTCAAAGAGAGACAAAATGTAAACATGCAAAATTGACATCATGCGTAATCATATTCGCTCATCAATTAAATAAACTAGGTTTAATTGATAAATCTCTAAGGATCGTCCATTTAAATTGAATAAATTAACTTTATTTAATTTAAGCCTATCATCATCCTTTTAATTAAATAAATCAAACCTTTATTTAATTAAATCTAAAATCACCTTTCATCTCCCTTTGATTTAATTTAAATCCCTAAATCTAAGTAAAATGGGTCAAAGAATCTAATCATCATCTTAAGCTAATATAATCTTGATTAATGCTAATCCAATCACCCATCACATCCTCTAGCTTTTCCCACTTGCACAAATAAATCAGTTTATTGATTTATTAATACATCATTTTCTTTCAACATGGCATCTTTGAGGAATATTCTCGATGTTTGAAATCTCCTCCCAAGTTGACATGTAAATCCAACAAGACATTCATGAGCTCTTACATGTCTCTTGCAAGGGTCAAACTTCACATTTTATGCTCAAATTCAAATTTGAATCCCCCCCTCCTTGGCATGTTGACCAAAATGTGCTCATTCCTCAAGCCTCTCACAAGTTGACAAGTGGCATCTTGCCATTGGTTGGTTTTTAGTCCCACATCCTCCATGTTTGGCATTCTTCTATCATTCCATTCTATAAATAGAGAGTTTCTCTATTGTTTTAATCCCCCACAAATCCACAATCCACAATCCTCATGCAAAGTTACTCTCTTCAATTGAGAGCTAATTTTTTCTATTGCATCCTCATCATTGGCATTATCAAGGGTTGGGAAAGGGATTCTTTCCACATCAAAGAAGCACCAATCCACTATGGGATAGATATGTATCTTTCTTTTATGCTCTCAAGTAGTTTGTGTTGTTATCTTGTTTATGAAGGCATGATGCATTATTTCATAGGAGCATTTAGTAAGTTTGCATGAACTAACCTTCTTTATGGAGTTTAGAATGTTTGAAGATTTATGGGTGCTTCAATATGTATGTTAATATGTTAGAGAGTATGTGTTTGTGCATGGATGCATTGCAAATTCTAGTTGCATGTGGGTAGAGTAAACAATTAATAGTAAGTGCTAAATAATCAGATGAAATAAATTTAGAAAAATCTAGATTTTTTCTTTAAAGAAATTAACCATTATTTAATTATGAAATATTTGCAGACATATTTAAAACATAAACCAATGCAAATGAAAAAAGAAATTTTATGTCAATTGATAAAAAATACTACAAATGGAGATAAAATGTTCCCATCTAGTTGTCAAATTAATATTTATCTAGATTTTATGCACGATAAGTGAGATTTTGGAGGCTTTTACCTAATATTTTAGAGGATTTTACCATTAAATTGCAACTAGTTTATCATTAAAAGGCAGTTCAAACATTTTTACCAATGACTTAGTAGTCAACCAGTTGTGAACTACTACTCCTGAAACATGGATCAATGAGTTTGACTCGTAAACTACAAAGTTGAATCTTGATAGCAATATCACAATTTGACACGTTGTTGAAAATACCTCCTACTTATCAATTGATGACCTAAAGGGGCTCTATAATGAATGATTCATAAGGCACAACACTTGTTGAAAGTTTTTGCAAATGGGGTTAGAAGCTAAGTGGGCTTAACCTTGGACAAAACTCTCTAGTTAAGCACACTTGAGTTGGAGTAGTACTAGGATGGGTGACCTCCTGGGAAGGCCAAATGCTTCACCTTTGTGAGCATCACCTAGATCCAATGAGTTGTAAGTGGACCATTCATTATCATGAGAGATGGGTTCTTGTGAACCACTGCTCAATTAACATGGGTCAATGAGTTTGACTTGTAAACTACACAGTTGAATCCTAATAACAATATCAAAATTTGGCACGCTATGGAAAATAACTCCTACTTATCAATTAATGAGCTAAAGGGACTCTATAATAAATCATTGATAAGGAACAATACTTGATGAAGGTTTTGAAAATGGGGTTAGAAGCTAAGTGGCCTTGACCTTGGAGAAAACTCTATGGTTAAGCACGCTTGAGTTGGAGTAGTGCTGGGATGGGTGACCTCTCAAGAAGGCCCAATGCTTCACTTATGTGAGCATCGCCTGGATACAATGAGTGCTAAGTCGACCATTCATTATCATGAAATATGGGTTCTTGTGAACCACTACTCATGAAACACGGGTCAATGAGTTTGACTCATAAACTACATAGCTAAATCTTGATAGCAATATCACAATTTGATATGCTATGGAAAATAGCTCCTACTTATCAACTGATGAGGTAAAGGGGCTCTATAATGAATGATTCATAAGGCATAACACTTGTTGAAGGTTTTGCAAATGGGGTTAGAAGCTAAGTGGGATTAACCTTGGAGAAAACACTTGCATTAAGCACACTTGACCTAGAGTAGTACTGGGATGGGTGACCTCCTAGAAAGGCCCAATGCTTTACCTCTATGAGCATCACCTAGATGCAATGAGTGCTAAGTGGACCATTCATTATCATGAGATATGGGTTCTTGTGAACCACTACTCATGAAACATGGGTCAATTAGTTTGACCTATAAACTACACAGTTGAATCCTGATAGTGATATCACAATTTGACACTCTATGGAAAATACCTCCTACTTATAAATTGATGAGCTAAAGGGGCTCTATAATTAATTATTCAAAAGACACAACACTTACTGAGGTTTTTGAAAATAGGGTTAGAAGCTAAGTGGGCTTAATCTTGGAGAAAACTTTGTGGTTAAGCACGCTTGAGCTAGAGTAGTAATGGGATGGGTGACCTCCTGGGAAGGCCCAATGCTTCACCTTTGTGAGCATCTCCTAGATGCAATGAGTGCTAAGTGGACCATTCATTATCATGAGAGATGGGTTCTTGTGAACCACTACTCATGAAACATGGGTAAATGAGTTTGACTCATAAACTACATAGTTGAATCCTAATAATAATATCAAAATTTGACATGTTGTGGAAAACACCTCCTACTTATCAATTTATGAGATAAAGGGGCTCTATAATGAATATTCATAAGGCACAACACTTGCTGAAGGTTTTGCAAATGGGGTTAGAAGCTAAGTGGTCTTAACCTTGGAGAAAACTTTGTGGTTAAGCGCTCTTGAGCTTTATTAGTACTAGGATGGGGGACCTCCCTAGAAGGCCCAATGCTTCACCTCTGTGAGCATCACCTAGATGCAATGAGTGCTAAGTGGACCATTCATTATCATGAGAGATGGGTTCTTGTGAACCACTATTCATGAAACAAAAGTCAATGAGTTTTACTCGTAAACTACATGGTTGAATCTTGATAGCAATATCACAATTTGTAACATTGAGGAAAATACCTCCTACTTATCTATTGACTTAGTAGTGGTTTGCAGGTGTGAGACTTGTTTGATGCTCAAATCTCACACAATATGTAGCCTATTAGTGAATAAATAGAGAGAAAATTAAAAGATAGAAAATAAGGGAAGAGACACATTTAGATATATAGATATCAAGAGAGAGTGAGAGAGAGAGGTGCGGGAAAGAAATTTATTGAGAAGTTAGAATCTCTCTCGATTGTCAAAAAATTGGAATTGCCCTCCTAGCCCAAATTGTAATGAAGATCCCTATTCATCTAATAGCTTGATTGCATTTACTCTATTATTTAGTCAAGTCCATTGAGCCTACCAACTACTTTTTGGATCATTTGTTTTTGGCACTCCTTATAATTATAGGTCTCTTCAAAAGTGTTGGGGAGAACAATTGCACACTTTCAAAAAAACATTTTCAACTAGGATCTTATGCTTATAGCTATCTTTGATCATTCACTACAAGCTCTTGCAATATCAATCATAAGCTCTTTCTATACAAAAGCTTGAAACAATGAATGCTACAAAGTTCAAGTAGAGGACCGACATGGGTGCAAAGTCACTAAGGATCAATCATAGAAACTAGTTCAGTTTCAGTTCCCTCTTACTCACGAACGTTGCAAATAAAGAGGAATGCAACAATTTGGGCATAGAGATAAAGATATTCAACTAAAATTATGCCTTGATTTACTCCTCTAGATTGGGTCACCACAAGTAAATCTCCATCATTTCTTTGAATTCCTCTTCCTCTTCATTGAGCTCCCCTACAACTTGACCAACATGACCCAAACTGGGAATAGACTTACAAAAACAAAAGATCTAACTATAAGATAAAATATTGCTCTAACATATTGAGCATAGTTTTGTTCCAAATCTGAATCCAATTGTTGAAGAAATGGTTCCAAATTTAGACCTTGCATAAGAGCTGAATGTGTCAACCAAGCACATTAGTAGAGTGAAGATATTGTCTTTTTGATGCACACTTTCTTGCTAAGCCTCCATGTGGTTCACAATCATATTAATATGAAAAGCAAGAATAATTATTTAATGAAAAATATTTTTTTTGAACAATTTTTTTTAGAAATAAGAGTATGAGTTAATATTTTTTTATTTATTAGAATGGAATGCTTCTCGAGGAACTAGAACTTTTGACCTTGCATGGCCCACCAATCACATGGAAACATTTCCTGGATCTCCTACATTTCACAAATCTATCTTGCACTCACCATGTACATTACTATACATGTCCCCTTGGTGCGAACATTTATGGCCTATGGCACACTTAATTTTTTAGTAGGTTGTAAAAGAGAACACGCACTTGAAAATATTTTGAAATATATATCATATTACTAAGTAATAATATAATATATTATTATTGTACTAGTAATGACAAGTATATTCTAAATAAAATTCTTCCTCATTTTAAATTTTATTGTTTTCAAGTCTTATATTTATGAGTAAAATAATATTGTAATTTAATATATATTTTTGCAAGTGTTTATATTTTTCAATAAATTTATTTATATTTTAGTTTGTTAATAATTTGTATTATTATTAAGCATCTTTTTGTAGGAAAGAGGTCATAAGATCTAGTCTCCCCATAGATACCCGACCAATTCTTGGAGTCTAAAAAAAGGTATTATTATTAATATAATACTGAATTGTTATATATTCATGTTAATAATACATTGTATATATATTAATTATGGCAATAATAATATTAATAAAAATATATTAATTATTTATATATTTATTTATATTATAATATTAATATAACTATAAAATAATATATTATTTATATATTAATTTATATTTTACTTTGTAAATAATGTATTATTATTAACATAATAGTGAATTATTATACATTCATATTAATACATTGTATATAAAATAATTATTGTAATAATAATATTAATAAGAATAATAAATTATTTATATATTTATTTATAATATAATAACCATATAACTATTAATATTAATATATTAATTTTAATGAATATAGATTATTATCTACTATATAATAAATAATAAATAAACATATTCATAATAAAATACTCTAGTCCCAAATATAGTTATATTTTAAATTATAAAAAAATAAATTTATATAATTTATATAATATTTATAATAAAATATTATAATCCTAATCACAGTTGCGTTTTAAATTATTAAAAAAATAAAAAATAATTATGTTTATGATATTAAATAAATAAATATTAATTATTTATATATTGATTTATTAAATAAAATATTAGATAATAAAAATATTTTATATATTTTTATTTATGTTATCAAAATGCATTTTCTAGTGCACCCGATGAAGTGTTGCCCCATCACAATGTTCCTTAATAGATATGGAAATAATATTAAATGCAATTCTTTCTCATTTTATTTTATATTTTTCAAATCTTATCTTTATGAGAAATACTATTTTAGTTTAATATATATTTTTGTAAGTGTTTATTTTTCAATAAATTTATTTGTATTTAAATTTATTAATAATGTATTATTATTAATATAATAGTGAATTATTATATATTCATATTAATACTGCATTGTATAAATAACAATTATTGTAATAATAATTTTCATAAAAATATATTAATTATTTAAATATTTAGTTATAATATAATATTCATATAATTATTAATATTAATATATTAGTTTTAATTAATAATGATTAATTTTTTATTGATTAAATAATTAATTAATATAGATTATTATCTATTATCTAATAAATAGTAAATAAATATATTCATCATAAAATACTTAGTCCCAAACACAGTTATATTTTAATTCTTTTATTAAAAATAATATTATTTTTATGACATTTATAATAAAATATTATAATTCTAACCATAATTATATTTTAAGTTATAATTTTATTATTATTATTATTATTATGTTATTAAATAAATATATATTGATTATTAAATATATATTAATTATTTATAATATATTGATTTATTAAATAAAATATTAGATAACAATTTTTTTTTATATTATTATTTATGTTATCAAAATGTATTTTATACTGCTATAAGAATAGATATAAAGGCAGGTACTTGTTATCTTATTCAAGCTGAGATGTATTATTCTGATAAAGTGTTGCTCCATCGCAATCTTTCTTAATAGATATGAATACCATCATTAATGCTTGCAATCATGTTTAAGACAGCTGTTGCTGGTGCAGCAAATTTTCACAAAGGATATTCAGCCATTAAAATAAATAATGTTATTATTTATAGTATTTTATTATTTTAAAATACACTATATTTGCAATATTATATTAACACAATTGGAATCACATTGTCAATAAATAATTTTAAAATATTTTTCATAAAAAAATTTATATCTAAACTTTGCAATAAATGATAAACATTTACTATGCATGAAAAATTCTAGCGTTTGATTTGTTAACAGCTGTTAATTTTTTTGGATGCGATAATATCTACTGAAGGCAGGTAGTAGAAAAACAATTCAGCTCGCTAACCACGAGAATACTAATAATAAGAATCAGATTTCAGAAGTAAACGAGGTAAAAGCAAAAAGAAATACCTAAGAGGATATGATGCCAGTCGAAATCAAAAGTTAAATATCCCGTTAGCCGAACAACAAACAACAAAAAAATCGTTTAGGGAAAATCGGTTTCCACAGGTAGATAGTTTGAAAGGACGCCCCACCATATCAGTTGCAGGCCTTGGAAACACAGAATCACGACGTTTCCTATATCTAAGCAAAAGCAAAAACTCATCCAATATTTATCTTGGCGATTCAAACAACAAAAGACACGTTGTTGAAGCCTACTCTTCTTCTATAAATACAAAGCACAATTCCCTCAGCGGTACATCTAAACATTTGATCTGTCAAATAAATTGTTTCGTAACGTTATGGATAAAATTAATGCTTTGAGATTTATAGGAGTATTGGTTGTATGGCTCTTGATTCTAAAGCCTTGTGTGGGCAGTTATTTTACTATGTGGAAAGGGCCTGGGTGTACTGACCAGAGTGATGGTTTTAGTGGTTGTGGGTCATGTTATGGCATAACCAACCACGGAGGATATAATTTTATATACGACGGACACCCTGTCTTTCTTTATAATGCCGAGAATTGCCAGGGTAAAATGCATACTAGACTTTCTTTCAATACAACCGACTGCACTGGTTTTGGATGGAAGAGCTTCTACATTCAATGCCGATAATCAATGCTTTATCCGAAATACAGGCTTAAAAAGTATTGCTATCGAACGATGATTATTGGTATGAATAAAGGGACTGCTGTGTGTGTCTTTTGTTGTGTCTATTATAGGAGGAGTTGAATAAGGATTTTCATCTGGTGTGGCTTGTTAAATTTGGTAAAATATCTATTTGGTCCATATGGTTGAGATGCATTCTTACAGTTGAATCTATCTAGTAGGATATGTATCTCGTCTTACGATTGACGTATAATTTTGAGGTTTTTTTTAAGTCTCAGGTTAGTTCTTTCAATAAGGTAAACAGAGTTGGTAAATGGATATTTCCTTCTTTGGGATTTAATAAAATTAATATTAATGTTTTTTTATGAGGTAATCTAGAGGCAGTAAGCATAGATGAAATTATTTCATATCATATGTATGTCACTTTTACAACTGAAGGTTTTTTTTGAGATATATTTATTCTTTAATGGTTGATTTTAATGTTTATACTACTGAGTTTTGATTTTTCATAAATAATTAATATGAAAAAATAAAAATAAATTAAGTGAGAATTTTTTTTATCTAAATTTATTTAAGATATGACATATAAAAAAAAATGTATTTTGCTGGGACGGCTTAACCGGCACACTCTAAGCGTTGACCGCTTAGGTGGCCAGGCCCACTCTTAACCCCATTCGTCCAATTTTAACCGCTTAGGTGGCCGGGCCCACTCTTAACCCCATTCGTCCAATTTTAACCCCACCTCTCCTGTAGCGTTTCCAAATTTTTCGTTTGAAGATTCCGTTCTGGCAGAAGCTAATCTCCCTGAAAAAATGCATGTCTGAAATACCATAACATATAATAACATCCCTCATTCGATGACGGTAGATTAAACGGGATAAGTAGACGGACGGACGTTTCACTTCGAAAGTTTTTTTAAAAAAACGGGAGTTTTAGAAGCGGGAATTTTAAAATGATGGACATATCCAAAGAATAGCCGCATCCATCCCTAAACACCTCTTTTTGCTGTGCAGGAAAAACCAGCAGGTGGAGGAGAGCGTGTCTTGCTGTGCAGGAAACACAAGCAGGTGGTGGATGAGGGCGTTGAAGAGGATTAAGGTGGTCGACCAGGATCTTTCGTGGGGAGAGAAGCAAAGCTGGGTATTCACCAGCTCTCAGCAGAGATCCTGTCTAGCTCTCAATGGTGACAGCCATGAGAGAGGTTGCAGCCATCTTTATATTCTGACTATTTCTTTCAATGAGATTTTTGAATTAGTTTTTTTATTTTTATTGTTTACAAAAGAAAAATAATTATTATTGTTGCAGATCAAATGCAAACATTTCTTCTCTTTCAAAAATGCATGTTGAGCCGTGCTATCAAATGGGTTCTCTCCTTGCCAGCCTTCCCAGTAAATATCTTATTTTATTTCTATTAAATATTCTTAGAATGCATTGAGATCTAAGGTAATGTTGGAGCAACATCTGGGATTAATCACTTACCAATGATTTATCTAAAATATTAGGGTTGCTCATAGTTTATTCTTATTAATTTTAATTTGTTGGTTTGAGACAACATTATCATCAAGCAGCCTAGTTTATTCTTATAGTTTAAACATAGGCTATTTGAGATAATGTTAATAGTTTATGCTCATAGTTTAACGTAGGCTGCTTGATGATAATGTTATTGGCTTTCAGTATTGTGGGAGTGACACATGCATATGATCCTGATATCCTTACTGATTTTGTTCTTCCTTCGGGCCAAAATCCAGCAAATGTGGATGGTGACTTTTTCACCTTCACCGGATTCTGACAGGTTAAGAGCAACAATTTAACTGGGCAGAGCATAGTGAAAGTGACAAAGGCATCAATGGAAAAGTTCCCTGCTTTAACAAGGCTGGGTGTTTACATGGCAGTGCTGCAGTTCCCTGCTAGTGGGGTGCACCCTCCTCACTCACACCCTCGCTCTTCTGAGCTTCTCTATCTTTTGAGCGGATCTCTCCTCGTTGGATTCATTGACACCAGTGGAAAGCTCTTCACCCAAACCCTCTACTCAGGGGATTTATTCGCGTTTCCCAAAGAACTTCCCCATTTCCAATTGAACACCGACTATAAGAACCCAACATTTGTTGTTTTTGGGTATGGAAGTGCAAACGAAGGCACTGTTCAACTGCCCTCTGCTCTATTTACAAGTGGTATAAGTGACGATGTTCTGTCGAAGTCATTCAAGACAGACGTCAAAACTATTGAGATGCTCACGGCTGCCCTCAAGGCTTAACCCTATCCACTTGTTTACAGATGTTTTTTCTATTTTTCCCTCAGATCATCGCATTTGTGCATTGATTTGTGTTCATCAAAATTAAATAAATGAAAACATGAATTGCTTGTATCTTGTTTGTAGGTTCTTGTACAGTGTGATTTCATTTTACTATTTCTTTAATATAAAAATATTTAATATTTTAGTAAAAAGTATTATTCTTTCATAAAAATTAACTTTTTTTTCTTTTCCTTCATTTTTTTAACAAGTTATTATAATATCTATAATATTTTTAATAAAATATGAATTATATATTATTTCAAATTTAAAATAATTGATTTCTTATTTAAAATCAAAATAGATTCAATAGAATATCAAAATAGCTGGTATTGGCATGGTGTGTTGGTTTATAGGTGGCATTGTTGTTCTTGCCACCAAGGTTCAAACCCCGTTGGGGTGGTATTGTTGAATGGTTATGTCTAGTTCATAGCTCATGTCACAATAACCAAGCGTTTTGATGCACTTTGCAAATGTTGTTTTGTTTACCCTCACATAGATGTGAACTGTGTGGAGCAGTTGCAAATGTTGTTCTATTTACCCTCACATAGATGTGAAGTGTGTGGAGCAGCTAACCAAGCCTCTAAAAAATTGTGCCATGAGGGAAAGCTTAAGCTCTGCTGCAACTGTGGAATGGGACTTAAAAGTCATTCATTTGACCAATTAATATCATCGGCTTTGGTGAGCTTAAAGAGATTGTAGAAGGAAAATCAGTTATGTCGTGGCTTCCAAACCACTAGTTTAGTCTCAAGGTTTTTTTGCCAACATATAAGGTAGGGTTTTGTTGTGTAAAATACATAATGTGGGTTATTTTTAAATGTTTAAAGTAGTTGTGTTGGGTTATTTGTATTAGAACATGGAGGAAACCCAAATCATTTGGCACCTATTTCATTGATTATGAAGGATATCAAACTCAGATTCTGACAACAATCTTGTGAGTTGAATCTTATCCCCAATTTTTGTTCTTATATTTTGAAAGGTTTTATACAAAGTAATTGTTCTTATATTGCAGGCAGCTAAAACATATAATAACAATAATAATTTTGGAAGGTTGCATGTTAAAGTTCGAATGATATGAGGGATAATAATAAGTTTTTAAAGTTGTAATTGAAGAATAGTTTAATAATAACATGACTAGATCATAAACAATAGTGGATAGGGTGTCCTTTAAAAAAAAATGGAAGCAATTGTCATAGTTGAATTTTTTAACAATTTAAAGTATTCTTAAAAAATAAAGGGTACTTGTAAAAGTGAGTTTTTTTTTAACAGCAAACAAAAAATTATTGTTAGAGATTTTACCTCTAAAACAAAGTATAAAGAACCTCTTTAAAAAGTAATTGTTGCTTTTATTTTTGAGAGTAATCAAATGCAACATGCTTTTTCACTCTTCAATTTATTTTGTCTTCCTAGTCAATATGTTGCTTTTATTTTTGAGAGTAATCAAATGCAACATGATTTTTCACTCTTCAATTTATTGTCTTCTTAGTCAATATGCCATCTTAATTTATTTAATTTGAAAGTTTAATATACATGTTTAATATTTAATTAAATATTTTTTATATCCTTTTATTCCTAATCATATAGACTTTTTTTAATCTCAATCTTTTCTTTTATATAGATGTCACTATTGAAATTCTCTTTCTTATAAAGAAACATTCATGTAGTTCAGACTATCTTCATTACTAAATTTTATGAATTTTAAGCAATTTCTAATCCAACTTATGATTATTATTGATTGAATTGAAGATCAAACTTTTGAATTGAGAATTTAGGATTGTTTACTAATAACAAGCTTAACTCGTCATATTAGATCATATTGAACACACTCACAAAGCATGATTCAATTACTATTAGAGCAATCAGGAGTAGTTAAGAAGCATCTTTATATTAGGTATATTTATACATTCAATCCCATCCATTTCATCTTTCAATTATCTTGTCATCACTCACTATGAAGATAAAATAAAGGATTTGACCAAGGTGAAAGGGAGGAATCAACATACTTCCACACCCTAACATAGTAGATCCCTAAAATGTGGTCATAAATATCAAGATTAACATTCAATCTAGGCTCAAAATTAGACATGAAACTCAACATGAAAGAATGGAAGACATAATTGTAAGAATGACAAGATCATAGTTTTCTATAAATAAATTCACTATAGTAGTTATGTCCAGTTGATTTGTAAAGTTTAATGAAACAACACTTTGATAGGATGTAAAGATTTGATGTAGGTGCATTCATGTCCATGGACAATTTTACATCATCAAAAATAGTTACAAGGCTTAATTTTTACTTTTTCTTCAGTTTTGTTGATTTTAAAGATATGAGATTTCCACAGTCCATATTGAATGTATTAATTTTGCTTCTAGATTTGATTGTGTAAGTTTTTTCATCAAGGAAATAATGTTTTAGATCACACTTTGTGATCCATCATCAGGATAAAGAGTTGAAGGAGATGCAAAAATGATGAGTTGCAGACCAGATTGGTTTAAGGGAGGCAGGAAAGGCACACAATGTGAGAAGACACAAAAAAGGATAAATCAAGAGATAATAGTTGACAAGGAAGAAAAAAATAAAATAAGATATTAAATAAAGTAAATAAATAGCCAAAAGAATTAAGAGATAACAAGCAAAGCAGATAATTAAGATAAGAGACTATTTACATAAAAAAGAAGGATATAATAAATATTTGAATGAATAAGTAAATCTTCATACAAATATATATAATGAAAAATGAATAATAAGAAGCCAAATTTAAAATTTTGAGACAAGAGTACAAAATAAACTTCTAGAAATAAATTTTAAAAAATAATATAAAATATTTAAGATTTAACAAAGAAAGCAAGAAATAATTTTTTAAGCATTCAAGAGAGACAACATATAATAAAAAATTAAAAACCTTTTTATAAAAAAGCAAGGGAAGTTAGAGAGAAGAATAATTAATAAACTACTAGATGCAATTTTTAAAACCAAGACATAAAAACAAGAGAATAAATAGACAAGAATAAGAATATATATATATATATATTTGAAGAGGCTAACAAAGTAAACATTAAAAGAAAAGAAAATAATAAAATAAGACAAAGCATAGAGACAAATAGAAAAGAAAATTTTATTAGTGAAACCAAAGAGTAATGCAATAACAAGAACATTTAATTATAATTTTTAATAATATTTTAACATGTTTATTTGTAAATGCACACACACACACACACACACACACACACACACACACATATATATATGGAAAAGAGAATATAGATTTTAACATGTTTGTTTGTTACTTGGTAACTTCATGTTAACTTGCTTTCTCAAGAGTTCTATAGGAATAATGAAACTTTGTTATATTTTCCAATATACTTGTAGCTGTGCTAATAGACACTTATAGGTTACTTCAAGCTTGATTTTATTTCTTATAGGTTCTAGTTTCATGTGTTTGTATGTTGCTACAAAAAGGTTATAAGGACTAGTATTGTTTCCTTCATAAGCATAATGCATTGGTAATGAATTTTATTTCTTAATGCTATGACAATAATCATGATGCACAAAAAGGTTGTTAAATAGATATTAACACACTTATATATGGTGTCAAATAAATGAAATAGTTATTATTACTTTAGTTAACAATATTAATATAATAATATTTTTTAAAAATAACTAATTCTTGACTTCTAAATAAAAGTGTGTTCTAATCATTTTTACTTATCTTTGTCTCACTAGGTCAATTATTTTAAGAGAATTTTATTACTTTAAGTAATACATGTTAGGGTTAGGGTGTCATTTACCTTGCAACCCTATGCATAATTCATGTATCTTCAACACTCTTGGAAAGTGTGCTTGGATGTTAGAGTGAAATTACAAAGTATTTAATAATTTAGATTCTCTAGGAATCTAGGTATTAGTTTCAATATGCATTCATGAAGAAGGTGGAGCACAATGGTGGTACTTATGGTCCACTTTTCAATCACTAAAAACACTTTCTTAATTCTAGGTGCTAGGATGGAGGAGTGAGAATATTGTATCACAACACTCTAATAAGTTGACCACTTCATTTTTGGGCACTATACTTTGGGTTGGGTACGTTGTGAACTATAGGTTAAAAAACACATTGTGTTTGGAAACACAACACGTTTTGAAACCTCCTATTTGTCACAAGAAATGTATTACTATATATCTAGGTATCCATTTCAAATAACATCATTTCACAATAGTGTGTTTGGGTATGAAATATTGCTGGATTCAAAACACACTATGATTTGTAACCTACACTTCGCATGATACTAGTAAAACATCCTTTTTTTGTAGCCTCTAATTTGGATAAGTATATCCAATTTACCTAATAACATGAACAATGTTGTTGTTATTTTAATTGTACACCGAGATATACATCTAGTTTAAAAACACATGGGTTGGGTATATCGTGAATTGCAAGCTAATAAAAATAGTGTGTTTTGAAACACAACACATTTTGAAACCTCCTATTTCTCATAATGACCTCATAACTATACATATCTAGGTCTCCATTTCAAATAACAACTTCATTTAATGGCAATGTGTTTGGTTTTGAAATAATCCAAGTTTCAAAACTAACCATGATTTGTAACCTACACTTCACATGGTACCCAAAGCACACCATGTTTTATAATCGAGCTACTACGGAAAAGCATATCCAATTTTCCCAATAACATGAATAGTGTTGTTATTTGAATTTTAGACCTAGATATACACAGTTTAAAAACACATGGGTTGGGTATGTTGTCAATTTCAGGTTAATAAATACAATGTGTTTTGAAACATAACACATTTTGAAACCTCATATTTCTCATAATGACCTCATAAGTATACATATATAGGTTTTCATTTCAAATAACAACTTCATTTCATGATAGTTGGTTTGGATATGAAATAATTCAAGTTTCAAAACATACCATGATTTGTAACCTACACTTCACATTGTACCCAAAGTACACTGTGTTTTATAACCTCTACTATGGAAAAGTATATCCAATTTACCTAATAACATGAAC
Organism: Sequoia sempervirens; assembly: GCA_007258455.2. Taxonomy (NCBI): domain Eukaryota; kingdom Viridiplantae; phylum Streptophyta; class Pinopsida; order Cupressales; family Cupressaceae; genus Sequoia; species Sequoia sempervirens. The sequence goes on from VDFB02000013.1 coordinate 120,243,938, forward strand.
AATGCCGTTGTTATTTGAATTCATACCTAGATATACAAAGTTTAAAAACACATGGGTTGAGTATGCTGTGAAATGTAGGTTAATAAACACAATGTTTTTTGAAACATAACACATTTTGAAACCTCCTATTTCTCATAATGACTTCGTAACTATACATATCTAGGTCTCCATTTCAAATAACTTAATTTCATGATAGTGTGTTTGGATATGAAATAATCTAGGTTTCAAAACACACCATGATTTGTAGCCTACACTTCACATGGTAGGTACCAAAGCACATTGTGTTTTATAACCTCTACTATGGAAAAGTATATCTAATTTACCCAATAGTGTGAACAATATTGTTGTTTTTATTTGAATTGTAAACCTACATATACACAGTTTAAAACACATACATGGGTTGGGTATGTTGTGAATTGCAAGTTAATAAACACAGTGTGTTTTGAAACACAACACATTTTGAAACCTCCTATTTCTCGTAATAACTTCATAACTATACATATCTAGGTTTCCATTTCAAATAAAATTATTTAATGACAATGTGTTTGGATATGAAAAAAATTAGGTTTCAAAACACATCATGATTTGTAACCTACACTTAACATGGTACCCAAACCACACCGTGTTTTGTAACCTCTAGTGGACAATTATATCCTATTTACCCAATAACAAGAATAGTGGTGTTGTTGCTATTTGAAAATTAGACCTATATATACACAGTTTTAAAACACATGGGTTGGATACATTATGAATTTCAAGTTAATAAACACAATGTGTTTTGAAGCATACCACATTTTGAAACCTACTATTTCTCATAATAAATTCATAACTATACACATCTAGGTCTCCATTTCAAATTACAATAATCATTTCATGACAGTGTGTTTATGTATGAAAACTTACAAGTTTCGAAACACACCAAGATTTGTAACTTGGACTTTAGATGGTACCCAAAAGACACCATGTTTTGTAACCTCTATTGTGGAAAAATATATCCAAGTTACCCAATAACAAGAAAAATTGTGTTATTTCTATTTCAAATGAAAACCTAGATATACACAATTTAAAAAATTCATGGGTTGGGTATGTTGCAAATTGAAAGTTAATAAACATAGTGTGTTTTGAAACACAACTTTTGAAACATCTTATTTGGTATATGATATTCATAACTATACATATCTAGATCACCATTTCAGCTAACATCATTTCATGACAATGTGTTTGGGTATGCAAATTTGAAGGTTTCAAAACACAACATGATTTGTAACTTGCACTTCACATGGTACCCAAAACACACCATGTAAATTGTAACCTCTAATGTGGAAAAGTATATCCAATTTACCCAATAATAGGAACAATTTTGTTGCTGCTATTTCAAATTTAAACCTAGATATGCACAAATTAAAAAACACATGGGTTGGGTACATTGTGAATTACAAGTTAATAAACATAATGTGTTTTAGAATGGTCTAAAATTATAATTTAACCATTCGTCCTCATCCATCTAACAATGAACTAATAGCTTGCTTCAAAAATAGTAAACACCCTACTTTAAACCAAATGCTCAATGACATTAACTATCAAGGTAAAGTCTTAGGAATACATGAACAAGGTATATTGGAGCCCATTCAAATCAAAGAAAATCCATGATCACAAGGCCTTAACTACATGTCTCAAGGCTCAAAATCTAAAAATGTTGGTACAATCTTTGTGAAATCTAAGAGAACTTCTCCCAAGACCACAATAGGTGTTTCCCACCATTCCTCCAAACCATTTCTTACCATCTCCCCTCCATCATACCAACCAAAAAATATTATCCCTATCCCTCCTCCATCCCTATAAATCCATTTTGGGTCCCTATGTCCCACAATCCACCATCACATC
>VDFB02000013.1:120245921-120347212 GCA_007258455.2 Sequoia sempervirens
GAACTTGTGAACAGTTTTAAAAAAAAGAAAATCAGTATTTCTTTCTTTAAAATTTACACTCAGCTGCATATGAATTTATATATATATATATATATATACACTCAGCTGTATATGTATATATATATATATCCATACATATATACCAAAATGCAAGTTTGAACAGGAAAACCATTTCCAGAAAGTGATATGATCTCTGTCAAAAATACACAAATATCTCAGAAATTTTAAACCTAGAACAAGAACAAAGTATCTCTGAGAAAACATGAAAACTGAAAATCTTCTTGATTACATTGTCATATACTTACAGACAGAAGCACATTACTGAATAAAGGTATACAATATAAAATTCGAATGCAAGTTTTTCTTTCAAACCTCTGTTATTCCAAAAGAATTGCACTATTTTTGTATATTACTAATATCCAGAAACCTGTATTAAATTGAGAGTTACACTTTCAATCAGCTTGAATTTGGAAAGAACAGAAGTACATACATAAAGCAGTGAACACTGTTTCATACAAAAGAATTAAATAAATTCCTCTACTAGTACACTGATAGTATTATGACATACATGTATTTCTTTAAAAACAGAGTCTATTACCAAATCAGAAAAGAATTACTTACAAAAGAGTAGATGAAATCTTACTACTGAACTTACAACCTTTCTTTCAAAAGATGATATGAAATTCTCATTTGAAATTCTTTTAGAATCAATTGAATGCATGAAACATGTAAGGAAAATGCACAACTTTCTGCTTTTGTATTTATTTATACTCTACTTTGGTAACTTCCGGGACAGGATGCCGAAGGTGGACCCACAGAGACGGTAGTATTACCTTTTCTAAACTACCATTTGTTTGTATTAGTTATGCTTGGCCAAGCATTTGTACCATTGAAATAGATGGATTTGTTTTAAAAGCCTAGAAATGTATATGTATTTGAGTCTTTGCCACCTCCTGTTGCAAGAAATATGTTTTCTCATGTTAGAAATGCATATAGGCACCGGGCATGCATCGAGAGTTCCCTCCTGTTTTATTGTGTCAGGTTGCTAGGCTCCTTTATGCAGGGCCGGGGATTCCTTCGAGTTAGGAAGGAACCCGGGGAAGTCATGTACTTCGTGGTTGGGCGGAAAAGGCACCTGAATCACACTCTTGGCCCCAGCTCGCAAGAAGACCAATGGTGTCACGGCGGTTGGAGGTTCAGAGTTTTATTTGCTATTGATGAACTTGTGTAACATTCTGGAAATGGCTTGTATAGCGCCATTGTATGTATATTTATATTTGACATTCATTGTTGAAACTTTGAAATAGAAGTATGGCATGAAAGAATCTAATGTAACATTGATATGTAGAATTAAGTTTTATGACGTAGCATTGAAAAAGATGTTTTCATTGGAATTATTGATCTCTTTCGAGTATAGATGAATATGTATATATGAAAATTTCATTAATGTACTTTTTCCATGTGCATAATCTTGATAAATTACAATGTTGTTATTTGTATACATGAAATGCAATTTAAATTCTCTTTTATTGAGCTCATTTTGGAAGTTTTTATGAATGATATTAATTACTTGAAACCCTTTTGAAACAGAATTGAACAATTGAAAATGCTCTTAATTTTACGAGGCCTTACAAAATGACAAAGAAGAATGTTGAGGAAGCAATGATCAGAGAAGACATTGCACAGGAGGATACTCATCCTTTGGTATCTAAAGAAAATGTTGAGATTATATATAATACAAGGAAAACCAAAGATAGTTACTCCTCTAGATAACACAAACTAGTTTGCTAGAGAAGATAATGCAACTAAGGATGGTGAAGAGGAGAATGGTGATGTAGAGAAGAAGGATGACCAAGAAAATAAGAAGGAAGATGAGGAAAAGAATGAAGATGCATTTAGAGATGCAAAAACTAAAGTAGAGACACAACTGAGTTGTGGTAATATGGAAAAGGAGCTGAAGGAAAATACTGCAGAGAGTGTGAATGCTACTAGTGAATCCTCTAGCACCTTCAGAGATTCATTGAAGAACTTACTAAGCATGCAGCTCCAATTCCAACTTGTTCTATCAGCCCAACTACTACAATTACCAATGAAAGAGGGGAATTTGGACCTTGACAAGATTTCCACACTCCACAAGCTTCAGTTGGGAGATGTATGAACCATGCATCTGCCTAAAAGGAGATAATAGAGACTCACCAAAAGAGTGGAGAGTTAATTGAGGAGGTAGTAAAGACACTACAGAAGGCCATACCTGGGACTACAATTGATAATTCATTGTTAGGTATGGAAAACCTTAAATTTTTTATTGATTCATTTAAATAATATGCCTCCAATTTGGAAGAAAAGTTGAAAAAGGAATTGGAAGGAGAAATAGAAAAAATATGAATGAAAAGAGGCTATTAGAAATCACAAAAAAGGGTGGAAAAACACACAAAAAATTCCAAGATAGTCTTAAGGGTGCACAGGCTTGCTTGGCTAATGCCACTGCCTTGTTTTAATTTTTCATGAAGTGGCACAGAGCCACAAAGAGTATCAAAGATGAATGGACTCGATTGAGTCACAAACAAATAGAGCTTCAAGTGCATATGATCTTGCACAAGACTTTAAAGATGCAAGCATAAGATCAACGATTGAGGACTTGCATGAGAAAAATTTCCAACTGTAAGGATTAAAGGAAAATATTATCATGCAATTTGGGAACATCAGGGACTTGGTGAACTCAAATATCACATATGTTGCCAATGCCCTGAAGAGTGTTGAGAAAGCCACAAAGATCAATCTAGTACCTAACACTCTAGAAGAAGGAGAAGATGCACTGATGGAGCTTTAGACTTAGTGTAGGATGCTTAGCATAGCCAAGAAGATCTGGGAGGAAGGAAAAAAAGAATGGAAACTTCATGTTGCAGAGCTTCAAGACTTAACCTCCTCAGGTTGACAGTGTTTCTATCTTTTTTATGTGTTTTCAATATAATGTTTTAAACTTTAGTGTACATTTGCAGACTATGTACAGAATGTTCTAGTACAATTTATTGATTTGGTTATGATGCTTAACATTCTTAGGAGGAGTTACTTCAATTTTTTAGTTTGAATATATGAACACATTTGTCACAAGGAGATATGGTGTAAATGAAAAATTGATACATATGCCCTTTGCCCTTGATATCAAAGGGGGAGAGTAATTTCGAGAGTAATTTGGGGAATTTTTTAGCATGTTACCATCAATTACAATGGGGGAGATTGTTGGAAGAATGAGGATATGTCATTTATGTTGTTGGCAACATGAGAATGTGGAATAAGCTCAAGGTACATACAGTTATGATTTACAATGTTGTCATTGACATGTCAACATTGTATCCTAATACGAAGACTACAATGCAGATTAGTTTAGGTGTCATGAGCATGACTGAAGATGATTGTGAAAGACAATTTTGCAAGAAGTTTTGATTTGGTGAAGACAATTATGATGAAAATTGACTGTGTTAATACCAGTGATTCTATGTATAGGGGATCCGGTGATTGGGTCTACATTGGTTCACTGTTGAAGAATTTTCTCTATGCTTCTAGTATAATTTTTTTGGCTAATAGAATAACTTAATTCCAAAATCCCATCTTGTGTTGTTTTCTGGTTTTGAAGTTATGAGCAGTAGAAGTTCGACTTGGCAATTTCAGACATTTCTAGTTTAGTATATATGAGTTGATGAGTTTGAACTTCTTCACAATTTTTTTTTGGATTTGTAGAGTTTTGAAAGTGTTGGCATATGTTAGATGAGTGTGCATTCCAATTTTCATGATGTTTTGAGGTCTGCACGTCCAAATATGGGTACACATTTGGAGAATTTTTGTTTTAGGTCCTTTGTGGTGCTAACCTAATAGGTTTGAAGGTAAGTGAAGCTTAATTGAGTATTGTGGAGTTATGTGGGAGTTATTATAGGTCCATTCTATCCTATTTCAAAGTATTTTGAGATTTGAGTCTTGGTGTGAAGTGTGTATGTGGATAGATCTTGAGCCAACAAGTTACAATTTGTGTATTACATCTAATTAGGTTGACCTAATTGATGTTATGAGTGAAGTGGATATATAAGTTAGATATTTTTTGGTATTTTGATGGTGAGGATGTGTGATAATATTTTTTGAATGTGAATTTTGTGAAGTTAGTGTGAATGCAAAGTACAACAATGTGTTTAACTCAAATCAGTATGAAGAGTTTAGAGTCTATATTTTGAGCTTCAATAGAACTATATTTCATCATATTGTAGATGTGTTTTGTAATAGTTCAACACTTGGCTATGTGCCACAATATCTTCTATCTCTTTTCTTTTCTTAGTGGGTAGTGAGTCCACTTGCATTGAACACTTTTGTTATATACTATAACCAGTTATAATATATTGTGAGCTAATCCTCACCATGGTTTTTCCCATTTTGGGTTTTCCACATAAAAAATTTCATGTGTTATGTGATGTTGGATGTTTTCATGATTTCTTTCATTACTACAATTGAATATGCTATAAGTATTGGATGTTTAAAAGCTTAAGTGGTTTAGAGGAATACTAGTTCATACCCCCCTCTCTCAATATTCAAGGTGTTCAACAAAAGAGAGGGAGGATAAAGAGATAGAGATAAACATAGGGAGAGATAGAGAGAAAGTGAGATAGAGAGGAAGATGGAGAGAGAGAGAGAGAGAGAGAAGCACACACGGAGATAGAGAGTGAAATAGACATATAGAGATAAACACAATGTCCAAGATATAGATAGAGAGATAAAAATAAAGATAAAGGGAGACAAACTTATAAATAGATAGAGAGGGAGAGAGGGAGAGATATGTAGAGAGAGATAAAGAGATAGAGGGAAATGAAGATATATAGAGAGGAGAGAGGGAGGGAGAGAGGGAGGAAGAGATAGAGTGAGAGAGAGATTGAAAGAGAGAGATGTCAAGAGGGTGAGAGAGAGAGAGATGGAGAGATAAGAGATAACTAAGTAAAAACTACTAAAGAATACTATTGAAGGTTATCAATGTACAAGGGATAAACATATATTTAATCCAAGTACCAAATAATATTCTAAAAAAATTTAAAAAATATAAATTCAAAAAATTATGTTGTATTTAATGCAAATATTATTATTTTGTTAAGAACATAAAACTAATTTTAATTCTTGGTAGAGGATCATATCAATATATATATATGTTCTAACTCTTAGAGCTAGAAGAGCCATAGAGGAATACACAAGTTTATTTCTTAAAAAAAAATCATACATTAAAGACATGCTAAGGCTAGGAAATCAAATTAAAGAATGGCTCTACCATTTAACCCTTATTTTCCTAGAAAGATATGTTCAATTTTCTTTTTTGTTTTGTGTTCCTTTTGTTAGATTTTTGGGTGATAGTTAGATATTGAATTTTTAGTTTTGATAATAGTTTACACTAAGAATAATAACTTATGTACTAGTGCATAATCATTTGATTGATATTTAATTACCACTTAAAGATGGAGGTTAAATTAGCAATCTTAAGCTAATACAATAATTCCTTCAATCTTAAGCTAGTGCAATAATTCCTTAGGAATAATTCATCATTTATAGGATGTATAGTAATATGGTGTTCAGTTTTAGATTTTATTTCATGGTATGAAGTAGTGTGTATTCTAAAATACTCAAATTGGATTTGTTTTCATTAACTTGGTGGACAAAGGGATACATCCCTTGAATTATGATAAAAAGGGGTGGATGAAAGTAATTTTAAGTTAAATGTATATATATTTGTTAAATTGGGGTCATGTTGATCCTTAGTAAAGATTTTTTTTAGGTTCCAAATAATTTTAATTATTTCATACACCTTGGGATGATAAAAAGTAGTTGTTCAAATTATATATGCATCATAGGCTCATAGTTACTTGCACTAGGATCATATCATAAGATGTAATAAGTTTTACTTGGGGAATTACCTATATAATAAAATCATTTAAACTCATTTGGGAGAGAGTAGATTAGAGTTGAATATTGGTATCAAGGAAAGAAGGCTATATCCAAGATTAAATGTAAGAAACTATAGTTTATGGTGGAATATCTAAATTTTAATAAAATGTGATCATATTTATTTGAAGGTGTATAGCTTGAGGATTAGGTAGTGAACAAATTATTGTTAGTAGCATTCATGTTGTAGGAAAGATTAATAAATTTAAGAATTAGAAGATTAAATATGAGAGATGGAAAGATTGTGCTAAATTATAAGGTGGAATGGTATTGCTAGTAGATCTAAGTTACGTTATGCATAAAGATGACATAAATAATTATTGTAAAGTTTAAATGCAATGACACACTAGAGAAGTATTTTTTATCTTTTAGTTGTTTCTTTGCTTTAAATTCATAACACTCCTATTCAGATTTGGATTAAAGATAGATTTAGAATAGTTGTATTTCGTACAAAAAATATATTTTTAAAACAATACTATTTTTTATAAGAACTTTGCAAACACAACTAATATATCAACCAAAATTAGTGAAACACAGCCAAACAATGCATGTGAACATTCCTATGAATCAATAAAAATCATTTAATCTTAACACTAAGATCAAACTCAACATTGAACAATTTGCAATCCAGGAAAAAATTTATTTGCATGCATGTGCTTCTTCCTTTTGATACCATTTTCATCACAAATAATTACAAAAATGAAAAAAATAGTTATTTTGGTGATTTTTTATAATTATTTCCATTCTTCCAAATAGTAGAACCTTCACATGCAAGAATAAATAATGGGAGAAAATATTTTATCTTTTGTTTCAACATGTTAGTTAAATTAGAATTATTTTATATTTCATATATTCTTGCATCAAAAATCATAAAAATATATTAAAAATTGAAGCAAGAATAGAACACATCATTAAATCTTGTGCATTTGAGCTTGAAGCTCCAAACATAGTTTTAATAATCAAGGATTGAGATACATGATTTCAAACATTGAACACTTAAAATAAAGAATAATAAAAACATTTGGACATAAGCATTCCATTCAAACCAACAAACATTAAACAAGATAGTAAACCAATTATCAAAACAATTATATGTCACACTTCTCCATCTTGATCACTTGTGTCATGTCAAGCATATATTTCTATGAGTGACAGAAGTTTGATTAAAGTTACTTTTCAAAAATTATGAGATTTGTTACCAAATTCTATAATTGTTTTAGATTGAAGCCCAAATCAAAATCTATTGAAAAATTAAACAAGAAAATATTCACTTATTAGTCATTGAGTTAACTCGCCTTGAAGCCATCTATAAAATAGAAGTTATTTGTATAAAAAAAAAAATCATTCAGACTACTCAATCAGACATTAATACCTTATGAATAAAGACCAACACTCATAACATCATGACCATACCTCAACTAAACATTGTTTCCACTCATTAGTAAATTCTTCTTATTGAAGAGGGGAGCCATCCATACTCTATGCCCTTGGATTTAATTTTTCTATATGAGTGAGAGTGATCCACCAACTATCTAGAAAATGTGAAAAGTATATGTGCATAATTATTTATGTATGGTAGTGGTGAATCATATTTGGAGTGTACAATTTTAGTCTACACAATACCTTGTAAAATAGGCAGTATGTTTCCCCTAAGTGATGGAGTTTTAGTGGTGTTAAGGTTTCTTCCTCTTGAAAAATCCTAAGAGAAAATGCATTTTATGGTGGTGTGTGAATGTGATGGAGGAAATAAAAAGGATATGACTATGTCACTTGATATGTAAAGGTGAAGACCAATGGAAAGGCTTAAAGGATATATCTTCAACCAAGAGGAATGGGGAAGGAAAATTTTGTAACTGAGACTATTAGGAGACAAAGGACATGGGGAATTTTGATAAGGATACGAGGGAAATGGAGATAAAAATATTGGTAGAGATCAATTGATAAGGGTGAGTAAGAGGCCAATGATGATTTCTAAAACATGCCTAGAAAGAATGAAAAGAAAACCTATATTTTTTGGCAAGGAGGAAATAGTGGAAGAGTGCTATTGGAAGCAAGTGTATTAGAACCTTCAAAATGAGTATGAGAGAGAATTTATATAGTTGGAGCAATTACGAAAAATTGTTAAGCATTTATTTTGGTTTAATCTACATGCTAGGAGTTCCTCTTAGGGTTCATGATAATAATTATGAAAAAAAAATAAAATCAATATGAAAAGTTCAGTTGTCAAATATTTTTAAACTAATGAATAAAAAAACCTTATTTTACAATCACACTTAACAACTTGAACAATGTAATAGGGATAGTCAAATCTCACTATCATAACTAGCACTTGTACCTTTAGGAGGTGCAAGGATGTGTTGATAGGAAATAAAGAAATTGGGTACTATTTGATTTTGAAATATTTGCATGTAGATTTGAAACATAAAGCAATGCAAATGAAAAAGGTAAGTTGTCAGATCCAACTCAAAAAAAATACAACTGGATATAGAATGTTCTCGTCCAATTGGAAAAATCAATATTTATCTAGCTTTTATGTGATAAGTGAGATTTGGGAGGCTTTCACTTGATATTTTGGAGGCTTTTACCACTAAATGGAAACCAAAACTTGTTTTCCGATGACTCAACAGTTGTTTGCAAGCATGAAACTTGTTTTAGGCTCAAATCTCACACTATATATAACCTATTAGATAAAAATATTTTATAGATCTACCAATTTTATTTTTTGAGATTTGAAACTTTATACACTTAATTATACTTAAAACTTAATCTTAATTTTACTCATAAATCTTTAAAATTAGAACATGCACCTTTTCCTCCACAAAATAAAAATTAAAGTTAAATTAAAATTTAAACATAATTTATAATTTTTAAAATTAAAAAAATAATTACTAAAATTTAAATATTATTTAAAACATTGATTTTTTTATATATATTATTTAAAACACTTAACCACAGTTTGTTTAAATGCTCTACCCAAAAATCCCACCATAAAAATTTAAGTTGACAGCAAGGAAACCAAAACGTTAAGATGTGAAGGAAAATGGAATCTAGACACTATAGTTCAATATTCACTGTGAAAATTTTGATGAAAAAACAAATAAATTTAAAACTCTCTTTATATATTAAATACTTCGATATTTTAACTCTCTCAGTGTGTTGGAAACTTTGGTATGATAGGACCAATAGGTAGGAAGGGCTAGAGGAATAAGAACGCCATTCGAGCGCCACATGGCTGCTAACTTTCTCGCGCACATAATTGATTCCGCAAAGCTTTTGGATAAAACAGAAACAAGAATATCAGTGCTACCAATTGCCTCTGTAATGTCACTACTTTCGTCATCCTCGCTGCTTGTGTATATACGAAGTGACCTGCACAGGTATTTGTACTTATAATCCATCAATATTTTCCCTGCATCTGCTGTGTGGCAAAGAAAGCAGACATTAAACTTCTTCTGCACCAACCTTCTTAATCCGGCGTTTCTGCAAAATTTAAAATAATTTTGCTCACGACTTTATCACGAGACAAAATTTCAAACAATCCAATAGAAATATATCTTCTTTCAAAGTTCTTAAATAGAGTCCGTGTACACCAAATTAAATGCACCTACAAATCATCTTTTACCTGTTTAACTCCCTAAGCTGGGCCAACTTCACAACCACATCATGAAAGCTTTCTACGTCTGTCGAATCTGAAAAGCAATCTGGCAACCAGAATCGCCTAATGTTTTGTAACTTGCCCACCGTGTAAGGAAGGCTCTGTAAACCTGGACAACCATGCATGTACAAATATCGGAGTTGTGCCAAGTCACCTATTGTGTTGGGAAGATTCCTTAATCCCGTACATCTGTTCAAGCTCAGCTCTTGCAGTTGAGCTAAATTACCTACTGTGCTGGGAAGGCTTGTTAAACTGGTACACCCGCACAAATATAACTTCTTTAATTGTGACAAGTTAGCAAGTGTGTTTGGAAGTGTTGTGAGAGCTACACAATCCTGCAGATACAAGGATTGGAGGTTCACCAAGTTGTCAAGTGTGTTCGGTATTCTCGAAAGACTTGCACACTGCTCAAAACTTAAAATCCTGACTTGGGACCAACTGCTATCCAGCTGGAATCTGTTTCTTAATATTAACCATGTATAATTAACACTTAAATCACAATTTCTAATTTTTATCCATAAAAAATTCGGAGCTGAATTTCCAATGTTGCCCACTACTTTTGTATTTTGCACAACTAGGTACCGTAGAGAAGGCATTCTATGCAAGCTAACAGGCTCTTTTCCATTCTCCCCCATGTAAACAAGCATATTCACTCCCTCTGCTTTGTCTCTACTCAATGCTCTCTGCGCACCCATAGGCAGCCATAGTCTGCTATTATTACCAGCCTGCTCTTGAATTATTCTTCCCAATTCCCGCAAAAGGTCATGCATATCGAAGAGATTTTCAATACCACGGTAGTTTATAAGCATTTTCAGCAAAAGATTCTTGAGGGCTGTTTTAACTCTATTTGGGTATAAAACTTCCCAGTAGGTAACACAGTCATTTTTCCTTTCACCGGCAAAGCAACAAGCTATATCCAGAAATATTTCCTTCTCAACATGGCTAAGTCCATCATAACTGATTCGGAGGACTCTGGATATTTCTTGATTTTCCCCAATGTTATGGAGAGCTTCTTTCCAACATAGGATGTCATTGGGCTCCTTCTTATCAAACAAATGTGCTCCAATAACCTGTAATGAAAGAGGATGCCCCTGGCAGGCTCTTGTAATTCTTGTAGAAAGCTCCTTGTAGTGGGTCTCTGGGAACGCCCTTGAGAAAGCATGCCAACTAAACAACTGAAGAGCTTCATTCTCCCCTAGCCCACCCATTTGAAGAACTGAATCAACCTTAGCAAGATTGAGTATGTGTTTGTCTCGGGAAGTAAAGATGATTCTACTACCACACCCAAACAAATCCCCATTCACCGCATCCAAGTGGCTGCCATCATTCACATCGTCCAATATGACAAGGGCACAAACCCCTCGCAGTAGGTTTCTCATCATAGCTTTTCCCTCAGCAACACTTGAAACTTCTCCATGGTAATTTACCAATCTTCTTAGAATCGCCAGTTGCAAGTCCACAAGGGTAGTGTTTTTCTGTGCAAAACAATAAGCATCAAACCTGGCATAACTTGTGTCATAAATTGTATTGTAAACAGCCTTGGCCAAGGTGGATTTTCCGACCCCGCCTATACCGCTGATTCCCACTCTCACCGTGTTATGCCACGAACTCAAATCTAATCTATTGAGTAGGTCACACATATGATTTTGGAGTCCCACAAGATGACAAGGGACATCCAGCGGAGTATTCTTTAAGGTATTCAACACATCTTTCACAACTCTTTTTACCAGTCTTCCTTCGTACCTGCAAATCACTTTCCATATATTACACCTTAGGATTCAAATTTGAAGCTGTAACTAATGCAGACCAATCCTATGTGTCTTATCAGACAGAGAGGAGTTGCAGCCAGTAAACAAATCTTACTATTTTAGAATAAATTAAACAAAAATATTTAAGAATAGAGACACCATTCACTCAGACACAGAAATTACAAAATGGTAGAAAAAATCAACTCTTATTCATTTATTCAGTATGTCTACACCCCTTCTCAGAAATATATTCCAACACACATGAATCAGCCAAAGTGTGACAAGCAAAAGGCGAAAGAATTCACCACCAATTTCGCCCCCCAACCTTCCTCTGTTCTTACGCACTCCCTTTCCACTCTCTTTTTTTTTTTTAGAATTCGGGGTAAAGTCAGTTTTTAAATCTGACTCCCAGTTTTCGCAAATGATGAAGATTCTGCCGCCGGTGGATAAGGTAGTAACCGCCGCTCAAGAAACGCATGGAGTTAATCTAAATAAATGGCCATCACTCGACCAGAATGAAGACTCTCCATTTCGTGCGAGCCCCAACAGGATAATAATGAAAGAAAATGAAACGCCAGACATAAGGAAAAGAAAATCTGCCAGAAGGTGGAAGAATGGGTGTAGAAGTGCGCCCAGCTAAAGTAAATGCCGCATCAGGAACAATCTAGGAACAGAAATGAAACCGCCACCTGCAGTCAAAACTCAAAACACAAACGAAACAAGAAACGGAAAACGAAAATTTAATCACTTTTTTTTTTTTTTGGTGATGTGGATTGCATGTCCACCCGGATGCTCTGGCATCAAACACCACGGGTATGGAAAAATGTTTCATGAGTATAAAGCTCATGAACATTTCTGTTGTGATGGGACCATAATCTCTAACTTCTCCAATTCTGAAGCACTGACCTAGGAAGCCTTATCAGCTGCACAGTTTTTCCAACAAACTAGATACTCCCAATACTCTTTTCTTCTTGTCTTCTTCGCTATGCGTGAATCAATAATCTGTTCAATGCCTTCAAATTTCTTCTCTAGCAATTGATGTGCCCATTTCGATGCATCCAACAAATCTGGAAACAAATCTTGTTGTCCACTTGACTCACCTTCATGGTACTTATACAAATCTGCTACATTGAATATTGGTGAAATAGCTATTCCAACCGGAAGTTCAATCTCATGAGCATTTGATGAAAACTTCCGTACAATCTTGCACGGGCCAATCTTCTTGCTTTTCAGCTTGTTGTAGGTCCCTTGTGGGAACCTTTCTTTCCACAAATGTGCCATTACCAGCTCTCCAACTTCAAATTCCAGCACTCTTCTGTGTTTATCCAGTCTCCTTATATTTCATGGCACTCTTTTCTAAAGCCTCTTTTACTTCTTTGTGTAAATCATGAATATACTCTGCAAATTCTTCTGCTACAACACTTTTTCTACTCAAATCAGCATTATCCCTCAACTCATCAACTACCCTTGGGCTGTACCCATACACAATTTGGAATGGAATCTTTCCCACTTCGATTAGTGGAGTTATTGTATGCAAATTCTGCTTGTGCCAAAATCAAGTCCCACTGAGTTGGTTTATCTCCAACCAAGCATCTCAGAAGATTACCCAAACTTTGGTTCACAACTTCTGTTTGACCATCAGTTTGAGGATGGTATGCTGAACTAAATCCTAACTGTGTTCCCATCTTCAACAAAGTACGCCAAAAATGTCCAACAAATTTTGCATTCCGATCTGAAATAATACTTTTTGGCAAGCCATGCAACCAAACTATCTCTTTAAAGAACAATGAAGCTATATGGGAAGCATCACTACATTTTTGACATGGTATAAAATGAGCCATTTTTGAAAATTTGTCCACTACAACAAAAATAGAATCTTTACCTCTTTGTGTTCGTGGCAGCCCCAAAACAAAATCCATGCTGATGCATTCTCATGGTCTCTCCGGTATCGGTAATGGCTTGTATAACCCAGTGTTTTGCTTTACTCCCTTGGCATATTGACATATTCGACAACTTTGTACCATTCTTTTTACATCTGCATTCATTCCCGGCCAATAGTAACTTTCACTCAGCTGTGCTAGTGTCTTCTTGACTCCAAAATGTCCACTCAATCCTCCACTATGTTTCTCCTTCAATAAGTTCTCCCTCATCGAACCTCGAGGTATGCATAAGCTCTTTCCCTTGAACAATAAATTCTCTTGTATGAAATACTCCAACCATAGAGTTCTATCAATCCCCACTAGATTCTTACATGCCGCCCATGCTTCCTTAAAATCTGCATCTTCTTCGCACATCTCCCCCATGTGATCAAACCCAACAACACTAACTCTTAACTCATTCAATAACAAACACCTTCTACTTAATGCATCTGCAACTCTATTTGATTTGCCACTTGTATGTTTCAAAACAAAAGAGAAATTTTGAAGAAACTCAACCCATTTCATATGTCATTGGCTCAACTGACCCTGGCTATTGATGAATTGCAATGTATGGTGATTGGTTTACAACACAAACTCTTTTGGTAACTCTTGATCATACACAGAGTATTTTCTCTTTGCCTCATTGAGCTTCTCGCTGAAGTAAGCTATGGGTCTTCCTTCTTGACTTAGAACTCCCCCTATCGCTGTCCCACTTGCATCACAATCAACCTGGAACACTTTTTCAAAATCAGGAAGTGCCAACACAGGCTGCTCTGTCACCTTCTCTTTCAAGATGTTGAAACTCTTTTCAACTGTTGTTGTCCAAACAAATTATCTTTTATCTCCCCTCATTGTCTTAGTGATTGGTGCACATATCCCGCTGAAATTTCTAATAAACTTCCTATAGAAGCTTGCCAAACCATGAAAACTCCTTGCTTCAAACTTACTCCTTGGGTAAGGCCAATCAACTATTGCCTTCACTTTTTCCAAGTCCATTTTCAGACCATTGCTAGAAATAACAAAGCCTAAATACCCCAACTCTTCTTTCATAAAACTACACTTCTTCAAGTTCACCATTAATTTTTTTTCTTTCAACCTTTGTAGGACAACTCTAACATGTTGCAAATGTTCTTCTTTAGTCTTACTAAATATCAAGATATCATCTAGATATACAATCACAAACTTTCCAAGATATGGCTTCAAAACTTCATTCATCAATCTCATGAAAGTGCTCGGAGCATTTGTCAATCCAAATGGCATCACCAACCATTTGTACAATCCATCTTTGTTCTTGAATGCGGTCTTTCATTCATCTCCTTCTCTTATTATTATTTGATGATATCCGCTCTTCAAATTGATCTTAATGAAGTATCTAGCTCCAGTCAAGCAATCCATAAGACCATCCATTTGCGGCAATAGAAACCGATACTTGATGGTTTATCTTATTTATTGCTCTTGAATCAATACACATTCGCCGATCTCCATCTTTCTTTGGTGCTAACACTGCTGGAACCGACTCAAACTTTCTCTAATCAGCCCCTTGTCAAGCAAGTCTTGCACTTGTTTGTTTATCTCCTCATTCTCCTTTGGCGACATTCTATAAGGTGCCTTGTTTGGCAAACTTGCACCAAGAATCAAATCCATACGATGACTAATGCTTCTCATTGATGGTAACCCATCAGGCAACTCCATCAAAATTTCAGCATACTCCCCCAATATTTCTTGGATTTCCTTTGGCATTTCATCTTCCTCTTTTGTTGTCCGAACTATAATTGATTTAGGGATGATAGCAAAACACACTTTTTGCTTCTTGATGTCCTCAAAAATTGTTTTCCGAAGACCAAACATACTTTTGATTTATCTTCACCCTCATCTTCACTTTTCTTCATTGGATTTAAGAGATACTCTTTTCCATCTTTCTTGATGGTATGTGTTCAATTGGCCATTATGAATAGCTTGTCTATCAAATTGCCATGGTTTACCCAAAAGAATATAACACGCATCCATTGGCATTATGTCACACATGACTTCATCTTTATAATTCCCAATATGAAAACTCACCAAACACTGTTCATTTACTAGCAACTAATCCTCCTTCTGCAAGCACGAGACTCTATATGGACTGGGATGTTTAGTTCTTTTCAATTTCAGCTTACTTGCCATTTCTTCGGACACAATATTATCAGTACTACCACTATCCACAATGACTTTGCAGCATTTACCACTCACCTTGAATCTTGTTCGAAACAAATTTCACCTTTGGATTGGTTCCAGCTTCTCCTTTTCAGGATTCAACAAAACTCTCTACAACATTAGTGATTCTCCATCCTCAGGGTCTTCTCCATGCTTTGGTGGATCCTCCATTTCATTTTCAGCCTCTACTACATGCACTCTTGCCTCCTTTCCCTTTCCTCCATCATATTGGATTTGTGGACACTCAAAACGCTTGATGTCTCGTTTCCCCACATTGGTAACAAGTACCACTAAAACTCTCCCCTGTACCTCTTCCAAATGATCCCCTTCCATGGGAATAGCGTTTTTTTCTCTAGGGAAATCTCCTCTTCCCCTTCCTTCTTGCATACTTGCACTTGAAGTGCTCGTTTCCTCCTATTTGCTTGTGGAACCTCTACCACTACTTGACTGTCCTCTTCTGTGTGAAAATCTACCTCTACCCTAAGAGTTACTTTGTTGCTTCCTATTGAGCTTCTCCTTCTCCTTCAAAGCAAACTAATATGCTTCTTCCACACTATCCATATTAACCATGCTTATCTCATCTTGGATGGACATGCGCAATCCGTTCAAATATTGGGAAACTTGCTCAGCATCCTCTTCAACATGACCAACTCTTATGCTTAGCCAGTAAAATTCCTCGGTGTATTCCTCCACACTACTCTTCTTTTGCTTCAAATTTTGCAACTTTCTCAATGGATTAATTTCATAGTTTTGCGGCAAGAATTTGGATTTAAGCTTTGTTACCATATGATCCCATGATCGAATTTTGTCTTTCCCTCTTCGTTGTCTATCCGTTTGCACATGATCCCACCATAAGGATGTGTGGCCCTTCAACTTGGTGTGGGCAAGCTTAACTTTCTACTCCTCTTCAATGTTCTCAAACTCAAAATATTTATCCATTTCGTTGATCCAATCCAACAATTCTTCAGAGTTCAATCCCCCTTTGTAAGTTGGAAGATCAACCCGGGGCTTAGAGCTCACCTCCGTGATGGATTTGATGAATCTTTCCTCTCCAGGGTCCAATCTAGGTTGTTGTACCTCCTCTTCACCTCCCTCAATGACTTGTTCTTCTTCATTGTCACTAATGTCCTCCACGCGGACTCTTCTTCTTTGAGCCATTTCCATAGCGTCCATTCGTGCAATAAGACCTCTAACTGCCTCTACAAGCTCAGGCTCCTCACCTCTGGTTCTTCTTCTTCTTCAACCCCATCCTCTTTGGGCCATGATGCCTGTAGGTCTTCTCCTTAGCACAATGAACGTGGCTCTGATACCACTTAATGCAGACCAATCCTCTGTGTCTTATCAGATAGAGAGGAATTGCAGCCAGTAAACAAATCTTACTATTTTAGAATAAATTAAACAAAAATGTTTAAGAATAGAGACACCATTCACTCAGACACAGAAATTACAAAATGATAGAAAAAATCAACTCTTATTCATTTATTAGGTATGTCTACACCTCTTCTCAGAAATATATTCCAACACACATGAATCCGCCAAAGTGTGACCAGCAAAAGGCGAAAGAATTCACCACCAATTTCGCCCCCAACCTTCCTCTGTTCTTACGCACTCCCTTTCCACTCTCTTTTTTTTTTCAGAATTCGGGGTAAAGTCAGTTTTTAAATCTGACTCCCAGTTTTCGCCAATGATGAAGATTCTGCCGCCGGTGGATAAGGTAATAACCGCTGCTCAAGAAACGCATGGAGTTGATCTAAATAAATGGCCATCACTCGACCAGAATGAAGACTCTCCATTTCGTGCGAGCCCCAACAGGATAATAATGAAAGAAAATGAAACGCCAGACATAAGGAAAAAGAAAATTCGCCAGAAGGTGGGAGAATGGGTGGAGAAGTGCGCCCAGCTAAAGTAAATGCCACGTCAGGAACAATCTAAGAATAGAAATGAAACCACCACCTGCAGTCAAAGGAAACCAAAGCGGAAGCGGAAAACCAAATTTACCCCTGTCCCCATGCGGCTGCTTAAGTATGTTTTCTGCTTAAATTTAAGCAGTTTAAGCAGTGAGTGTTCCCATGCAAAAAAAATTATCCCAGGAAAGGATAATTTGGAATCTTTTTAAGCAGCCACTGCTTAAGAATTGAAAATAAGCTGTTGAAAAAAGAAGGGGGCTGGAAATAAGCAGCAGCTGCATAATTTCAAAGATGCCACATGGCTCCACTAATTTCTTTCCCTCTTTTTTAATCTCTTTCTATTTTTTCTTTTGAATTTTTAATTGCAGAAATTATTATTAACTATTATAAATTCAAATTTATGTTGACTGCTTAAAAATAAGCAGCAAAATAAAATGTTCATGGGGCCACCAGCTAAGCAGTAGCTGCTTATCAAAATAAGCAGTAGCTGCTAGCCAAAATAAGCAGTGCAGCTGCATGGGGACATGCCCTTAATTACTTCTTTTTTGGGTGATGCGGATTGCATGTCCACCGGGATGCTCCGGCGTCGGTAACTACATATAAGGTACATTAAATTCCATAAATACAACTAGTTTATAGCGTTGATGAGTTGCAAGTATCTTACAAATTTACAAAAGAAAAAACAAAAACTTATATATTTCGAGATGATAACAACAAAATATTGACCATTCAAAATTATCAAAAACTTAAAAAATATTGCAAGAACGATTAAGGATTTTTTATACATATTAAGGAGAGCCAGCCAGTCAAGCTATCTAAAGCACGTGTTTTACTTTTAACACTTTTAAGTAGTCGAACCAGTAATAAAGCTGATGTAACTGGGAAGGAGGGAGTAATGCAAATATCCAAATCCCTTATGAAGGTGGGTGCTGCTAGTCACGAATTAAATGCTGCTGATCACTAACTGTTTCAGCTGTCGGTTGTTGTCAAGTTCTAACAAATACAATAAATATGCCAATATGCGAAGGAGAGTAACAGAAAGTCAAAAAAGGATGAGCTTCTTCTCAATAATTTACGTACTAAGATGATATGCTAATTTACAAATGATTAATTTATATTTAAAACATTTTTGCGTTATTTTTCCAAAATCTCGTGAAAAGAAAACTTGCGTAATAAGCCACAATTTCTCGCTATAAAATATAATAATCAAACTGATTTGAAAAAGTAGTAATAAAATATTTTTTCCACTAAATAGATGGCTAATAATTTGTCACAGATATTGAAATTAAAAAAGCACCTACTCAAAACAGTTTTCTTACAATTAATATACACATTTATACAAGTTATGTATCTTTCGTTAAAAGTCCATATTAAACAAAAACAAAAACTTAGACTTTCATTGTAATATCTCGTCGTCCGCAATTTTCAGAAAGGGTGGGATAAAATTGCAAGGAGTTGATACTTTAATGACAAGGATAATATTTACTATTGATGATAAATTTTGGATAAAATTGTAAGGAGTTGATAATTTAATGACAAGGATAATATTTACTGTTCATGATAAATTTTGTCTTTGTCAATGTTAATCTATGTTCTATGGAGTTTTAGAATAAGGATCAGAGGGACCAAGGGTCTAGATTTAGAGATGGTGGAGCAACAATAACAAGATGGTGATAGGACAAGATTCTAATTTTATTTTTGACAACATTAAGTGCTTACTATTTCTGAAATTTGGAAGTGAATTGGAATAAGGTTTAAATACATATTTTTATGTTTTTTAGTTTGAGTGGAGCTCGTAGACCATTAAGGTTAGGGTTTGTTGCATGTAGATCTAAAATACTTTTTTGTTTTTTTAATATTTTACTTTCTCATTTTCCTATTACAAAGGATACCTAGTAGTCTTAGGAATAGTTGAGAGACTCTCAATTGTCCCCTAGATGTCTTGAAGATGTCCCAAAATCCCAAGCCATCCCCAAACAAGAGTAATGTCTAGAAAACACCCCTTCTTTTAGAGCCACATTCCGCAAACAAACCCATCCTAAAAACATGAAAATTTGAAATAGGAGACACGTCCTCATGAAACACTATTATTAATACATATTTATATGAAGATTGATAATTATTGTGATCAACATCTGACAACTATTTGATATTTGAAAAATTATAAGTGTGTTTTCTTGTATTTAAATAGGATCAAATCTTACCATCAAGAATCAAGGGGTCTAGAGTGATCTTCAATCAAACTTTTGTTAACACAAATAAAAAGTTTAAATAGTAACTCGATTAACAATTTCAGCCTAATTTAAGTATTTGATATTTATGTATATGCTTCAATTGAAAATGATAATTAAAAGTTCTACCAAGTCATGGTAATGATATCAACTGTAGTCTTAACTCCAAATTTACCATATGATAGACTTGAGTTACATAATTTATAGGTTTTCAAATTCTTGGTTTTATATTTACTATTTAAGGACTAACGCACTATTTATTCTAAATTAGAATTACCAATCATTTTATAAAAAATGTTTCATGACAAATATGTAAATGTATGGATGATCTATAATGTGTACGAGGACAAACAAAGTCAGAGAGGGGTGCTTTTATCACCAGATTTAACTGGTGATTGGTGATAGTGCATGAATAGTCATTATGGTATTGATTAGTATTAATGCAGTATATTTGCCATTACCATACAGAAGCTACTCTCGAAGAAGATCAATTGACAAACAATGCGTGTGATCAAGCTAAGAAGGTGATTGTCTCAAATGACAAAGATAGTTGGAATGGCATTAACCTTCAATCAAATCATAACTGATGATAGGATGAATGAAAAATAATGCTCACGAGATTTTCCTTTAGGGAAAGTGCAATATTTCCTCTATGCTAGAATCCTTTAGCATAGGATTTTTGGATATCCTACCACCGAAATGTCACAAGGATGATCTCTTCATAATATTTTCGCATTCTTTGGTAAGGGAAAGTGTTTTAGAATCTTTGGTAAGGGAAAGTGTTTTAGAATGTGATAATTGAGGAAGATGAAAGCATCATTTATCTTTGGATGGGAGATTATTTGATTAAGAATGTATGTGTGGATGTAGAGATGAAGCTTTATCCAACTAACTTCATAGACTCTTCTATATCAATTTTGAAGTAGCTGAGAATGCTACCAAAGGAATCATTGGTTATATGACAATTGTCTAATGAAACCTCTTTAAACAACTAGATTGTTGTCATTTTAGGAACTATTTTTGTATTGTTGTCTTTTTATTTTATATTTATTGTTCTTTGATACTATTATTGAAGTATCTATGTTTCTCTTTGTCATTGTGAAAGAAGGGTCTTTTAAAATAATTATTTTTATTTTATTATTAGTCAAATTTTTTTATTTATAATTTAAAAAATAGATAAAATTTTAAATTAAAAACAAAGATAAAAAATAAAAAATCACAATACATTTTCTTAAACACAATCAAGAGAAAAAATGATAACATAAAACATTAATCTTTTGTCAAAATCATATGATCATATTTAAACATTTTCAATATAAAATACAATCAAATTTTTAAAAACTGTATTTACATTAAAGAAATAAATTTAAGGTACCATCAAATTTATATAAAATTATAATAATATATTAATTTTTATATAATTTCATTTATATTAAAATATAACCTTACAATAAATAGCCATCAAAAAAATTCGTTCAAATAAGATCAACCATCAAATTTAAGTCCAGATAAAGACTAACTATCAATGTGCTAGTTGTTTTTTTATAGCCTTCACAACTATCAATGTGCTAGTTGTTTTTTTATAGCCTTCACAAGCTCTGAAAGTAAATAAAATGTTTTGATTAATTTCTAATAACATATTTTATAAGATTTTATTGTTGTAAAGTGCCCAACATTTCTTTTGAAGGATATATAATACACAAAATGAAGAATTATAATTGAAATCAGATTTTGAAAGGAAAATGCTCTCACAGACTAATACCATCAATGTTATTCATTGCAATATACAAATGACCATAATACTGCTTTTGAGTGGGAAAGCAAGGTTGGTAGGTGTCGAATTAATGAGGCCAAACGTCACGAATTAAAAGACGATAAGAATAATTTGATTGAATGAATTAATAGGAAGGCAAGCTGGTTCAACAATAATGGGTTGGAGTAATTACATCCAATTGAAGATTTGCATTTAAAAAAGAACAAAGAGTACTCACTTGATCGCACCATCGGAAAACTAGCAAATCAAGCTTAAATGAGACTCACATGACTCAAATGGTTCAAGGAATGACATGGTCACATACCCTGGAGTAAATTAAATGAGGCTTCCAAGAATAATTTGTGAAATTGGAGAAACTAAAAAAATGTCACAAGAAACATAAATCGAGCCTGCGATTGGAGAAAAAGTGGACATGTAGGTTACAAACTCGACAGTGAAATTGCTACCTAAATTGCATGATTGGGAGGAAACTAGGAAAAGGTACACAAATTGCATGGCTAGATAGTTCAAGTGATGAAAATGAATGAAGCTAGAAAGAGATTTGAAGCAGATCTCAAAGAAATTAATAAATCATTCCATTATCTAGTATCATGATAGAAATAGGGTAAAAAATTAGTGAATCAGAATTTTTTTATAGTCTACGATGTCGAACAACCTGATATTTGATTTACTGTTGACTTATAATATGAGGTATCTATCCTTCCCCCCTTCCCCTCCAAGAGTCAAACCAATTTTTTTTAAATCGATGCCTAATAGCATTATGTTATGCCCTCCTTACTTGACCATGACCAGCGGTGAGCCCCTTAACTCAAATCAGATCCGAGACTCACACAAGATATTGAAAGACAGGTTGGCTCACCAAGGAAAAATATTGATGTTATAAGAACACATTCCTGCATGAGAGACAATATGGATGATAAATTAATGATGGCGAAAAAATAGGTTTATTTCTGGTAGCCTGGATGGTATGTTACACTCGTTGATCTGTTTTGATTATATCTTTCTATATATTCAGTGAACTATAATCAACTTTAACAAACAGTTGAACAGGTAGAGAATAATAGATGGAAAAAAGAAAAACAATTTATCAAAAAGATGTGCTGGTTTTAAGTAGGAATATCAGGCTAATTTTGAACGATTAACCAAACAGTTAGTTCCCTAAACAAATGGCTAATATAATAACTGGATCTCTAAAAGAATTGAAAAAAATCATGCCAATTAGTTACCCGGATTCTTCCGCCCTTGT
The DNA here is from genome assembly GCA_007258455.2 of Sequoia sempervirens. Classification (NCBI taxonomy): domain Eukaryota; kingdom Viridiplantae; phylum Streptophyta; class Pinopsida; order Cupressales; family Cupressaceae; genus Sequoia; species Sequoia sempervirens. Next base: position 120,268,562 of record VDFB02000013.1, read on the forward strand.
CCAACCAGAAAGAGAAGAGATTTGATGAAGGGCTTTCTTCCATTCCTCGATAGTATTCTCATCCTGCCGATCTAAATGGGTGTAATGTTTTTGGAATGCCTCGCCGAATGGACCTCCCTTTCTTTGAGGGTAGCGAACATCACAGGGCTCCACATCATAAAACAGAGGAATAATGAAGCCATTGGATCTACACATCTGGGCCGCCTCTTTCAGACACCAAGTTGATTCTGCATAGTGTTTGGAAAATATGGGGATCAGAATATCACTTCTTTCGACTGCTGTTTGCAAGCTGGAATCGATGTCTTTGCCCTTCTTCAGTTCTTCGCTGTCGAGGAAAACCCTAAGTCCCGCTCCAGAGAGAGATTCGTAGAGATGGTCGACAAAAGTTTTTCTCACATCTCCTCCGCGAAAGCTGAGAAACACATTAAACCTGTTGTTGACATTGAAGAGGATTTTGGTGGTGGGAGGCCGATACTGACGAAACTTCATGTTGACATCGCAGAGGATCTTGTTGGTGGGAGGCTGATCCTGAATACAAATCTCCATCACTTGTTCTGCACAAGTTCAAGAGCTTAACAATATGAGCTTAAGTGTGGCAGAAAAGAGAAAGGATGAATATACAGTGGCAAAAGCGATTGCGGGTAGATAAACAAAGTCGAATGCAGTAAACCATATGGAGAATACTGACCGAGTTCCGACAGTTCAGAGTCGGTGAGATAAAACAAAGAAGAATGCAGAAAAACACGATGAGTGGAATTTTCTCGTGAACTTCTAGAGAATTTGTCATTAATACAAACCAACCGTATTTGAACAGTTAAAAGTCGGCGAGATAAACGCGGCAATAAAATAATTACGCGGAAGTATGAATATACAGTCGCAAAAGCGATTGCGGGTAGATAAACAAAGTCGAATGCAGTAAACCATATGGAGAAGATTGACCGAGTTCCGACGTTCAGAGTCGTTGAGATAAAACAAAGAAAAATGCAGAAAAACACGGTGAGTGGAATTTTCTCGTGAGCTTCTAGAGAATTTGTCATTAATACAAACCAACCGTGTTTGAACAGTTAAAAGTCGGCGAGATCAACGCGGCAATAAAATAATTACGCGGAAGAGTTGCTTTTTGAAAACAGTAGCTTCTAGAGAATTTGTCATTAATACAAACCAACCGTGTTTGAACAGTTAAAAGTCGGCGAGATCAACGCGGCAATAAAATAATTACGCGGAAGAGTTGCTTTTTGAAAACAGTCTTGACGTTGACGTTGACAGGAGGCATGAAAGCAGCAGGAATTTTAGAGTTCAATTCTAAAAGATTTACGAGTAAAATTTTAAGTATAACTAGCTTATTTATCTTATAAAATAATCTATATAAATTAATCAGAGAGATATCTTTTTCAAATATTTTTTATTATAATATAATATAAATATCATATATAAACAAGTGACGCAAGCGTCGAGTTCCTGCTGAGAGGTAAAAGGCATGTAGCTATGAGTTAGAAAAAGTTTTTAGATAGCAGATAGGAATATAAATGTATTAAAAATAGCTAGAAAAATTTGAAGTAATTTTTAGAAGTGCACTAATAATGCATGGAATTTTTAGGGTGCATGGGCAACGTGGTCGAAAGGGACATGTGAACAGGTAACACGTGTGGATGGATGCAAGGGAAATTTTATTTATGGGTACTATGTATACGTGGACTTTTTTATAGATATACCAATGAATACTTCTTCTTTTTTTTTGATGTATACATTTGTGAGAAGGAAGATTTTTTATGATCTTAATTAGGAAGCAAGAATGTATTATTAATTTGTATTAATTATTGAATGCAAACAATCGGAAACATTTGTAATAATATTTGAGACATATATGCATACATGTATCCACGTGCACATAATGCATAGAAGAGTGAGATGCATAGTCGGAATGTGAACGAGTCTTAAAGCAGGATGAGACTCAGCTCGCATTTACAGTATTAAATGAAAGAAAACATGAGGAATAAACTATTTATGACCAGTGCAATGTTTTTTTTATTTTATTTTTTTAGAAAACCTTTTGATTGAAAAATTCATTAGTCATTTTAAATGGAACAAAGTCTTGATGTAGAGATATTTCTAAAGCATCAAATATAATTTGCAACTATTTACAAAAAAACATGTGTGCGAGCAAAAAAGGAAAATGCATTCTTTACATGACCCATATTTATATGCACGGTGAAACAAAGTTTACCATATTTCTTTTTTTTGCTTGTATGTCTATTTGTAAATAAAATTATGTTTAGTGTACTGTTGTAGAACACATGGTATGTTAATTAATACAATTGAGTTGTTTTAGTTTATCATATCACAATATGCAAGTGCTAATAGAAACAGTAGTGTTAGGTGGAAGATTGATAGGGGTAGCTAATTGGAGTATAAACTTTTGTAAGATTAATCAATGTTTTTTTTAATGTAGTATGAAGGTTAGTATTATATAAAGCTATTGATTTTATTATAAATAAGATTTAAATCATGTCTATGTAATATGATAAGATATTTTCGTGTATAGAACAATGTAATTATATTACAATAAATTGTTAGATGAATGACTAGAAAGCTATTGATTTTATTATAAATAAGATTTTAATATTGTTTATGTAATATGAATAAAAATTTGTGTTTATATAATAAACAATAAGTAATTTGGAAAAATATAATAGAGAACCTTACTACCTAATATTAAATTTGTGTATATATAAAATAAAATGTAATAATTTAACTTATTAAAATGTAATAAGTGGAATAAATATTACGATAAATTCTTAGATGAAACAGTGCAAAGATATTGATTTTATTATAAATTAGATTTGAATGTTGTTAATGTAATACGAATGAATTTTTTTTGTGTATATGTTTTAAACAAAAAATAACTTGAAAAGATATAAAGAATCTTATTAGGTAAGATAAAATGTACGTACAGTAAAATAATCTACATGTTTGTAGCACTTTGCATCTAAATTATTGAGAGAGAAACATTTGTAACAATGCTTGAAGCATTTAAGTATACATGGATGCATGTATACATGTATCGACATGCACACAATGCATAGAAGAGTGAAAAGGATCTTTGGCACCTGAGCAAGCCTGAAAGCGTGATGAGACTGAAGTTGCATTTGCAGTATTAAATAAAAGAAAACAAGAGAAATAAACTAGTTAGTATGAATGCATATATGAAAGGAAAGCATTAAAATATGGATCCATGTAAAGACATATGCATGCATGGATGTGTACATGTGTCCATGTAACTTGGTATGTTAAGAAGAATCTATATATGCTGCGTCCATAAAGTTAGAAATGTTAGAAACAATTTGCATCTTAAACAAGAACTAAAAAAACATTACTGACTGAAACAAAACAGCAATACATTAGTGTTTGTGGAACAAGTGTATAAAGTATATCTAATAATGCATTTGGATGCATGGATACATGTAAATATTTGTGAAATCTGAATATACATTATAGCCCTCGAGGAATTGTCATATGTGTTTTTAGGAATATGTAAGAAATAAGATTTAGAAAAGATGTTTTTAAAAGAACTCTTGAGTACAACTGTATTTTAACAATGAGACTCAATTTGTATTTGCAGTATTAAATGAAAGAAAATAGGAAAAATTATTTATTTATTAGCAATGCATATATCGAAGGAATGCATAAATGTACGGATGAAGGCAAACATTTATGCATCCATCTACGTGTACATGTGTCCATGTAAGTTGGTAAGTAAACAAGAATCTATATATGCCTATGTGCACAAAGCTAGAAAATGTCAGAAACAATTTGCATTTGAAAGATATAAAAAGAACACTTATGATCGAAACAAAAGAATAATACATTATTGTTTTTTGACCAAGTGTATTAAGGATATCCAATGATGCATTTGAATGCATGGATACATGTAAATATTTATGAAATCTAATTATACATTTTAGCCTCCAAGAAACTGTGATATGTGCTCTTAGTTATCTGCAATAAACAGGATTTAGAAAAAAATGTTTTGAAAGGAAGTCTTGAATACAACTCTATGTTGTGATAGTTATGTTCAAAGCCCTCAGTGTTTAATTGCATAACCTTGATATTTTCTTCATTTTTTCCTTTGGTATGGTGTGAATTTTGTTCTAATGGATGAAGGTATATTTGAGCTATAGATAGATAAAGATATGTAAGGGTGGTAAAGAAGAATGAGCGATGTAAGTGCAACAAAGAGAAGGAATTGAGAGAATGATGAGATGCAAGTAAGGTATATGAATCCTTATGGAAAGTATTAGATATGGGAAGCAAGGATATGTGAAACTGGATGTGAGAATGAATGGAATGTAAATGATATGAATTTATCATTTTCAAGTTAAACGCTTAAAATTAAATGCAAGATATAAAAATTTGAATGAGTGAGCTGGATTGAGAGAAAAAAGGAATGCAAGACATTGGTGTGATGCAAGAGAAGCATATAAATGGATTTTGAAATGTATTTGATTTGAGAAGAAACGATGTGCACGGGTGGAAATGGAAATGAGTGGATTCGATAGGGTATGAAGTGAACTTTTGTTCCAAGAAGGGTGGAAGAATGTCTATTTTGTTATTGGTTATGCTTTTTAAAATCATCATAGGGCTGAGTGTCTCAATACAAATACAAAAGAAAGACTGGTGTCCCATTTCTCACTCTCCTTTGGACTAAACAAAGTTCCAAGATCCTTGAGCTTCCTCGAAATGTGACAAGAGAAGAATAGATATAAAAATATAATGATATTTAAGGATACAAGAGTCAAAAGAGAAACACCAATGAATACTAGTACCTTTACATGGGTGCATGTTTACATTTGCAGTAACAAATTTCCTTTATGATCTTATCCAGGAAGCAAAAATGTATTATTATTTTGTTTCAAGTATTGAATGCAAATAATCTTAAACATTTGTAACAATGCTTGAGGCATCTATGTATACATGCATGCATGTATACATGTATCCATGTGCACACAATGCAAAGAAGAGTGAAAAGCATACATGACATGTGAACAAGAAATTTGAATGGAAAACACTAAAATCAAGTAGAAATACAAATCTTTCAAAGCACATTGAGGCTCAAGTAGCATTTGCAGTAGTAAGCGAAAGGAAAACAGGGAAAACAAACTATATATCAGCAATGCATATATCGAAGGAATGCATAAATATATGGATCCATGTAAACATTTATGCATGCATGGATGTATAGATGTGTCCATGTAATTTGGTACACAAAGAACAATCTATAAATGCATGTGTGCATAAAGCGAGAAATGTCAGGAACAATTTGCATTTGAAACATATACAATATTATTTTTTGAACAAGTGTATAAAGGATACCTAATGATGCATTTGAATGCATGGAAACATGTAAATATTTGTTAAATCTGATTACACATTATAGGCTTGAAGAAACTGTTATACGCGCTTTTAGGGATCTGTAATAAACAAGGTTTAGAAAAGACATTTTGAAAATAACTCTTGAATACAACTGTATGTTATGAGTGTTATTTTCAAAGCCCTCAGTGTTTATTTGCATAACCTTGATATTTTCTTCATCTTTTTCTTTGTTTGGTATGGTGTGAATTTTGTTGTGATGGATGAAGGTATATTTGAGGTGTAGATAGATAAAGATATGTGAGTGTTAAAAAGAAGAATGAGTTATGCGAGTGGAACAAAGAGAGCGAATTGAGAGAATGGTGAGATGCAAATAAGGTGTATGAATAAGTTATGAAAAGTATTTGACATGGGAGGCAAGGATATGGGATGGTGGATATGAGAATGAATGGGAATGTAAATGGTATGAATTTATCATTTGTAAGTTATATGCTTACAATTAAATGCAAGAAATGAAAATTTCAATGAGAGAGCTGGATTTAATGAAAAAAGGAACGCAACACATTGGTATGATGCAACACAAGCAAATAAATGGATTTTGAAATGTATTTGATTTGAGAAGAAAGGACGTGCAAGGGTGGAAATGGAAATGAATGGAATCAATAGGGTATGAAGTGATTATTTCTTGCAACAAGGGGTGGAAGAATGTCTAGTTTGGTATTGGTTATGCTTTTAAAAATCATCATAGGGCTGAGTCCATCAATATAAACACAGAAAAAAGACCCATGTTGCATTTCTCACTCTCCTTCGTACTGAACAAGGTACTGAGATCCTTGAGCTTCCTCGAAATGCGACAATAGAAGAGTGGATATAAAAATATAATGATATTTATGGATAGAAGAGTCAAAATAGAAGACAAAGTGGAAGTTCTTATGCATATACTATGAAAAAAAAATATGGAAGATCATAAAACTGAGAACATGCAAATGCTGATGCAATGGAGAACATTAAATACATGGAGAGAGAAATATGTAGAGCTATTCACAGATATATGCATGGATGCATCAACAGACACATGTATACACAGAAAACAGGACTACATGGAGAGATGGAGATATGAACACATGTATACATGGATGTATGCATATTTGCATATAGGTACAAATGCATATGTTACATGGAAGGATGTATTCATATACACATGCAAATATGGATGAAGGCATATATGCATATATGCATGTATGGACAATATGCATAAATGTATGTCAACATATAACTTTTAATTTTGTTATATTGGAAAACTAGCACTATTCTGATAAATCAATATTGGAAAATTAGCATTTAGCTATTTCTATTTATGAGAATAGCTTTATAAATTATTGTTGTTATTGAAAATCAGTGAAATGCGATCGCATAGATTGATTAAATAAATTTAAGCAAAGGCATAGTTTATAAAACTGGCGAGTAGAGATACGTAATCCATGAGTGCAAATTAAATGCATTGAAATATCAGGAAAATGCGAACACATGGAGAGCTCAAAATAATTGAAGCAAATGCATTAAATGGCATGTGACTGGTGGGTAAGGTGCTAGAATTGCTTGATGGCCATGGGTGGCTAGGATACTTTGGCCATTAGGGGCCATTTGGCCAAAGACAAAGACAAATACATGGGTGCATGAGTCCATACATGCATATATACATGTATCCATGCAAAATATCGATAGATACATATATAGATGGATGTGTGTATGCAATTCATAGGTGCATGTATGCATAAATCAATGTATACATGCACCCATAGATACAGTCATATATATATAGACAGATGCATGCAGAGATGGAAGGATATGCATAAATCGATATATGCATGGCTGCATCTATGGATACATAGATACATAATGAAATGGAGAAAAAGACACATTTATATATGCATTTATTTTGGGAGTTTGATTATGAATCCATATGCATACTTTGATTAAAACTAGTGGCTGAAGGTACATAATTCATTCAGACAAAATTAATGCATTGAATGACATCTGACTAAAGGGGGGACTGTTTGGATTGCTAATCAGTCTTTGAATATATAACAATTAAAGGAGATAAGTAAGTATAAGTATCCTTGGCAACATTTCACATTTTGACCATTCAATCAAAGTCAATTAACAAAGTAGCAGTCAGACCTAAAGAAAGTTCAAGGAGTATTCCGATAGAAAACCATATTTTGGACAATGGCTAGACAATCTGTTGAAATTGCTTTAGAAACTTTGAAGCAAATGCATTTTTGCTTCTGTTTACTTTCATTGTACATCTTAAATGGAATTCGGGTTTTGCATTGCTGCAATGTATTTGTATACTTTGATTATAAAATCATAGTTTAGATCATTTTAAGTGTTATTCATTTGAATCTTTCCTTGAAATACGAAGGATTCATCTGAGTCTTGGAGGCAATGCACAACTGTCCTATAAAGAGAGCTTTGGAAGCAATGAGATGTCATATATACATGGGTGCATGAGTCCATAGATGCATATATACATGTATCCATGCAAGTTATCGATAGATGCATATATACATGGATGTGTGTATGCAATTCATAGGTGCATATATACATAAATTGAGGTATACATGTACCCATAGATACAACCATACATATATAGACAGATGCATAAAGAGATGACAAGATATATGCACAAATCGATGTATGCATGATTGCATCTATGGATACATAGATACATTATGAAATGAAGAAAAAGACACATTTATATATGCATTTATTTTGAGAGTTTGATTCTGAATCCATATGCATACTTTGATTAAAACTAGTGGCTGAAAGTACATAATTCATTGATACAAAATGCATTGAATTGCATCTGACTAAAGGGGAGGTTGTTTGGATTGCTAATTAGTCTTTGAATATATAACAATTAAAAGAGATAAATAAGTATAATTATCCTTGGGAACATTTCACATTTTGACCTTTCAATCAAAATGAATTAAAAAAGTAGCAGTCAGGCCTAAAGAAGGTTCAAGGACTATGCTGATAGAAAACCATATTTTGGACAATGGCTAAACAATCTATTGAAATTGCTTTAAAAACTTTGAAGCAAATGCATTTTTCGTTTTGTTTACTTTCATTGTACATGTTAAATGGAAGTTGGGTTTCGCATTGCTGCAATGCATTTGGATACTTTGATTATAAAATCATAGTTTAGATCATTTTTAGTGTTATCCAATTGAATCTTTCCTTGAAATACCAAGGATTCATCTGAGTCTTGGAGGCAATGCACAATTGTGCTATAAAGAGAGCTTTGGAATGAATGAGCAAGTGAACCACAATTTTTTTTTGCTCACATTGCCAATTTCACTGTGTGCTTTAAACCTCTAAAGTAAGAGAAAACTGAGGAAAGAAACTATTTATTACCTCAAGTAACTCGTTTCTGGTTCTAGATATTGTAATTATTGTCCTCATAGGCACACATGCAAAGTATGGAACCATATAGAAAGCAAGTGAACTCTTTAATAATCCCATGAAACATAGTCTTTGTATGCATCCATGTATACAGGTTTGCATGTATATATGTGTACATGTAATTATGTATATATGTTAGACAGTATGTATTTGTGCATAGGTGCATAAGGATGGTATGTATCTTTAGATTGTAGATTGCATAGGTAACATGTAGTTCATAGTCATCTAGTTAGAGTAATATGATCACTTTGTGCATATTGGTATTTAATTCTGGAAGTTGATGTTTCCAAAGTTATTTTTTTTAATTTGGAAAGTGGTATTTAGCTATTTTCTTGATTGTGTTTGAAAGTGAATGCATTAAACAAAATGTGGATTTATCATGTAATATAGATTTAAGTGACTAGAGATGCATTGTGATTACTTTGAGTGTTTCATTTTTTGTTATCCTGCAGATCTGTGTAGTCACAGGAGATGTTGTTGTTGTAGAGTCAAGACCTGGAACCGAGCTACTTGATACATGTATCCATAGATACATGGATGTGGACATCTATCATGGTATCCATAGATGCGTAGATACATGTATCTATGGATAGATGTATTCATAGATACATTGACACATATATGGATAGATGCTTGTATACATTTGCACATAGAAACACAAATAATATATGTGTGGATGCATCTATAGGTAGAAGAATACATAGAAACATAGTTGCATGGATAGATAGATAGATGCATAGCTGGATACATAAATGCTTAAATATACATGTATGGAAATATCCATGGATTGCATATGAAGTTGCATAGATACATATATCCATGGTTGCATGTGTACATAGATGCATGTATTGTAGTACACATGGATGCATGTATATGTGTATCTCCAGGAAAGATGCATGGTTGCATGTGAGGCTTGTAAAGTTTGTATATTTTTTATTACTGCAAAGCGGTCTCATAAAGAGAGGTTTGGAACGAAAATTATGTCAACATGTGTGATAATGAGAGTTTTTTCCTTGAACCTTGTTATATATTCAAAGAGTAACTAGCAATGCAAACATCGTTCCCTTTAGTTAGATGCCATTCAATGCATTGAGTTTGCATTAGTGGATTATGTACCTTCAGCCACTAGTTTGAATCAAAGTATGCATATGGATTCAGAATCAAAAGCTCTTTCCTGTGAACCCATTTTTAATTTGCCTATGCATTTGCCCGGAATGCTTTTAACCGGTAGCATTGGCCAATCATATTTCTCCATTGAACATATTACTTTTTTTTTTGTATAGTTTGCATTTGGAGAGCTATTTTATATATTGGAAAATTAGCATATATCTAATTTTCTATTCGACTGAGTAGCTTTATAAATCATTTCCGTTTTAAAAACTCAGGAAAATGCGAACGTTTAAATTGATTAAATAAATTTAAGCAAAGGCATAGTTTGAAAGTTGGTGGCTAGAGGTACGTAATCCATGAATACAGATTAAATGCATTAAAATATCAGGAAAATGTGAGCGCAATGCATGAATGCAAATTAAATGCATTAAATGACATCTGGCTGGAGGTGAACGCGTTGGAGTGGCTTGGTGACCATGCATGGACAGGGTACTTTGGTCATTTAATAAAGAGTTAAGCCACTTGCTATGCATCTTTATTACTTTGTGTGTGTGTTGTTTTTGTGTTCTGTAAGCATGTGTTCTCAAAACCTAGATTCTGCAATTGCTTTGAGCTTTTTTGCTATGATGAAAGCATACAGGATAAAGGGATTTTGTGAACTGTTATAGTTAATGTGCTCATAGGCACATATGCAAAATATGGAAACATATAGAAGGGAAGCAAATTTTTCAAAAAAACTCCTCAAAGAAATGTGGTCCCATGGAATGCAATAAGTGTTCACAATGGACACTTTGGTTTTTGCATGTTAACTTTGTCAGATAATGCAATTTGGCATGAACAATGTTGAAGCCATGACATGAACAATAGAACTATTCAACACTGAACTCTATACTTGTAATAATTATTGGAAAAGTTGTAAATTCCATAGATGAAATAATATGAATAAAATTCTAGTTTCTAGTTTTCTTGAAATGCAATGAAAAAACTGCTATAAAGGCATAAGACAAGGTTGTGTAACATATTGCCATTCATGTATCTAATTTCTTCGGACACGAATTCTTTACACATTTGATTGCAATAGTAACATGTCTACGAAAATGGGACAATAGAGATCATAATTCAGTAGTTTTTAGTGTGAGTATATATGTATCCTGATACATATAAGCTCGATCTGGAATTTATGAAAACAACTGCTATGTACAGTGAAAGAGCTAATTAGTGTTACTATATGCGATATCCATATAACATAATAAATTGGTACAAGGCTAGAGTGGCACATCCATAAATACATGGACACATGTATACGCAGTTGCATACAGGGATACATAGAAGCTTAGATGAATACATGCATACATGAATATGTGCATATGTGCATATGGACATAGAGGCATATATACATGTAAATACGCATATATGCAGTGAAAGCAACATATGGATTTGTGTATACAGGAGTGTACTCTATACATTAGAATGCATGATGGAAAAGTGACTATAAAGTACAATGCATAAAAGCAGGGGCGAGACTTGGTTGCAGTAACAACATAAAAATGAAAAAAGCCAGAGGAAAATAACCATTTATTGTCTCAAGTAACTTGTTAATGGGTCTAGAGTGTGCAACCATAACAACTTCTACTTGGTCACCATAAACTCTTGAAAACGTAAGAATCAGAAAGCAAATATTGGAAAAGCTAGGAAGGACATAATGCAAAAGGGAACATTTAAACTATATAGTTTGAATGGCATTATGCATGGAGGGTAATAATTATTGAACATATATGTCAGACATACATAGAGAACCATTGTCTTCATAGGTGCAAAAACAAAATTAGAGTTTCAGATGTCCATATTCGAGAAGACTTTAACATAGTAACCTATAGAAGTGTCTAAATGTATAATAGCAATAGAGTATTTTAAAACCAAAGATGTCTTTAACATGTGAAAACCAGTGAAATTTCTTGGAGCATGGAAAGGCGAAAAAGTAAAAGTCTGAACAATGTAAATCTATGCTCTTGTATTCCTAGTTTCCTGTAAAGCCAACAAAATGCTATGTATTAGAAACATAGTTTGTATGGATAGTGATTTGAGGTGCTAGTTCAGAAGAGAAAAAGTTTACATATGAATGACTTTATTACCTTCTGGTGATGTTTCCTATCTATTTGTCAATGCAAATGGCTTCAACAATGGCATTGTTTTGGTCAAGGCTAAAATGTCCTTCAGCACTAAAGTCCCGTAGGATGAATATCATTGTTGACTTGTCCTTGATATAGTCTTCATAGCCGAGCCTTTGCAGTGTGGGCAATAGATGGTGCATGGTGACCTGGTCAATTGAAGACTGAATTGTTTGATTGTCATAAGTTGTTATGGTAGTTTTAAGTTGTAAACAGAATGTATAATTGACTTGCTGGTTGCACTATTTACAGTGAGCAGTTTTTTCTTCGAGTGTGCCATAAGCAGCGGATTTGAATTTGCATTTTGGATAGCATGCATGAAATGGATTGGAAAATGCATTTGCTACTTTTAGAGTACCATAAACCTATAGAATATGGTTCAAAATTGTTAGAGGAGACAAAAATACAAGTTTGGATGCACTATTTTTTTAAAAAAAGAATGTTGTTACCTTGAAAGTTGAATGTAGTAGGCTGTTGAGTTTTTCCAAGCTTCTTTTGTCATTCAAGGTACAAATGAATGTTGATCAACATGTGTGAAATGTGTTCTTTTGATATGTTTTTCTTACAACATTCTTGAAAAGCATTGCAGGTGTTTTATTTGTATGCAACTGGTCTTCGAGTGCAAAATATTGTTGCTCATATGTTGACCGTAATAGCAGCTGAAATTCAATGAGAGAATTAGATTTTGTTACAAAAATTGTTATAGAGACCACTATAGAACATTAAAAGGTTGAAACTAAAAGAAGAGGTAAAATTTCTGTAGACCGAAATACCTATGCTCTGTCTATGTCAGTGTGGCCATCTTTGATGTCAACTACAAATTGGGTACCCATTTTCCTGGCACCAACTACCAGCGCAACTATTGTGCCAGCTGGATACTCATTTACAGTTGTTAGCAATTGGATGATAGTCGTACTTGGAATGAATTTGTACTCTTGACAGAGGCGGGGGATGTTTTTAGTGGTGCTTATGTCTGTTAAAATCAAAATGCAATCACAGTCACCTCTGTAATAATCTGTCCTAGGTGCAACTTGGAAATCTGAGATTGAAATAGCTGACCCCAGGACTATTTTAGGCTCATGTTGACACACAAGGTTTCCACTAACATTTAACGTGATTGTCATTTCTGCTTTGTGATTTTTCAGATCAGCACGTAGCATTTCCCATGTTTTGTTGGCCTTATCCAATGTTGCTTTGTACACAACAAGGACATCACCTTGGAAGGTGTCTCCAACTCTTTTTGCATTTAGCTGTTCGATTGAAACAATCTTAGGTTTCTTGACTCTTGTCCTACAAGGAACAAGGATAATGTCAATTGAATGCTAATTTAATATTAGCAAGCTGGGCAAGTGGCGGTACAATGAAGAACCAAGTACTTTACCATTGTGTTGACTCCTCCTGTGCAATTTGCACCTATTTTGCTTGTCTTTTTGATACATCTTTTGGTGTCCTGCAAAGAATTGGAACAATGTTATTTGAATATTTGTGCTTTGGGTGAATGAGTATGAAGGAATAATACTATGAGCACTTTACCATTGTGTTGATTCTTCTTGTGTGGTTTGTATTTGCTTTGACTGACTTTTAGTTTCATCCATAGATCTCCCGCAAATAATGGATATAGCATTGGAAAAGACATTGCAATGCATAAAGATGATATAAGGCTATAAGTTCTATAAAGTTGAATTTGTCTATTGGGCAACATGCAATTTTAGGAAAATTAGATTGTGATCAGTCCAATATGCTTCTGATATATAGATAGAGCATATATTTGTAGTCATGTTGGACCAAATGTGATCAATGACTGAGTTTCCCATGCTATGTTGTTGGTTCAACATAAATTGTATATTGTTCTACTGCATATAACTGTGAAGCATTTTTTTTCTTCTTCTTTCTAAAGACATGTCGACATTAAAATTGCCTAAAATGTACATGTTTTCTGAATTTGTGGATCCAATAATTATTTGCAAGATTGCAATTACTTCATCTATGGCTGTTGCAGGTCTTGCATAAATATTACAAACATTGAGTTCATTGTTAGATAGCATTACTATTGATGTGATGGCTTCAATATTTGAGGTTTCATGTTGTGTTGTTTTTGACAGGAGTAAATGTTTCCTAGTTAAAGTTGCTATTCCATGTATGTTATGTACAAAGAAGCTATCAAAATACTATAGCAAGGTATTTAGCTCAAAGGGATGCATATGTGTTTCTTGGAGACACAAGATATTAGATTGCATTATGCCATAGTCATTGACAATGTCTTCTACATGTGCTTTCAAGCTACGAGTGTTCAATGTTCATAGGAGCATATGTGATTTTTTTTTTAACATGTGTTTAGATTATCAAGTTGCCATTGTGCACATGTTTGAAGACGAGACATTTCTAGTTGTATTTTGTCTTTTACTTTGAAGTTTTTTGTAGTTAAAGGTTGTAACAGAAATAATGATTCTACTGATTTTGTTCATGACAAAGCTATATAGGTTAGTCCATGTTGTCTAATGCCTGTGGGATCAAAATCCAAGGCCTCCATTGTTAATCCTTGGGATCGATGTATGGTTCGTGCACATGCTACTTGTACTGGGAATTGTTTTCTAGTTATAATTTTCTTGTCTATTGTTATTTTCTGGATTGGCCTAGCAATGCGTTGTATAGGAATCCAGTCTTTGTCAATGATAGTAGAATAGCAGTGTGCTAGTTTTGTGCACTGGTGATGTCCAATTGATGGGTCATTAAATTTAATCCAGACAATATCAATATTGTTTTGTGTTGTATACGCTTTAAAAATTCCATCTGAACCGTTGACAAGGCCATCTTGAACATTGTAATTGCCTACATAAAGCTCAACAAGAATGTTTGGTTTCAAGCATATTTGTGATGGGAGTGTCGTTGTGTGACTGGACACTCATATTGCATTAAGGTCCTCGTGAACTTCATCTATTGCATCTAGCACAATCATTTGGGTTGGAATGATTGATAGCATTTTGTTGTTATGTGCTTGAACATCTATTCTCCTATAGAAAAGGTGTGGAAGCAATGGATCTAATGGTACAGGATGAAAGCAAATTTTGTTGATATAGTCTATGTCATGAGTTGTCTGAATGCCTACTCGTAGTCTATTAAGGATTGAAATAAATATTTCATCTTTTTGTCTCATGGTAGTCACCAATGAATAGCATTTTATGTGGTCTTTCCAAAAACTATAAGGCATTAATTCAATTGGAGTAGGCCTATTTTTGAAAACCACAGAGTCAAGGACAGGTTGTGCCTGGTAAAGGTCACCACAAAATATAGTATCAAGGTTTCCAAAGTATGTTGTAGGCATTTGCATTATGTCTCGTAGTCTTCTATCAATATACCGTAGAAATGTTGAGCCAACTAATGATATCTCATCTATAAGAAGTATGCACAATTGATCATAGTGCTTTGACATAGTGTCAAGTACTTTAGTGTTCAGTGGCAGGAATTCTGATGTATTAAAAGGTATGTGAAATGCTAAATGTAATGTGAATCCCCCTATGTTATATGCTTCTTTACCTGTATATGCAGTTAATAAGCCCTTGGGTTTGTCTGGATTATTGTCAATAGAATTGCTATACATGCGAATGAGAGCTTGGTAGATGGCTTTTGCTGTAAAAGTCTTTCCTGTTCTAGCTCCCCCAGTCAAAAACAAGTGCAATGGCTTTTGTGGATTTTGCATCTTTTTTATGAGAACATCCTTAACAATTGCTTGTTGTTCTTTATTTAACATTCGTCTTAACTTGTAGTATTCATTGTTATCTATAATCTGTGGGTGCTTTGTAATTTCAAATCCATTGGAGTACGTGGTATTTGGGTTAGAATGACCTATGTTTGGAAGGTCTGTTTGAATGTCATATAGTTCTTTCTGGGAAAGCTTTGCTTGCATTGGCAGGTCAATGAGCTTTTCATCTTCAAGAGACTGAAGATCATTTATAGCTTTGTCAATGTCACCCCATGCGGAGTTTGTGCTGTGGATGAACTTTGCACTGTTTGTTTGAATGGTTTGTCCATGGTACATGCATGCATGTTCCCAAGAGTCAAAGTTTTGTTTGAGTGTATGCTCATTAATGGTAAATGGAACATAGAGAACCAATTGCTCTCTACAATGATTCTCTATATCAAAGTGTTTGTTGAAATTGATAAACCATATACATTGGGTTTGGCCTTTGGTTCAATTGTAGCACCGTATTTGTTGTATCTTGAAACAAATTCTGCAAGACATATGTCCACCAGTGTCTCAGGATGTTTTAAATAGTAGTCTATAATAGATTTCGCAAGGATGTTTTCTGATTCATTTGGCTCATTGCTCAATTGTTTAACAGATTTGAGTATAAATGTGCGATCATTGTCAGATCGTGTATCAATGAATATACATTTTCTTGAACTATAATTTAATGGCAATGACAGAACAATATGTGCAGCTTGTTGTGATGACATTTGTTGCAAGTTAAGCATGGCATTTCCAAGTTTACTTACCATTCGTATTGCATCAATATTATCTTGCTTGTGGTCTATACGTATTCTTTTGAATGCATATGTCATTGACTTGTCTACTTTTGCAATATATGAGCTATAGTACATAGCAACAGCATATGCATTTAGGACAAATTGTGCATCTGTATTAGCCCTCCAAAGATCTGGAATTTTCCTTGAAAAACTATTGTTCCATATTTGTGATGGTTTTCTTTGTAAGAAAAGCATGGGCCTATTTAATGTTGATCTCAAAGCTTCAATGTATTCATTTTCAGTTAAGTTTAATTCTTTTAAGAACATTTGAAAAGTGAATGTTTCGTCATAGTTTGCTTTTTGGAGTTTTGAAAAGATGTCAGTGGCATTTGCAGTTATCGCTTCAGTGTTTTGGAGTATTGGTAATAGTATAGTTGACTTTTGCATTGGTGGGAAAGGAAAATTGTACCTACAAAGTTGTTTTCTTGATCTCTTGCATTTCTTTGTATGATGGTGTTTGTGTAGCATTGCCAAAGGAAGTTCCAAATTTTCAGTGTCGCAAGTAATATACTTATCAACAAAAGCTATGATGTCGGTGTTGTTATTTTCTATGTAGATTGGTGCATTTTTAACCCATATGAGGAAATGATCATGTTCATTTCCTCGATTTTGGAACTCAGTGACTAAGAAGTAATCAATGACATTTCCAAAGAAAGAGTCATCTGTAAGTATCAATTTTTTTATTGCATTGATTCTATGTTTATAGTAATATGCACAAGTGATAGGATCTTTCTTGATTAGTTCAAATTTGTCAACGTGTTTTGGGTGATTAGATTCTTGACGGTTTTGTGCTGATTGGTGTAGATTGTGCAACTCTTGTAATGTTTGAATTAGTGGATCCCAATTTTGCTCAGCACTAGAGAAAGTGATGAAAAATGTCGGTGGTCCTAGTTGTCGAATCATAACAAATACATTTTTCTTAAGTTGTTGTGAATAGTCTGGAGAGATTCTTATTCTTTTGAAATCAACATATCCAATATCTGATTTAAGAATTTTTTCTAGGTTTGGTTTGTGTTTAACGTCTTTCACAAATAGCTTTTGCCCTTTTACCTGGCCCTTGTGGATTCTTATTGTCATTGTAGAAAGTACTTGTTGTATTAGTACCTTTATAGCTTTGAAAAAAATGTTTGTTTTATGATATGCAAATTGTCTTTGTGACTGTAAGAGCTCCCAGCGTACTATTTTTTGATACGTAAAGTTTTTTACAATGTCATTATCATGTGGTTTGCCAAAGAATAAAGTTGGGAAATTCATTTCTTTAGCATAGATGTCCTTAAATATTCCAATTGGATACTTGTGCTCTGCAGGTGCAATTTCAATAATCTTGTCTTCCATGTTATGGATACTTCTAGACTCAGTGAATCCATGTATCAATGTTTCTGATGGGTTTTCATTTTCCATTTCACTGTCTGATTCTATTTCACTTGTATTTTGTGGACTATTGTCTTCATTTTCTTTAGTGCATTGGAGAACTTTTTGCCAATCTTGGTTTATGTGGACTCCGTGCATTTTGTATAATGGTGTCCTTGTTAATTGAGTCAAAGCTTGCATGATGACATTTGGGCACACCATGCCTTTTTGAAATGCATTCTTGTATTGTAAGCACCTTTTCAGTGAAACAACAATTGTTTGTGTGTTGTTAATTGATTGTGGTAATGCTCTTTGTACAATGTTCATGTCAACAGGGACATTTATAATAGAACCCGTTAGGCCTATTTGAGACCTTTTGAACCCTAGTTCCCAAATCTGTGCAAATGCAATTCTAAGTGAGACAAGTCGTTCTTCTAGAGGAGTTAAGTTTTGCACATAGCACAATGGTCTGTTAGTTCTTATTTTCTATGGCGTAGCATACTTTGGAATAGTGGACTATTTCAATGCAAAGTAGCATACATTGCATATGAAATCTGTGAATGGTAAGGAATCTGATTGTAGTAGCTTACAGTATAGTTGTTTTTGTTTTTCTTTGAATATCCTGATGTCCTTGTTCAAACAGAGCACTTGGCAAATTGCACATGGTATTTTGGTGTATCTTGTATTGCTGTTTTATAAATTTCTATTGGTGTCAATGTTTTTTTTTTCTTTGGGCTGCTAGGTACACTTTCTTTTTGTTTTTCTTTTCTAATCAAGTTCTTCAGGTGATTAAGTCTTATTGTTGATTTATGTTTAAAATTGTTTGCTATGACAAATGGTATCAAATTTTCCTTGTTTTTAGGCAAAGCATGTGGCTTGGTCAAGTAAGTATTTTTGTATTGTGGACGATTTCTGATCAACTTTTTTAGTTGGAGTAAGCTTGTTGAGCATTGGCGAGTTAGATTTTGGGCTTTGATTCTTAGAAGTGGCTCAAAATGTCCAGCCAAAGGGTTTGTATCATGGAACAGTATAGAGATTGATTTTGTATATCTAGAATCATTGAAATCTAAGTACTTTCTTGATGTTGTCAATGACCAGAGGCTTATTTGTATTTTTAACCATTTGGATATCTAGTGAATGCAAAACAAGTCACCCCACAATCCACATTCACTATGGGCTATGCATGGGCTTGCAGACAATCACATCTTACAGAAGTATGTTTCTTGATCATGTACTTTGTGCAATGTATATAGAGTAATAGGATTTAGTTCATTGTTATATGATTTAATTGCTTCTTTGTCCTTTTTTTGAAAGCAAGCTAGGAAATAATCTATAGCTCCATTGTGTAATTGAGTTGAGGTGTATTGGTTGTTAAGTAGCACTTGAAGCGAATCAAACAAACAATTGCCAACATTGTATGCAAATGTGCTTAATCTACAAAGGCCTTCAGCTCTAAGGACATTGTCAATGTTTGACATTCGAGGATACTTTGTGCACAGTTTTTTTATTTCATGTGAACCTATGGGCTGTTTTGAAGTTACGTTTTGTGTTTCAATTTTTAACAATGGTTCAAAGTGTCCACTTAAAGAATTCATGTCATGAAATAGTATAGAGACTGATTATGTGTAATCAGAACTATTGAACTGTAAGTACCTTCTTGCCATTGTTCTTGACCAAATGGACATTTGTACATTCAACCATTTGGATATCCAGTGAATGAAAAATAGGTCACCCCACAATCCACTTTCTGTGCAATCTGCTTGTGGCTTTGCAGATAATCGCATTCTGCAGAAATATGTTTGCGGATCATGTACTTTGTGCAATGTATATAGAGTATCAGGGTCTAGTTCATAGTTGTATGATTTTATTGCTTCTTTGTCCTTATTTTCAAGGCAATTCAAGTAGTAATCTATAGCTCCATTTCATAGTTGAATTGATGTGTAACGATTGTTAAGCAATAGTTGTAATGAGTCAAACAAACAATCACCAACATTGTATGCAAAAGCACTCAATCTACAAAGTCCCTCGCCCTTAAGCACATAGTCAATGTTTTTTATTTGGGGGCGCTTTGTTAATTCATAGGTGTCAACGTCTATCATTTTCTTTGTTTCTCGTGTATCCTAATGTATTTGAGAAAAGAAAATGCTGTGTATGAATAGCATCTAACGCTACTATCTAGATTACAAAATCTATAATTGTTTACATCATTGCCTATGTGCTTTTACTCAATAGCATTCCATAGTATTAATCATGTTGTCGAGGATCTTGGAAGTTAATAATCTCTATATATGTTGGAAAATGGATCTTGAGTAGTAGCAGAAGCCTACGTAACATACCACACAACAAACAATTTAATAGAAGCACAAGGGGAAAATAGTATTAATTCTTCAACCTGACCTTGTTATCCATTGTCCCCCAACAGGATTGTATGTTCTTATTCCTGTTACATTTACAAAGTGGATAAATGAGTACAATGCATGATGTATACTTTCAGTGCCACAAACACAAAACAATATTTTTAGGTACCTTTGTTTACATGCAACAAATGGTCGACAAGAATCTTTTTTTCTCACATTGTCAATCTCAGTCTATGGTATTTAATTGTTTTGTGTAATTAGATTCCTTTGTTTCTATGTACTTCTAAGCGACTGATTTTTTTCAAAGAAAAAATGATTTTAAAGCTATTCAAATAAACATGAATTAAGTGGCATGTAGAGAATAGTTTCACAAATCATTTTTGTTTAAAGAAAATCAAGGAAATGCAAAAGCATTGTTTGATCAAAGAAGATCTATGGCTTTTCTTATTTGTGGGAATAGCTTTTAAAATCATTTGTGTTTTAAAAATTTGAGGAAAATGCAAAGGCATAGGTCCATTAAGCAAAAGTGAAGGCATAGATTGATTAAATAATTAAAAAAAGAGATTGAAACTCAAAGGTGTAGGCGCACAGTGCATACATGCAAAGAAAATGCATTAAATAGCATGTGGGTGGATGAGAAACTACTGGAATGGCTTGGTGGACATGTATAGCCAGGCTGCTTTGTTCATTTGTTATAGACTTAAGTCAACTGTTAAGCATGACTATTACTTTGCGCAAATTATTTTTCTATTCTACAAGTCTTTGTTCTGGGAGAGTTTATAGCGATTAAGCAGACTTTGTTATAGTTACAGTATCCAGAACCATAAACGAGTTACTTGAGGCAATAAATAGTTTCTTTCCTTAGTTTTCTCTTACTTTAGAGGTTTAAAGCACACAATGAAATTGGCAATGTGAGCAAAAAAAAATTGTGGTTAACGTCATTTTGCATGTAAGCAAGACCATGGAAAAATATTGCGTCATGTCTATGAGTGATGTAGTACATCATTCATTGTACTCATGTGCCATGTCAGCTTTTGAAATTAACTTTGTAGGCTTTTATTTGCAATATAGAAAGATTAAACATGCGTTAACTTGCACACTGCACAACTTGCCACAGATATAAGCAATCCTATGAAAAAAATTGCCTTAAATGCATATAGGTAAAAACCAGTTGACATAAAACAAAGACTTATGACTCTATAGGCTATTTGAAACTGCAAACAGGGTTTAAAAATTGCATTGCTAGCAGTTCATTCTATTCTATGGATATTGTATAGAGGAAGTATAACTTATTAACACATAAGCAAAACTTGTTCTATTGCTCGAAGACAAATTACTATTGCGATTGTGGAAAATGTGTTTTCTTGTTTGTATATGTGGAAGCAGCCTTCTAAATCATTTATGTTCAAAGAAATGAGGAATACAAGATGGCAAAATGAATACATGGAAAAGAACTTTATGCAGTTATTATATTGAAGAATTTCAATTGCATTTCAAGAAAAGCATAAAGACAATTTGGAAAACTAACCTTACAATCTGCTATCGAACGGTCAAGTATACTTGTAGGAATGTACAAATTGTGATAGGCACAAGAAATTTTTCCTAGTGCAGTTTGTGCATGATTGTTTAAATACAATTGAAAGCATTGATCCCCTATTACAAGGACAATTTAGACAAATGAGTATAGTGAGTGACATATACTATGCTATTCATAAAAACAAAACATAATTCTTATGTAGATTCATTTGAACGAGAAACAACCCAAGTAAGAACTTTTGTTTCTTAAAATGCAAATTGCATTTTATAATTTTTAAATACTTATTGCTATTTGTGTACCCTATAATATAGAACATTTTTTTGCATATGCATGCACTAGTGTAATTCTGTTATTACAATGGTGGTATAAGCTCTTTAAGAGCAATCAATGGAATAGATCCCATATTTTCTTAAGTGCCTAAAAAAGTGTAAATAGGCCACGACAACTTGTCAATACTAAGCCAAAAAACAACATAGACTTGCGCTAGCACTATTAAGTTCTGGTAAAAACAATTTATAGCTATTGTTTAATGCCAAACCAGCTATCACTTAATAGTGAAAGCGACATAAATATTGATTTTCTAACTAAATGGGGTCATTTCATTTCCATATGCATAAGTTTATTTTGTACCATTATGTAGTACTTACTATTACTTGTGCAATGAAGCCACATGCAAGTAGAATTCATAACTCATGGCATTTAGATACACCCAAGGAGAAATACAAACCAAGGTTGTTGGCATCCTGATAAGAAAGATGATGAGATACATCCAATTAATGTATGCTACAACATCTTATTCAATGAAGATAATTTGGATAGGAACATTACAAATCAGAATCAGTGAACAAGTGGAATCAGTGAAATTGCATGCCAATACTATCAGTGAACAAGTGGAATCAAATTTTTTAATTGACTTTGTTTGATGGGTCAAATGTGCACAAGGATAGTTATAATTATTGCTTTGTTTTAATTATTATGTATATAAATACTATTCAACAGTTACCTAATTAATTAGATATGAAATGACAGAAGGAAAAAGAAAATTAATTAATTAAGATAATTTGATTCATTAATGAATAAGGTGAATTATCATGTAAAAGTAGAAAAATTAGAAGTTGCAAAAAAATCCTCTTTGCTTTATGCTTTAATGACGAGAGAGATGAAAGCAATTGTGGAGTTTAGGCTTATATCTATAAATTGCATTTGCCTGACAGTTTGTAAAGTGCTCTTAACACATTGTCCTCATATTGTTTATAAGGTCCCATTATGGGACATGCTAACAGAACAGTGGCTCTAAAGCTTGCACTATGGAACAGTTCTGCAATAATTGAAGATATGCAATCTTTAGAGGACTCATAAGCGCCAAGTTATTGTTAAGCTCTCACATTGTACATTGGACAAAAGATAATTGCTTGTCCAAGGAACTAGTCTCTAAAGAATAGCGTAGGCTGAGCACTGTGAAACCCAATGTGCCTATGGACGTTAAAATAAAAGAAAACTGATGAAAGAAACTATTTATTGCCTGGAGTAGCTTGTCTGCAAGTGTCCTTTTTTGGAACCATGACAACCTTTGCCCTGTCATTGTAAACTCTTTCCTAGAAAAGACATATCGACACACACATATATGTATACATATGTATATATATGTACAGATACATCCATGTAAAGACAGATGAATGCATCTATGGACATAAACATATATGTATCCATATGATTGCATGCATATACACTTAGATGCATCTATACACACATACATATATGCATAAATACATATATGCATAGATATATCTAGAGTCACATGCATACATGCATATATGCATCTACAAATGTCTACATAGATATGCGCATAGGTAAATGCATATGCACATAGAGACATGCATACATACATACATGCACTGACACATTAGGTAGAAAGTGATAGTGATAGTGAACTAAAGCACTATGAAACATAGCTTCATTATGCACTTTAATGGAAAGGAACTGTGGAAAATAACAAATTATATTATTTGTATTCATGCATTATGTACATCTACCCACCAATTTTTTAAACTATGTCTTTGCTTAAATTTATTAAATCAATTTATGCGCTCACATTTTCCTGATATTTTAATGCATTCAATCTGCATTCATGGATTACATACCTCTAGCCACCAACTTTTAAACTATGCCTTTGCTTAAATTTATTTAATCAATTTATGCACTTGCATTTTCTCAAATTTTTTAAACGAAAATGATTTATAAAGCTACTCAGACAAATAGGAAAATAGATAAATGCTAATTTTCCAATATATAAAATAGCTCTCCAAATTCAAACTATACAAAAAAATAAGTAATATGTTAAGTAGAAAAATGTGATTGCCCAATGCGGCCAGTTAAAAGCATTTCAACCGAATGCATGAGTATTCTTGCCTTGACGCTAGGAGCCAATAAAATTGTCACTATAGAAAACAATTTATCCAAGTGAGTGCTATTAGGTTTGTTATCTTCAATTTCAAACTCCTTTGACGTTAATGCATTTTCTTTGGTGGTAGAATATGGAGATTCTTTTTTTACTGAGAGTCCGAAACAAGATGACATATACAAATAAATTTAAGCAAAGACATAGGTTAGAAAACTGACAACTTTTATCAATAGAAAGGGGACGTTTACAGTGACAGAGCAAAAGCTCTTGTGCTCATTGAATGAACACCAAGAGACAAGTTACTCAAGGCAACAAATTGCTACTTTTTTTTATTTTGCTTCATTTTATCCCAGAAATGCAAGTTGGGTTTCACAATGCATGAAAACACATTTGTGCAAACAACTCCCAAAATTATAATTGCAATGGATGACAGTGATAGCGTAATGGATACTAATAGTCCAAACACCGAAATACACCAACTAGTTTATTTTTAGATTCAATGGAAACAAGTATCAATTGGAAATAGATTAACCCAGTAGTCTATTTATTATAGGTTCTTGAATTCTAAATGCACAAGTGTGAGCATGGTTCTCTACAGGATTTTTCTATGCATTTTAACTATATTGTTGTTTTGCATCGAGCCTAAAGAACCACTACAAGTATGGTTTCCAAACAGATTTAAATCAATGAATGTAAGTCAAGAAAGGTTTCCAATTACACTTAATACTTGAACCATGAAGCATCATTGCTTTAAGCTATAGCAAAAGTGCAGACAGGGACACAAAAGCAAATTCAACAATGACATCATCAAACAAGGATTTGTTGGCTATTACTATGATTAACTATTGAACTCAATTGACTCATCAGTCAAACAGCTTGATTGATCACTGACCTAAATTGTTTCAAAGCTATCTTGTTAAGCTGATTAGTTAATTTCATTAATGAGTAAAATATAGAATTGACTTAATTTGCACAAGCTAAGTGTAAGATTGACTTGTTTGTTAATTGACTTTGATTAATGGTTCAGAGATAGATGAGACAAATTAAATTGTCATGAGAAAAATGTGAGATGGACTTATTAGTTGCTATGCCACATATACTATGACATTTGATCTTTCATGAAATAATAGCAAAAGAAATATAACAAACAGATGGCTTCAACATAGACGAAGGGATACAATTATATGGACAGCTATAGCCTGTTGAATATTTGTAGCATAAGAAACAGAAAGGAAGATGTTGGCGAAGATTTTGCAATTTCGGTTTACACCTAGCAATTGCATTTGCTTCCTTGTCTATAAATCCTTTTCAAGAAATTCCTTTTTTTTGCATATGAATGGCCATGATTGGTTTAATTGATTTGGTGTACAAAGATGTTTTTTAATTAACTATAATTAACTATTCAAGAAAATTGATCTATCAATGAACTAGTTTCATTGATTAGTCAAGTAACTTGATTCACAGTTAACTTGATCAGCTATTTAGTTGATTTGCTTGAATGTTTGCAAAAATCCTTTTTTGACAAATAATTCTTTGCATAATTTGCAATCACTACACACCAAGAGCCAACATTTCTTCAAGGAATTCTATCAAACAGTTTAAATGTTTTTGCTTGTGCTTCTATATTTGGTATGCATATTCATGACAGCATTACAAACCATTATATTTGTCAGAAATCTATGTCTTATGATGCTTAGATGAATGTACATATCCTTTTCTAAAGCTCTTTTCCTATTTAAAGCATGCAAAATGTTTAGAAAGATTGTGTATCTGTGAATGTGAATAAGCAACATTGATTTAATTGATTTGGAGGATAAAGATGACCAATAATTAGCTATGACTAACCATGGAACACAATTAATTCATCAGCCAATTAGCTTGATTGATCGCTGAATTAACTTGTTTGAAAGCTATCATGTTAAGCCAACTAGCTAATATGCCATATACACTATGACATTTGAGATTCAAATAAGTCTCATGCATGCAAATCTGCTATCATGTTAAAGGCATGCAAACATTGATGTTCCAATTCCATGGGGTCATTTTATTTCCATTTGCCCAATTTCATTTCATTCCATTATCAAGAACCAATAATTAAATGTTCAAACCAGGTACATGCAAACAGAAATGCAAGTAGGGTTTCATAGTGCTTTAAGACATTGTTATACTTCGATTATAAATTCATATTTTAAACTACTTTTAGTATTATTTATTCGAGTTTCTTGTTGAAATGCGAAGGTTTCATCTGCGTTTGATAGGAATTATGTAGAAATCCTCTTGTCCATTTTACTTGATGCATGTGAGCCCTGTAAAGTCTGTATATTATTGACTACTGCAAAGTGGTCCCATAAAGAGGGCTTTGGAACCAAAATTATGTCAACACGTGCGATAATGAGAGCTTTTGAACTACGAGTGAATAGTGTGTTGCTTTGAGCTTTTCCATTGTCATCAAAGCATAAAGGATAGAGGGGTTCTGTTAAAAGTTGTGGTTGTTGTCCTCATAGGCATAAACTCGTATTTTAAACTACTTTTAGTATTATCTATTTGAATTTCTTGTTGAAATGCAAAGGTTTCATCTGCGTTTGATAGGTACTATGTAGAAATCCTCTTGTTCATTTTACTCCATGCATGTGAGCCTGTAGAGTTTGTATTTTTTTTTATTGCTGCAAAGTGGTCCCATAAAGAGAGCTTTGGAACCAAAATTATAGTCAATCAATCATAGTCAATCAATTAATCTAATTCTACCTGTTTTCTAATAGTATTGGCATGTAATTTTCTTGACAAGTCTTCAATCAAAAAGAGCATTAGCCACACACCAATAAGGATTCTCATCTGTAACCTGCCTAACCAAATCATCTTTATTCAATAAGATGTTGTGACATACATTAATTGGATGTATCTCATCATCTTTCTTATCAAGATGCCAACAACCTTGATTTGTATTTGTCCTTGAATGTATCTGGATGCTATGAACTATGAATTCTACTTGCATATCACTTGGCTGTATAAGTAATAGTAAGCACTACATAATGGTAGAAATCACAACTCATAGCATCCATATACACCCATGCACAAATACATGGTATTCAACACATTAACATGGACATGGCTTTCTAGGGCTAGTTTGTTAATTGCCTTCTATTAATAGTTCAAATGTACACAAGGCTAATTGCAATCATTTCTTTCTTCGAATTGCTATGTACTTAAAGGCTAATTAGCAATTGCCTAATTATTTAGATATAAGACAATACAAGGATGAATGAGGAAATATGAACTTGCCTAAATCATCATGAATGATAGAGCTATTGGGTAAAATGCTACATATACTGTGACATTTAAGCTTCAAAGATTTCCAATGAACAACAAAAGCTTCAAAACTCTCAGTTAACATGTAAAGGGCTGAGAAAAATTGATCTGCTAACTGAATGGGGTCATTTTACTTCAATTATCTAGCACTTATTCTTAATTGTTTAATGCAATCACATGCAACCAAAATTCAGAACAATTAGCATCTATACACACCCATGCATAGATACATGCTCTCTAACATATTGATATGCATATGGTTTTCTATCGGCACAATCCTTGAACATTCTCTAGGTACGAGTGCTAGTCTATTAATTGACATTGATTACTGGATAAAATGTATTCATAGACACATAGCTGCACAGATGCATAGATACATGCATGGATGTACACATATATACACGTACACATACATACATGATCACATGCTTACATCTATATATGCGTTCATGTATCCATGGATGCACATATCCATGTATCAATAGATCCCTTAATATATGCACATATTGAAATGACTACATGGGCTTGGGGAATGAATATTTATGTGGCCTTTACATGATAGCAATGAATCCTATAAATATGCATATATGCATGAAAGCACATAGCCATCAATGAACCTATGCATTTTCATTTTCACAAGCATTTTAAAACAATCACGATTCACAAAGCCACTCCCATGGGTTCCAAAAATAGATAAATGCCAATTTACCAATATGAAATATAACTCACGAAATTGAGTTCATATATCTTTAAAAGCAATATGTACAACAACCACAATATGACTGGATGGCTAGCTGGCGCCATCCACAAAAAAGCATTTAAAGCAAATGCAATAGTAATCTGTTATATACACACATACATACATGGCAACATAGATACATGCATTCATATATACATAATTACATGCACACATATATACATGCAAACCTGTATGCATGGATGCATACAAAGACTATGTTTCATGGGATTATTAAAGAGTTAACTTGCTTTCTATATGCTTCCATATTTTGCATGTGTGCCTATGAGGACAATAACCACAATATTTGACAATATTCCTCTATCCTTTATGACAGCTCATTGGTTCCAAAGCTCTCTTTATAGGACAATTGTACATTGCCTACAAGACTCAGATGAATCCTTCGTATTTCAAGGAAAGAATTGAATCAATAACACTTAAAATGATCTAAACTATGATTTTACAATCAAAGTATCCAAATGCATTGCAACAATGCGAAACCCAAGTTCCATTTAGGATGTACAATGAGAGTAAACAGAAGGGAAAATGCATTTGCTTTAAAGTTTGTAAAGCAATTTCAACAAGTTGTCTAGCCATTGTCCAAAATATGGTTTTCTATCAGCATAGTCCTTCAACCTTCTTTAGGTCTAACTGCTACTTTGTTAATTGACTTTGATTGAAAGGTCAAAATGTGAAATGTGGCCAAGGATAATTATAGACAGCTGTACGTTGCCTCCAAGATTCAGATGAATCCTTGGTATTTCAAGGAAAGGTTTGAATCGATAACACTTAAAATGATCTAAACTATGATTTTACAATCAAAGTATCCAAATGAATTGCAACAATGCGAAACCCAACTTCCATTTAAGATGTACAATGAAAGAAAACAGAAGGAAAAATGCATTTGCTTCAAAGTTTGTAAAGCAATTTCAACAAATTGTCTAGCCATTATCCAAAATATGTTTTTCTATGAGCATAGTCCTTGAACCTTCTATAGGTCTAACTGCTACTTGGTTAATTGACTTTGATTGAAAGGTCAAAATGTGAAATGTGGCCAAGGATAATTATACTTATTTATCTCTTTTAATTGTTATATATTCAAAGACTAATTAGCAATCCAAACAGCCTCGCCTCTAGTCAGATGTCATTAAATGCATTGATTTTGCATAAATGAATTATGCACCATTAGCCATTAGTTTTAATCAAAGTATGCATATGGATTCAGAATCAAACTCTCAAAATTAAAAAAGGTAGGTTTAAATTATAAAGTGCAATCAGCCACCCAAAAAATTGATTGGATAATTATTGCATTTCTGAGATCATGCCACTGCAATGAAGATCTACTTTTGAACCCCAACTGCTTAATTTTTATGAACCATATAGCATATGCCACTCACAATACCCATTTGCAAAGATTGTCCTTGTAACAAAAAGCAACGATATGATTACAAGTACAATCAATATAGTGAGAATCTTGAATTAACCTTTTTCTCTATCTACTATATGCAATTGTAAACAAAGGAGAAGGTTCATTCTAGAAACTCACCTTGTACTGCTTGCTTGAAGAATTTTCCACAGCTGGGCCGCTACACGACCTCTTTTCTTCCAACCAAAAGCATTGCACCATGTAAAAAGCTTTGATTAGAAAACAAAAACCATGTGTTTGTTTTTCTAAAAGAATAGCAATATATAGTACTCCTACTGCGATGGATACTAATAGCGAAAACCATTAAAACACTAGCAAGCATTTTTCTAGATTCAAGAGACACAAGTATAAATGTAGATCAGATTAACTACACAAACTAATTGCCACAAGTTCTTGGACCACAAATATTCTAGCAATGAATTTGATTGCTCTTTTGCATGAAGCCTAAAACTATTCTATCAAGCAATATTACTTAACTGCTCTATGGAAACATTGTAATTTGGATTCTACAACATTTTTGACATAGTTTTTTATAACCCCAAGATACAAAAACAGTAACGAGGACATCTGACAGAATTTTTATGCTTGCTAGTAGGAAAAAGGTTTCTACTGTGTTCTTTATGCTCCCATTGTTTGCATTTATGCCTACAAGGACAACAACCATGACTTTTAACAAAATCCCTCTATCCTTTATGCTTTCATGACAACGGAAAAGCTCAAAGCAACACACTGTCGACTTATTGTTGAAAAGCTCTCATTATCTCACACATTGACATAATTTTGGTTCCAAAGCCCTCTTTATGGGACCACTTTGCAGCAATAAAAAAAATACAAACTCTACAGGGCTCACATGCATGAAGTAAAATGAACAAGAGGATTTCTACATAATACCTATCAAACACAGATGAAACCTTTGCATTTCAACAAGAAATTTGAATAGATAATACTAAAAGTAGTTTAATATACGGATTTATGCCTATGAGGACAACAACCATGACTTTTAACAGAACCCCTCTATCCTTTATGCTTTGATGACAATGGAAAAGCTCAAAGCAACACACTGTCGACTCATTGGTCGAAAGCTCTCATTATCGCACACGTTGACATAATTTTGGTTCGAAAGCCTTCTTTATGGGACCGCTTTGCAGTAATCAAAAATATACAAACTTTACAGGGCTCACATGCATGAAGTAAAATGGACAAGAGGATTTCTACATAATTCCTATCAAACGCAGATGAAACCTTCGCATTTCAACAAGAAATTCGAATAAAAAATACTAAAAGTAGTTTAAAATACGAATTTATAATCAAAGTATATGAATGCCTTAAAGCACTATGAAACCCTACTTGCATTTCTTGTATCAAATAGACAAAAAAAATGAAAAGTTACCTCTTCTGACCTCAAGCAATTCATCTCTCACTGTCCAGCATGCAACTTTGTAACTACAAAATACCTTGCTCGGCCACACAATAGACCACTATGAAATATAGCTTCTTTATGCACTTTAATGTAATGAAACTCTAAAAATTACCAAATTATCACCTCAAATAACTTGTTTTTGGATCTGGACTCTACAACTATAACATCTCCTACTCAGTCGCTAAAACTCTCCCTCAAAACAGGCACTCACAGAAGACAAAAACAACACACGCAAAGTAATAGAAATGCATAGCAAGTAACTTAACTCTATATTAAATGACCAAAGTACCCTGGCCACATGTGGCCTCCAAGCCATTCCAGCGCCTTCACCTTGAGCCAGATGCCATTCAATGCATTTAATTTATATTCATGCATTACATACGTCTACTCACTAGTTTGATAAATTATGCCTTTGCTTAATTTTAATTAATCAAATTATGCACTCGTAGTTTCCTGATATTTTAATGCATTTAATCTGCATTCATGGATTACGTACCTCTAGCCGCCAACTTTTAAACTATGCCTTTGCTTAAATTTATTTAATCAATTTATGCGTTCACATTTTCCCAAATTTTTAAAATGAAAATGATTTATAAAGCTACTCAGATGAATAGAAAAATAGATAAATGCTAATTTTCCAATATATAAAATAGCTCTCCAAATTCAAACTATACAAAAAAATAAGTAATATGTTAAATGGCGAAATGTGATTGGTCAATGCTGCCAGTTAAATGCATTCCGGGCGAATGCATAAGTATTCCTGCCTACCGGCAGGAACTAATAATCAAAATAATATAAATCACAAATATTATATTATATAAATCATCTTATATAATATTATTAATTTTTATTATTGTTATATTATTATTATTTTATTATATTAAATTTTATATTCTTATTTTAGTTTTAATCATTATTCTATTATGTCAATATTATTATTGTTATATTATTATATTTTTATTGTATTATATAAAATATTATTTTATATGGTATTATATTATTAATTATTTTACTAATGATTAAATTTAATTAAATAAATATTATATTATATTATTATTTTAAATTTGATATACTTATTATTATTATAGTTATATATTAAAAGTAGGCATAATTTAGTTGCAATTTATTATCATGTCATGATTTGCCCCAAAATATAGTGGTGAAATTGTTAGCATTTTGCGGGCCCACTTAATTACCGTATATAAGGGAGAGGGGCCTATAGTGGAGCACCCTAACTTTGCATTTCTTAAAATCTTTTGTGGAAATTTCAAATCACTCCCAATTTTGTACAGCAGTTTATTTGGCAACTTACGTGCTTCTATATTTCGTTTTAGGGCCACATCAGCATGCTCTTTGTTGAGGTATCCAAAAAGGCCCAAAAAAAAAGTGAGACCAATAGTGGTGCACTAAGTCATGTTTTATTGGTGCACTGATGTGGCATCACATGATTTGTCAGTTTGTGTACTGAATGGATAAAAAGTGTTTTACAATTGGATATTAAGGTGCTCCACTATAAGACCCATTAAGGACTACTTCTATCCCCAATATTGGACCCTTCTCCATTATGGGCCCCTCTCCCCTATCAACCAATTCAATTAATAAAATCCTGTGCTAACGTTGGGTCACGTGACTTTTTTATAATCTGGAGGCAAATTTGGGGTGGGAACAGTAATACCCAAGGCCAATCATAATTAATCTGCTTCAAAACAATACTCCCGATTACCAACTCTAACCGAAATTTCTAACTATTTTTAGGGTGAGCATATAAACGGTGAGGATTTATTATTAATCTAAGATTTAATATAGAGTTTTTATGTACATAGAATCTTTTATCCCATGGTGTTTTGTGACTATAGGAAGCCTCTCAGCTTAATTAAGTGTTCAAATTTCAAAAGATTTTTTTAGCAAGTTTATAAAATATTTTTATGTTAAAGTGAGATTTGATTATTTCTTATTTATTGTTCGAGTTGTTAAGTGTGATTATAAAAGGCTTCTTTTATTCATTTAGCTTAAAAATAAATTTTTGTATTGATTTTATTTTATTTTCACAATTATTATCATAAACACTAAGATGAACTCCTAATATGTAGATTAAATCAAAAATAATGTCTAATGATTTTTAATAATTATTCCAAGTATATAAATTCTCTCTTATTCTTGTTTTGGAGGTTCAAATCCACTATTGCTTCCAATAGCACTCTTCCACTATTCTATCCTCACCAAAAACTTTAGGTTTTCCTTTATTTTTAGGTGTGTTTCAAAAATCATCATTGACCTCTTACTCACTCTTATACATTGATATCATCCATTGATACACACATTACTTGATCTCTATCACTCTTGTTATTTCCAATTCTCTCCTATCCTTGACAAAATCACCCATGCTTTATCTCTTAAGAATCCTAGATGTAAAAAATTTCTTCCCCTTTCCTCTTTGTTGAAGATATGTCATTTGAACCTTTCCATTTGCCTTCACCTTTACATATTATGTGACATTTTCACCTCCTTATTTTCCCTTCATCACATTCACACACCACCATAGAATACTTTTTATCTTAGGGTTTTCCAATTGGAAGGAACCTTCACACACACTACTAATAGACCATCATTTAGGGTCCATGTGCTCCCTATTTTACAAAATATTTTAAAGGTTGAAATTATACACTCCAAATATGACTAACCACTATTGTGCATAAATAATTATGCACATGTATTTAACACATTGATTGGATAGTTGGTTGATCATTCCCCACTCATGTAGCAAAACTAAATGCAAGTGTAAGGAGTTTGGAGGGATACCCTCTCCAACAAGAAGGATTACCTAATGAATTTCAGCAATGTTTAGTTGAGATATGTTAATGATGTCATGAGTGTTGATCTTTACTCATAAGGTATTAAGGTCTCATTGAGTAGTTTCAATGATCTTTTAAGACAAATATGTTTTATTTCAAAGATGGCTTCAAGGTGAGTTAACTCAAAACTAGTAAGTGATCATTTTCTTGTTCGATTTTTCAATGGATTTTGATTTGTTCTTCAGTCTCATTAGTAACAACTCTCATAATTTGCTAAAAGTAACTTCAATCAACCTTCTCTCACTCTTGAAAACATAGGATTGACATGATACAAATGATCAACTTAGAGAAGTGTGGCATGCAATTTCTTTGATGACTTGGCTTACTTGTTTGATTTTAGTTAGTTTGAATGAAAATTTTATGTTCAAATACTTTAATTGTTCATTATTTTTGAAGTGTTTGATATTTGAAATTGTGTATATCAATGCTTGATTTTTAAAACTATGTTTGAAGCTTTTGGCTCATATTTAAAATATTTAATGATGTGTTTTATTCTTGTTTCATTTTTTTTTAATTTATTTTTATGGTTTTTAATGTAGGAAGTGTTGTTGTAAATAGGTACTTTTCCTAACTAGTTACTTAGTGGGGTCCTATTTACATATTAAGTCCACTTAGGTCCTAGGCATATTTAATTGTTTAAATAAGAATTAATATTTTTAGTTTTTATTAAATATTAGAGTCCTAGGTCATTTTATGTTGACTCATATAATTTAGTAATGATACAGTCATTTAATGTTGGTACTTCATCACACCTTGTCTATATAAGCAAGATCATTGTACATTTTTGTAACATACCTCATCATCATATTTGATATATCTTAATATAATGCAAGCTCATTTCTTGCATACTCTCTTGTAGAATGTTTCCATTTTTTTTGCAAGTAGCCTTGGCATAGAGCTAAGTTTCAACTCCTACATGGTATCAAAGCATGACCTTGCAAATTCCTTCTTAGATTTTAGGGTAGAGCTTCTGCTAGTGAGAGTTGGTTAGTTATAGTAAGTTTGAGTATTCTCTTCCCTTTCACTTGATGGTGATCTAGGGAATTAGAAAATTTTGAAAAAGAACATCAATTTTGGAGGGTTCCTCTTTGTGGGTTTTCATTGTAGCTTAATTTTGGCTCATGTTGGAGATAATCTAAGCTCACCATTGATTCCAAGAAATTTGAAAAATTCAAGATTGGCTTTCATTTTCTCAAAATTTGATATATTTTGTCAAATCTACTAGGGTTTCAAGCTGGGAGGTGGTTACGTGATATAGGAGGTAGCTGATTTTCAGAGCACTTTGGGCCAAAATCAACCTTGCCATTATGTCTAGAATGCCCCAAAACCCCAATATTGTCTATCAAATCACTAAATTTGGAGATTTTTACCTTAGGGCCTTAGAGGTTTTTTCACAAAAATCATTGTTGAAATTGTTCGTACAACTGTACGAAATCCATACGGTATGACTCTAACAAGTCACAAGTCGTAGGGTATGGCATGGTATAGTCGCTAGTACACTAGACATATTCTTTGGAATATTCCATTTACATGTTTGTGTCTATAGGGTACAAGTCTATGTTGTATGTCATTGTCACATCTATCATAGAAGGTACACTAATGATTATAATATTATATTTTAAATTTCAAACAAATTTGGTTTAGCCCTTGATTCATATTTGGCGAAGTTTACAGTCTTATGGTCGAGTAGCACACAAAGCTACCACCAGCTCTACACCTCCCCATCACCCACCTAGTGGCAAGATTTTTTTAAATTCCTACGTCCACAGTCATGTGGGAGAACCTATCGCCAACCCCCAGGGGCTTTTTTTTCCCCCCAAAGCCCTTATTTGGCTAATTTTTTTAATGGGCCATATCTTACAAACAAAGACTCAACTTTTCATAAATGAGATATTGAAAAAAGGCTAGTTTGATGTAATTCATAGTGGTGCAAGTCATCTTTCCATATTTTGTTGCTGGTACATTTTATTGCCAACTAAAGTGCCTTTTCCCTTTTGGACCTCTGAACTCATAACATTTTTTCCAATTTATTTGATTTTCATGATTCTAGAAGAAATTGAAAGGTATTTAGGAGCTCTGTAATTTAGTTCATGCACTTTTTCCATATTCAATCTCGAGTATAATTTATTTATTTTTTGCATATTTGACATATTGATTGATTACTTGGACATACTGTCTCCTGGAGAAGTTATGTTTGTGGGGTGACTTCATTTTTAGTTGTATTTTGATTTGGGACATATCACATTAGTTTGTTTCTTGATATTTGTCTATTTTTCTCTCTTGGAACTTGTTCTAATGGTTGAATCAGAATTTGAGGTCTTAACTCCTTATAATTATCATACATGGAAGGAAAGAATGAGGAAATTACTTTTTTCTAGGGTTTTATTGTCCACCTTGGATGATGAACAACCTAGTTTTTTCAAAGAATATGCAAGATTTTCTCATAGGAACAAATATTATGAGGCTATGGGTTTGATTGCTATGCATGTTTCTTATAATTTTTTCTTCCATATTGAGGAATGTACTACTCCTAGTAAGGTTTGGTATAAGTACAAGGAATTATTTGGTTTAATTAGTGAGATTTGTGCTATGCAATTAGAGGCAGAGTTGGTATTAATTTCCATGGATTCTTTTAATACCATTGAATACTATTAAATTTAAATCATTAAGGTCTCAATTGGCTAGTTGTGGTAAGGATAAAATTCATAAGGAATGCATATTCTTGATTTTTTCTAAGTTGAGAGGTTTTTTTGCATACTTCTCTACTTCCTTTTATTCTACAATAGATGGATTAGGTGATTCATTTGTCATCCCTTCTTTTGAGACATTTTGTGATAGGTTGACTAGGGAACAAGCTAAACTTAGTCAACATGATGCACACTCTAAGAATCATACTTTGATTGCATCATCACCTAAAGGTAAAGCATAGAAGAATTCAAACCTAAGAAAGAATCTTGTGATACATCCACCTCTCCTATAGAGGACAAAACTAAGAAGGAGAAATCAAAGTGTGGTTATTTTAATAGATATGGGCATGTTGAACATAATTGCTATAAGAAGAGTTAAATGAAATGAGGTAACTTTTGAGGAAACATAACATTTTTTCCTTCTAAATCTATAGTTTCATCCTCTTCTTCTTCAGAACCTTCATCTTCTACACATATAGGTACCACACGAATTGCTAATGGTAGTGATAAGGTAAAAGATAATAAGATGAAGGGTCATGCTCTTGTTTTAACATATGTTGATGAGTCTAAAAATTGCATTCAAGAATTTGGGGCCTCATATTATATGGCAAGATCATTTGATAGGATTTCATCCTTGAAGCATACTTCAATCATAAAGATCTTCATGGTTAATTATGTTTATTTGGATGTATTTGGTAAAGGAGTTGTTGATGTACCAAATGGTAGTTTTCATGATGTTATTCAAATTCTTGATATTCAACATAATCTCCTTTTTGTATACCAAATAGCACATACTAGTACATACTAGACAACTTGTTGCAATGGGTAGGTTTGACCATAATGCAAATATCTACACCTTTTCTCATTTTATTCCTAATGATGAATGTTCTAAGGACCACTCTCCTAGATCAAGTGTGGATAGTTTTTCACATGATGGTTTTGGTGGCTTTCTTAACCTCACCTATCATCGACCCTTTCATGAGGTTCTATCATCTCCTACTTCTTCATATTTGAGAATTGACTTGGTTTCCAGGACTTTCGATGAGAATTATACATTTTTTTCTAGATTTGCCTATGCAAGATGGTTTGATGAAAGGTATATAAAATTTGGTTTGTCATTCCTCTTCTACATATTTGGAGGACATATTTGAAAGGTACACTCTCCTCTTTGATCACACATCTTCTTTAGAGGTTACTCTTGAGTTTCCACATTCATTGTCTTCCTCCTTGGTTGGGGTCACACTTAATTTTGTTGAGACATAATCAGAGACACCTGATACCTCTTCAAAGATATCACTCATGAGGCTTCTTCCCTCTTGCTTCATCATGGAGATGAGGTTCCTTCAACATCGACCACTGGATCTCTTTCTTCCCAAGGGGAGAACTATTGTTTGTCAGAATTAGATTCTCTTTTGTCTTCAAACTTTCTTCAATGGTTGTGGAGCTACTTCATTATGAGGGGGCTATGTGGTCTCTTTCTTTCCCTCTCATCGAGGGGGATTTGTAATGTATATAAGTGATGTATGTTGTAATTGGGGGATATCATGGATTCCTCCATCTTTCATCACCTGATTGTATCTTTTCTCTCTTTTGGAGAGGGTTTTTTCCTCATGTGTTTTTTTTCTCTTTTTATCCTCTTGTGAGAGATTTCATTTGCATTTGTAAATTTGTAAATGAATTCTTAAAATTGCCTCATTCCTAGGAACCATCCTTGAATCATTTTTCATAATAATTGCTTCTCCCTAAGTTACACTTAGGGGGGGTGTTGGTGTAAATAGGTACTTTTCCTAGGACTAGTTACTTAGTGGGAGTTACTTAGTGGGGTCCTATTTACATATTAAGTCCACTTAGGTCCTAGGAATATTTAAGTTTTTTAGCCAAGACTTTATCTTTTTATCTTTTATTAAATATTAGAGTCCCAGGTCATTTAATGTTGAGTCATGTCATTTAATAATGACACAACAATTTAATGTTGTTACTTCATCACACCTTATCTATATAAACAAGGTCATTGTAAATTTTTATAACATACCTCATCATTGTATTTGATAAATCTTAATATCAAGAAATCTCATTTCTTGAATACTCTCCTATAGAAGGTTTTTGTTGCTTTTGCAGGTGGCCCTAGGAGAGCTAATTTTTAGCTCCTATAGGAAGATAAAAAATAAAATACTTTGAATTGAACTAATGTGTTGAAATAAAAGCTAAAATATTTTTTTCTCATGATTTATGGTTGCATGTGAGGGTTTTGTTATTAGAAATAAATTAAAAATATTATTAAAAAAAAAGCTACTTTTTTGTTTTTGTAATTAACTATGATGATTTGGGAATTGAAAGGAAAAAGTGCATACATGCAACTATTATATGAATGAACTATTTTTTCCTCATAATTAAGTTCCTCTTGGGATACAAATTGTTCAATGTTGATTTTGATCTTAGTGTTAAGATTAAATGGTTTTTCTTCATTCATAGGAATGTTTTTATGGTTTTGTTTCCCTATTATTTTTGTTGATAGATTTCTTGTTTTTGAAAATTTCTTATAAATAATAGTGTTTTTGTTTTGAATTTTTTTTTTATCCAATTTTTTTTCTTTTGGATTTAACCATGCAAATTTATGTTACCAACATTTTTTTATCAAACTCTATGATCCATCATCAAGGTATGAAAGCAAGAGAAGAGAATTGAGAAGATCTTAGCAAATCAAGATCACTAAATAGATGGAGGGAAATGAAGCCCAAGAAAAATTGGCACAAGAACCTAGAAGCTAGAGGAGAAGAATGAGAGAGGGTAAGCCTAGGGTGAAAGGATAAAAAGGAGGAAGGATAGGGGCTAATTTCAAATCAAAGAGAAGGGGTAAGAAGTTGGCATATAGGTCAAAGTAAAACAAAATTAAAATAAAATTCAAAGAGAAAATAATAGAGATTGAAGAAAAAAATAGATAGTATACAATTTAACAAGAATAAAAGAATAGGGCTAATATTTTTTGTATGAATGAGCACTATTCTTTATTTATATCTAATCCACATATAAATAAGAGTGCTTAAATTTAAAGAAAAGAAAGAAAAAAATGATTAAAATCTACCTTCTTCATTGTGTCATCATATTCACCTTTGAAATATTTCTTTATATCATGTTTGTATGTCACATCACTTAGATCATCCACCAATACCATCCCACCTGTTAATCTTCTTATTCTCATTTTTCTTAATATTTCTGTTACACCCCTAACTTTAACTATGTTTTACTTTTTAATTTTGAAGTAATTAGTAGATGATTACGCATGATTCAATGATATGACGTTTAGTAAAAATGTCTCAAAAAATCAATGTTTCATGAGTTATGTTTATTTGACTATAATTAAGATTTGTTTAAAAGTTGTCAAGATGTGATGATTTCATAAGGATTATGAAATGATTAATGATACATTAATCTTGAGGTGGTGATTGGAAGTTGCATTTAGGGAACAGGTATCTGCCTCCCCCCCTCAAGAAAGGGAGGGAGAGTATCATCAGAGAGAAGGGAGTAGATACAAGGAAAAGAATAGTTTGTCGCCATCTTAAGTCTTGTGTTGGTGCAAAATGGTGAACCTAGTTGAGTTAGGTAAGTGATACTCGACCCTTTTGGTCTAAGTTTATTTCTCGACTTGACAAGTCAATGTCATTTAAACTCTTTTTCATGTTGATTAGCGTCAACCTAGTCATTTTGGGGAAAGTGACGTCGTCAAGGTTGAACTTTAGTTGTTTTATGACTAAGACAACTTTTTTTTGAACACGTCGCTTCTTATGTTGTAAATGAGTTTACGTTGTGACCTCAATAGTGAAATTGGTATAATTGATAATATGTTCTTGTTAGTAGTTTTGATGTTGAATTCCAAATTTCATCTAATAGGAATCAACATGATTTTCTTCTATTCATGAAGGGAAGAATGTCTCAACCCAGTCACTTTTTGTGTGTAAGTTTATTTCACATCATTGTAAACCATATTGGTATTAATACATTTGTTTT
Source organism: Sequoia sempervirens (assembly GCA_007258455.2). Lineage (NCBI taxonomy): Eukaryota > Viridiplantae > Streptophyta > Pinopsida > Cupressales > Cupressaceae > Sequoia > Sequoia sempervirens. The sequence goes on from VDFB02000013.1 coordinate 120,309,276, forward strand.
TATATTATTATTATGTAATATCCTTGAGCTAGAAGAAGATTTATCCTTCTGGAGTGGTCTTTAATGACCGATAACTCCATTTATGCTTCCAAGCCATCGAGTAAGAGATTTTGTAGGCTCATTAATGGAGGTTAAGATGGGAATTATTGTGAAGCTAACCCTTGGGTCTACGTGAAATTTCATGTTAAGATAATTAAAGGAGTGGCCCATTTTGTTTGGGGTATCTAGTGTAGTGAAGGAGCTTTTCTTCATGAAACAAAGAAGTGATCTTTAAAGACTCATCGCTCCACTTATAGTACATGCTAATGTAGCTAGAGTTTAGGCAAAGTTTATGCCTAGATTACCGTGACTTAATAGTGGAATCTTTTAACAACCTTGAGTTCAGTTACGTGTAGTGGAGTGGGTAGTTGCTTAACAACTCTTAAAGTGGAATTTTATCAATTTGACTTTAAAAACAAAACCATTATGGGAGAACAAAGGGGGAGATATTTTTTTTTAAACCTTTAGATCCATTAGAGAGGGCAGAGATAGTTCTTTTGAAGGGAGAAGAATCTAGTCATCGTAGAAGGAGATAGAACACATAAGGTGACATGAGAGTAATAGTGAAGATGACAAGGCATCGTCTATCATGTATTGTGTATCTTTGAGTTGCATTTGTGAGGCGTGCAAGATTATTATTTTCAAAGGAGGGTAGTTTGTTAATGGTAGAAATATCTAGAGCCAAGAGCCATATTAACTGGGGTCATCACAAATTGGAAGAGTCGGAAAAGTGTAACATATGAGTTTATTCGAGAGGATCGCTCAGGTATGAGTCGACCTTATTACCTTGTATGTTTCATCATAAACCCTTGTAGCATAAGCTTCATTTTGGCAATGGAAATTCCTAAGAGTTTTGAAGTCTCAAAGATGAGTGTGAAGTCTTTTTATAAATGAAAATTTGAGAGTTCTCATGTATATAGATATGTGCCTTGAGCTCTAAAGTCTATTCAACATTACTATCTAAATTTATAATTTAGTTGATCAAATTATATGTAGTATGAAAATGTTTGTCAAGCTTGTGATAGAAACCCCCTCATCAAGAGCAATAGAGATATATTGATCTCTTTTGGAATATCCAAGGTCAATGATACGATATCAATAAGGGTTTTTAACCACCATGTTTTAGAATATTTGTGATATCGAGGAAAATCATGTATGAGTTCATATTTTATTTACAATGAAAGATAGTGAACATTGGAAGATTGAAATAGGAATGTAAGTATTGATATGTGAATAAAACTATTTGGATTATTGGATTGACCTTAGTCAAAGAATGGTTATTTTATTAATAGTTTATTCATATTCCGTGAGTAATGAGGGTTTGTATAGCACCTAAGAGGTTGAGAGAAAACCAGAGGGAACTATACTTATGTTGTATTGTCACATTATTGAACTTGGATTCTAAGTTAGTAATTGGAAACTAAGAAAAAATGGAAATAGATCCTTTAGTCGATGTTAAAGACTATGATAGTTCCATAAGATGAAATCTTACTAGTTCTCTTAAGGGAATTTTTGGGTGAGATAATATCATCATGATATTGAAGTGAGGAGGATGTAGCATAGATAAAGATTTCTTTGTAGGAAATATAATTCCTCTTGTCAATTTTTGTAATACATATTTAGGGAAATAGGTGATCCAAGAATGTGGAACCCTAAATAGCCTTTGATAGCATATATTGCTTATGTTATGATTTTTGAGAGAAAGATAAATGTAGACAATGCAAAGATATAGATATTTTAGCCTTTATAGAGCTTATTTATTTGCTAAGTGCACAAAAGACAAAGTTAACCCCAGGTTGGGCATCACTAGAGTGATTAATCTAGGGTTGGGCATATTGTGAGATTCGTAACTCAATCTCACATGAAAGTGGTAAACTATTTTGATTGATGAAGGTTTATGTGACATATATATACTAGGATGTTATGTATATATGAGTTCATAACCTAACTTATGTTGGAAGTCAGTTGTCCCAAGTAGGCCAAAGGGTCGAAAGTAGATTATTATCTTTTATAAATCAAACCTTTTTAGGGTTGAAAGATTGACTTAGATCAAAACTATTGATATGAAATGATAGTATTCCTTTAGATATTATGTTGGTGAGGAAATACTTTGATTACTATGTTTATTCATGTTACATTTTAAATGTGAACTTAAGCAATGCCAAGTGGTCTAGGAAAGACTAGAAGTATTTTTTCTTATGTTTTACTACACTTATGCTATTACCTTTGGAAAAAAAGGATGTTTGATATTTCCATGTATTGGGTTAGGGAAGCTAAACCTTAGTATTGAAACAAGGAGGATATAGGAAATCTATAACTCTTATGCCAGATATGACATTGTATATATATATATATATTGATTGATTGATTGATTGATAGTGAAAGGTCAAGAAAACCATAGAACAAGATAGGAAGACTTTGTAATACTTTATGATATTCTATGATAATTTTAAAACTCATTTTAATGCATCAAAGATGTTTGGTATTTGAATTAGAGAGTAAAATGACAAAAAGTCATAAACCTTAGAAATTGCAAGAATGCAATGAGGGACTCTTAAAAAGGTTAGAAATTTACCTAGATCTTTATATTACATGTATATCCTGGATTAAGGATTAGTTCTAAGTCAAATTGGCTAGAATGGATTTTCAGTACAGACAATTTTGTGTCTAGAGTACCAATAAAGTAAGTAAAACTATAGGATGAGATAGTTTCTAAGACAAGTTAGAGGTGTGTGTCTAGAGGGCATGAACAATCATAATGATCATACTTAGCTATAAGGGGTCTAGAGTTGTATGTTCAATTGATTTTTGTAGGACACATCGCCAGGACTCAGATGGAGAAACTTGATAGTTCCTTATATCTATACCCTTTGTTAAGGGTAGGGCCACTTCCAAATAGGAAGTGTGTGGGGTACCGCTTGAGTCTGTGGTTGGAGGAAAAGCACTCAGATGACGCTCTCTCTCTCTGTATCAGAAGACTCATTGAGGCTTGTGAAGATAGATATATCATCATTCCAGATGCAGTGAACTCCATGTTATGGCATACGATAGTTGAACTTATGAGGTAAGACTATTCTTTTTTCCAAGTGCATTTTATGTAAATATAAATAAAAAGTGTAAGGATTTCTCTTTGATTCTAGATGTGATTATGTATGATTTTACATTTGTTCAAAATTATCTAGAAAAGTTATACTTTATTTCTTGTGCTTATGCAAATGTTATTTAAATAAAACAATTCTCTCATGTTTACTAAGTTTATTTACCTTCTAGTAAATTCTTGAGTTTACTCGGGTATTAAGAGGTGGGATTTTACAATTTCCCACAAAATAAGTGCTACTAATAATATTTTGTACTCTACCTAATCCTCAATTAATACACCTTCTTCATTGTGTCATCATATTCACCTTTGAAAAATTTCTTTATATCATCTTCGTATATCACATCACTTAGATCATCCACCAATACCATCCCACCTTTTAATCTTTTGATTCTTAGTTTTCTCAATATTTCCCACAACATGAGTGCTACTAATAATATTTTGTGCTCTACCTAATCCTCAATTAATACACCTTCAAATATTTTTAATGTCACCAAGCTTTAGATATTCCACCATAAACTCTAGTTGCTTATATTCAATCATGGCAGCCTTTTTTCCTTGATACCAATTTTCTATTCCATACTCTCTCGCAAATGAATCTAAACCCTTGGCTTATATAGGTAATTCTTAAAGGAAATATCATTACATACTATGAAATAATCCTAGTGCAAGTATGAGCTTACAAAACATATATAATTTACAATGTATTTTTATCATCCCAAAGTTTAAGAAAGCATTAAATTTATTTGGAACCCAAAAATAAAAAATCACTCAAGAATAAAAATATTCTAAGCCCTTCAATTACAAAATTTTAACAAAGAATTCCACTTAACAATACTTAATTTTGTCAACTTTAGGAGGATGAGCCAAAGAGTAGTTTTAAATTTGGGAGGAGGCCCGTTTGCGGATGAGGAAGATTCTAAGGATTGTGATGACCGTCTGCTTGAGTTTTTCCTTCTCTCTATGGACCTTTGTTTTGTTGCTCTATCTGATGCCTTTGAGGCACGCATACTGTAGGAATCCTTTTTCATAAGGCTTTCTCTTTGGTGAATGGGGTGAGGTATGGTTTTCCTAAGGTAGGATTGTGTTTGGAGTTTTGGTTGGCTCTTGTCCTTGACTAGCATGTTGGGGAGGATGTGGTGCTTAATGTTTTGGTTGGCTCCCTCCATTATTCCTATGTGGGTTCTCCTTATCTTCCCATTCTTCAGTTGTGTGTTTCTCCAGAGACTTTCTCTATGGTGAATGGGGTGAGATTTGGCTTTCTTGAGGTGGGAGTGTGTTTGTAGTTTTGGTTGTCTCTTGTCCTTAACTAGCATGTTGGGGAGGATGTGGTGCTTAATGTTTTGGCTACCTTCCTTCATTCTTCATGTGTAGGTTCTCATTTTCTTCCTATTCCTCAAGTGTGTGCTTTTCCTAAGGCTTTCTTTCTAGCGAATGGTGTGTGGTTTGGTTTTCTTATGGTGGGATTATGTTTGGAGATTTTTTGATTGTATCTTATCCTTGACTGGCATGTCATGGAGGATGTGGAGCTTAATGTTTTGGTCATCTTCCTTCATTGTTTCTATGCGAGCTTTCTTGGCCTTCCCATTACTCTATTGTGAGTTGGCTCATGTGCTCCTATTTGGGGCTTTCAATTGTGTGTGGTCCTTTCTATGGGGTCTTTCTTAATGTTGGGATCCTTCTTCCTTTTACTTTGGTGGTGGTTGGGTTTGCTCGGGGATTTTCCCGTGCTCCGAGAGTTGGTGCGAGTGAGGTTATTGATGTTTCTATTGTTGTGGCTAAGGATGTTGACTTGGCTCTTGGGTGGTTTTCTTCCCTTGGAATGGTGTTTCAGGGTGTATCCTTGTTTATGTTGTTGGAGGGAGTGTTTGTTTCCCCTTTGAAATTCTAGTTGCTCTTGCTCCTTCAAGGAGTTGGTTTGAATTCCTTGTGCTTATTGAAGTTCTTTAAGTTGAATGGATTAAGTTTTTGTTTTTTGTAAAAGGTTTTCTATTGGTCGTGGTGTTTGAAGGATGCTTGCTTAGTTGTTTCCTTGGTGAAGTTGTTTAAGGAAGCGGGGGTTGTCTCTGTTCTTATTTTCTTTAAGAATTCTTCTTTGACCCCTTGAAGTGTGTAAGTTTTTTTTAGTTGAAGGGGTTTGTTTTTTGTCTTTTGGAAGATCCTTGGAAGCTAGTTTCCTAGTTGGAGGTGCCCAAGGGAGTAGGGTTTCCCCTTGCTGCTATTTTTGTGCTGATGGCTATGATATTTTCTATGTTTTTTCTAAAGACCCAATTTCCCAAATGGCCTATGGATGCCATGTTTTCCCCTTTTGGTGGAGTGTTTACTCTCTTCTTGTCTTTATAGTCATTGTATTCTATTGAGGTGGAGATTTCTCCTTTTAAGGTGGAAACCCCTCTTATTGAGGCAGAGATGGGTATTGTGGAGGTGATAAGGAATTCACTTTTCTACTGGTTCTCTCTCTTGCAACCCCTTTTGATGTGGTGGATATTCCTATTGAGGTGGAATTTGTGTTTGTTGGAGAGATGTGGCTATAGTGAATTGGGTGTTCATGGTGTCTTCTCCTATAGAGGGGGGCCCTCTCCTATTGAGGTGAATTTTGGGTTGGCTAGTTGGGCTAGTTGGGACTATCAAGGGGTTGATTCTGATAAGGCATTGTGGGTCAGCTACATCACCATCTTTCCTTCTTTCAGTGATGAGACCTAGATCTCTCATCTTGTTTTATTGGCCTTGTTGTTTGGGAGCTGTTGCTACCCTATTTTCTTTATGTATCTGCTCTCCCCTTTAGAGGTGGGGATAGAGATTAGTGTTAGTGATACTATTTGGTATTTGAATTCTAGGAATTAATTGCAATGTCCCGATCTAGCTTATAGCTAGTGCTTGTTATTCCTAGCTTTAAATCTATCTTTGTTGTGTAGATTTTCTATTGTAGGTTGGTTGTTGTTTATATTTGTATTATCTTTGGAAGTATTTCATGTGGATTAGGTTTCAAGTCCCATCAAAACCTTCTTGTAAAGGGTTTTGGGTCCCTTCAAAACCTTCTTTATCCCTAATAAAAAACATGGCCCAATTTATCAAACACATATAAATATACCTTAAAATTAATTTTAACCACCCCCTTCTTTATTGTAAGTCATGGTATGTATCCCTTTTCCAACCAAGTTAAGAACAACTCGAATTGAAGAGTATTCCAAATTATACACTTCATATCATGAAATAAAAATTTAAAATGAACATCATATTAGAACACAACCTCTAAATGATGAATTCTTCTCAAGGAATTATTGCATTAACTTAAGACTTCCAATTCAACCTCCATATTTAAGTGGTAATTAAAAATCAATGAAATAATTATGCACTAGTGCTTAATAATTATTAAGCTTAGTTTAAACTATTATCAAAACCAAAAATTCAAAATATAAATATAAGTAAAAAACCAAACAAAAGGAACTCAAAAAAATTATCAAACATATATTTCTAGGAAATTTAAGATTCCTTGACCCTCAAGATGCTCCTATATCAAACACCCTAGGTATGAAATTTTTGATCTTAGAGCTTGAAAATAAGGAATAAATATTAGAACCATCCTTCAATTTTATTTTCCATTCTCAACATGTCCTTAATGCATAAGACAACTTTCCAAAATAAAATTGCATATTCTCCTATGCCTCCTCTAGTTCTAAGAGTTAGAAAAAAGGCATATGTTGACATCCTCTACCAAAAATATAAAATTAATGTTATATGTTCTCAATAAAAAGTCAATAATATGTTTGAATCTCTTCTCTATATATCTCTCCTTTTTCCTCTATATCACTATCTCACCCTATATCCCTCTCTCCCTCCCTCCCTCTCTCCCTCTATCTCTCCTTCTCCCTCCCTCTCTCTCCCTCCCTCTTAATCTCTCTCCCTTTCTCTCTCCCTCTACCTCTACCTCTCTCTATCTCTCCATATATCCCTCTCCCACCCTCCCTCTCCCTATATCCCTCCCTCTCTCCCTCTCCATCTATCTCTCTATCTTACTTTCTATCCCTCCCTCTTTCTGTATCTCCATCTCACTCTTTCTAAATCTACCTCTCTCTATCTCCCTCTCCCTCTCCCTCTCCCTCCATTTCTCCCTACCTATCTCCTTCTCCTCTTATCTCTTTATCCATTTCTCTATCTTTACCTCTCTTCATCTCTTTTTGTCTCTTTCCATATTTCTCTATCTCACTTGTCCCTTTGTCGATCTCCCCCTTTTTCTATATATATCCCATTAAATGCACAAGAAAACTAAGAGGGGGGTGAATTAGTTGTACCTTAAAAATTCAAGACCCTCATACACATTCAGATCCACATTTATTCATTAAACCCTTAATCTGTTATGATGATTTAGCATGAAAAGTGAATAACAAAAATTGAAGCAACTTAACACCATACACAAGAGAACACAAAATTTACATGGAAAACCCAAGAAGGGAAAAATTACAGTGAGGATTAGCTCACAATATAAGTAATTTCAACACCAAATACAATAGGGCTCACTATCGAAGGGCTCATTTAAAAAAAAAGAAAGGCTTACTGCGCAAAAGACTCACTACCAGAACAAAAAAGAAGATAGAGAAGAAATGTTTCACAGAGAAAAACACCTCAATGCAAAAGAGAATCTACAAATATGTTACCAACACCTTCGTAGCATGACTAAAGAATTGTAGACACCTTCTCAATAATCTAGCACATGAAACCTCACACTGCACTTCTCAATTTCGCACTCTAGAACTCTACAATTTGTATCATTCACATCTCTCACATCTATCTCATCATCACACAACAACTCAAATCTTACTTATACCATCCTCAACCTTGAAACCCTTATCCAAGGTCGGCTATGCACATCAACCATGTAAATTAAAATTAGGTTGGTGCCAAAACACTTCCATGGGAGATAGAAGTGAAAGCAGACCACATAATTTCTTATTTGAGACCCAAATCTATAACACCACACAACCACATGCTTCTAATTATCCATTGCAAGTAGTGTAAACACCAGGTCATCTGCTACTTGTGCAAACACCATTAAAATTTTAAGTACACACTTCCTCAACTCCAAGGATGACTTACAAACCATACACCATGCTTGAACATGATCTAGAATATTCCTCAATCACCTTGAAATCTAAAAAACTCATTTGCAACAACTTCCACCCAAAGAATGTACACATCAAATACACTCAAGCAACTTTGTCATACACTGTTACTTGGGAAATTGACTTTCAAAGCACCAAAACTCAAACCACCTTGACTGAACAAAGATATCAACACAATAAATACACCCTCATATCTGCAAGACCTAAAAAAATTATGCGAGGAAACATGGAGTAAGGAAATTTCTCCTAGACACCTCTACAATGCATAGTTCACACTTTGGTGAAAACAACTTCTTCTGTACACTGATCTAACACACCAAATCTTGAATAAAACACCTTTGAACACCTTTGATCAACATATTTGAATCACATAGCTAGATCTTCAACCTAGAAGAAATGTCAAATGACACAAGAACACACTTCTACTCAAAACACCACTACAAAACACTATTTCCTCTTTTTATCAAATTTTCTCAAAAGCACGAAAGACACATCCTTAACATCTCCATTACTTCCTCAAACATATATATAGAAGCTTATCAAAGAAACACTAGAGGTTGATACCAATAGCTTTACTAATGACATCATAATGCAACTAATCAAAGCATGGATAACTGTAAGGAAAGCAGAGGTGCGGAAACACTTTCCTAACATCAAAACTACAGGGAAGAATGTAGACAGTACTTTAAAATTTCTAATTATAGTCCAAATAAGACACACATGAAAGATTTACAGAAACAGAGAAGATACTCAAAGACAATGAACAATAGATTTACGCGGGAAAACCCTTTCGGGAAAAACCCACCACACCAAGTTGAATCTCTTTGTATTATAGTAACAACAATTACATACAATGCAGAGATACAACTCTCTGGTATCAGTTCACAGTAGCTTCATTCACTGTTCATCCAGTTATAGAAATGTTCTCCACAATCCAATTCACTCATCATCATTTCAAATCAGAATTGATCCTTTAAATCTTATCATATTTTTATTTTTACCTTTTGTTCATCCTTATCCGCCATTGCCCCATCGTAGAAAGTTTCCTCTTGAGCGTTGATTTTTCCCTACATGCAGTTCAGCTCCAGCGTCTCAACTGTTGCAGAAATCTAACTACCATCCATTTGAAATTTGCTTCCTTTGATTGGTTCATGAAGCTTCACATAGGATGGTCAATTTGGACAAAGGCGTTCAAACTTTGTTGGCATATTAGTGAGACACCAATAATGTCTCTCGGATGCCACAAATTCTTCATATTGATATTGGCGTAAGTCCCAATAGTCGGCAAGATGATATAACGAACGCCATGAGTCATACCGAATCCATCGACATCCATTGCATTTCTATCAGCAAGAGATTCCTCCATCGGCAAGATGTTTTACCGATGCTCACAAGTCATATCGATTTCAACTTTGCCATTGACAAGAATTTTCCATTCTCCAAGAGGTTTCATTTAGCCTCCTCAAGTTTCACTGAAGCACCTGATAGACAGCAAGACATTCGTCTTTCACCAAGACTTCACTCTGAGCAAACAAGTCTTATCGAGTCGGCAAGACTTTTGTCTTTCGCCAAGACCTCACATCGAGCGTCGAGACCTCACATCGAGCAACCAAGTCTTACCAAGTTGGAAAGACTTTTGACCTTCACCAAGACCTTTCACCGAGCACCTATGTCTTACCAAGTCAACAAGACATTTGACCTTTGCCAAGACATCTCAGTGAACACAACATGTAATCCCAAAGACTATCGGCAAGACTCTCCAAGTTGCCAAGAATTCACACTGAAGTCTTTTGTCACTGTGAAGGTACCAAGTGAATAATCTCATTGGCGAGACCTTTCTTCATCACTGAGACTTCTCCCTGAGACCCTTGTGCTACTCCGACATCTGCTTTGACACTCGATAGCAACCTTTTTCAGCGAGACATTTCATATTGGCAAGACTACATACCGACAACCTAAGTCTCCCTGATAACTAAAAGTGAATAACAATTGGCGAGAGAAACAATAGTTGACAAGAGATCTCCATTCGACAAAAGGTCACAACGAATGCTTCTTGTCACAGCGATAGTTCATTCGGCAAGACACCAACCTTGTCTTAGTGACTTGGAACATTTCAAAGGATTTAGAATAGTTAGTCGACCAGACATGATTAATGTCACAGCTTTGCCCTCTAGGAGTTACATGTCAGTATGGATTGAGGCAAATATTCCAACAATCTCCCACTTGACAAAGACCTTACTGACAACTCCAAAGCATAATAAAACTATTGAAATTCATGGGCTAAGAGGCCCATGAAACTGGCACACCACCTGTATTTTTTTGTGCTCACAGGCTTCGTCAATGCATCTGCAACATTTTCTAGAGTATCCACTTTCTCCAAAGAGACCTTCCCATCCTCCACCATATCTCATACAAAGTGATACTGTACAACTATGTGTTTTGTCTTGGCATGGAAAGTAGGATTCTTTTCCAAATATATAGCACTTTGACTGTCACAGTAAATAGTAATTTTTCTTGCATCAAAACCAATGTTAGAACATAAATGTTTTAACTAGATTGCTTCTTTATAGGCATGTGTAGCTGCCATGTATTCTGCCTCTATAGTGGACAAAGCGATTATAGCCTGCCGCTTGCTCATCCAACTCACTACACCACCATTCATCATGAAAACATATCCATTGGTGGATCTTTTGCTATCAATGTCCCCTGCCCAATCAGAGTCCACATAACCTCAAATACTAAGAGTCCTCTGTGATTTAACCAAGTTCCCATGGTAACACAAAGCATAGTCTGAAGTGCCCTTCAGATATCTAAACACTCTCTTCATAGCATCCCAATGTGTCCTTCTAGGATTAGCCATAAACCGACTAAGAACTCCCACTGCTTGGGTAATGTCTAGTCTTCTACAGACCATTACATACATAAGGCTGCCAACCACACTAGCATAAGGTACACTAGTCATGTCCTCCATCTCAGTAGGAGATTTTGGATAGTCTTCAACAGATAGCTTCATTCCCTGCAAAATTGGAACAACTAGCTGCTTGCACTCAGTCATACAAAATCTCTCTAGAACAATCATGATATACTTACTCTGACTGAGCCAAAGTTTTCTATTTTTCCTATCCTTGGTTATTTCCATTCCCAGAATGTACCTTGCTGCACCAAGATCTTTCATTTTGAGCTTTGCAGACAACTGAGACTTAAGATCATAAATCATTAGCTTACTATTGCCTATGAACAACATATCATCAACATAGAGAGCAATAATAAGGACTTGATCACTTTCAACTTTGTAATATACACAATGATCACATTTTGATCTTACAAATCCCAATAACAAAACAAAAGTGTCAAATTTCTGGTACCACATTCTAGGAGACTATTTTAACCCATACAGAGATTTCTTTAACTTGCAAACCAGTCTTTCTTTACCTTTTTCCACAAAGTGCTCCTGGGACATATAAATTTCTTCTTCAAGATCACCATGAAGAAACACTGTCTTCACATCCATCTGTTCAATTTCTAAGTCATACGCTACTGCAAGTGACAAAAGAAATCTAATAGATGTCAGCTTAGCTACAGGAGAAAAGATTTCTCCATAATCATTTCCCTCTACTTGGGAATAACCTTTTGCAACCAGCCTCGCTTTATATTTTTCTACACTGCCATCTAGACCAATTTTCTTTTTAAATACCCATTTGCAGGCCACAACTTTTCTACCTTTAGGCAATGGCACCAAACTCCAGGTATCATTCTTTTCTAATGATGCCATTTTTCATTCATGGCTTCCAACCAAGAGTTTGAATCAGACATTTTAAATGCCTCTTTCACAGTCCTAGGTTCATTAGTGCTAGAAATTAAAGCATAGGCACAAGTAGACTCTATTAAAGAAAACCCATACCTATTAGGTTGTTTTCTTTCATGAGTTGACCTCCTCACAGGCTGAAGGCTAAGGTGGATTCTTCATCTTCTTTAGAACTTTCAAAGCTATTTGAGCTTTCCTCAAGATAGGTACATTTTGATTTTTCAATTCCTTTTTATCCGTGTCGAGGAATTTCTGCTACATCCTTTTCATTTTATGATTTCTTCTCTGACTGCAGATCTAGTGTAGAAGGCTTCAGCTCATGAAAGATAATGCTTCTGTTGTACAAAACCTTCTTAGTCTCAGGGTTCCAAAGCTTGTATCCTTTTATGCCAGCACTATAGCCAATAAAAATACACTTTATAGCTTTGTTTTCCAACTTAGATCTTTTTTCAAATGACACATATGCATATGCCTCATAACCAAAGACACGAATATGTCTCAGAGAGGGATTCCTTCCAGACCATGCTTCCAAAGGCGTCTTCTCAACAAGAGCAGAGTTAGGAGAATGATTTAACAAGTAACATGTTGTAGAGACTGCTTCAGCCTAGAACTTCTCCTCCAAGCCAACATGCTCAACATACTTCATGCTCTTTCCATTACTGTCCTATTGAACCTTTCAACAACTCCATTTTTCTATGGAGTGTAAGGTGTAGTCTTATATCTTTTAATCCCATGATCTGTATAGTACCTTTCGAATTCATCTAAACAAAACTCACCGCCATTGTTAGTCCTTAATCATTTTATTTTCCTACCAGTCTGATTTTCAACAAGGTTTTAAATTCCTTAAACTGACTGAACACTTCTGATTTACTTTTTAGAAAATATACAAATGTTCTTCTTGAATAATCAATAATAAACGACACATAGTATCTTGATTTAGACAGAGAAGGAACATTCACTAGACCAAACACATCAAATGAATATAATCAAGCAAACCAAAAGATTTGTGAGGACTGGAATAAAATGAAACACGGTGTTGTTTACAATATATGCAATGTTCACAAAATTCATACTCAAGGTTACAATCTTCAAGCCCTTCTACCAGGTTTTTATTTTTCAAGGTTTTAAAACTTTTTCACCAATGTGGCCAAGCCTATGATGCTAGAGCATAGTCTTTTCTATTGGAAGTTTAACTTCCATGGTGTTTGCTCCATCAGGAACATTTTCCTTCTTATCTCCATGAGTAGCCTTAAGTGACTTTGCAGAGACATTGTTGCATTGGATAGCTAGTGCATCCAGATTGTACAAGGTACCAATTCAAGCACCCCTAGCCAACACCATTGAGCCTCTAGTCATCTTGTAACCATCTCTAGAGAACGTGACTTGCACTCCAATATCATTCAACTTACTTACAGAAAGTAAATTATGAGTCAGACCTGGTATATGCATTACATCATTGATTCCCTTCACTCTTCCATCAGGGAATTGAATTCCAACTCTTCCATGGCCAAAAATTTCCAAAGATGAATCACTTGCCAAATACACCTTTCCACCATCATAGTTTTCATACTTTGTGAACCAGTCTCTATGAGATTTCATGTGGAAAGATGCTCCAAAATCAATCAGCCAGACATCATCAGATGCCCGCATAGCCAAAACTGTAATGAAGGTGTCTGCATCACTCTGAGAAGAATCATTGTCAGAAGAGGTCTTCTTCTTCTTCTTCTTTTTCTCCTCCTTGCAATCCTTTTGGACATGACCAGGTTGCCCACAATTCCAGCATTTTCACCTTGGACTTCTTGCTAGGAGACTTTGATCTCCCTCCTGATTTGGATCTGGATTTCTTGTCCTTCTTGCCTTTCTCCTTTGATCTAGCTCTGACAGTAAGAGCCTCCTTTGCCATCTCAGAATATTTTCTTCTCATCTCTTCCAACAAAAAAGAAACAAAAACATCTTCCATCTTGAAAGTGGATGTCATACTCCTAATAGCCATCACCAGATGATCCCAAGAATCTGGCAAAGAACATAGCAACAGCATGCAATGATCTTCATCTTCAATCTTCACACCAACAAATGTTAACCGAGCAATCAGCATGTTGAAAGCATTCAAGTGATCAGAAACAGATCCTCCCTCCTACATTCTCAAAGAGTACAACTTCTTCCTCAAGAACAATTTGTTCACCAAGGACTTGCCTTGATAAATTGATGCCAGTATTTTCCACAAGGAAGATGTAGTATTTTCTTCATGAACATTTAGAAGAATAGAGTCTGCCAAACAAAGCCTTATCAACCCCTTAGACTTTTTATCTGCAAGATCTCAATCCTCTTGCTTCATGCCTTGAGGCATCATTCCAGACACAACATTCTGAAGATCTCGGTCTACTAGCAAATCTTCCATTTTGAGTTTCCATAACTCAAAATTGCTACCATTGAATTTTTCTATTTCCATCTTCCTGGATGTGCTTGCCATCTTAATTTGTAATTAAAGTATCAGACCTCTACCAAACTCCCACTGAAAAAGAATTGACACAAAAAACCCAACCCACTCACAAGGATAACACAACTAGCTGAGATTTGATACCACTTGTAAGGAAAGCAGATGTGCAGAAACACTTTCCTAACATCAAAACTATAGGGAAGAATACAGACAGTACTTTTAATTTTCTAATTACAGTCCAAATAAGACACACATGAAAGATTTACAGAAACAAAGAAGATACTCAAAGACAATGAACAACAGATTTACATGGGAAAACCCTTTTAGGAAAAACCCACCATACCAAGCTGACTTTCTTTGTATTACAATAACAACAATTACATACAATGCAAAGATACAACTCTCTGGTATCAGTTCATAGTAGCTTCATTCACTATTCATCTAGTTACATAAATGCTCTCCATAATCTGATTCACTCATCATCATTTCAAATCAGAATTGATCCTTTAAATCTTATCACATTCTAATTTTTACCTTTTGTTCATCCTTATCCGCCATTTCCCCATCGTAGAAAGTTTCCTCTTGAGTGTTGATTTTTCCCTACATGTAGTTCAGCTCTAGTGTCGCAACTGTTGCAGAAATCTAACTTCCATCCATTTGAAATTCACTTCCTCTGATTGGTTCTCGAAGCTCCACATAGGATGGTGAATCTAGATAAAGGCGTTCAAACTTTGTTGGCATATCAGTGAGACACCAACAGTGTCTCCCCGATGCCACAAAGTCTTCATATCGATATCAGCTTAAGTCCCAACAGTCGGCAAGATGATATAACTAACGCTATGAGTCATACTGAATCCATTGACATCCATTACGTTTCTATCGGCACGAGATTCCTCCATTAGCAAGATGTTTTACCGATGCTCACAAGTCATATCGATTTCAACTTTTCCATCGGCAAGACTTTTCCATTCACCAAGAGGTTTCACCAAGCATCGTCAAGTTTCACTGAAGCACCTGATAGTCAACAAGACATTCATCTTTCACCAAGACTTCACTCTGAGCAAACAAGTCTTACCGAGTTGGGAAGACTTTTGTCTTTCGCTGAGACCTCACATCGAGCAACCAAGTCTTACCGAGTCAGCAATATTTTTGACCTTTGCCAAGACCTTTCACTAAGCACCTATGTCTTATCGAGTCGGCAAGACATTTGACCTTCGCCAAGACATCTCAGCGAACACATGTAATCCTGAAGACTATCGGCGAGACTCTCCAAGTCACCAAGACTTCACACCAAAGTCTTTTGTCACTGCGAAGGTACCAAGTGAATAATCCCATTGGGGAGACATTTCTTCATCACTGAGACTTCTCCTCGAGACCATTGAGCTACTCCGACATCCGCTTTGACACCTGATAGAAACCTTTTTCGATGAGACATTTCATATCGGCAAGACTACATACTAACAACCTAAGTCTCCCCGATAACTGTGAGTGAATAACAATCGGTGAGAGAAACAACAGTCGGCGAGAGATCTACATTCGACAAAAGGTCATAGTGAATGCTTCTTGTCACAGTGATAGTTCATTCGGCAAGACACCAACCTTGTCTTAGCGACTTGGAACATTTCAAAGGATTCAGAACAGTTAGTCAGCCAGACATGATTAATGTCACAATGACTTTTCCCTCTAGGAGTTACATGTCAGTATGGATTGAGGCAAATATTCCAACAATAACATCAACTACTCATACCCTTGCAACAATCTCTTCAACAGTAGACATCAATGACAACATTGGCTTGTTGGCATCAATGAGAACACTAACTACTCATTCTTACAACAATCTCCCCCTTTTTCATTGATGGCAACACATTATGTGAAAAACCATCAAAGACACAACAACTCTACTCCATACCTATTTCCTTTTCTCTTTTCTCCCCCTTTGATAATAGATTACATGAATCTTTCTCTCCACTTTCTCTCCCCCTAATACTTGATCTTTGTCACATTAATTTCTCTCCCCCTTTGACATCAATGGCAAAGGACTAAAATATTTGCATTGTTTATTATGTCTCTTTGACATCAATCCACCTGCTTACTACTGCTCTACAACATCTTTCTTTTACTACTTTGTATACTTCCCCTTAGGAGCACACACCAAACTATACCAAATCAGCAACCACTACTCAATAACAACATACATCCTTCTGAATTCAACAACCAAAACTGCTACTACCTACTCCCCCTGATAGGTAGCCACCAACATTAGTCCACAACAAAGAATGAATTTTGAGATCCATTGGATTGATGCATCTCCTTTATGCATATAGTTCAAAGAAGGAGAGGCAATAACCCACAAATTCTCACAAAGATACTCAAAAGTATCCTTAGGAAGAGCCTTAGTGAATATATCAACAATTTGATCCTTTGTAGGCACATATTCAATATTTACTTCATTCTCCAAAACCTTGTCTCTCAAAAAGTGGTATCTAATTGAAATAAGTTTTTCCCTTGAATGCATTACCAGGTTCTTTGAAATATTGATTTCACTTGTATTATCACATAAGATAGAAATTGTTTCATCATACACTATTTTGATATCCTTCAATTTTTGTCTCATTCATAACACTTTTGTGCAACATGATGCTACTACAATGTACTAAACCTTTGTAGTAGATAAAGAAACCCAATCTTGTTTCTTACTTAGCCATGATACCAATCTACATCTAAGAAATAATGCACCACCACTCGTGCTTTTCTTGTCATCAACACAACCAACCCAATCTGCCTTTGTGTAAGCACTCAAGGTGAAGTTAGTATCCTTTCAATACCATAAGCCATGATCTAGAGTGCCCTTCAAGTATCTAAATATCCTCTTCATTGCTACAAAATTTTACTCTCTCCAGGATCTTCTTGAAATCTAGCCACAAGACAAATTGCATGCATGATGTCTGGTCTAGTAGTAGTTAGATATAGCAGTCCACCAATCATTGATCTATACTTGCTCTGATCAACCTTTGGAGATTCATCATTATTGCTTAGCTTACAACCAGTAACAATAGGAGTACATACCAGTTTAGAGTCTTGCATTCTAAATTTCTTCAACATTTCTTTGACATATTTTGATTTTGAAATGAATATAGCTTTGTTTGTTTGATTAATTTGTAGCCTACGGAAAAAAATCATCTTCCTAAACATAGACATCTCAAACCTTTTTTGCATTTCTTCTACAAAATTCTTACACATAGCTTCATTTCCTCCAAAAATTATATCAACATACACAACCACAATCAAGATTTGATCTTTTTCAACTCTAAAGTAAAGATTACTATATGTGGTACCTTTATTGAATCCTTGATGTATCAAATACTTATCCAACATTACATACCAAGCTTTGGGAGCTTGCTTCAATCCATATAATGCCTTCTTCAATCAACAGATCATATTCGGTTGGTCTGATAACTAAAATATTTAGTTGTTTTCATGTAAACTTCTTCCAATTCTTCATTCAAGAAAGTAGACTTCACATCCATTTGATAAAATCTAAAGTCCTTATGAGCTACAAAATCCAAAAACATTGTGATAGCGTCTATTCTTTCCACCAGAGAAAATGTCTCCTCAAAATCTATTCCTTCAACTTGTGAGTAGCCCTTACACACAAGTCTTGCCTTGTTTCTTACCACTTCTCCATTCTCATTCAATTTATTTTTGAACACCCACTTAGTTCTAATTATGTTTTTGTTTGCAAGTCTTGGGACAATTTCCCAAGTCTAGTTCTTCTCAATGTGTAGTAGTTTTTCTTCCATAGCCTTCATACAATATTCATCTATGCATGCCTCAATCACTATTTTAGGCTGAACTTCAGGAAGTAAACATAAATTTACCTCTTATTCATTAGCTTTCCTTCTTTTCAATACTCCTTTTCTTTTTTCTCCAATGATTCATTCTTTGGAATGATTCCTCTACACATAGCTAGGGATTCTATGGGTCTTTTTTGAAGCTTATTCCTCTTTAATCTACATTCCCTTTTCCTTATATTTTTATTTTTCTCTACAATCAGGCTCATCTAATTCATATCCATCTATCACCACTAATTTTTGAAAATCTTCATCAAACTTGACACTTTCAATCTCAACAATCTTTCTCAATCTCTTGTTGTAACATTGGTAGGCTTTGCTTTTAGTAGAATATCCAAGGAAGATTCCTTTATCAAATCTTGCATCAAACTTTCCCATTTTTTCCTCATCTCTTTTGATATAGCATTTTCTTCCAAACACTCTTAAGTATTTTACAGTAGGGATCCTTCCATACCACAACTCATAGGGGGTCTTTGTGTTGTTTCCTTTTGCTTGAAATATGTTAAGTATGTAAACAACAGTATGAATTACTTCTTTCTAGTAGACTTTTGGTAGATTTTCTTCTTTCATCATAGGCCTTGTAGCTTTTTGAATAGTCATGTTTTTCCTTTCAACCACTCCATTTTGTTGAGGAGTCTTAGGGGTAGACAAGTGCCTCTTTATGCCATGATTCTCACAAAACATGTTAAATTAATTGAAGGTGGACTCTCCACCTGTGTTAGACCTCAAACACTTGATTTTCATATCCATCTCATTCTCAACCATAACTTTAAATGCTCTGAACCTATCTAGGGATTCAATTTTTTCTTTGAGAAAAGTAACCCATGTAATTCTAGAATAATCATCAATCAAAAGCATGAAATACCAATCATCTTGAAGACTTCTTACTCTTGTAGGACCACAAATATTTGTATGCACCAACTCCAACAATCCGGTAGTAGATTATTCTTTTCCTTTGAAACTTCTTGTTTGCTTTCCAATCTGACAATCCTTTTAGACAACATTGATAGGCTTTGTAATCTTTGATAGATCTCTCACTGCTTGAACTAAAATGATTCTTACTAAATTATCAAAAATAATGCGACACATCCTCTTGTGCCATAGCCATCTTTCATTAATCTGAGTCATATAGCAATGACCATCAACACCCCTGAGTTGATAAACATTTCCATCTATCTTTCTTCTAGCAATAATCACAATTCTAGACCATTGTTTGATCTCACATCCATCATCCTAAAACATAATATTTAATCCTTTGCTACACATTTTTCCAATAATCAAGAGGTTATTCTTAGACCCTTGACATTGTAAACATCGTTAGTATTATGCTTGCCATCAAAACTAATTGAACCTATTCCACATATCTTAACACCTAAATCATCTCCAAATCTAACAAGTCCTCCATCATACTTTTCAGTTTTAACAAAATTAATCTTGTCTCCAGTCATATGATTAGAGCATCCCCTATCAATGATCCAATATTTCTTATCCTCTCTAGCATGAAAAGAAAATACCAAAGTACCTTTAGTCATATCCTCTCTCTAGAGGGGATTCCTTCACACATCTTTTAGAGTTAGCAAAAACATATTCATCTTTTAAAGACATGAACAAGAATTCATCATCATCATATCCATAATTAGATTCATCATCATAAATACTTTCATCTTCTCTAACATACTAGCCTTTCTTAATCATCATACCTTTGTTCTCCTTGTTTTTTTCATTCATAGTCCTATTTGGACATCTTGAAGCATAGTGACCTATCTTTCCACAACTGAAACATTTGAAATGAAACTTACCTTTGTACTTACCAGA
Source organism: Sequoia sempervirens (assembly GCA_007258455.2). Classification (NCBI taxonomy): domain Eukaryota; kingdom Viridiplantae; phylum Streptophyta; class Pinopsida; order Cupressales; family Cupressaceae; genus Sequoia; species Sequoia sempervirens. Next base: position 120,329,440 of record VDFB02000013.1, read on the forward strand.
AATTTTTTTCATTCTTCTCACAATGTTAGCTTCCACATCATCAAGATCTTCCTGATCTGATTCTTCAGTCTTCTCTTATTTTCTAGCCTTAAAAGTAGTCTCAACTTTTGCACCATTATTTGCACCAAATTTTCTCATTTGAAATGTAGTTAGGGAGCCAAACAACTGATCTCTAGTATATAAATCTAGATTTGCAGATTCCTTAATAGCATAAAGTTTATGACTATAAGCTTTAGGTAGGCTTCTAAGAATTTTCTTTACCACTTTTGATTCTTTGAATTTTCCACCAAGAACTCTAACAGAACTGACCTCTTCATCTACTCTCTACATATAGCTTGTAATGCTTTCATCTTTAGACATTCACATGTTCTCAAATATGATCTTTAGATTCTACATCTTAGCTTGTTTAACCTTATCATCTCCTTCATAAATATTTTCCAAATTTGTCCAAATTTCTTTAGCAGTTCTTAGATCCATAACTTTTACCAATTCAGAATTTGTAAGACTACATAAGAGAGCATACCTTGCTTTACCATTGCATTCATAGCCCTTGATTTCATTTTTAGTGCTCAGACCATTTGCAGAAATAGTATAGTCATTATGTACAACCTTCCAGATGTCAAATCCAAGCTAAACTAGATAACCTTCCATCTCTGTCTTCTAGAATGCATAGTCTGTGCCATCAAATATAGGGATCTCCTTGTGCACCATCCCAAATCTACCTCAAGTGGTTAAGCTTTCTCCCAAGGAACCTTGATATAATACCAATTGTTAAATGCACAAGACAATTAAGAGGGGGGTTGAATCAATTGTACCTTAAAACTTTAAGACCCTCATACACATTCAAATCCTCATTCACACTTTAAACCCTTAAATCTATTATGATCATTTAGCATGAAAAGTAAATAACAGAAACTAAAACAACTTAACACCATACACAATAGAACACCAGACTTATGTGGAAAACCCAAGAAGGGAAAAACCATGGTGAGGATTAGCTCACAATATAATTAATTTCAACATCAAATACTATAGGGCTCATTGTTAAAGGGCTCACTACCCAAAGAAAGAAAGGATCACTGCCAAAATAGAAAGGAAGATAGAGAAGAAATTTTACATAGAGAAAAGCATCTCAATGCAATAGAGAATCCACCACAATGTTGCCAACACCTTCATAGCATGACTAAAGAATTGTAGACACCTTCTGCTCACTATATCCAGTAATCTAACACATGAAACCTCACATTGCACTTCTCAATTTCAGAATCTACAACTCTACAATTCACATCATTCACATCTCTCTCATCTATCTCATCATCACACAACAACTCAACTCTTACTTATACCATCCTCAACCTTGAAACCCTTCTCCAAGGTCAGCTATGTAAATCAACCGTGCAAGTTCAAATTAGGTCAGGACCAAAACACTTCTTTGGAAGATAGAATGAAAGTGGACCACATCATTTCTTATTTGGTACCAAAATCTATAACACTACATAACCACACACTTCCACAAATAATAATTATCCATCACAAGTAGTGTAAACACCAAGTCAGTCGTTACCCATGCAAACACCATTAAAATTTTAAGTACATGCTTCCTTAACTCCAAGGATGGCTTGCAAACCATATACCATGATTGAATGTGATCTAAAATATTCCTCAAACACTTTGAAATCCAAAAAAACTCATTCACAACAAATCCCACCTAAAGAATGTACACATCAAGTATACTCAAACAACTCTGGCATACACTTTTACTTGAGAAACTGACTTCGAAAGAACCAAACTTCAAACCGCCTTGACTAAAAAAAGATATGAACACAATAAACACACCCTCAGATGTGAAAGACTTGAAACCATTATGTGGGGAAACACAAAGCAAGGACATTTCTCCCAGAAACCTCTGTAATGCATAGTTTACACTCTAGTGAACACAAATTCTTATGTACAATGATACAACACACAAAATATTGAATACAACACCTCTAAACACCTTTTATCAACATATCTAAATGAAACAGATAGATCTTCAACCTAGAAGAAATGTGGAATGACATAAGAGCACACTTCTGCTACTCAGAACAACACTGCAACACACTATTTCCTCTTTTTATCAAATTTTCTCAAAAACACAGAAACCAAACACTAGAGACACATCCTTAACATGTTCATTACTTCCTCAACCATATGCAAAAGCTTATCAAAGCAACACTAGAGGTTGACAATAGTAGCTTTACTAATGACAACATAATGCAACTAATCAAAGCATGGAAAACATCAACTACTCATACCCTTGCAACAATCTCATTCAACAATAGACATTAATGACAACATAGGCTTGTTGACATCAATGACAACACTAACTAGTCATACTTGCAACAATATCCATCCCTGTCTACTCCTCTCTCCCCACATATCTCTTTGTATCTCTCTCTCTAATTTTATATTTTCTCTCTCTCTCTCTCTCTATATATATATATACATATCCCTCTCCCTCTCCATATTTGTCTCTCCTTTACCTCTATTTCTCCCACTCTATGTCAATCTATCTTTATCATTCTCTCTATGAATTCCTCTCTCTATCTACCTCTCTCACTCTCCCTCTCACTCTCCCTATTTATTTCTCCCTCCCTATCTCACTTTCCCTCTCTTTGTCTCCCTTTCTCCCTCTTTGTTGGATTTTTTGTCATTTATGTTGAAGGATTCATGAGATGTTGTATGATTTTTGGAATTTTTGTCATTGATTTCAATGATGTTCATTGATGTTAGTGATCACTAGCTTAGAAATATTGTTTACAATTTCTCAATGCAAGTCCTAAAAATTTGCAAAATGTTGTCAAAGTGCAGGTCCTACAAAAGTTACAAATGTTATCAAGAAACATTGCAAAAGATGCACAAATGGTGTATAGTCTTGCCTCATTTATTGTTTTACATTGGTATCAAACCCTAGACTTTGGGCTTTGGACCTACCTTATACTACATGCTAGAAGAAAGGAAGGAGATAGGCTGAAAGATTAAAGTCCAAAAGGTCAGCATTGTTATGCTTCAGAGGTTGAAGAGAAGGCTTATTGTTTATCGTAAAGATAAGACAAGGAGAAAGAAGGAAGATCGATACATGGTACTTGAAAGATAAATACTTATTCATATCTTTGGAAGGAAGCCATCAAAAATTGGGGGTCGAGAAGGAAGCCTAAGACTTATGAAGAGGAAGCAAAAAAAAAAGTTAAAGGGTAAGGCCGATGGCTAAAACTTGAGACATGCGGAAGTATTCTTTGAATAGAGTGATGCCACTTGGCATGCAACTATTGGAGTACAAATTTTCTTCATATCACATTCTTCTTCATCGAGCAAAAAGTGAAAATGTGCTAATATTTTTTATGGATGAGCGATGGACGAGCAACATTTTCGCATTGTAGTGCAACATCTTTTTGCATTGTAGTTTCCATCTTCCAATGCAAAGCACAAATGTGCTAAGGCATTTGTGAATGAAGTGAAGACACATGCCTAACATGAAATATGCAAGATAGATGGTGTATTTCTGCTACTTCATGGAAATAATTATGGGTCCCTATGTTGGCTATATGGGAACATGGAATTCCTACATCTGCCAGCTTACAATTGCAGCTCAAAAGATCTCTTTAGAGCATAATTTCATTCTAGAGCACAAAGGAAAGAATATGCTAAGCTTTGGTGTTGTAATCTGGAAACATGTGTCCTTGATGATGTCTACAAAGAAAAGGTTAGACAATGTGAATTAAGATCGATGGTGTGCATTAAAGAAGGGATAATATGGTTGTTATTGCATCACATAGAGATTCATATTATTTTATTGACAAACTGCAAAAATGTGTGATGTTGACATGTATTTATGCTTCACGGTAAAGGAAAGATCAATGGCCAGTATTCAAAGTGGGAAAACAATTATTTCTAGAAGACAAAAATTGATAGGTAGTTACAAAGATGAAGCCAATTTGAATGTATTTTTTGAAAATCATAAAAGCGACAGTCTCAAGGGACTATGATTCAATTAGGGTTTTTTGTGTAACTATGGAAATATTTACTATCATGGGTAGAATGGTAGCATGAGTGGGTGTTGAATATAGAACTTTGATATTTCAAGTGTATAGTGGAGATATTAATGTAGATTATTCAAATACACAAAGATTACTAAATTGAATGTATTTGAGGTTGGAGGTAGAGAATATTGAGATAGATGAAAAGTTATCAATGAGATGATTTTTTGATGCCAATCAAGGGAGGCCCACAACACCACTCAACACAATCTCACACAAGTACAACCAATTTCAAGTCACCAACCTTCAAACTCTCTTAATCACAACAAACCTTCTCAATTCCTTGTAGCATTGCCAACTGACTAGATTGGGTATAAATTCTTAGAGAATCCATTTCAATTCAAGACCAACATCAATTCAGGGACCCATTAGGGTGTGTAACAACATATATTTTAACCTCCATAGGTTATTTTGCAACACCTTCATCAAATCAGGCTTCTTACGCTAGGAAAATAGACCAATTAGGTCTCCTTTTCAAAGAAACTTGTCTTCAAACTTTTCCTAAACCTCTGAAACCTCTAGGGAAGCAACCCACAGACTACATAGCCAAGGAATTCATAATTTTTATCAAGAGAACTAGTCTCCAGTACACTAATCCACAAAACCCTCCTTTCTTAGCAATAGACCTAGGGTTTTATTGAAAACTACACATCCAACCCTCACACAACCATTCCAACACCTCAAACAGATTTAAAACCTCTGCAAGTACTTTTTCTATCAAAAAATAATGTTGCCCCCAACTATTTCATACTTTACCATACCAAAACCACACTATTTCACATGGAAACCTCACTCTTTCCTCCTAGGACATCATACCCAATGCTTATTTTGGCCTCCCTTGCACTCACCCAACACATACACACTTATTTACTAATGTTTCAAACCCATTCCACAAGTTAGAGTGGCCACAAAGAGTGGAATGGGTCAAATTTGCATTTAACATTAAAATACGTTACACACAATGAAAAACCTCAAAATAGGATTCAAATCAAAGTTGGGACAATTCCCAATGGAATTCAATTCAACATGGATCTATATGATATTGTACAAACCATACAACAACCCTGCAATCTCACTTTACAAGAAGAAAGTTCAGAATTAAGAGCAAAACAGAGCTTTATTGATCAAAATATCTTTCCAACTTACCACCAAAACCTTACAATGAATCCTCCACTTATTTAAACATGTTTCCCTCCAAGAATAACCAACTGAACTAAACTAAACTGACTTTTAAATTTCCTGACCATTGGTATCCCTTTAAAATGCAATTTTACAACTTTTTTTGCTCTACATGACAACTTTGCATTAATTTTGCAATTTTAACATTATTGAATTTCTAAACAAATAATAGTCATCTCATATGACCCATTACAACAAAAAGTGGTCAACATGACATTATTTAATTCCTCATGACTCAAAACAACCTAGAGTCTACTCCTTAACAACTTTAATAGCAAAAAATTACTCAAAGGTGCTCCTGCACCATTTTTGTAGTTTTTGAATTATGAATTGAGAGAGGTGAAAATCAAAGGAAGAGGGTCCCAAATATGAATTGAAAAGGTGCATTTCAGATAGGAGAAGAATTAGTATCAACATATATGAACTGTTGTCACCTAGAAACACACCCTATGCAAAGTTGTAAAACTGAGCTTTCTAGTGAAACATTGGATCACTCCAAGGCTGTGGGTCACCTGAGATTGGAGTGAACCTTCGGAGAAGGCTGGCTTCTCGTGGGTATCACCTAAACTATTGATCTTTATGAGGTAAAGGGAGAAGAAATGCATACAAAATGAAACTATACTGAACTATTCCTATGGTGATACACTGAGTTGATAAGAAATTAGGAAAATGAAAAAAAGAAAGCAACCGCACGAGAAAGCTAGGCTGCAGCTGCTTTACTTACTCAACATGACCCCATTAGACTTATGCATCACTCTTGATAGGTTTGATCAACATACATATCTCAAGAAGGAAGAAATAGACTTCACAACTTTGTGGTATGAATACAGATTGAGAAAAACACTGTTAAAGAAATACATACATAAGCTAACATATAGAAATGAGAGTGGTAAGAACATTAATACTTGTTTTCAAGGTGAACTCTATTTTACATTCCATATTTCAGTTGAGTTACAAAACATACATTTAGTCGAGAAAGGATTAACAAAAAATCAGTAACTCTTCTGAGTGTATAATCCGAACTATCTACAAAAAGGAAAAAAAAGCCTTATATATCAAAATTTGTCAGCCCCTTAGGGCTTACAAAATATCAGTCTCAGAAAAAATCTATCTCTCCTCAGATCTTTTCAACTGAGTTAATGTAGAATGTTGCGTGTCCCTGCTGTGAAGAGTCATCCCCGGGGAAGCCTTCTTCAGATATTTCACAGCTACCGCATTCATTCTGATCCTGGCATCGTGTCCTATTTGAACCACCTTGGGTGAACACCTTGAATGCCCTAAGCTCACAACAGATACGTGTTTCATTCATCTTGTTTACATTCTCCATTCTGATCAGACTACCACGACTCTCTTCAAATCCTCCTAGTTGGTCAAGCGTATTCCACACAGGCTCTGTAGGCAGTCAAAACTTCTTTTGAAAAGAATCGCATCTCGATGAGACACTGAAAGTGTCTCACTGATGTGATTATGTCCTCTGCAACTTATCAGCATGACTCAAACTGTCGCTGAGACGTCATGATGAAAATCTTATCTCCTAGCGAGACCATCTATTTCGGGGAGACTTTTGCTGATGTCTCCACAAGTTATACCACTGAGCTCCCTTCCATTTTGTCAGCTATACATTCTCATATCAGCAAGACCTTTCGTCGATGTCAAGTTCTTCCGGTGAGGTCTTTACTTTTTGGTCAGTGAGACTTGACGCGGTCATTGAGACATCATGATGAACTCCCCCTATTTTCCCGAGCTCTCCTCACTTCGCTAAGACTCCCACCGGTCGGAAAGACATCATACCGAAGGCACTTTGCTTTGGCGAGGGTCTTTCCTTTCGGCATGACTTTCCTTTATCGCCCAGACCTTGCACCGAGGTCCTCATTTTCTGTCGAGCTATTCACTTTACTGTCGGCGAGACATCACCGAGTCAAGGAGACATCCCATAGAATTCACACGACTATGCCGAAGTATTGTCACCTTCGGCGAGACTTTGGACAGTCGCCAGGATCCCATGGTGAAAGCCCTAACTCCTAGCGATACCAGATGCTTCGTTGGTGGGACCCCCACTTGTTTGCTTCAGCCATCAAGACCCCCTGGTCAGGGAGACCTTCTCTGGTCGGCAAGAAGTTGTGCCGAAGGCACTTTAGCTTGGCGAGGCCTCATTTCATCTATTGGCAAGAGGCCATTAGTGTCTCCCCGAATGCATTTTACCTTACCGAGCTTCACTTTCCTTTCACCAAGAGATCATTGAGTCAGGGAGACACCATAGCGAGGATCAAATGTTGTATCAAGACCATATATCAAAGGCACATCTTATGCTGAGCCTTCCTTTGTTTCCCTGAGACTTCCTTGATCATCGAGACATCTTGTAGACTTCCCCATTATTTCACGTGTTACACCGAAGATCTTTCCCATTTGCCAAAACTCTATTCCATCGGCCAGACCTCACATCGACATGACTTCATTAGCGGGACCATTGGCTTTCTTCGGTGTGACCTTCATACTTTAGCAAGACATTATGTCGAATGCAATAACTTATGCCAAGAGCATTCCTCTTGGTATGACTCTACTCCTTCGGCAAGACCTCTTGCCGATAACCTCCATCCTGCTTGACGATGCGTTTATTTCTCCTTCAGTTGGGGAGACATCTTCACTTTGGGGAAACCTTAGGGAAAAACACAACATTGTACCAAAAGCAATGCATGTCGTCAAGATCCACTCAGTTCGCCAAGACATCACGTAGAAACCCCCCCTTTTGGAAAACTCCTTTTCATTTTGGAGGCTCCACTGGTCGGTAAGACCTTTGCCGATGACACCTTCTATGTCGCCAAGACTACCCAGTGTTGGTAGGACCTCAGGGTGATATCTTCAACTGTTGGCAAGCCCCTTTCATTTTTTGGTGAGGCCTCCCTTTGATTTGTTGGCAAAACCTTTTGTGTTCGCCGAGACCTTTTGTTGAGCCCTTCGCCTTTTGCCAAGCTCTAATCTTGGCAATACATTATGAGTCGGGGAGACTTCTCAGCGAAGTCCCTTAGTCATATCAAGGGGTTCCTTTGTGTCAATAGGACTCTTGCCGAAGACAACCATATTGAGGCCCCTTCCCTTCCTTTCGGTGAGACTTCGCCTTCGCTAAGACCTCCTAGCGAAGCTCGCTTCCTTATGCCAAAAGAATCTCTCCATCCGAGGCTCCTCATATGTCAGTGAGACATTAGGATTCAGGGAGACCTTACCCTGACTTGAAAGCTACACCAAAGGTTCGCTGTTGTTGGCAAGACACCATCAGTCACTGAGACTATATGCTGAAAGATATCTCATGTTGATAGGATCCTTGGTTTGAAGCACTTGGACTTAATGGAAACCCTTCTAGTTGGTGAGACCTCTGAAATGTCTTGTCGACTTTCTCCTTAGATGATTTTCATGCCGAAGCTCCCTAGGGCAGTTTCTCCCACCAAGTTCCCCATGACATAGCAATAGGTGTAGAGTCTTTGCCCTCGTGTGAATGTTCCATTGCCCTTTGAAGATCTAACATATGATTATCTTGCCTGATTTAACTGTAGGTGAAATATAGGCAATATGAACTTGTAATGTTGTAGGGGTGAGTGCCTTAGAGAAACTGAGTGGGTGCTCAATTAAGTGTGCAGTGCACTTGAAGGTTGGTAAGTCAAAAACATTGTCTTCGGTGTCAATGTTCTTGTAAATTAGTGCTTAGAAAACATATGCAATATCTTTTATTGTGAGCCGGATTTGAGCAGAAGACTCAAGTAACTTTTCTCACCATGGATTTCCCCTTTTAGGGTTTTCCACATATATATAGTGTCTTCTTATGTGTGTGATGTTTATGTGTGATCTTATTTCTTGTCTATTGTTTTAAATTGGTAAAAATTTGCATACACCGATTCAGCCCCCCTCAGTGTATTGGTGTTATTTTAAAAATTGGTATTAGAGCACAAGGTTCCTTGAAGAAATTTTAATCAGCTTAAGATAGATATAGTTTCAAGAACACTATAGATGGATGAGAAGAATATTATTCAAATAAAGCACCATTGTTTGATGGAGAAATTTATACTTTCTAGAAAATTAGAATGGATACTTAATTGAATTCTATTAGATTTGACGTATGAAAATTTATTATATATGGCTACATAAAACCAACAACTCCTTCCACTGACTCTACTAATAAGAAAGCTTGTGAATACAATGCCAAAGCTAAAAATGTTATTCTATGTGGTTTAACTAAATGGAGAATTAACCAATAATAGTTATCATTGTAAATTTTCCAAAGATGTATGGGATAAACTGCATAATATCTATGAGGGTGATGATAAATTGAAATAAGAAAAATTGTAAACTCATAGAGGAAAGTTTCAAACTCTTAAGATGAAGGATGAAGAAAATATTACAATATATTTTCTCAGGGTATATGAGATAGTGAATGAAATAAGAGGTTCGGTGAGAATATTGAAGATAAGGTTGTTGTAAAGAATTTTTTGAGGTCTCTCCCATAATGGTTTGATTCTAAAGTCTTTGCAATAGAAGAAGCTAAAGATTTGGATAATTTCTCTATGGATCAATTTTTTGGGTCTTTAACTACATATGAAATGAGAAATGAAAGAATGAGTTCAATAAAGAATGAAGGAATATTCAAGACTTCCAAAGTAAAAAATATTAAAGATGATTTAGAACTTGATACCAATCCAAATGAAGAAGCAAACTTTATCAAAAATTTGAAGAAGGGCTCTAAAAATACAAAGGTAAGGTACCTTTCAAATGCTTTAACTGTGGTAAAATAGATCATTATACCTCAAAATGTCCATTAAAAGAAAATGAAAAGGGATACACTCCTCCAAATATAAAATGAGAAACTATGGTATAAAGAAGAAGATTATTTACGTTGATAAAGAAATTAGTTCTTCAGATGATTGTTCTTCTACAAGTGAAGTAAGTGAAATTGCATTTATGGCTAAAGAAATTAAAGAATCTGAAGATTCTAAAGAAGAAGGAGAAGGTGAGGTAGATTTTGAAGGTGAACTAGTCTCATCTTTAGAAGAATTGAAATATGAGAGAAAACAAAATGATAAGTACAAGTTAAAGATTGAAGAATAAGATAAACTTGTTGTTGATCTAAAACTACAGTTAACAAAATCAAAGAGACAAGAAGAGGTAATTGGTTTGTATTTGAAAAAAAAATAGAAGAATTCCAAAAATTAGAGGCTGAAGTTGTCTCTTTAAGGAAGGAATTAGAGAAGATAAATCTATAATTAAATAGAATTCTCAAATTTGAAAAATGTTCTAAAGTTCTTGATGAAATAATTGGCAGTCAAAAAATCCATTTTCAACAAGGCTTTTGGTTTAGGATATGAGGAAGATAAAAATTTCAAAGATGATGTTTCTAAAAAGAATGTAGCCACTTCCAAGAAGTCTGAAGGGTCCATGAAGGATAAGAAGATTGATGATCACAAAAAATGGATGATGGATTGATCAAAGTGCACAATCTAAAGAGGAGATTGAAAGGCCAACATGCAAGACAAACCAAGTTTAATTATTCTTTCTATGGTTATTTTTTTCATGTAATCAGTATAGATATAAAGCTATAGATTGCAAGATTAGACCTTTTATAAATGATAGACATAATTTTGAAAGCAAGAACCCTTTTTCTCCTTTAGTCATTTTAAATAATGCTTGCTATAACTATAACAATTATGGCCATAGTGCCAAATATTATAGAAGTGTTTTTACAAAGCCCCCTAGACAGGAGAAAAATAAATTTATCTCTTAAAGTAAAAATAGATTAGCTCATGTTCATGAATGCCAAAAGAAATAATTTGCACCCCTGCACAAAAGAAAGAATCTACACAGAGTTCTAAGGAAAAGTAGAAAAATCCAAAAAGATATTGGAGAGAGAAGAAGATTGAGATGAAGAATGAAGAATCAATGATAGTCCAAACAAATTTTCATGCGAAAGGACAAGGAAATCTTTGGGTGATTGATAGTATTTACTCTAGTCATATGACTCGAGATAAAAGAAAATTTGTGAATTTGGAGAAATGGAATGGTGGCATAGTTAAGTTTGGTGATAATACTACTGCTAAGATAACTAGAATAGGTACATTATGCATAGATGGTAAAAATAACACTCAGGATGTATTATATGTAGAAGGGTTAAACCATAATATGATTAGTGTCATCCAAATGTTTGACAAAGGATATAATTTTTTATTTCATTCTAGTGGATGTGAGATAAGGAAAGCTAGCTCTAGTAAACTTGTTCCTAAGACAAGAAAAACAAGTAGTAATTTATACTATTTGAAAGATATAAAAAGGGGAAAATGTCTCTTAGGGAAAAATGATGAAATTTGGTTATGGCACAAAAGGATGGGTCATATTAACTTTGATCATCTTGTGAAGGTTAGTAAGAGGAATGCAGTCAGACGTATGCCTAGTATTGGAAAACCAACAAATACATTTTATAAATAATTCCTTGAAGGAAAGCAAATAAGGATCAGATTGAAGACAAAAGAATATTCAACTTCAAATCCCTTGAAGTTGATACATACAGATCTATGTGGACCAACAAGAACCAAAATCATCAATGGAGAAAGGTATTTCATGTTATTGATAGATGATTATTCAAGAATGAAATGGGTAACTTTTCTTGAAGATAAATCTCAAGCTTTAGAAAGATTCAAAATTTTTAGAGATATATGGTTGAAAACAAGATTAGTTCAAGGGTTAAATGCTTAAGATCTAATAGAGGTGGAGAATTAACTTCTCTTGAATTTGATAAGTATTCCTAAAAACATGGAATTAGAAGACATTTCTCTACAGCTAGAACACCTCAACAAAATGTAGTTGTCAAGAGAAAGAATAGAACTGTTCAAGAAATGACTAGAAATTTTTTGAATGAAGCCAAATTACTTGATAGATACTGGAAGGAAGCAGTTCATATTGATATTTGCATTCATAACAGAGCATAGTTAAGAGAAAATCATTATAAGAATCCATATGATTTATGGAAAGGCATACCTGCATCTATGAAGCACTTTAGAATATTTGGAAGTATATGTTTAATAAAAAGGGATGAAAACTCTTTGAGTAAATTTGAGAAAAGATCCAATGAAGGAATATTTTTAGGTTATTCAACTACAAGTAAAGCTTACAAATTCTACAATAAATAGTTATAGAAGATATTTGAAAGTGTGAATGTTAGAGTGGATGAAGATTACTCCCAGTTGTTACACAGAAATGACATGTATTCAAAACTTCCTATTTATGAAGAAAAAGAAGAATCTGCAAAAGAAGAGTCCCAAGAAGAGAGTGATGTTGATGAAGAAGAAAAACCAAAATATACTCCAAAATATCCACCTGAATTTGTCAAAAGAGATCATTCTGAGAAGAAAATTATTGGAAATTGAAACATAGGAAAAGAGGGGGGGATGAACCAAAATGTAATCAAGATGGTTAACATCTCTTTTCACTAGTTGTGTCATTCAATTATGTATAGATGAATATCAAAAATCAAACCTAACTATAATGTCGTAAAATTGCACCCCTTGCAATTTCACATGCTTTTTTGTATTTGCTTTAGTGTCCACTCCCCTAGCATTTGTGTAGGCTCATTTTAGCCCTTTCATAAACCTTTTTCTCCTCTCAGGATGCTCACGACCCCTTTTCAGCAGCTACCCTTGTGTACCAACTTTGCATCAAACCTTGTGCTTCTCTCATTTGTGTCATTTTGTAGCATGATGTGCCTGGACACTAGCACATTGTGCAGGAATCTATGTGTCGTGCTAGCATCCTACGACATTTCAATGTTCAAACGACTGCTTCTGAGCATGTTTGCCACTTGTCAGCAAGTTTTTTCAGTGGAAATGGATAGGGACACCTTGTAATGGCTTGGGAAGCTTCTTTTCCATCCTATTCTTTCAATTTATTTGGTCCTTCTTGAGATTTCTCTCTTGCAAACACTCTCCTTTCCCTCTTTACCTTCTTGCTTGCACAAATCTCTCACATGTTACAACAACACTCTCAAGCCATTACAACACCCTATGCAACTCTCTTGGCTCTCACAACTATTGCTCTCTCTTTGGATTCCTTAAGCCTTGCAGTTGATATCTCTCTTGCCTTATGCTTGTGAACATCTTGGGATTTTACACATCCCCTACCTATTACATCTATATTTTGTGATACGGGTTCTCCTCCTCGAGGAAGGATTGCTTTTATCACCTATATTTTATGATACAGGTTCTCCTTCTCGAGCGGGGATTGCTTTTATCACTCTTGCATTCATTTCATTCATATTATCTTTCTCTATCTATTTGGCTATCCATAGAGGTGGGAACGCCAAAATCGGGGTTTGACTGAGGAAAAACCTTGTACAACCCCAACATTTTCTCTTGATCTTATGCATGTAGGTATTGAAGATATCTACTAGTTGGAGGCTTCATTACTTGGGTTGTTGTGAGAATTTTCTTTCTCTATCCTCTTTAGTTCAATCATTTACTTTACTTCATTTTAGTTCTATTACATTCTATTACTTTCCTGCATTCTAAGGTTTTTAGTGTTCAAAGTAGTAGTCACTTTGTGTTCTCTGTGATAAACTCAGTTTCTAGTTCGGACAAGATGCCAACATGCCGTACTATTGTCCTTATTCTATGCTAATGTCCTTTGGTCGAGACCTCATCAATTCACCCAAAAAACCTTTGTGATTTACTCTTTCTGATCTTGAAACTCTTGTTTTATTCCCTAAGGTATTTTAGGGTAGTTCACCCCTTGGAAATCTCTTAAGAATAAAGAGACTCATGAGTAACGAATCCCCCTTTTCTACATTTTGGTGAACCTGACGTGAACCATAGTATTTTTCAAAAAACTAAGAATTTATTTACCCCAACTTGGTGTGGTCATAACTTTTGACTCGGTGCTCAAAATTCAGAATTGTTTACACCATTGGAAAGGTCTCCAAGATGACTAATTCAATTCCTAAAATACTATTCCTTTGGTAACTGAATTTTAGGGACTGATGCAAGTTTTGACCCCAAATTTTTCTTAGATCTTTGAAATGTAATTACTAGAACCTAGAAAATACCGAAAAAATCTAAAAATCTAGATTTTTGTTTTTTCTCAATTCTATCATCCCTAGACTGCTCTAGACTGATCAATTTGTTATTCATTATATTTAACTTACTATTTTCAAAATGAATTTAATATCTTCTTTTATCGGTTCAATATCTAATTCTATTCAAAGTGTTAATGATGTTCCATTTCATGCATGTGATAGTGACTTGGCTTTGCCCATGTCACTTTGTATCTTTGATCCTTCTCATGAGATTCCTCTTACTTTGAAGCATATCTTGTTGCAAGAAGATGAAATCATTGATACCTTTCTTATCATTAATCTACCTTCTCTCTATTCCAATGCACTCTCCTCTCCTCTAGAGATGATGCATTAGTGAATGATGAATCTCCTTCCACATTTGATCCTCCTCAGATCAATGTTGAGAAAATTTATTCAAATAATTATTCCACTAGTTGTGATGATTCTATAAATGTAATCTATGTCTCTATTTCCCCTCAAAGGCCTAAGAGGCCGGTCATTTATTTGAATCCAGCTAGTCCTCCTAAAAGGATTTGTTCTATTGACGATGTCCCATTTGATAATGATTCTCTTGATCTTTCTATGGCTCCCTCTTACAGAGCAGTAGCCCATACTTATGAGAATATAATGAATAAACAACCAAGCCTTCTTCAAGCTCCTAAACCTATGACTAAAGCACCCAGTGATTATGATCTTTTCGAGCAACTTTGAGTTACTTCGGCTAAGATCTCACTGTGGGACTTGCTTTAGTCTACCCTATTTTACCAAGGTATGCTTCAGGAAGCCTTGCAAAAGATCCTCTTTCCTTCTTCTGCCAGGCTAGTAGATGTTTATGCGTTGATAGATTATATTTGTGCGGATTCGCCAAATATTACGTTCTACCCACAAGAACTCCCACGTCTAGAAGTGTAGAAGTAAGTGGATCCTCTGATGATTATATTTAATATTAATAATATCGGCATTAGACGTACTCTCATTGATGTTAGTTCAACACTTAATGTATATAGCATTGATCTATTGCCTAAGATTAATATTGATTCATCTTTTTTTAATGCTTCTTCTATTGTTATTTGTGGGTTTGATAATGTTGGTCGGAAACCTTTAGGCACAATAGTCTTTCCTTTGAGGTTGGGACCCATTTCCATACCCACCCTTGTATATGTTATGTCATACAAATTACCATATAACCTTCTTCTTGGTAGACCATGGATTCATGCTATGGGTTCATTCTTGTCTACCTTGCATAAATCTATTATGTTCATTGCAATAATGGAGTAGTCACAATCAGGGTTGACCCTGAGGCTATGCACTTGTGTGATATGGTAGCTACTGGTCAAGTTTTAGTTGTGCCTACTCTTATCCCTTTAGTTTCTTCCACTGTGTTGATGTCTACTCTAGTAGTACCTGTTGCATAGGGTACTCTTGAGATAGATGTCCCTGAAGAAGATCCTTTTGAAGCAAGAAATCTTAAGTCTCCTCTTTCTACTTCTCAAAGGAATGCATGTCTTGGTGATGATTGGGGTTCTATAGACTTTACAGAATCCTTCATTGGAAAGTATAAAGTTTACCTGATCCACTTAGACCTTTCGATAACATCATCTGAACCTACTATCAAAGATGATTATTCTTCGACATTGCGAGGTAATGTGAGCAATAATTGTAATGTTCTTAGTGTTGATCCTCCTTCTAAGGAAGATGGTCACACTTTTGTTAAAGAGGCTAATGTTGGCAGTCCTATCAAGGAGGTTGGTGGTGATCCCGTACAAGAGTATAACCCCCATTACCAAAATAATTCTCTTTTATGAAGATCCTCCTCCTCAAGTTTTTCAAACACATTATGGCCTTGGCTTTAAACTCATCTATGAGCGTAAAGGTTGTGGCCATAATGAACAAGGCATTTAAGTCCCTATAGAATGTGCACCTCGTAAGTGTAATTTGGGGTTTAGTTTCTCAAATGAAAAATCTAAGCGGAAAACATAGTTGAATGTCGACATGATTTCCACTCAACTTCATTCTCTTGGATTGATTCATCCACCATTATCCGTTGTCTTTGTACCTTATTATTATGAGTAGTCATTTTTTTCTCCATAGGAGAAAGGGTTGCTTCCTTCTCCTCATTCTTTATCTAAGCAAGAGCATATTTTGTTGAGGTTTCTAAAAGCTCACTTGATTACTCTTACTTCTCCTATACAGAAGAAATTTCATAAGTGTGATAAAGCAAAAAATTATTTCTATGCATACCATCGAGTGCCTAGCCATTCCACTAGTGAATGTAAGGCCTTGAAAGATAAAATACAACTTCATGATTCATGTGCCATCACTCATTTATTAGTTGATGTGCTTGTCTCTTCTAAAAATGACAAGTGATATTGAGGTCTACCTCTATCCTATATCTTGCATGGTTCTCCTCCCCTATATGTTGGGGCAATGATAACTTGTTCTAGAGATGTGTGTCCTTCTTAAGGACCCACTCTCTTCTCTATGTATTTCAAATGAAGTGTCCCTTGAGTGGAACCCTTTTCTCTTGAAGGGTTCCTAAGGGAGCCCCTTTGAAAGATTTTACCTCAAATGAATTCATTAGCATCTAGCTTGGGGGCAATCCTAGACCTATCTTTTATGTGACTATCCTACACAACATCTTGTAGTAGCCACATGATTCTCTGATTTGTCTTGCCCTGCAGGATCGAGAACCTATAGAGCTCCTTTCCATCAAGCTTTCCTAACATGTTTATTCTTTGGATTAACATGTTGCTTTGCAGGTGCACCTGTGAAGTTGTTTTTCAATCAACCTTGCAGGACTAAGCACCTATAAGGCCCAATATGACTCTGCAAAGTTTGCTACATTAGGCTTCCTTCATGAGAGAGTACTTGGGGGAATGCCTTATTTGCAAGTCTGAGGGATTGTGAAGCACTTGCATCCTACAAGATTTATTCACAGTTGTTCTGTGGTCCTTCGATGTAGTTTGTCAACTCTGTAGGAGAAAGTACCTATAGAGCCTTTTGTTCACCTTTTGTAGGTCTGTGGATCTATGATGAATTTTTTCAAATCTCCTTGGGTTTGAGGACCTATGGGGCCATCTCTCTTGGAATTTCCATTCCTTTCTAGCTCCTCTCTCTCGTCTCTTCTAAATTGTGTATACTGGATCAAAGATTTGCATCTTCTTCATCCTAGGTATATGCTCTTTCTCTCTTCAACATTGGTTGCTTATCTGACTTTTTGGTGTATTCTTCTCTTGAAGTAATCAATCCTTACATTCTTCTCTTCATTTCAAAAGTCTTCTATGTGTTATTGTTTTTAATTTGGGGACGACACATAGTAGTGAGACAATCTTTTACATCAAGGTCTCTTGCACTTTGTTGACTCAAATCTTGTTAGCTAGTTAAGTGCATGTGTGTGTGTTTTTATGTTGTAACACTGTGATGTAGTGGATTTTTA
>VDFB02000013.1:120347312-120567086 GCA_007258455.2 Sequoia sempervirens
AAAATTATTCAAATTGATATTGAAAATGTTCAAGGTGAAAATGTTGGAAATAAAGATTTTGAACATAATATTGAAGCAAGTGTAAATTATGTTTCACCAGATTACATGAGAAATGAAGAACCTTTTTTGGAAGAAAGAAATATTCCAAATTCAAGACATTCAAGAACCCCTAAATGGTTACTTGAATTTGATGAGAACATTATAAACAATTTTGAAAGCAAGAGGTCAACACGAACTGTTCGGTTGTGGGATAGAAGACTTTTCAAACCAATATTTTAGCGATAAGACATTGACCGAGGAATGCCAACTTTTTGTACAATTGCTAAAGATGCAAAAGATGAGACCTTTGCTAGCCAAAATGAAGATTTGTGTGAACAATAAGACCAAAAAAAATTATATTATTGTCAAAAATCTTTTTAATTCTCTCAAGTCTATTGGAATAAATAACAAGGAAAAGGATAAGAGAGCTGCTAGAAGAGTCATTACAACCACCCTAGTAAGCCATCAATTGAAAAAGGTTCTCTTTATGAGACAGACTTGTATTGATTTTGACATAAATCATAAAACTTTGGATAGAGCACTCACAAAAATAGAAAGAATAGACAATCCTCTTCAAAATGATACATGGGATTTTTTTGGGAGGCTTCCACGTGTTGATAAGAAGCTAACCGATAATGTAAAGCAAGTAATTCAATAATTTTGGCATGATAACTCTAGAGTATCACCCAATGCAAAGGATATTTTAAAGTTAAGAATTGGAAATCCAAACAACCACCACATCCTAAACATTTCTTGGAATCAAGACAAACAATGTTGTTCAAAAAATTTATTGAAACACATCCAAATATGGAAATTGCGCAAAGAAATTTTGAAGGTTTGAAGCCATTTTATTGTGTGCCTCTTAAGATTCATAATACTTGTTACAAATATCATGTGGAGTTTTCAATGTACCATGAACTATTATGCTATATATGTTCTACTTTGCATACTAATGAAATGTTGCATGAGTGTGGTGCAATGCATCTTCCGAAATAATCAAGGGACTTGCTAGATCTATTTTTTATGTTCTAGAGATGATGGTTTCTTTTTCTATAGAAATGATTGTTTAAATGCAAAGTGCTCACAATGTGGTGGCTTGTAAAAATTTTTTCAATGTTTTCATGAGAGTTCCGAACATGAATTTGGAAAGAAGCTTGTTGAGAAAAAGAGATATGAGATAGCCAAATATACTTTTCAAAGTGAAGGTGAAGGTTCTAGACGTGAGTTGGTTACAAAAGAATGTAGTGTTGCTGATTTTATTTCAAATTTTAAGGACAATCTTTTCTACAACTATGCAAGGCATAGTCATAGGTCTCAGTGGTTGGATCAACAATTTAGGATGTGTAAGGACTCTTTTCCGATTGGCACTATTATATCAGTGTTTGATTTTGCAGAAAACTACACATTGCAACCAAAAAATGAGGTACAATCTCAGTATTACAATTCCATTCAGATTGTTATTTTTGTCCACATAATGTTTAGACATGCACCTGATAGTACAGAGGAGGATCGAAAGATAATGAGAGAGTATCATTTTTATATGAGTGATGATAGATCTCACTTGTCTAAGTATGTCCAACATTGTTTCGAGATTTTTTTTGAGTTCTTACAAGAGCATGATATAGCATTGGGCCGACATCTAATTTGGTCAAATAATTGCACAGGTTAATTCAAGAATGCTTGTATGTTTTATCGGTTGAGTAGAATGCATGTAGAGAGGGGTCTACCTCATTTTTGGAGGTTTTTTGAAGTTAGACATGGGAAAGGGGAGCATGATGGAGTATGTGCATGCATAAAGAGAGCTCTAGTTAAGGAGGAATTGAAGATTTCAAGAGCAAAATTTAGTGATGCACGTTCTACTGTTGATTGGTGTAGTTCAACATTTTCACAGGGAGGGACATTTGATTCAATAGTGTAAAAATTTTTTTGGTTCATTAAGGAGGGTACAGTGGGAGGTAGATTGTATTTTCATACAATCAAAGATTCTTCAAAGATGCATTCATTTCAAACCTCAAATGCAAGCACATGGAGCATTTGGACATGAGATTTGACTTGTTTTTGTTAGAGTTGTATTCAGTGCAAGTGGGATCAATACGAGTCAAGTGAGTGGGTGGATACATGGGTTCCACAGTATCTAACTCCTTTATCTCAAAAAATATCCATGACAAATGACACAATGGAAAGTTCAGTTGATTACGACCTCCTTTCAGATCTACTACAGCCAGGTCATGTTTTTGTAGTTGTTGCACCACAAGGGAATGAAGAGAGTTCATACTATTGATTGGCTTGATGTGTGCGATTAAAGCATAAGCTAACACAACTGATGGAAGATGATGATGGTTTCATGTATCCTACAGGTTCAGTTGTGGTTGCAGGAACTTGGTTGCAAACATACATGATTAGAAAGAATGTCATACCTACATTTGAAGACTACAAGAAACACAAAACCATTCTCATGTATTCGCACCTTGTTATAGCAACAAATGTTAAGTTTTTGAAGCATCATGCCAGACCAAAGACAAAATAACTATGGACACTTAGTAATGTTGATCATGAAGCAATATTGGATACTCTTAAGCAAAGAGATGACCTTTAAGCACACTTGAATAGCATTTTCAAGAATGGAAGGTATGATGATTATGTTCATTATGATTAAGTTCATTAGTGTTCTTTATTTAATACTAATATTTTATATACTATTGCAATGTAGGTGTCTTTAATAGTGATATTTTGCATTTTTGGAAAGATTGATCATGGACCTGCTGCAACAATAGCCAGCTCTAATCCTTTCGGAGAGGTATGCGACAAATTAGAACAATATAGATTGGTTATCTAAGCGTCTTTTAAAGTTTTCATCACCAATTCATCATCATTCAAGTTGTTTAGATTAATATAGATTTTTTAATCTAAGCATCTTTTCTATTGTGACAATATAGATTTCTCATTTTCCTACTTTTGCAATATTCCTGGCACAATTGATCATGGACCTATTGCAACAATAGCCAACTTTGATCCTTTGGAGAGGTATGCGATAGATTACAACAATATAGATTGGTTGTTTTAAGCATCTTTTATAGTTTACAATACCATCTCATCATATTTTGTGTCATTTAGAATAATATAGATTGGTTATTCTAAGCATCTTTTATATTTTTCATCACCAATTCATCAGCATTCAAGTTATTTAGATTAATATAGATTTGTTAGTCTAAGCATCTTTTCTATTGTGACTATATAGATTTCTCATTTTCCCACTTTTATGATATTCCTTGCATGATTGATCATGGACCTACTCAAACAATAGCCAGCTCTGATCCTTTCAAAGAAGTATGCGACAGATTACAACGATATAGATTGGTTATTTTAAGCATCTTTTATAGTTTGCATTACCATCTCATCATATTTTGTGTCATTTAGAATAATATTTATTGGTTATTCTAAGCATCTTTTATAGTTTGCATCACCAATTCATCATCATTCATGTTGTTTAGATTAATATAGATTTGTTAGTCTAAGCATCTTTTCTATTGTGACAATATAGATTTCTCATTTTCCCACTTTTGTGATATTCCTGGCACGATTGATCATGGACCTGCTGCAACAATACCCAGCTCTGATCATTTCAGAGAGGTATGCGACAGATTACAACAATATGGATTGGTTATTCTAAGCATCTTTTATAGTTTGCATTACCATCTCATCATATTTTGTGTCATTTAGAATAATACAGATTGGTTATTCTAAGCTACCTTGATGGTTTGTATAGGTGCTTGTCAGTCCAAAATGTGAACATACTACTATTGTGGAAGACTGTGCCCTGAATGCCTCCAATAGGAAAATTTTGTAAAATTTGAATTCTCAAATTGGAAACAATGTAAAAAGGTCATAATTGTGTATGAGCATAATCTATACCAATGATATTTTTTGAAATATGGGTCAAATGTCTAGCATTGTATAAAGAGTATGTTTAAAATGTAAAGGGATTTGTATTTTGGAAACTCATAGGTTGAATTAGTCATACAGGTGTGTGCTTTGTTATTGTTGTTGGGACCATTCTGTAATAACTTTTTTTACTTCAAGCTACAACTGAAGGTTTTCTTCCTCGTTCTTTCATGTCGGTATGCTCATTTGAACCAAGTTTTGTAATATCTCCTATTTATATATAATAAATTATAGTGACTTGCCACTTTTTCTCCTCAAATCCAACTTGGGTGCAACTTCATTTTTAACAACTTTCATGAGGTTTTTAAGGAAATCAATGTTTCCAACCTTGCCACACCCTATAAATTCATCAAACACATCTATTAGGATGTGCACAAGCTTGATCCAACTTTAAATCTTGTTGACCCCACATTTCATTGACATTAGCAAGTTGTAACCACCATTTTTGGTGCAGAAGCACCTACACCACAATATCATTGTGGATCATTTCAATGAGTAAAGAGTTAATATTTTGAGTTTTTGTCTTTAATGATATCTAATAGGATCAATGGTCACGTATTAGGAGGATTTTTTAGGTTTTAGGGTCAAAAAAACATGGAGATCCTAACTTGTCCTAGTTGTTGCTTTATAGCCTTTGAAGGAAAAATTAGTAAATTTGTTTAGGGACAAGAAAGAACAGTGTTTTAAACATGTAATGATGTTATTTCAAGCCATTAAATGAGGTCTTAGTAAAGTTAGAAGTGGAAAAGTGTAACATTTCATTATGAGTGATATTAATGTGAAAAATGTTCGTATTTTGGCCTTCAACGGTCATTAAGGTTTCAAAAGTCAGTTAAGATTGGTGTTTAAAGGAATTGGGAGTTGGATTCCAAGGAATATCAATGTACTTAAGGCCTTCAAGGGCTTGAGACAGATTTGGTTGAAGGAGTTTTTTTCTTTGAATCAATAAAGTTTCAATTGCTTAGTTCATATTTTATTGTTTTTCTTGTGTTTTTTGCTTGTGCACAGGCCATTCAAGCATTTTTGTATCAAAACTTTATGTAGAAACATTTTTACATGTATTTAATTTATTCTAACTTCTTAATAGAGGGTTTCTTTATTCATTTTGTGCCTCAAAACTTAGACTTTCTCTAGACAGGTTTTTGAACAGGGGAATAAGAGTTTTGCAATTTTAATGGATTGAATCTCATCCCACCTACTGTGTGCCAATGTGACTTAGTGGGATGAGTTGGTAGGGATTAAGAAATGATATTTCAAGAGTGGAAGGTGTGGAGAACTTGGTTTTGAAATAAAATGAAGAGTTAAAGGTCTAAAAATCGTGGTTCTTTTTCACTTGAAAATAGAGTTTTTACCATAGGGTTTGCAAAAAACTATGAGAAACCAGAAGTTTCTTTATTTTATAATAATATTGGGGCCTAAATATAGGTTTCTAAGGTGGTGGCAGAGTTTGAAAGGTTGTGGAAGTGCTACATCCAATAAACCCTCAAGAATTACACTAAAAATAAGGGTTTTCTGATTTGATGGTTACAGTTCCATACAAATGGAATCCAATTATAGAATATTTGTTTTCTTGGAAATTTATTTGTTGTCCCAAGGTTTTAGGGGTCTGTGTGGTGTTTGAAGGTATGTTGCTTTGCATTTTTGGGCTAATTGAGTAGCCTTTTCAAGGGTGAATGTATAGGAAGTCAATGTTGGTCCAAAGGAGTCTATGTTATTTCTCATATATGTTGTGTAACTTGGAAATGGGTGTTTGAATCAGTCATGTGTTGGTCTAGTGTTTTGGAAAATTGTGGAGTAATTGTAAAAAAACTAGTTTCTCACTATTACAAGGGTTTAAGGGGGTTAAAGAGAGAAATGTGTAGTCAGTTGCTTTTCAAGTTTTAAGGGAGTTTTTGACTATACAAAGAGGTCATAATAATCTTGTTATATGCCTCAAATAGTTAGGTTGCAAAGATTTTATGATTGTGCCCTTGTGTCTGCATCAATTTTTCACCTAATTTCACTCATTTTTGCCTTGCATGGCAACTCACCAACTCAAGTACAGACATTTCCAACTCTCTAAACTCACATAGTCACCTTATACAGTCCTAATAAAATCTACCATGGCCATACCATCCAGCTACAAACCGCACAATAGATGGTATGGCATTTTAGTACTTTGGACTCTTAAGGGAAATTGTCAGTCCAATGTAGCTTGGAGCGATCCAGCGTATTTGGGTGCAAAGGAGGACCTTCCCTAGCGTAAATGTACCCATCTGGACAAGTTGGAATAGTTTTTTTGGTCGTATGAGTTGTTGAATGAAAGTTGCACCACTTTGTAACTTTACACTGCTTGCATCTGACAACTTTTCCCTCAGTTGAAAACTTGACACCACGGGATCGAGATAGCAAAAAATGAGAGGTTATTGTAGATGGGATAAAAATGATCGCATAGCCTCAAATTTGGACTCTTAAGGGAAATCGTCAGTCCAATATAGCTCGAAATGATTTGGCATATTTGGGTACAAAAGATGACCATCCATAGCGTAAATGTACCCATCCAGACGTGTTGGAATAGTCCATTTGGTCGTACAAGTTGTTGAATGAAAGTTGCACCACTTTGCAACTTTACACTACTTGCATCTGACAACTTTTCCCTCAGTTGAAAACTTGCCACCATGGGAAAATGCCTCTGAGATAGAAAAAACTGAGAGAGTTTATTGTAGATGGGTCAAACACAATCCCATAGCCTAAAATGGAGAGTCTATAAATGTCATGGTTTCTGAGAAATAGACCTTCAAAGATTGCTATCTTTTAGCACTTTGGAAGTTCTTAAGGGAAATCACTTGTCCAATGTAACTCGGAGTGATTCGACGTTTGGTTACAAAAGAGGACCATACCTAGCGTAAACATACCCATCCAGATGCTTTGGAATAGTTTTCTTGGTCGTATGAGTTGTTGAATGAAAGTTGCACCACTTTTCCACTTTACACTGCTTGCATCTGACAACTTTTCCCTCAACTGAAAACTTGCCACCATAGGAAAACACCTCCAAGATAGCAAAAACTGAGAGAGTTTATTGTAGATGGGCCAAACACGATCCCATAGCCTCAAATGGAGAATCTGTAAACATCATGATTTTTGAGAAATAGCCCTTCAAAGATTGTTGTCTTTTAGCACTTTAGACTCTTAAGGGAAATCATTGGTCCAATGTAGCTTGGAGTGATTTGGCGTATTTGGGTGCAAAAGAAGAAAATCCGTAGCATAAACATACCCATCTGGATGTGTTGGAATAGTTTGTTTGGTCATACGAGTTGTTGAATGAAAGTTGCATGAGTTTGCAACTTTACACTGCTTGCATCTAACAACTTTTCCCTCAGCTAAAAACTTACCACCACGAGAAAACATCTCCGAGATAGCAAAAACTGAGAGAGATTATTGTAGATGGGCCAAACACAATCCCATAGCCTGGAACAGAGAGTCTGTAAACATCACGCTTTCTGAGAAATAGCCCTTCAAAGATTGTTGTCTTTTAGCACTTTGGACTCTTAAGGGAAATCGTTGGTCCAATGTAGCTTGGAGTGGTTCAAAATATTTGATTGCAAAATAAGACCATCCCTAGTGTAAACGTACCCAACCAGACGTGTTGGAACAGTCTGTTTGGTCGTACGAGTTGTTGAATGAAAGTTGCACCACTTTGCCACTTTACATTGCTTGCATCTGACAACTTTTCCCTCAACTAAAACTTTCCACCATGGGAAAATGCCTCCGAGATAGCAAAAACTGAGAGAGATTATTGTAGATGGGCCAAACACGATCCCATAGCCTCAAACGGAGAGTCTGTAAATGTCATGATTTTCGAGAAATATCCCTTCAAAGATTGTTGTCTTTTAGCACTTTAGACTCTTAAGGAAAATTGCCAATCCAATGTAGCTCGGAGTGATTTGGCGTATTTGGGTGCAAAGGAGGACCATCCCTAGCGTAAACGTACCCATCCAAACATGTTGGAATAGTTTGTTTGGGCGTATGAGTTTTTGAATGAAATTTGCACCACTTTGCAACTTTACATTGCTTGCATCTAACAACTTTTCCCTCAACTAAAAACTTGCCACCACGGGAAAATGCCTCTAAGATAGAAAAAATTGAGAGAGGTTATTGTAGATGGGCCAAACACGATCCCATACCTGAAACGAAGTGTTTGTAAACATCACAGTTTCCAAGAAATAGCCCTTCAAATATTTTTGTCTTTTAGTACTTTGGACTCTTAAGGGAAATCGTCGGTCCAATGTAGCTCGGAGTGATTCGATGTATTTGGTTACAAAAGAGGACCATCCTTAGCATAAATATACCCATCCAGATGTGTTGGAATAGTTTGTTTGGTCATACGAGTTGTTGAATGAAAGTTCCACCACTTTTCCACTTTACACTACTTGCATCTGACAACTTTTCCCTCAGCTCAAAACTTTCCACCATGGGAAAATGCCTCCAAGATAGCAAAAAATTGAAAGAGGTTATTGTAGATGGTCCAAACATGATCCCATAGCCTCAAACGGAGAGTCTGTAAACATCACGATTTTTGAGAAATAACCCTTCAAAGATTGCTTCCTTTTAGCACTTTGGACTCTTAAGGGAAATTGCTAGTCCAATATAGCTCAGAGTGATTTGGCTTATTTGGGTGCAAAAGAGGACCATCCCTAGCGTAAATGTACCCATCTGAACATGTTGGAATAGTTTTTTTGGTCGTACAAGTTGCTGAATGAAAGTTGCACCACTTTGCAACTTTACACTGCTCACATCTGACAACTTTTCCCTCAACTGAAAACTTTCCAACACGGGAAAACTACTTCGAGATAGCAAAAACAGAGAGAGGTTATTGTAGATGGGCCAAACAAAATACCATAGCCTAAAACAGAGAGTCTGTAAATTTCACGGTTTCCAAGAAATAGCTCTTCAAAGATTGTTTCCTTTTAACACTTTGGACTCTTAAGGGAAATTGCTGGTCTAATGTAGCTTTGAGTGATCCAGTGTATTTGGTTGCAAAAGAGGACCATCCCTAGCATAAATGTACCCATCCGGATGTGTTGGAATAGTCTGTTTGGTCGTACGAGTTGTTGAATGAAAGTTGCACCACTTTGCAACTTTACACTGGTTGCATCTGATAACTTTTCCCTCAGCTAAAAATTTTCCACCATGGGAAAACACCTCTAAGATAGCAAAAACTGAGAGAGATTATTGTATATGGGCAAAACACAATCCCATAGCCTCAAATGGAGAGTTTGTAAATGTCAATTTTTTAGAAATAGACCTTCAAATATTGCTTCCTTTTAGCACTTTGGACTCTTAAGGGAAATCATTAGTCTAATGTAACTTCGAGTGATTCAATGTATTTGAGTGCAAAAAAGGACCATCCCTAGCGTAAATGTACCCATCTGGATGTGTTGGAATAGTCTGTTTGGTCATACGATTTGTTGAATGAAAGTTGCACCACTTTACAACTTTACACTGCTTGCATCTAACAACTTTTCCCTCAACTGAGAACTTTCCACCACGGGAAAACACCTCCAAGATAGCAAAAACCAAGAGAGGTTATTATAGAGGGGCCCAACATGATCCCATACCCACAAAAAAAGAGTATGTAGGCATCACATTTTTTGAGAAACAATTCGTCAAAGATTGCTACCCTTTTGCACTTTAGACTCTTAAGGGATTTTGTTGATTGAACGTAGGTCAAATTGCTTCGGTCGATTTGGGTGTGAAAGGGGACCATACCTAACCTAAACATAACCATTCAGATGTGATGGAACTGTTGGTTAGGTCATACAAGTTGTAGAACAAGATTTATTTATTTAGTTACAAGTAGTTTTTCACCCTCCAAGTGAACTCCAACGCTGATTTTCGTGTGAAAAAAAGCCATGAGACCATAGCTTGTTGCTTTCTTTTTAATGGAAACTAGTGGGCAGCAGAGTTAACTTATTCATAGATTTAGCATTTGAGATTGCAAGAAGACATCAAAATGGCTAGTGTACTAAATAAATTATTATTATTTCTAAAGAATGTTGATAACTCTACTCAATTGGCTTCTTTTTTCAAAATCATACAAATTGAACCTTGGAATCAATAGACTTTGTATATCAAGCTACCACAATTCAAGTTTCAACGATGAATATTTATCATACATGTTTTAAATGGCATTCAAGTTTATGGTGGTTTTGTTGTTTATATGATGTTATGTGATATTCCAATCCTATTTCATGCTTTATGATGTATATATATATATATGATATATATATATATATATATATATATATATATATATATATATATATATATATATATATATATATATTTTTACATGTTTTTTTTTACTAATGAACCCAAAATGAAATGAACCACCCCTAAAAAAAATTTAGTCAAACTGGAAAACTGAATTTGCGAACCCGAATAGGTAACTTAGTTTGTAAATCAGTTATTGGGAGTTGGTCAGTTGTTTTGTGTGGGAAGAGTCTTAAAAAAGGTTGAGGAAGTCATTTTGGGGATTAATGAATGTAATTTTGTGAAGAATCAATAAGATCATTTTGGGGGTAGTAGGCCTGAGACCCCTTTAAAGTTGGTTTCAATGCTTTCTTTTCATTTTTTGTTAGTTTTGTGCCAAGTTTTCTCAAGGAGACTATCTTTCATGTGGCTCAGTGGAGAGGATGTGTGCAATGTGATTTGAATGTGTGTAGGTCCATTTAAGAAAGGAGAAATGATTTGTGAGTCTTGGAGTTGTCCTAAGCAAATCATTGCTTAAATTGCATGAAAATGAAGCTTTTAGCCTAGGGTTTGTTAAAACCAATGAGAGTGGGTGAATCTCTTTAACATTTAAGCATATTGGGGTCATAATAGAGGTGTCTAAATTGGTGCCATGGTCAGGGGAGTTGTGCAAGTGGGATTTTCAATAAACCCTATGCATTTGCATGGTAAACAGACAATTTCATGGGAAATCCTGCTAAAGGACCTATAGGTGTAGAATAATCTTAGAATTTTTTGTTTTATGACACAACTCAAGATTTTTTGGGATGTTCTTGTGAAGATCAAGTGTTTAAAGTGGTGCAGGAGCACCCAAGGCCTTCAAGGAGCTCTTCAAAGGTTAGAAGTTTGCAAAGGTCAGGAAGACCTGTCAACCATTCCAAAACATCAACTATGATGTCTTGAGGCCTATAATGGCTTTTGAAATGGAAAAGAACTTGAAAGGAGTCAACTTTCCTAAGGGTCCTAATAAGGACCCTAGGACCAAAATGCAATATACAAGGAATAGTCATGTTCTAGGGGGTTAGATTGGTTTATAATGCTTTAATGGTGTCAAATAAGGTTGATCAATAATAATGTAATAGGTTTTAATGTTTCTAGTTAGTAGGAATCAATAAAATGTAAATTTGGAAATTCAAATATTTGAATTCCAATTTTGGCGAGTAACTAGCTTTTATGAGTTTTAATCACTTTTATGCAACTTAATCAATCCAAAACAATTGGATCATTTGGGAAAAGGATATGAAAATCCAAAATAATCATTTGTACGGAGGTTGGACGTTTTGAGTAGGCATTGTATGGACTGTTTTCTAGAAATAGTGAAAAACACAATTTTTTGGCACTTTTATGGTGTTCTTTTGTTAAATACTTGATCTCTATTGAATCTATGTCGAGTAGGAAGATTTATGGATTTGAGTTTACATGTTTCAACACCATTGAAGGCTCTAAAAGCAGTAATAATTGATTTCTTTGCATAATATATTGACTGTCCTCAGGAAAACTCTATTTTTTCATTGATTTTGAGAGTCAACATGAAATAATGATCCATTTCATGAGAGGTTGTGACTGAAACTTGTGAAATGGATCCTATTTAACATGTATCATACCATTCTAACAATCTAAAAGTGCAGGAAAGAAGAATCAAATGGTGTACACCAAGATTTGACTGTGAAAAATGCTTGAAGATGGAGGCTAGGGTGTAGTAGCAGAAGATCTACCTTCATAAGGGGTACATTTTTGAGTTTGAATTGACTAAATATGTTTTCCTAATGGTGTAGAATCAATGAGAAAATTCTGGAAGTGATTGGAATGTTAGTTTTCAAGAAGCCCAGGTTGTTTTTGCATTAGAAAAGGAGGGTTTTTGAGTTGGGAGTGTTTTTGGCCATACAAGTGCAAACCAATTGTGGATTATGTGGTTTTGAGCCATATAATTTTCTTCCCCAAGGTTTCAAGATGATTGGATAAGTTTGAAGGGTACTTCCTTTGTTAAATTGACCTATTTTCCTTGTTTTTCCCATGGTGATGTATTGGAAGTCTAAACTAGTCCAAAGGAGTTATATCTGATATTGAAGTATGTTATGTATGTCCTTAATGGGTGTCTAAATTCATTATTTATTTGGTAGGTATTTTGGAAAAGTTGGGTGAAAAGTCTCGTGAAGCTGTTTGGCTGTGTTGATGGAAAAAGTGCATCTAACAAGTGGATTTGTGAAGTTCTTTTGATTTTCTTTGGAATTTGGGTTGATCATCTGTTATTTTTCATTTCAAGTGGATTTCAAATGGTTTGGAACCAAAAGGGAGATTTTTTAATTCACAAGTGAACCTTTGAGCCTTATCTCCGTTAGGGTGCCTGGGAGATAGCTTGAGACTGCAACCTTGTAAACCTTGAAATCATTGTGTGTTTCCAAAAGTCCCTAACCCTCTGCATCAAAGTGGTATCAAAGCAGTGAGTAGGTCCTTTAGGGATTGAAGAAACAGCAATGGCACCAAAGAATCAATTGGCAAGAGAGTTGGTAGAGTTAAAGGAAATCTTGGAAAGGGAGAGAAGAGAAAGAAGGGAACAAGAAGCGGCAAGAAATTAGGCCAGAGCAAGGGAAGAAAGGCAATGGAGAAGGGAGAGAGAGACCATGCAAGCAAGCATAAATAACCTTGAGAGGATTAGGAGGAGAGAAGAGCAAGAAAACCAAGAAGATAATGATGAAGACGAAGAGCATGTGAGGGTAAATCAAGAACAACCAGCAGTTGAGATAGAAGACCCTGAGGAAAGGAGGTTAGTGATGTTGTTGAAAGCAATACAAGGTCATGGAGGAAAGAGTCACATAGATTTTCCTAACTATCAAGGAAAGATGGATAGTGAGGAGGTGTTAGGATGGCTTGATGCCTTAGAGAACTATTTTGAGTTTGAGGAGATGGATGAAGAGAGGAAGGTTAAGTTTTCCAAAACCAAGTTGAGAGGTACAGCATTGACATGGTGTACTAGTTTTCAGAATGATAGGATGGCTAGAGGATTGGCAAAAGTTTCTACATGGGATAGGATGAAGAGTTTGGTCAAGGAGCAATTCCTACCATCTGATTACACAATCCATGTGAAGAGGATGAGGCAGAATTTAAAGCAAAAGGACTTGGATGTTATGTCCTATATTGAGAAATTTCACAAGCTTAGTATTAGAGGAGGTTATGAAGAAGAGGATGAGAAAATAGCCAAGTATATCAATGGCTTGAGGTACAATCTACAAGATGAGATTGGTTTGCAATTTCCAAGGACATTAGGAGAATGTTTTCAGTTGGCCATTAGAGCAGAAGAAAAGGTGAAATGGAAGCAAGAAAGATCAAGCAATGGTGGAAGAGGAGGTAGTTCAAATAGGGGCAAAGGTAATAGAGAACAAGGTCAAGGAAGCAATGACAAGAGCAGCAATGACAAAGGCAAAGAGGTATTTTCTGATCAAAGAGGTGGATACACTCCTAGAGGAGGAGTCAGATTTGGACAAGGTAGAGGACCATTCATAGGTAGGTGTTTCAATTGCAATGAACCAGGGAATCCTTCCTTCAAGTGTCCTAAATGGGAACAATCTGATAAGGGTAGAGATAGGAGAGCTAACTTGGTACAAGAAGAAGAAGAAAAGGAGGAATCAAAAATATTCATGGCAGACCCTGTGACTGATGGTGAGTTTCTTGTGGTCAAGCAAGGAGAAAGACTTCATCAAGAGCCAAAGGTAACTATTTTCAAAACAAATTGTTTGAGTCATGGTAAGATCTACAGATTGCTCATAGATTCAGGGTCACATAGCAATTTAGTTTCAGTTGATATGGTAACCAAGTTAGGGATTGAAACATTTGATCACCCTACTCCCTATAAGGCCACTTGGGTAACTCAAGGATAACATGTAGAGATTGGTAAGAGAGTTTTTTTTTATTTCTCAATTGGATCATATCATGATAGGGTGCTTTGTGATGTCATTCCAATGACTTTTGGTCATATCATCTTGGGGAGACCATGGCAGTATGCTAGAAGGACATTGCATGATGGATTTCATAACACATATTTGGTTCACAAAAGAGATGTTAGATACAAATTAGTGTCTTTGCCTTTGGAGCAGTCAAATGAAAGTTTTATGATCTATTTTGAGAAGAGTTTGTAGGTGAATAAGCAGGGTGAAACAAGGGAAGACATTGGTAGGTTGAAAAAAGACAAGTTGCAGTAGGGTTGTGAAGGATACAATCCTAAAAAGCAGAATTTGTGGGACTTGAACAGTATTAAGGTGGGGAATATTGCATGCCCTATAGTGTACACCAAGATTTAACTAAAACTTGTGAAATGGATCCTATTTAACATGTATCATACCATTCTAACGATCTAAAAGTGCAAGAAATAAGAATCAAATGGTGTACACCAAGATTTGACTATGAAAAATGCTTGAAGATGGAGGCTAGGGTGTAGCAGCAGAAGATCTGCCTTCATAAGGGGTATTTTTTTGAGTTTAGATTGACTAAATATGTTGTCTTAATGGTGTAGAGTCAATGAGCAAGTTCTGGAAGTGATTGGAAGGTTAGTTTTCAAGAAGCTCTTGTTTTTGCATTAGAAAAGGAGGGTTTTTGAGTTGGGAGTGTTTTTGGCCGTACAAGTGCAAACCAATTATGGATTCTACGGTTTTGAGACATTTAATTTTCTACCCCAAGGTTTCAATATGATTGGATAAGTTTGAAGGGTACTTCCTTTGTTAAATTGACCTATTTTCCTTATTTTTCCCATGGTGATGTATTTGAAGTCTAAATTGGTCCAAAGGAGTTATATCTGATATTGAATTATGTTATGTAAGTCCTTAATGGGTGTCTAAATCCATTATTTATTTGGCAAGTATTTTGGAAAAGTTGGGTGAAAAGTCCCGTGAAGTTGTTTGGTTGTGTTGGTGGAAAGAGTGCATCTAACAAGTGGATTTGTGAAGTTCTTTTGATTTGCTTTGGAATTTGGGTTGATCATCTGTTATTTTTCATTTCAAATTGATTTCAAATTGTTTGGAACCAAAAGGGAGGTTTTTTAATTCACAAGTGAACCTTTGAGCCTTGTCTCTGTTAGGGTGCCTAGGAGATAGCTTAAGATTGCAACCTTGTAAACCTTGAAATCATTGTGTGTTTCAAATTTGAGTTCAATTACCTTCCCCTTATCTAACATTGCACTTCCATAATCTGGAAAAGGTTGCAGTTTGCTCGCACTAGGTATTTCCTACAAGAGGAAAATAAGATAAACATATAAATAATTATATAATTTCATTTATTTCAATTCAAATGACAAGCAAAGTATATAATAAAAAAATGTAAATGAGTGAGTGCAAAAATATATATTGTGTGTGTGTCGAGGCCAAATGAAATGGCCCTAAGGGTGCTATCAATCACCTGTGCAACCTCCTCCTCGGACATCAACTGTTAAATAGACCATGTAAATAAATATTAGTACATTATACTATCTCTTATTAATATTCATTTAAAAAAAATGCAAGTTATGAATTTACAACTTAAATCTTACATGTGTCACTATTCCAATGTCCCCCTCTCTAGCATGAGAGGACACTGTAGGGTACACTCCACTTCCTTGCATCTGATTTATAATGTCCACATTATGGAGGTCATAATCAGAAGTGTCCAAGAGATGTTTGATGGGTTGTACAAGAGGACCCAAGCATATCTGGCAGCACATGGAGCAAGCATGTGGCACACAAATATGTGGACCTGACAAGGATGACGTAGCAACACTCGAGCCATTGCTAACATCACCAAAATGTGGTTGAACTACTGTAGAAGCATGCGAAACCAAAAGACCACTCAAAGAGTGAATAGCCTAGATAGTCTTTGTGGCTGCATCCTGCATAATATCTGGATGATATACTAGAGGTGGCAGAGGAAGGGGAGGAAGGGGAACATATGGGCATGAGACTACTCTAACTACCCCTGGTCTATCTTGGGGCATACCTCGACCAACACCCTAGAAGGGTTTAATGTCATAGTAATTGACATGATGCCCTAACACAAACTCAGCATATAATTTTTTAATAAAGTAAAATGGTATATCAAAATTGTTGTTCAGTGGTTTATCAAAAACCATACACCAATGATCCCAAAAGTTATCTACAATGTCCCTATGCGTGCACCATTTTATAGAAAGTTTTGGTTTATTAATATTAACTGACAAACTAGTGCAGGGGTCAACAAATAAAGAGGCTATTTGGGCTTTGGTTATTCTAAGATTTTTCACATCATCATAAGACAATCCACATGCATAATATTCCCTCATGTCTTCTCACAATGAATGAAAAGCATTATGTTGGGTGGAGAGCGTTTCTATATTTTTAATTATTTCCTTCAATGTTTTTGACATCTTGAATAATCGTGGGATTCTCTTATAAACTTCAGAAATGCCCTTTAATTGCTACAATTTTTCACCAATTAATTCTTCAATTGATGGTTGTGGAGGTGGTGGAGCATTTGGAATTTGTGCATTTTCATTCTAAGCTAGTGGATCATTTGGAATTTGTGCATTTTCATTCTCATCAACCATAATTCCTGATTAAAGTTAAAAAATAATTAATCTAATTGAAATTAGATAGTATAAATGAAAATATTGTAAAAATACCCTAGTTTTTAAAAAAAAAAAACCAAAAAAACCCTACTTTTTAACAAAAATCTATAAAATTCTCTAATTTTTAATACAAATTCATAAAAAATACTATTTTTAAATCAAAATCCATAAAAAAAATCATTTTTAATCAAAAACCATATTCAACATTCATTTTTAATCAAAATCCATTCTAAACTCAATTTTTTCATAAAAATTTAATCAAAAACCTTATTTTGAAAAAAAATCCATAAAAAACTAACTAAAATTATACAAATTTAATTCAAAATTTGATCAAAGCAAAGAAAAATCTAAAATCTAGCCTTTTCAAAATGGATATCGACTAAATCGGATATCTGATATGTGAAGAACCTCTTCACTATGCACCCACGACCTATTTGTGAATGTGAAATGTATATATATATTTGCCTCAAATCATATATCCAATTTATCGGATATTTGATAACAAGATCTTGGTTTAGGCATTGCTTTGGAGGTGTGTACTAACACCCAAGCCACAAAAAAGTCAACTCGGCATTTTCGCATTTTTGGGTTGATGAAAAATGTAATTTTTTTCCCATTGCCACTTTTTGGTCCATCATGATCTTGCACATACCCTCATACAAGCACTTGAACCAATATTAGTATGGATCTTGGAGATGGGATATGAAATTATTGAGTAGGAAATTAATTCATCTACAAAATACATTCTTAGCAAATCCAAGGACACCAAGAAGGAAGATATGACACCTATGAAGAAAATTCAATGGAGGTGCATATGAAGCAAAAGAAACCAACAATAAAGAAGAAGGTTGAAAATATGGTTGCATAGTTTATGGAGGACATGGGCTTCACAAAAGAGTAGGTGGAGCAATCAAGATCAAGGGTTAGAGCTCTAAGAAGCTCATCAAGCACAAGAAGATCCGGTAGAAAATATACCACCCTTCCTGCTATTTAGAATTCTTCTAGGACTAGGCCCCCTATAGGAGAGAAGAGAAAGGTAACTAAAAGTCCTTCAATGAAGGAGAATTCCCCTTTGGTTGTGCGGAGTACAAGGCCTAAGAAGAAGGCTACTTTGGTAGCACCACCTATAGCCCCTACAAAGAAGAGAACAAAATAGAAAGTAGTAAGAGAAAAATTCACAAGTGTAAATGTTGAAGAGGATGAAGAAGGACCACAGTTAGTCCACAAAGGGAAAGGTGAAGCTTCACAAGTTGAAGCAAGTGTTAAAAGAAATAAATTTGATATAATTGATACATATAGTGAAGAATAAATAGAGAAGGAAAAGAAAGATTTTGTAGTCCACATGTGAGAGAAGAAGAAAGAAGCCACCAAGAAAGTGTCACCAAAAATAAGAAAGTGGAAACAAGTCAGAAGAAGACACTCGAAAAGAAATAGAATAAGAAATATCTGGTAAGAACACACACTCTAATGAAGTTAGAAGCAATTTTTAATAGTAGAGTACAAAATAAGATGTTAGCAGAAACTACAATTGTATATAATGAAGTAGATGAGGTGGATAAGGCCACCATTATAGAATCTATCATTAAGTATATTATTGTTCTTGATGTTGACATGTGAAACATAAATAAATAAATACTTGTGGATTTATGGAATGTTTTGATAGAAAGAAGGAAAGAAGTTATAGATGAAGAGGCACGGTTAAGAGACTCTGCATTAAAAAAGTAAGTGCTCCTCTCTCCAAGGAAAACAATTCCACTTTGGCTATAGTTTTCAATAAGGAACTCAGAACTAAGAAGAGGGTGACAAACTTGATGGGAAGAGATCAAAATAATCTCAAGAGACTTAGGAAGGAGGGTATTGAAAAGGTAGAAGAGATAGCACAGAAGTTGGGAATGACCCTAGAGAGAAAAGAGGAAGTGAATGTGGATACACCTACTCAAAAATAAAATATTGAAGGTGATGTGCAAATGGACGACACTCAACATGAGCATGAGGCAAGCGAAGAAGATGCATAGGATAATACACCTCCAGAAGTGGAAGAAATGACAAAGAAGAATGTTGAGGAAGAAATGATCAGAGAAGACATTGCACAGGAGGATACGCATCCTTTGGTATCTAAAGAAAATGTTGAGATTATATATAATACAAGGAAAACCGAAGATAGTTACTCCTCTGGATAACACAAACTAGTTTGCTAGAGAAGATAATGCAACTAAGGATGGTGAAGAGGAGAATGGTGATGTAGAGAAGAAGGATGACCAAGAAAATAAGAAGGAAGATGAGGAAAAGAATGAAGATGAATTTAGAGATGCAAAAACTAAAGTAGAGACACAACTGAGTTGTGGTAATATGGAAAAGGAGCTGAAGGAAAATACTGTAGAGAGTGTGAATGCTACTAGTGAATCCTCTAGCACCTTCAGAGATTCATTGAAGAACTTACTAAGCATGTAGCTCCAATTCCAACTTGTTCTATCAGCCCAACTACTACAATTACCAATGAAAGAGGGGAATTTGGACCTTGACAAGATCTCCACACTCCACAAGCTTCAGTTGGGAGATGTATGAACCATGCATTTGCCTAAAAGGAGATAATAGAGACTCACCAAAAGAGTGGAGAGTTAATTGAGGAGGTAGTAAAGACACTACAGAAGGCCATACCTGGGACTACAATTGATAATTCATTGTTAGGTATGGAAAACCTTAAATTTTTTATTGATTCATTTAAATAATATGCCTCCAATTTGGAAGAAAAGTTGAAAAAGGAATTGGAAGGAGAAATAGACAAAATATGAATGAAAAGAGGCTATTAGAAATCACAAAAAAGGGTGGAAAAACACACAAAAAATTCCAAGATAGTCTTAAGGGTGCAAAGGCTTGCTTGGCTAATGCCACAACCTTGTTTTAATTTTGCATGAAGTGGCATAGAGCCACAAAGAGTATCAAAGATGAATGGACTTGATTGAGTCACAAACAAATAGAGCTTCAAGTGCATATGATCTTGCACAAGACTTTAAAGATGCAAGCATAAGATCAACGATTGAGGACTTGCATGAGAAAAATTTCCAACTGTAAGGATTAAAGGAAAATATTATCATGCAATTTGGGAACATCAGGAACTTGGTGAACTCAAATATCACATCTGTTGTCGATGCCCTGAAGAGTGTTGAGAAAGCCACAAAGATCAATCTAGTACCTAACACTCTAGAAGGAGAAGATGCACTGATGGAGCTTTAGACTTAGTGTAGGATGCTTAGCATAGCCAAGAAGATTTGGGAGGAAGGAAAAAAAGAATGGAAACTTCATGTTGCAAAGCTTCAAGACTTAACCTCCTCAGGTTGACAGTGTTTCTATCTTTTTTATGTTTTTTCAATATAATGTTTTAAACTTTAGTGTACATTTGTAGACTGTGTACAGAGTGTTCCAGTACAATTTATTGATTTGGTTATGATGCTTAACATTCTTAGGGGGAGTTACTTCAATTTTTTAGTTTGAATATATGAACACATTTGTCACAAGGAGATATGGTGTAAATGAAAAATTGATACATATGCCCTTTGCCCTTGATATCAAAGGGGGGAGAGTAATTTCGAGAGTAATTTGGGGAATTTTTTAGCATGTTGCCATCAATTACAATGGGGGAGATTGTTGGAAGAATGAGGATATGTCATTTATGTTGTTGGCAACATGAGAATTTGGAATAAGCTCAAGGTACATACAGTTATGATTTACAATGTTGTCATTGACATGTCAACATTGTATCCTAATACGAAGACTACGGTGCAGATTAGTTTAGGTGTCATGAGCATGACTGA
Source organism: Sequoia sempervirens (assembly GCA_007258455.2). Classification (NCBI taxonomy): domain Eukaryota; kingdom Viridiplantae; phylum Streptophyta; class Pinopsida; order Cupressales; family Cupressaceae; genus Sequoia; species Sequoia sempervirens. The sequence goes on from VDFB02000013.1 coordinate 120,367,941, forward strand.
AGATGATTGTGAAAGACAATTTTGCAAGAAGGTTTGATTTGGTGAAGACAATTATGATGAAAATTGACTGTGTTAATACCAGTGATTCTGTGTATAGGGGATCTGGTGATTGGGTCTACATTGGTTCACTGTTGAAGAATTTTCTCTATGCTTCTAGTATAATTTTTTTGGCTAATAGAATAACTTAATTCCAAAATTCCATCTTGTTTTGTTTTCTGGTTTTGAAGTTATGAGAAGTAGAAGTTCAACTTGGCAATTTCAGACATTTCTAGTTTAGTATATATGAGTTGATGAGTTTGAACTTCTTCACAATTTTTTTTTGGATTTGTAGAGTTTTGAAAGTGTTGGCATATGTTAGATGAGTGTCCATTCCAATTTTCATGATTTTTTGAGGTCCGCATGTCCAAATATGGGTACACATTTGGAGAATTTTTGTTTTAGGTCCTTTGTGGTGCTAACCTAATAGGTTTGAAGGTAAGTGAAGCTTAATTGAGTATTGTGGAGTTATGTTGGAGTTATTATAGGTCCATTCTAGCCTATTTCAAAGTATTTTGAGATTTGAGTCTTGGCGTGAAGTGTGTATGTGGATAGATCTTGAGCCAACAAGTTACAATTTGTGTATTACATCTAATTAGGTTGACCTAATTGATATTATGAGTGAAGTGGATATATAAGTTAGATATTTTTTGGTATTTTGATGGTGAGGATGTGTGATAATATTTTTTGAATGTGAAATTTGTGAAGTTAGTGTGAATGCAAAGTACAGCAATGTGTTTAACTCAAATCAGTATGAAGAGTTTAGAGTCTATATTTTGAGCTTCAATAGAACTATATTTCATCATATTGTAGATGTGTTTTGTAATAGTTCAACACTTGGCTATGTGCCACAATATCTTCTATCTCTTTTCTTTTCTTAGTGGGTAGTGAGTCCACTTGCATTGAACACTTTTGTTATATACTATAACCAGTTATAATATATTGTGAGCTAATCCTCACCATGGTTTTTCCCATTTTGGGTTTTCCACATAAAAAATTTCATGTGTTATGTGATGTTGGATGTTTTCATGCTTTCTTTCATTACTACAATTGAATATGCTATAAGTATTGGATGTTTAAAAGCTTAAGTGGTTTAGAGGAATACTAGTTCATACCCCCCTCTCTCAATATTCAGGGTGTTCAACAAAAGAGAGGGAGGATAAAGAGATAGAGATAAACATAGGGAGAGATAGAGAGAAAGTGAGATAGAGAGGAAGATGGAGAGAGAGAGAGAGAGAGAGAGCACACACGGAGATAGAGAGTGAAATATAGACATATAGAGATAAACACAATGTCCAAGATATAGATAGAGAGATAAAAATAAAGATAAAGGGAGACAAAATTATAAATAGATAGAGAGGGAGAGAGGGAGAGCGGGAGAGATATGTAGAGAGAGATAAAGAGATAGAGTGAGAGAGAGATTGAAAGAGAGAGATGTCAAGAGGGTGAGAGAGAGAGAGATGGAGAGATAAGAGATAACTAAGTAAGAACTACTAAAGAATACTATTGAAGGTTATCAATGTACAAGGGATAAACATATATTTAATCCAAGCACCAAATAATATTCTAAATTTAAAAAAAAAATATAAATTCAAAAAATTCTATTGTATTTAATGCAAATATTATTATTTTGTTAAGAACATAAAACTAATTTTAATTCTTCGTAGAGGATCATATATATATATATATATATATGTTCTAACTCTTAGAGCTAGAAGAGCCATAGAGGAATACACAAGTTTATTTCTTAAAAAAAAATCATACATTAAAGACATGCTAAGGCTAGGAAATCAAATTAAAGAATGGCTCTACCATTTAACCCTTATTTTCCTAGAAAGATATGTTCAATTTTCTTTTTTGTTTTGTGTTCCTTTTGTTAGATTTTTGGGTGATAGTTAGATATTGAATTTTTAGTTTTGATAATAGTTTACACTAAGAATAATAACTTATGTACTAGTGCATAATCATTTGATTGATATTTAATTACCACTTAAAGATGGAGGTTAAATTAGCAATCTTAAGCTAATACAATAATTCCTTCAATCTTAAGCTAGTGCAATAATTCCTTAGGAATAATTCATCATTTATAGGATGTATAGTAATATGGTGTTCAGTTTTAGATTTTATTTCATGGTATGAAGTAGTGTGTATTCTAAAATACTCAAATTGGATTTGTTTTCATTAACTTGGTGGACAAAGGGATACATCCCTTGAATTATGATAAAAAGGGGTGGATGAAAGTAATTTTAAGTTAAATGTATATATATTTGTTAAATTGGGGTCATGTTGATCCTTAGTAAAGATTTTTTTTAGGTTCCAAATAATTTTAATTATTTCATACACCTTGGGATGATAAAAAGTAGTTGTTCAAATTATATATGCATCATAGGCTCATAGTTACTTGCACTAGGATCATATCATAAGATGTAATAAGTTTTACTTGGGGAATTACCTATATAATAAAATCATTTAAACTCATTTGGGAGAGAGTAGATTAGAGTTGAATATTGGTATCAAGGAAAGAAGGCTATATCCAAGATTAAATGTAAGAAACTATAGTTTATGGTGGAATATCTAAATTTTAATAAAATGTGATCATATTTATTTGAAGGTGTATAGCTTGAGGATTAGGTAGTGAACAAATTATTGTTAGTAGCATTCATGTTGTAGGAAAGATTAATAAATTTAAGAATTAGAAGATTAAATATGAGAGATGGAAAGATTGTGCTAAATTATAAGGTGGAATGGTATTGCTAGTAGATCTAAGTTACGTTATGCATAAAGATGACATAAATAATTATTGTAAAGTTTAAATGCAATGACACACTAGAGAAGTATTTTTTATCTTTTAGTTGTTTCTTTGCTTTAAATTCATAACACTCCTATTCAGATTTGGATTAAAGATAGATTTAGAATAGTTGTATTTCGTACAAAAAATATATTTTTAAAACAATACTATTTTTTATAAGAACTTTGCAAACACAACTAATATATCAACCAAAATTAGTGAAACACAGCCAAACAATGCATGTGAACATTCCTATGAATCAATAAAAATCATTTAATCTTAACACTAAGATCAAACTCAACATTGAACAATTTGCAATCCAGGAAAAAATTTATTTGCATGCATGTGCTTCTTCCTTTTGATACCATTTTCATCACAAATAATTACAAAAATGAAAAAAATAGTTATTTTGGTGATTTTTTATAATTATTTCCATTCTTCCAAATAGTAGAACCTTCACATGCAAGAATAAATAATGGGAGAAAATATTTTATCTTTTGTTTCAACATGTTAGTTAAATTAGAATTATTTTATATTTCATATATTCTTGCATCAAAAATCATAAAAATATATTAAAAATTGAAGCAAGAATAGAACACATCATTAAATCTTGTGCATTTGAGCTTGAAGCTCCAAACATAGTTTTAATAATCAAGGATTGAGATACATGATTTCAAACATTGAACACTTAAAATAAAGAATAATAAAAACATTTGGACATAAGCATTCCATTCAAACCAACAAACATTAAACAAGATAGTAAACCAATTATCAAAACAATTATATGTCACACTTCTCCATCTTGATCACTTGTGTCATGTCAAGCATATATTTCTATGAGTGACAGAAGTTTGATTAAAGTTACTTTTCAAAAATTATGAGATTTGTTACCAAATTCTATAATTGTTTTAGATTGAAGCCCAAATCAAAATCTATTGAAAAATTAAACAAGAAAATATTCACTTATTAGTCATTGAGTTAACTCGCCTTGAAGCCATCTATAAAATAGAAGTTATTTGTATAAAAAAAAAAATCATTCAGACTACTCAATCAGACATTAATACCTTATGAATAAAGACCAACACTCATAACATCATGACCATACCTCAACTAAACATTGTTTCCACTCATTAGTAAATTCTTCTTATTGAAGAGGGGAGCCATCCATACTCTATGCCCTTGGATTTAATTTTTCTATATGAGTGAGAGTGATCCACCAACTATCTAGAAAATGTGAAAAGTATATGTGCATAATTATTTATGTATGGTAGTGGTGAATCATATTTGGAGTGTACAATTTTAGTCTACACAATACCTTGTAAAATAGGCAGTATGTTTCCCCTAAGTGATGGAGTTTTAGTGGTGTTAAGGTTTCTTCCTCTTGAAAAATCCTAAGAGAAAATGCATTTTATGGTGGTGTGTGAATGTGATGGAGGAAATAAAAAGGATATGACTATGTCACTTGATATGTAAAGGTGAAGACCAATGGAAAGGCTTAAAGGATATATCTTCAACCAAGAGGAATGGGGAAGGAAAATTTTGTAACTGAGACTATTAGGAGACAAAGGACATGGGGAATTTTGATAAGGATACGAGGGAAATGGAGATAAAAATATTGGTAGAGATCAATTGATAAGGGTGAGTAAGAGGCCAATGATGATTTCTAAAACATGCCTAGAAAGAATGAAAAGAAAACCTATATTTTTTGGCAAGGAGGAAATAGTGGAAGAGTGCTATTGGAAGCAAGTGTATTAGAACCTTCAAAATGAGTATGAGAGAGAATTTATATAGTTGGAGCAATTACGAAAAATTGTTAAGCATTTATTTTGGTTTAATCTACATGCTAGGAGTTCCTCTTAGGGTTCATGATAATAATTATGAAAAAAAAATAAAATCAATATGAAAAGTTCAGTTGTCAAATATTTTTAAACTAATGAATAAAAAAACCTTATTTTACAATCACACTTAACAACTTGAACAATGTAATAGGGATAGTCAAATCTCACTATCATAACTAGCACTTGTACCTTTAGGAGGTGCAAGGATGTGTTGATAGGAAATAAAGAAATTGGGTACTATTTGATTTTGAAATATTTGCATGTAGATTTGAAACATAAAGCAATGCAAATGAAAAAGGTAAGTTGTCAGATCCAACTCAAAAAAAATACAACTGGATATAGAATGTTCTCGTCCAATTGGAAAAATCAATATTTATCTAGCTTTTATGTGATAAGTGAGATTTGGGAGGCTTTCACTTGATATTTTGGAGGCTTTTACCACTAAATGGAAACCAAAACTTGTTTTCCGATGACTCAACAGTTGTTTGCAAGCATGAAACTTGTTTTAGGCTCAAATCTCACACTATATATAACCTATTAGATAAAAATATTTTATAGATCTACCAATTTTATTTTTTGAGATTTGAAACTTTATACACTTAATTATACTTAAAACTTAATCTTAATTTTACTCATAAATCTTTAAAATTAGAACATGCACCTTTTCCTCCACAAAATAAAAATTAAAGTTAAATTAAAATTTAAACATAATTTATAATTTTTAAAATTAAAAAAATAATTACTAAAATTTAAATATTATTTAAAACATTGATTTTTTTATATATATTATTTAAAACACTTAACCACAGTTTAAATGCTCTACCCAAAAATCCCACCATAAAAATTTAAGTTTACAGCAAGGAAACCAAAACGTTAAGATGTGAAGGAAAATGGAACCTAGACACTATAGTTCAATATTCAATGTGAAAATTTTGATGAAAAAACAAATAAATTTAAAACTCTCTTTATATATTAAATACTTCGATATTTTAACTCTCTCAGTGTGTTGGAAACTTTGGTATGATAGGACCAATAGGTAGGAAGGACTAGAGGAATAAGAACGCCATTCGAGCGCCACATGGCTGCTAACTTTCTCACGCACATAATTGATTCCGCAAAGCTTTTGGATAAAACAGAAACAAGAATATCAGTGCTACCAATTGCCTCTGTAATGTCACTACTTTCGTCATCCTCGCTGCTTGTGTATATACGAAGTGACCTGCACAGGTATTTGTACTTATAATCCATCAATATTTTCCCTGCATCTGCTGTGTGGCAAAGAAAGCAGACATTAAACTTCTTCTGCACCAACCTTCTTAATCCGGCGTTTCTGCAAAATTTAAAATAATTTTGCTCACTACTTTATCACGAGACAAAATTTCAAGCAATCCAATAGAAATATATCTTCTTTCAAAGTTCTTAAATAGAGTCCGTGTACACCAAATTAAATGCACCTACAAATCATCTTTTACCTGTTTAACTCCCTAAGCTGGGCCAACTTCACAACCACATCATGAAAGCTTTCTACGTCTGTCGAATCTGAAAAGCAATCTGGCAACCAGAATCGCCTAATGTTTTGTAACTTGCCCACCGTGTAAGGAAGGCTCTGTAAACCTGGACAACCATGCATGTACAAATATCGGAGTTGTGCCAAGTCACCTATTGTGTTGGGAAGATTCCTTAATCCCGTACATCTGTTCAAGCTCAGCTCTTGCAGTTGAGCTAAATTACCTACTGTGCTGGGAAGGCTTGTTAAACTGGTACACCCGCACAAATATAACTTCTTTAATTGTGACAAGTTAGCAAGTGTGTTTGGAAGTGTTGTGAGAGCTACACAATCCTGCAGATACAAGGATTGGAGGTTCACCAAGTTGTCAAGTGTGTTCGGTATTCTCGAAAGACTTGCACACTGCTCAAAACTTAAAATCCTGACTTGGGACCAACTGCTATCCAGCTGGAATCTGTTTCTTAATATTAACCATGTATAATTAACACTTAAATCACAATTTCTAATTTTTATCCATAAAAAATTCGGAGCTGAATTTCCAATGTTGCCCACTACTTTTGTATTTTGCACAACTAGGTACCGTAGAGAAGGCATTCTATGCAAGCTAACAGGCTCTTTTCCATTCTCCCCCATGTAAACAAGCATATTCACTCCCTCTGCTTTGTCTCTACTCAATGCTCTCTGCGCACCCATAGGCAGCCATAGTCTGCTATTATTACCAGCCTGCTCTTGAATTATTCTTCCCAATTCCCGCAAAAGGTCATGCATATCGAAGAGATTTTCAATACCACGGTAGTTTATAAGCATTTTCAGCAAAAGATTCTTGAGGGCTGTTTTAACTCTGTTTGGGTATAAAACTTCCCAGTAGGTAACACAGTCATTTTTCCTTTCACCGGCAAAGCAACAAGCTATATCCAGAAATATTTCCTTCTCAACATGGCTAAGTCCATCATAACTGATTCGGAGGACTCTGGATATTTCTTGATTTTCCCCAATGTTATGGAGAGCTTCTTTCCAACATAGGATGTCATTGGGCTCCTTCTTATCAAACAAATGTGCTCCAATAACCTGTAATGAAAGAGGATGCCCCTGGCAGGCTCTTGTAATTCTTGTAGAAAGCTCCTTGTAGTGGGTCTCTGGGAACGCCCTTGAGAAAGCATGCCAACTAAACAACTGAAGAGCTTCATTCTCCCCTAGCCCACCCATTTGAAGAACTGAATCAACCTTAGCAAGATTGAGTATGTGTTTGTCTCGGGAAGTAAAGATGATTCTACTACCACACCCAAACAAATCCCCATTCACCGCATCCAAGTGGCTGCCATCATTCACATCGTCCAATATGACAAGGGCACAAACCCCTCGCAGTAGGTTTCTCATCATAGCTTTTCCCTCAGCAACACTTGAAACTTCTCCATGGTAATTTACCAATCTTCTTAGAATCGCCAGTTGCAAGTCCACAAGGGTAGTGTTTTTCTGTGCAAAACAATAAGCATCAAACCTGGCATAACTTGTGTCATAAATTGTATTGTAAACAGCCTTGGCCAAGGTGGATTTTCCGACCCCGCCTATACCGCTGATTCCCACTCTCACCGTGTTATGCCACGAACTCAAATCTAATCTATTGAGTAGGTCACACATATGATTTTGGAGTCCCACAAGATGACAAGGGACATCCAGCGGAGTATTCTTTAAGGTATTCAACACATCTTTCACAACTCTTTTTACCAGTCTTCCTTCGTACCTGCAAATCACTTTCCATATATTACACCTTAGGATTCAAATTTGAAGCTGTAACTAATGCAGACCAATCCTATGTGTCTTATCAGACAGAGAGGAGTTGCAGCCAGTAAACAAATCTTACTATTTTAGAATAAATTAAACAAAAATATTTAAGAATAGAGACACCATTCACTCAGACACAGAAATTACAAAATGGTAGAAAAAATCAACTCTTATTCATTTATTCAGTATGTCTACACCCCTTCTCAGAAATATATTCCAACACACATGAATCAGCCAAAGTGTGACAAGCAAAAGGCGAAAGAATTCACCACCAATTTCGCCCCCCAACCTTCCTCTGTTCTTACGCACTCCCTTTCCACTCTCTTTTTTTTTTTTAGAATTCGGGGTAAAGTCAGTTTTTAAATCTGACTCCCAGTTTTCGCAAATGATGAAGATTCTGCCGCCGGTGGATAAGGTAGTAAACGCCGCTCAAGAAACGCATGGAGTTAATCTAAATAAATGGCCATCACTCGACCAGAATGAAGACTCTCCATTTCGTGCGAGCCCCAACAGGATAATAATGAAAGAAAATGAAACGCCAGACATAAGGAAAAGAAAATCTGCCAGAAGGTGGAAGAATGGGTGGAGAAGTGCGCCTAGCTAAAGTAAATGCCGCATCAGGAACAATCTAAGAACAGAAATGAAACCGCCACCTGCAGTGAAAACTCAAAACACAAACGAAACAAGAAACGGAAAACGAAAATTTAATCACTTTTTTTTTTTTTTTGTGATGTGGATTGCATGTCCTCCCGGATGCTCTGGCATCAAACACCACGGGTATGGAAAAATGTTTCATGAGTATAAAGCTCATGAACATTTCTGTTGTGATGGGACCATAATCTCTAACTTCTCCAATTCTGAAGCACTGACCTAGGAAGCCTTATCAGCTGCACAGTTTTTCCAACAAACTAGATACTCCCAATACTCTTTTCTTCTTGTCTTCTTCGCTATGCGTGAATCAATAATCTGTTCAATGCCTTCAAATTTCTTCTCTAGCAATTGATGTGCCCATTTCGATGCATCCAACAAATCTGGAAACAAATCTTGTTGTCCACTTGACTCACCTTCATGGTACTTATACAAATCTGCTACATTGAATATTGGTGAAATAGCTATTCCAACCGGAAGTTCAATCTCATGAGCATTTGATGAAAACTTCCGTACAATCTTGCACGGGCCAATCTTCTTGCTTTTCAGCTTGTTGTAGGTCCCTTGTGGGAACCTTTCTTTCCACAAATGTGCCATTACCAGCTCTCCAACTTCAAATTCCAGCACTCTTCTGTGTTTATCCAGTCTCCTTATATTTCATGGCACTCTTTTCTAAAGCCTCTTTTACTTCTTTGTGTAAATCATGAATATACTCTGCAAATTCTTCTGCTACAACACTTTTTCTACTCAAATCAGCATTATCCCTCAACTCATCAACTACCCTTGGGCTGTACCCATACACAATTTGGAATGGAATCTTTCCCACTTCGATTAGTGGAGTTATTGTATGCAAATTCTGCTTGTGCCAAAATCAAGTCCCACTGAGTTGGTTTATCTCCAACCAAGCATCTTAGAAGATTACCCAAACTTTGGTTCACAACTTCTGTTTGACCATCAGTTTGAGGATGGTATGCTGAACTAAATCCTAACTGTGTTCCCATCTTCAACAAAGTATGCCAAAAATGTCCAACAAATTTTGCATTCCGATCTGAAATAATACTTTTTGGCAAGCCATGCAACCAAACTATCTCTTTAAAGAACAATGAAGCTATATGGGAAGCATCACTACATTTTTGACATGGTATAAAATGAGCCATTTTTGAAAAATTGTCCACTACAACAAAAATAGAATCTTTACCTCTTTGTGTTCGTGGCAGCCCCAAAACAAAATCCATGCTGATGCATTCTCATGGTCTCTCCGATATCGGTAATGGCTTGTATAACCCAGTGTTTTGCTTTACTCCCTTGGCATATTGACATATTCGACAACTTTGTACCATTCCTTTTACATCTGCATTCATTCCCGGCCAATAGTAACTTTCACTCAGCTGTGCTAGTGTCTTCTTGACTCCAAAATGTCCACTCAATCCTCCACTATGTTTCTCCTTCAATAAGTTCTCCTTCATCGAACCTCGAGGTATGCATAAGCTCTTTCCCTTGAACAATAAATTCTCTTGTATGAAATACTCCAACCATGGAGTTCTATCAATCCCCACTAGATTCTTACATGCCGCCCATGCTTCCTTAAAATCTGCATCTTCTTCGCACATCTCCCCCATGTGATCAAACCCAACAACACTAACTCTTAACTCATTCAATAACAAACACCTTCTACTTAATGCATCTGCAACTCTATTTGATTTGCCACTTCTATGTTTCAAAAAAAAAGAGAAATTTTAAAGAAACTCAACCCATTTCATATGTCATTGGCTCAACTGACCCTGGCTATTGATGAATTGCAATGTATGGTGATCGGTTTACAACGCAAACACTTTTGGTAACTCTTGATCATACACAGAGTATTTTCTCTTTGCCTCATTGAGCTTCTTGCTGAAGTAAGCTATGGGTCTTCCTTCTCGACTTAGAACTCCCCCTACGCTGTCCCACTTGCATCACAATCAACCTAGAACACTTTTTCAAAATCAGGAAGTGCCAACATAGGCTGCTCTGTCACCTTCTCTTTCAAGATGTTGAAACTCTTTTCAACTGTTGTTGTCCAAACAAATTATCTTTTATCTCCCCTCATTGTCTAGTGATTGGTGCACATATCCCGCTGAAATTTCTAATAAACTTCCTATAGAAGCTTGCCAAAACGTGAAAACTCCTTGCTTCAAACTTACTCCTTGGGGAAGGCGAATCAACTATTTCCTTCACTTTTTCCAAGTCCATTTTCAGACCATTGCTAGAAATAACAAAGCCTAAATACCCCAACTCTTCTTTCATAAAACTACACTTCTTCAAGTTCACCATCAATTTTTTTTCTTTCAACCTTTGTAGGACAACTCTAACATGTTGCAAATGTTCTTCTTTAGTCTTACTAAATATCAAGATATCATCTAGATATACAATCACAAACTTTCCAAGATATGGCTTCAAAACTTCATTCATCAATCTCATGAAAGTGCTTGGAGCATTTGTCAATACAAATGGCATCACCAACCATTTGTACAATCCATCTTTGTTCTTGAATGCGGTCTTTCATTCATCTCCTTCTCTTATCCTTATTTGATGATATCCGCTCTTCAAATCGATCTTAATGAAGTATCTAGCTCCAGTCAAGCAATCCATAAGATCATCCATTTGCAGAAATAGAAACCGATACTTGATGGTTTATCTTATTTATTGCTCTTGAATCAATACACATTTGCCGATCTCCATCTTTCTTTGGTGCTAACACTGCTGGAACCGACTCAAACTTTCTCTAATCAGCCCCTTGTCAAGCAAGTCTTGCACTTGTTTGTTTATCTCCTCATTCTCCTTTGGCGACATTCTATAAGGTGCCTTGTTTGGCAAACTTGCACCAAGAATCAAATCCATACAATGACTAATGCTTCTCATTGATGGTAACCCATCAGGCAACTCCATCAAAATTTCAGCATACTCCCCCAATATTTCTTCGATTTCCTTTGGCATTTCATCTTCCTCGTTTGTTGTCCGAACTATAATTGATTTAGGGATGATAGCAAAACACACTTTTTGCTTCTTGAAGTCCTCAAAAATTGCTTTCCGAAGACCAAACATACTTTTGATTTATCTTCACCCTCATCTTCACTTTTCTTCATTGGATTTAAGAGATACTCTTTTCCATCTTTCTTGATGGTATGTGTTCAATTGGCCATTATGAACAACTTGTCTATCAAATTGCCACGGTTTACCCAAAAGAATATAACGTGCATCCATTGGCATTATGTCACACATGACTTCATCTTTATAATTCCCAATATGAAAACTCACCAAACACTATTCATTTACTAGCAACTAATCCTCCTTCTGCAAGCACAAGACTCTATATGGACTGGGATGTTTAGTTCTTTATAATTTCAGCTTACTTGCCATTTCTTCGGACACAATATTATCAGTACTACCACTATCCACAATGACTTTGCAGCATTTACCACTCACCTTGAATCTTGTTCGAAACAAATTTCACCTTTGGATTGGTTCCAGCTTCTCCTTTTCAGGATTCAACAAAACTCTCTACAACATTAGTGATTCTCCATCCTCAGGGTCTTCTCCATGCTTTGGTGGATCCTCCATTTCATTTTCAGCCTCTACTACATGCACTCTTGCCTCCTTTCCCTTTCCTCCATCATATTGGATTTGTGGACACTCAAAACGCTTGATGTCTCGTTTCCCCACATTGGTAACAAGTACCACTAAAACTCTCCCCTGTACCTCTTCCAAATGATCCCCTTCCATGGGAATAGCGTTTTTTTCTCTAGGGAAATCTCCTCTTCCCCTTCCTTCTTGCATACTTGCACTTGAAGTGCTCGTTTCCTCCTATTTGCTTGTGGAACCTCTACCACTACTTGACTGTCCTCTTCTGTGTGAAAATCTACCTCTACCCTAAGAGTTACTTTGTTGCTTCCTATTGAGCTTCTCCTTCTCCTTCAAAGCAAACTAATATGCTTCTTCCACACTATCCATATTAACCATGCTTATCTCATCTTGGATGGACATGCGCAATCCGTTCAAATATTGGGAAACTTGCTCAGCATCCTCTTCAACATGACCAACTCTTATGCTTAGCCAGTAAAATTCCTCGGTGTATTCCTCCACACTACTCTTCTTTTGCTTCAAATTTTGCAACTTTCTCAATGGATTAATTTCATAGTTTTGCGGCAAGAATTTGGATTTAAGCTTTGTTACCATATGATCCCATGATCGAATTTTGTCTTTCCCTCTTCGTTGTCTATCCGTTTGCACATGATCCCACCATAAGGATGTGTGGCCCTTCAACTTGGTGTGGGCAAGCTTAACTTTCTACTCCTCTTCAATGTTCTCAAACTCAAAATATTTATCCATTTCGTTGATCCAATCCAACAATTCTTCAGAGTTCAATCCCCCTTTGTAAGTTGGAAGATCAACCCGGGGCTTAGAGCTCACCTCCGTGATGGATTTGATGAATCTTTCCTCTCCAGGGTCCAATCTAGGTTGTTGTACCTCCTCTTCACCTCCCTCAATGACTTGTTCTTCTTCATTGTCACTAATGTCCTCCACGCGGACTCTTCTTCTTTGAGCCATTTCCATAGCGTCCATTCGTGCAATAAGACCTCTAACTGCCTCTACAAGCTCAGGCTCCTCACCTCTGGTTCTTCTTCTTCTTCAACCCCATCCTCTTTGGGCCATGATGCCTGTAGGTCTTCTCCTTAGCACAATGAACGTGGCTCTGATACCACTTAATGCAGACCAATCCTCTGTGTCTTATCAGATAGAGAGGAATTGCAGCCAGTAAACAAATCTTACTATTTTAGAATAAATTAAACAAAAATGTTTAAGAATAGAGACACCATTCACTCAGACACAGAAATTACAAAATGATAGAAAAAATCAACTCTTATTCATTTATTAGGTATGTCTACACCTCTTCTCAGAAATATATTCCAACACACATGAATCCGCCAAAGTGTGACCAGCAAAAGGCGAAAGAATTCACCACCAATTTCGCCCCCAACCTTCCTCTGTTCTTACGCACTCCCTTTCCACTCTCTTTTTTTTTTCAGAATTCGGGGTAAAGTCAGTTTTTAAATCTGACTCCCAGTTTTCGCCAATGATGAAGATTCTGCCGCCGGTGGATAAGGTAATAACCGCTGCTCAAGAAACGCATGGAGTTGATCTAAATAAATGGCCATCACTCGACCAGAATGAAGACTCTCCATTTCGTGCGAGCCCCAACAGTATAATAATGAAAGAAAATGAAACGCCAGACATAAGGAAAAAGAAAATTAGCCAGAAGGTGGGAGAATGGGTGGAGAAGTGCGCCCAGCTAAAGTAAATGCCACATCAGGAACAATCTAAGAATATAAATGAAACCACCACCTGCAGTCAAAATCAAAATTTAATTACTTCTTTTTTGGGTGATGCGGATTGCATGTCCACCGGGATGCTCCGGCGTCGGTAACTACATATAAGGTACATTAAATTCCATAAATACAACTAGTTTATAGCGTTGATGAGTTGCAAGTATCTTACAAATTTACAAAAGAAAAAACAAAAACTTATATATTTCGAGATGATAACAACAAAATATTGACCATTCAAAATTATCAAAAACTTAAAAAATATTGCAAGAACGATTAAGGATTTTTTATACATATTAAGGAGAGCCAGCCAGTCAAGCTATCTAAAGCACGTGTTTTACTTTTAACACTTTTAAGTAGTCGAACCAGTAATAAAGCTGATGTAACTGGGAAGGAGGGAGTAATGCAAATATCCAAATCCCTTATGAAGGTGGGTGCTGCTAGTCACGAATTAAATGCTGCTGATCACTAACTGTTTCAGCTGTCGGTTGTTGTCAAGTTCTAACAAATACAATAAATATGCCAATATGCGAAGGAGAGTAACAGAAAGTCAAAAAAGGATGAGCTTCTTCTCAATAATTTACGTACTAAGATGATATGCTAATTTACAAATGATTAATTTATATTTAAAACATTTTTGCGTTATTTTTCCAAAATCTCGTGAAAAGAAAACTTGCGTAATAAGCCACAATTTCTCGCTATAAAATATAATAATCAAACTGATTTGAAAAAGTAGTAATAAAATATTTTTTCCACTAAATAGATGGCTAATAATTTGTCACAGATATTGAAATTAAAAAAGCACCTACTCAAAACAGTTTTCTTACAATTAATATACACATTTATACAAGTTATGTATCTTTCGTTAAAAGTCCATATTAAACAAAAACAAAAACTTAGACTTTCATTGTAATATCTCGTCGTCCGCAATTTTCAGAAAGGGTGGGATAAAATTGCAAGGAGTTGATACTTTAATGACAAGGATAATATTTACTATTGATGATAAATTTTGGATAAAATTGTAAGGAGTTGATAATTTAATGACAAGGATAATATTTACTGTTCATGATAAATTTTGTCTTTGTCAATGTTAATCTATGTTCTATGGAGTTTTAGAATAAGGATCAGAGGGACCAAGGGTCTAGATTTAGAGATGGTGGAGCAACAATAACAAGATGGTGATAGGACAAGATTCTAATTTTATTTTTGACAACATTAAGTGCTTACTATTTCTGAAATTTGGAAGTGAATTGGAATAAGGTTTAAATACATATTTTTATGTTTTTTAGTTTGAGTGGAGCTCGTAGACCATTAAGGTTAGGGTTTGTTGCATGTAGATCTAAAATACTTTTTTGTTTTTTTAATATTTTACTTTCTCATTTTCCTATTACAAAGGATACCTAGTAGTCTTAGGAATAGTTGAGAGACTCTCAATTGTCCCCTAGATGTCTTGAAGATGTCCCAAAATCCCAAGCCATCCCCAAACAAGAGTAATGTCTAGAAAACACCCCTTCTTTTAGAGCCACATTCCGCAAACAAACCCATCCTAAAAACATGAAAATTTGAAATAGGAGACACGTCCTCATGAAACACTATTATTAATACATATTTATATGAAGATTGATAATTATTGTGATCAACATCTGACAACTATTTGATATTTGAAAAATTATAAGTGTGTTTTCTTGTATTTAAATAGGATCAAATCTTACCATCAAGAATCAAGGGGTCTAGAGTGATCTTCAATCAAACTTTTGTTAACACAAATAAAAAGTTTAAATAGTAACTCGATTAACAATTTCAGCCTAATTTAAGTATTTGATATTTATGTATATGCTTCAATTGAAAATGATAATTAAAAGTTCTACCAAGTCATGGTAATGATATCAACTGTAGTCTTAACTCCAAATTTACCATATGATAGACTTGAGTTACATAATTTATAGGTTTTCAAATTCTTGGTTTTATATTTACTATTTAAGGACTAACGCACTATTTATTCTAAATTAGAATTACCAATCATTTTATAAAAAATGTTTCATGACAAATATGTAAATGTATGGATGATCTATAATGTGTACGAGGACAAACAAAGTCAGAGAGGGGTGCTTTTATCACCAGATTTAACTGGTGATTGGTGATAGTGCATGAATAGTCATTATGGTATTGATTAGTATTAATGCAGTATATTTGCCATTACCATACAGAAGCTACTCTCGAAGAAGATCAATTGACAAACAATGCGTGTGATCAAGCTAAGAAGGTGATTGTCTCAAATGACAAAGATAGTTGGAATGGCATTAACCTTCAATCAAATCATAACTGATGATAGGATGAATGAAAAATAATGCTCACGAGATTTTCCTTTAGGGAAAGTGCAATATTTCCTCTATGCTAGAATCCTTTAGCATAGGATTTTTGGATATCCTACCACCGAAATGTCACAAGGATGATCTCTTCATAATATTTTCGCATTCTTTGGTAAGGGAAAGTGTTTTAGAATCTTTGGTAAGGGAAAGTGTTTTAGAATGTGATAATTGAGGAAGATGAAAGCATCATTTATCTTTGGATGGGAGATTATTTGATTAAGAATGTATGTGTGGATGTAGAGATGAAGCTTTATCCAACTAACTTCATAGACTCTTCTATATCAATTTTGAAGTAGCTGAGAATGCTACCAAAGGAATCATTGGTTATATGACAATTGTCTAATGAAACCTCTTTAAACAACTAGATTGTTGTCATTTTAGGAACTATTTTTGTATTGTTGTCTTTTTATTTTATATTTATTGTTCTTTGATACTATTATTGAAGTATCTATGTTTCTCTTTGTCATTGTGAAAGAAGGGTCTTTTAAAATAATTATTTTTATTTTATTATTAGTCAAATTTTTTTATTTATAATTTAAAAAATAGATAAAATTTTAAATTAAAAACAAAGATAAAAAATAAAAAATCACAATACATTTTCTTAAACACAATCAAGAGAAAAAATGATAACATAAAACATTAATCTTTTGTCAAAATCATATGATCATATTTAAACATTTTCAATATAAAATACAATCAAATTTTTAAAAACTGTATTTACATTAAAGAAATAAATTTAAGGTACCATCAAATTTATATAAAATTATAATAATATATTAATTTTTATATAATTTCATTTATATTAAAATATAACCTTACAATAAATAGCCATCAAAAAAATTCGTTCAAATAAGATCAACCATCAAATTTAAGTCCAGATAAAGACTAACTATCAATGTGCTAGTTGTTTTTTTATAGCCTTCACAACTATCAATGTGCTAGTTGTTTTTTTATAGCCTTCACAAGCTCTGAAAGTAAATAAAATGTTTTGATTAATTTCTAATAACATATTTTATAAGATTTTATTGTTGTAAAGTGCCCAACATTTCTTTTGAAGGATATATAATACACAAAATGAAGAATTATAATTGAAATCAGATTTTGAAAGGAAAATGCTCTCACAGACTAATACCATCAATGTTATTCATTGCAATATACAAATGACCATAATACTGCTTTTGAGTGGGAAAGCAAGGTTGGTAGGTGTCGAATTAATGAGGCCAAACGTCACGAATTAAAAGACGATAAGAATAATTTGATTGAATGAATTAATAGGAAGGCAAGCTGGTTCAACAATAATGGGTTGGAGTAATTACATCCAATTGAAGATTTGCATTTAAAAAAGAACAAAGAGTACTCACTTGATCGCACCATCGGAAAACTAGCAAATCAAGCTTAAATGAGACTCACATGACTCAAATGGTTCAAGGAATGACATGGTCACATACCCTGGAGTAAATTAAATGAGGCTTCCAAGAATAATTTGTGAAATTGGAGAAACTAAAAAAATGTCACAAGAGAGGGGTTGGGGCCCTAGCTTGGTTGGCTAAATCTTTCCTATAGCAGGAGGTTGGTCACAAGTTCTAGTTTCTCCAACCCCCGTGGTACCGGAGGGTGTGTCGCACCAGCGCCGCCGGTCACGTTAAAAAGTTTACCAAGCGCACTGCAGTTTATAGGGGGTCGTGCTATCCGATTCTGCAGTGTAAAAAAAACAAAATGTCACAAGAAACATAAATCGAGCCTGCGATTGGAGAAAAAGTGGACATGTAGGTTACAAACTCGACAGTGAAATTGCTACCTAAATTGCATGATTGGGAGGAAACTAGGAAAAGGTACACAAATTGCATGGCTAGATAGTTCAAGTGATGAAAATGAATGAAGCTAGAAAGAGATTTGAAGCAGATCTCAAAGAAATTAATAAATCATTCCATTATCTAGTATCATGATAGAAATAGGGTAAAAAATTAGTGAATCAGAATTTTTTTATAGTCTACGATGTCGAACAACCTGATATTTGATTTACTGTTGACTTATAATATGAGGTATCTATCCTTCCCCCCTTCCCCTCCAAGAGTCAAACCAATTTTTTTTTAAATCGATGCCTAATAGCATTATGTTATGCCCTCCTTACTTGACCATGACCAGCGGTGAGCCCCTTAACTCAAATCAGATCCGAGACTCACACAAGATATTGAAAGACAGGGTTGGCTCACCAAGGAAAAATATTGATGTTATAAGAACACATTCCTGCATGAGAGACAATATGGATGATAAATTAATGATGGCGAAAAAATAGGTTTATTTCTGGTAGCCTGGATGGTATGTTACACTCGTTGATCTGTTTTGATTATATCTTTCTATATATTCAGTGAACTATAATCAACTTTAACAAACAGTTGAACAGGTAGAGAATAATAGATGGAAAAAAGAAAAACAATTTATCAAAAAGATGTGCTGGTTTTAAGTAGGAATATCAGGCTAATTTTGAACGATTAACCAAACAGTTAGTTCCCTAAACAAATGGCTAATATAATAACTGGATCTCTAAAAGAATTGAAAAAAATCATGCCAATTAGTTACCCGGATTCTTCCGCCCTTGTCCAACCAGAAAGAGAAGAGATTTGATGAAGGGCTTTCTTCCATTCCTCGATAGTATTCTCATCCTGCCGATCTAAATGGGTGTAATGTTTTTGGAATGCCTCGCCGAATGGACCTCCCTTTCTTTGAGGGTAGCGAACATCACAGGGCTCCACATCATAAAACAGAGGAATAATGAAGCCATTGGATCTACACATCTGGGCCGCCTCTTTCAGACACCAAGTTGATTCTGCATAGTGTTTGGAAAATATGGGGATCAGAATATCACTTCTTTCGACTGCTGTTTGCAAGCTGGAATCGATGTCTTTGCCCTTCTTCAGTTCTTCGCTGTCGAGGAAAACCCTAAGTCCCGCTCCAGAGAGAGATTCGTAGAGATGGTCGACAAAATTTTTTCTCACATCTCCTCCGCGAAAGCTGAGAAACACATTAAACCTGTTGTTGACATTGAAGAGGATTTTGGTGGTGGGAGGCCGATACTGACGAAACTTCATGTTGACATCGCAGAGGATCTTGTTGGTGGGAGGCTGATCCTGAATACAAATCTCCATCACTTGTTCTGCACAAGTTCAAGAGCTTAACAATATGAGCTTAAGTGTGGCAGAAAAGAGAAAGTATGAATATACAGTCGCAAAAGCGATTGCGGGTAGATAAACAAAGTCGAATGCAGTAAACCATATGGAGAAGATTGACCGAGTTCCGACGTTCAGAGTCGGTGAGATAAAACAAAGAAAAATGCAGAAAAACACGGTGAGTGGAATTTTCTCGTGAGCTTCTAGAGAATTTGTCATTAATACAAACCAACCCTGTTTGAACAGTTAAAAGTCGGCGAGATCAACGCGGCAATAAAATAATTACGCGGAAGAGTTGCTTTTTGAAAACAGTCTTGACGTTGACGTTGACAGGAGGCATGAAAGCAGCAGGAATTTTAGAGTTCAATTCTAAAAGATTTACGAGTAAAATTTTAAGTATAACTAGCTTATTTATCTTATAAAATAATCTATATAAATTAATCAGAGAGATATCTTTTTCAAATATTTTTTATTATAATATAATATAAATATCATATATAAATAATCAAAATAATATAAATCACAAATATTATATTATATAAATCATCTTATATAATATTATTAATTTTAATTTTTATTATTGTTATATTATTATTATTTTATTATATTAAATTTTATATTCTTATTTTAATTTTAATCATTATTCTATTATGTCAATATTATTATTGTTATATTATTATATTTTTATTGTATTATATAAAATATATTATTAATTATTTTATTAATGATTAAATTTAATTAAATAAATATTATATTATTATATTACAGTATTATATTATATTATTATTTTAAATTTGATATACTTATTATTATTATATTTATATATTAAGGAAATTAACAAATTAATTGCAATTAAAAGCAGGCATAATTTAGTTGCAATTTATTATCATGTCATGATTTGCCTCAAAATATAGTGGTGAAATTGTTAACATTTTGCGGGCTCACTTAATTACCATATATAAGGGAGAGGGGCCTATAGTGGAGCACCCTAACTTTGGATTTCTCAAAATCTTTTGTGGAAATTTCAAATCACTCCCAATTTTGTACAGCAGCTTATTTGGCAACTTACGTGCTTCTATATTTCGTTTTAGGGCTACATCAGCATGCTCTTTGTTGAGGTATCCAAAAAGGCCCAAAAAAAAAGTGAGACCAACAGTGGTGCACTAAGTCATGTTTTATTGGTGCACTGATGTGGCATCACATGATTTGTCAATTTGTGTACTCAATGGATAAAAAGTGTTTTACAATTGGATATTAAGGTGCTCCACTATAAGACCCACTGAGGACTACTTATATCCCCAGTATTGGACCCTTCTCCATTATGGGCCCCTCTCCCCTATCAACCAACTCAGTTAATAAAATTTTGCGCTAACGTTGGGTCACGTGACTTTTTTATAATCTGGAGGCAAATTTGGGGTGGGAACAGTAATACCCAAGGCCAATCATAATTAATCTGCTTCAAAACAATACTCCCGATTACCAACTCTAACCGAAATTTCTAACTATTTTTAGGGTGAGCATATAAATGGTGAGGATTTATTATTAATCTAAGATTTAATGTGGAGTTTTTATGTACATAGAATCTTTTAGCCCATGGTGTTTTGTGACTATAGGAAGCCTCTCGGCTTAATTAAGTGTTCAAATTTCAAAAGATTTTTTTAGCAAGTTTATAAAATATTTTTATGTTAAAGTGAGATTTGATTATTTCTATTATATTGTTTGAGTTGTGAAGTGTGATTATAAAAGGCTTCTTTTATTCATTTAGCTTAAAATAACTTTTTGTATTGATTTTATTTTATTTTCACAATTATTATCATGAACACTAAGATGAACTCCTAATATGTAGATTAAATCAAAATTAATGTCTAATGATTTTTAATAATTATTCCAAGTATATAAATTCTCTCTTATTCTTGTTTTGGAGGTTCGAATCCACTATTGCTTCCAATAGCACTCTTCCACTATTCTATCCTCACCAAAAACTTTAGGTTTTCCTTTATTTTTAGGTGTGTTTCAAAAATCATCATTGACCTCTTACTCACTCTTATACGTTGATATCATCCATCCATACCCACATTACTTGATCTCTATCACTCTTGTTATTTCCAATTCTCTCCTATCCTTGACAAAATCACCCATGCTTTATCTCTTAAGAATCCTAGATGTAAAAAATTTATTCCCCTTTCCTCTTTGTTGAAGATATGTCATTTGAACCTTTCCATTTTCCTTCACCTTTACATATCATGTGACATTTTCACCTCCTTACTTTCCCTTCATCACATTCACACACCACCATAAAATACTTTTTATCTTAGGGTTTTCCAATTAGAAGGAACCTTCACACACACTACTAATAGACCATCATTTAGGGTCCATGTGCTCCCTATTTTACAAAATATTTTAAAGGTTGAAATTATACACTCCAAATATGACTAACCACTATTGTGCATAAATAATTATGCACATGTATTTAACACATTGATTGGATAGTTGGTTGATCATTCCCCACTCATGTAGCAAAACTAAATGCAAGTGTAAGGAGTTTGGAGGGATACCCTCTACAACAAGAAGGATTACCTAATGAATTTCAGCAATGTTTAGTTGAGATATGTTAATGATATCATGAGTGTTGATCTTTACTCATAAGGTATTAAGGTCTCATTGAGTAGTTTCAATGATCTTTGAAGACAAATAGATTTTATTTCAAAGATGGCTTCAAGGTGAGTTAACTCAAAACTAGTAAGTGATCATTTTCTTGTTCGATTTTTCAATGGATTTTGATTTGTTCTTCAGTCTCATTAGTAACAACTCTCATAATTTTCTAAAAGTAACTTCAATCAGCCTTCTCTCACTCTTGAAAACATAGGCTTGACATGATACAAATGATCAACTTAGAGAAGTGTGGCATGTAATTTCTTTGATGACTTGGCTTACTTGTTTGATTTTAGTTAGTTTGAATGAAAATTTTATGTTCAAATACTTTAATTGTTCATTATTTTTGAAGTGTTTGATATTTGAAATTGTGTATCTCAATGCTTGATTTTTAAAACTATGTTTGAAGCTTTTGGCTCATATTTAAAATATTTAATGATGTGTTTTATTCTTGTTTCATTTTTTTAATTTATTTTTATGGTTTTTAATGTAGGAAGTGTTGTTGTAAATAGGTACTTTTCCTAACTAGTTACTTAGTGGGGTCCTATTTACATATTAAGTCCACTTAGGTCCTAGGCATATTTAATTGTTTAGATAAGAATTAATATTTTTAGTTTTTATTAAATATTAGAGTCCTAGGTCATTTTATGTTGACTCATATAATTTAGTAATGATACAGTCATTTAATGTTGGTACTTCATCACACCTTGTCTATATAAGCAAGGTCATTGTACATTTTTGTAACATACCTCATCATCATATTTGATATATCTTAATATAATGCAAGCTCATTTCTTGCATACTCTCTTGTAGAATGTTTCCATTTTTTTTGCAAGTAGCCTTGGCATAGAGCTAATTTTCAACTCCTACATGGTATCAAAGCATGACCTTGCAAATTCCTTCTTAGATTTTAGGGTAGAGCTTCTGCTAGTGAGAGTTGGTTAGTTTTAGTAAGTTTGAGTATGCTCTTCCCTTTCACTTGATGGTGATCTAGGGAATTAGAAAATTTTGAAAAAGAACATCAATTTTGGAGGGTTCCTCTTTGTGAGTTTTCATTGTAGGTTAATTTTGGCTCATGTTGGAGATAATCTGAGCTCACCATTGATTCCAAGAAATTTGAAAAATTCAAGATTGGCTTTCATTTTCTCAAAATTTGATATATTTTGTCAAATCAACGAGGGTTTCAAGCTGGGAGGTGGTTATGTGATATAGGAGGTAGCTGATTTTCAGTGCACTTTGGGCCAAAATCAACCTTGCCATTATGTCTAGAATGCCCCAAAACCCCAATATTGTCTATCAAATCACTAAATTTGGAGATTTTTACCTTAGGGCCTTAGAGGTTTTTTCACAAAAATCATTGTCGAAATTGTTCGTACAACTATACAAAATCCATATGGTATGACTCTGACAAATCACAAGTCATAGTATATGGCATGGTATAGTCGCTAGTACACTAGACATATTCTTTCGAATATTCCATTTACATAGTGTTTGTGTCTATAGGGTACAAGTCTATGTTGTACATCATTGTCACATCTATCATAGAAGGTACACTAATGATTATACTATTATATTTTAAATTTCAAACAAATTTGGTTTAGCCCTCGATTCATATTTGGTGAAGTTTACAGTCTTATGGTCGAGTAGCACACGAAGCTACCACCAGCTCTACGCCTCCCCATCACCCACCTAGTGGAAAGATTTTTTTTAATTCCTATGTCC
Source organism: Sequoia sempervirens (assembly GCA_007258455.2). Classification (NCBI taxonomy): domain Eukaryota; kingdom Viridiplantae; phylum Streptophyta; class Pinopsida; order Cupressales; family Cupressaceae; genus Sequoia; species Sequoia sempervirens. The sequence continues at coordinate 120,391,810 of VDFB02000013.1, forward strand.
ACATTCATGTGGGAGAACATATTGCCAACCCCCAGGGGCTTCTTTTTCCCCCTAAGGCCCTTATTTGGCTGATTTTTTTAATGGGCCATATCTTACAAACAAAGACTCAACTTTTCATAAATGAGATATTGAAAAAAGGCTAGTTTGATGTAATTCATAGTGGTGCAAGTCATCTTTCCATATTTTGTTGCTAGTACATTTTATTGCCAACTAAAGTGCCTTTTCCCTTTTGGACCTCTGAACTCATAACATTTTTTTCCAATTTATTCAATTTTCGTGATTCTAGAAGAAATTGAAAGGTATTTAGGAGCTCTATAATTTAGTTCATGCACTTTTTCCATATTCAATCTCAGGTATAATTTATTTATTTTTTGCATATTTGACATATTGATTGATTACTTGGACATACTGTCTCCTGGAGAAGTTATGTTTGTGGGGTGACTTCATTTTTAGTTGTATTTTGATTTGGGACATATCATATTAGTTTGTTTCTTGATATTTGTCTATTTTGCTCTCTTGGAACTTGTTCTAATGGTTGAATCAGAATTTGAGGTCTTAACTTGTTATAATTATCATACATGGAAGGAAAGAATGAGGAAATTACTTTTTTCTAGGGTTTTATTGTCCACCTTGCATGATGAACAACCTAGTTTTTTCAGAGAATATGAAAGATTTCCTCATAGGAACAAATATTATGAGGCCATGGGTTTGATTGCTATGCATGTTTCTTATAATTTTTTCTTCCATATTGAGGAATGTACTACTCCTAGTAAGGTTTGGTATAAGTACAAGGAATTATTTGGTTTAATTAGTGAGATTTGTGCTATGCAATTAGAGGCAAAGTTGGCATTAATTTCCATAGATTCTTTTAATACCATTGAATACTATTAAATTTAAATCATTAAGGTCTCAATTGGCTAGTTGTGGTAAGGATAAAATTCATAAGGAATGCATATTCTTGATTTTTTCTAAGTTGAGAGGTTTTTTTCCATACTTCTCTACTTCCTTTTATTCTACAATAGATGGATTAGGTGATTCATTTGTCATCCCTTCTTTTGAGACATTTTGTGATAGGTTGACTAGGGAACAAGCTAAACTTAGTCAACATGATGCACACTCTAAGAATCATACTTTGATTGCATCATCACCTAAAGGTAAAGCATAGAAGAATTCAAACCTAAGAAAGAATCTTGTGATACACCCACCTCTCCTACGGAGGACAAAACTAAGAAAGAGAAATCAAAGTGTGGTTATTTTAATAGATCTGGGCATGTTGAACATAATTGCTATAAGAAGAGTTAAATGAAATGAGGCAACTTTTGAGGAAACATAACATTTTTTCCTTCTAAATCTATAGTTTCATCCTCTTCTTCTTCAGAATCTTCATCTTCTACACATATAGGTACACAGGAATTACTAATGGTAGTGATAAGGTAAAAGATAATAAGATGAAGGGTCATGCTCTTGTTTTAACACATGTTGATGAGTCTAAAAATTGCATTCAAGACTTTGGGGCCTCATATTATATGGCAAGATCATTTGATAGGTTTTCATCCTTGAAGCATACTTCAATCATAAAGATCTTCATGGTTAATTATGTTTATTTGGATGTATTTAGTAAAGGAGTTGTTGATGTACCAAATGGTAGTTTTCATGTTATTCAAATTCTTGATATTTGACATAATCTCCTTTTTGTATACCAAATAGCACATACTATTACGAGTAAACCCACAATAGTGGGTTACAATTTTTTGAATGAAGAAAAATTAGAAATTCTCATAAAAAAATTTAAAATGGTTTACCCCTTCTAATGAAGGGGGTTCGAATGAACCACCCCCCTTCTAATGAACCCCCATTTCTAATGAACCCTCTTTTGCACCATATAAGGGGGGTTCGAATGAACCCCCTTCATTAGAAGGGGGGTTCTAATGAACCCCCTTTTTCACCTTCCCCTCCACCATTTCAAAATTTATGCATTTTTTTTACTATCGAAGCTTCGGAAGGAGGTGCAAATGGAGTCAAATTGATAAACCAAGTTGGATGATTGTAGTGATCGAGATGTGCTTTCCAACAACTATAAATTTAATATATTTTGTTTTTAGCTTATGTTTTATTTTTTAGTTTTACTATACATAGGTTTTTCACTGAACCTCAAGTTCGATGAAAAATCATTGTGGAAAATAGTAAATTTGAGGGAAAAAAATTGAAAAATATATATCCTCTAGGTATTGATTTCCTCGTTCTAACAAAAAAAAATGAATTTCAATACATACCAAAACAGTTATGCATGCCGAAGTGCACCTATGTCTAAATTATAAATGTTTTGACTTCAAAACTTAATTAAAAAATATATATTCAACAAAACATTATGAAACAAAATGAAACCAATAGATACCAGTGTTAGCAACCTAAATTAAAAAGAATCAAAATTTTATCCTTTGTAGAAAAAAAGTTATGTGTGTCGAAGTACACATCACTTTTAAAAAATGTTGTTTACTATTAAAAACTAGTTATCAAAGGAGACACACAAAAAAAACAATTTAATTCCAATTTTTTTTAAAAATATATATTTAAAATCTACAGACAAAATCTCGCAAATCACTAGTTTACATCATTTTCAAATTCCTAATAGTTTACCTACTATAAGTGTCAGAAAGTGAAGTTTTCTCTAAAAATGTTGATTTCAATGTCAAGTTTGGCCAAAAAGTGTAACCCATTATTGTGGGATGACCCTTACATACTAGACAACTTGTTACAATGGGTAGGTTTGACCATAATGAAAATATCTACACATTTTCTCATTTTATTCCTAATGATGAATGTTCTAAGGACCACTCTCCTAGATCAAGTGTGGATAGTTTTTCACATGATGGTTTTGGTGGCTTTCTTAACCTCACCTATCATCGACCCTTTCATGAGGTTCTATCATCTCCTACTTCTTCATATTTGAGCATTGACTTGGTTTCCAGGACTTTCGATGAGAATTACACATTTTTTTGTAGATTTTCCTATGCAAGATGGTTTGATGAAAGGTATATAAAATTTGGTTTGTCTTTCCTCTTCTACATATTTGGAGGACATATTTGAAAGTTACAATCTCCTCTTTGATCACACATCTTCTTTAGAGGTTACTCTTGAGTTTCGACATTCATTGTCTTCCTCCTTGGTTGGGGTCAAACTTAATTTTGTTGAGACATAATTGGAGACACCTGATACCTCTTCAAAGATATCACTCATGAGGCTTCTTCCCTCTTGCTTCATCATGGAGATGAGGTTCCTTCAACATCGACCACTGGATCTCTTTCTTCCCAAGGGGAGAACCATTGTTTGTCAGAATTAGATTCTCTTTTGTCTTCAAACTTTCTTCAATGGTTGTGGAACTACTTCATTATGAGGGGGCTATGTGGTCTCTTTCTTTCCCTCTCATCAAGGTGGATTTGTAATGTATATAAGTGATGTATGTTGTAATTGGGGGATATCATGGATTCCTCCATCTTTCATCACCTAATTGTATCTTTTCTCTCTTTTGGAGAGGGTTTTTTCCTCATGTGTTTTTTTTCTCTTTTTATCCTCTTGTGAGAGATTTCATTTGCATTTGTAAATTTGTAAATGAATTCTTAAAATGGCCTCATTCCTAGGAACCATCCTTGAATCATTTTTCATAATAATTGCTTCTCCCTAAGTTACACTTAGGGGGGGTGTTGGTGTAAATAGGTACTTTTCCTACAACTAGTTACTTAGTGGGAGTTACTTAGTGGGGTCCTATTTACATATTAAGTCCACTTAGGTCCTAGGAATATTTAAGTTTTTTAGCCAAGACTTTATCTTTTTATCTTTTATTAAATATTAGAGTCCCAGGTCATTTAATGTTGATTCATGTCATTTAATAATGACACTACAATTTAATGTTGTTACTTCATCACACCTTATCTATATAATCAAGGTCATTGTAAATTTTTGTAACATACCTCATCATTGTATTTGATAAATCTTAATATCAAGAAATCTCATTTCTTGCATACTCTCTTGTAGAAGGTTTTCGTTGCTTTTGCAAGTGGCCCTAGAAGAGCTAATTTTCAGCTCCTATAGGAAGATAAAAAATAAAATACTTCGAATTGAACTAATGTGTTGAAATAAAAGCTAAAATATTTTTTTCTCATGATTTATGGTTGCATGTGAGGGTTTTGTTATTGGAAATAAATTAAAAATATTATTAAAAAAAATAGCTACTTTTTTTTTTTTGTAATTAACTATGATGATTTAGGAATTGAAAGGAAAAAGTGCATACATGCAACTATTATATGAATGAACTAGTTTTTCCTCATAATTAAGTTCCTCTTGGGATACAAATTGTTCAATGTTGATTTTGATCTTAGTGTTAAGATTAAATGGTTTTTTTTCATTCGTAGGAATGTTTTTATGGTTTTGTTTCCCTATTATTTTTGTTGATAGATTTCTTGTTTTTGAAAATTTCTTATAAATAATAGTGTTTTTGTTTTGAATTTTTTTTTTATCCAATTTTTTTCTTTTGGATTTAACCATGCAAATTTATGTTACCAACATTTTTTTATCAAACTCTATGATCCATTATCAAGGTATGAAAGCAAGAGAAGAGAATTGAGAAGATCTTAGCAAATAAAGATCACTAAATAGATGGAGTGAAATGAAGCCCAAGAAAAATTGGCACAAGAACCTAGAAGCTAGAGGAGAAGAATGAGAGAGGGTAAGCCTAGGGTGAAAGGATAAAAAGGAGGAAGGATAGGGGCTAATTTCAAATCAAAGAGAAGGGGTAAGAAGTTGGCATATAGGTCAAAGTAAAACAAAATTAAAATAAAATTCAAAGAGAAAATAATAGAAATTGAAGAAAAAAATAGATAGTATACAATTTAACAAGAATAAAAGAATAGGGCTAATATTTTTTGTATGAATGAGCACTATTCTTTATTTATCTCTTATCCACATATAAATAAGAGTGCTTAAATTTAAAGAAAAGAAAGAAAAAAATGATTAAAATCTACCTTCTTCATTGTGTCATCATATTCACCTTTGAAATATTTCTTTATATCATGTTTGTATGTCACATCACTTAGATCATCCACCAATACCATCCTGCCTTTTAATCTTCTTATTCTCATTTTTCTTAATATTTTTGTTACACCCCTAACTTTAACTATGTTTTAGTTTTTAATTTTGAAGTAATTAGTAGATGATTATACATGATTCAAATATATGACGTTTAGTAAAAATGTCTCAAAAAATCAATGTTTAATGAGTTATTTTTATTTGACTATAATTAAGATTTGTTTAAAATTTGTCAAGATGTGATGATTTCATAAGGATTATGAAATGATTAAGGATACATTAATCTCGAGGTGGTGATTGCAAGTTGCATTTAGGGAATAGGTATCTACCTCCCCCCCCTCGAGAAAGGGAGGGAGAGAATCATCAGAGAGAAGGGAGTAGATACAAGGAAAAGAATAGTTTGTCACCATCTTAAGTCTTGTGTTGGTGCAAAATGGTGAACCTAGTTGAGTTAGGTAAGTGATACTCGACCTTTTTGGTCTAACTTTATTTCTCGACTTGACAAGTCAATGTCGTTTAAACTCTTTTTCATGTTGATTAGCGTCAACCTAGTCATTTTGGGGAAAGTGACGTCGTCAAGGTTGAACTTTAGTTGTTTTACGACTAAGACAAAAAAATTTTGAACACGTCACTTCTTATGTTGTAAATGAGTTTACGTTGTGACCTCAATAGTGAAATTGGTAAAATTGATAATATGTTCTTGTTAGTAGTTTTGATGTTGAATTCCAAATTTCATCTAATAGGAATCGACATGATTTTCTTCTATTCATGAAGGGAAGAATGTCTCAACCCAGTCACTTTTTGTGTGTAAGTTTATTTCACATCATTGTAAACCCTATTGGTATAAATACATATGTTTTTAGATTATTATTATGTAATATCCTTGAGCTAAAAGAAGATTTATCCTTCTGGAGTGGTCTTTAATGACCGGTAACTCCATTTATGCTTCCAAGCCATCGAGTAAGAGATTTTGTAGGCTCATTAATGGAGATTAAGATGGGAATTATTGTGAAGCTAACCCTTGGGTCTACGTGAAATTTCATGTTAAGATAATTAAAGGAGTGGCCCATTTTGTTTGGGGTATCTAGTGTAGTGGAGGAGCTTTTCTTCATTAAACAAAGAAGTGATCGTTAAAGACTCATCGCTCCACTTATAGTACATGCTAATGTAGCTAGAGTTTAGGCAAAGTTTTTGCCTAGATTACCGTGACTTAATAGTGGAATCTTTTAACAACCTTGAGTTCAATTACCTGTAGTGGAGTGGGTAGTTGCTTAACAACTCTTAAAGTGGAATTTTATCAACTGGACTTTAAAAAAAAATTGTTATGGGAGAACAAAGGGGGAGATCATTTTTTTAAAACCTTTAGATCCATTAGAGAGGGCAGAGATAGTTCTTCTGAAGGGAGAAGAATCTAGTCATCGTAGAAGGAGATAGAACACATAAGGTGACATGAGAGTAATAGTGAAGATGACAAGGCATCGTCTATCATGTATTGTGTATCTTTGAGTTGCATTTGTGAGGCGTGCAAGATTATTATTTTCAAAGGAGGGTAGTTTGTTAATGGTAGAAACATATAGAGCCAAGAGCCATATTAACTGGGGTCATCACAAACTGGAAGAGTCAGCAAAGTGTAACATTTGATTTTATTTGGGAGGATCACTCAGGTATGAGTCGACCTTATTACCTTGTATGTTTCATCATAAACCCTTATAGCATAAGCTTCATTTTGGCAATGGAAATTCCTAAGAGTTTTGAAGTCTCAAAGATGAGTGTGAAGTATTTTTATAAACGAAAGGTTGAGAGTTCTCATGTATATAGATATGTGCCTTGAGCTCTAAATTCTATTCAACATTACTATCTAAATTTATTATTTAGTTGATCAAATTATATGTAGTATGAAAATGTTTGTCAAGCTTGTGATAGAAACCCCCTCATCAAGAGCAATAGAGATATATTGATCTCTTTTGGAATATCCAAGGTCAATGATAAGATATCACTAAGGTTTTTTAACCACCATGTTTTAAAATATTCGTGATATCAAGGAAAATCATGTATGAGTTCATATTTTATTTACAGTGAAAGATAGTGAACACTGGAAGATTGAAATAGGAATGTAAGTATTGATATGTGAATAAAACTATTTGGATTATTGGATTGACCTTAGTCAAAGAATGGTTTTTTTATTAATAGTGTATTCATATTCCGTGAGTAATGAGGGTTTGTATAGCACCTAAGAGGTTGAGAGAAAACCAGAGGTAACTATACTTATGTTGTATTGTCACATTATTGAACTTGGATTCTAAGTTAGTAATTGGAAACTAAGAAAAAATGGAAATAGATCCTTTATTCGATGTTAAAGATTATGATAGTTCCATAAGATGAAATCTTGCTAGTTGTCTTAAGGGAATTTTTGGGTGAGATAATATCATCACGATATTGAAGTGAGGAGGATGTAGCATAGATAAAGATTTCTTTATAGGAAATATAATTCCTCTTGTCAATTTTTTTAATACATATTTAGGGAAATAGGTGATCCAAGAATGTGGAACCCTAGATAGCCTTTGATATCATATATTGCTTATGTTATAATTCTCGAGAGAAAGATAAATGTAGACAATGCAAAGATATAGATCTTTTAACCTTTATAGAACTTATTTATTTGCTAAGTGCACAAAAGACAAAGTTAACCCCAGGTTGGGCATCACTAGAGTGATTAATCTAGGGTTGGGCATATTGTGAGAATTGTAACTCAATCTCACATGAAAGTGGTAAACTATTTTGATTGATGAAGGTTTATGTGACATATATATAATAGGATGTTATGTATATATGAGTTCATAACCTAACTTATGTTGGAAGTCAGTTGTCCCAAGTAGGCCAAAGGGTCGAAAGTAGATTATTATCTTTTATAAATCAAACCTTTTTAGGGTTGAAAGATTGACTTAGATCAAAACTATTGATATGAAATGATAGTATTCCTTTAGATATTATGTTGGTGAGGAAATACTTTGATTACTATGTTTATTCATGTTACATTTTAAATGTGAACTTAAGCAATGCCAAGTGGTCTAGGAAAGACTAGAAGTATTTGTTCTTATATTTTACTACACTTATGCTATTACCTTTGGAAAACAAGGATGTTTGATATTTCCATGTATTGGGTTAGGGAAGCTAAACCCTAGTATTGAAACAAGGAGGATATAGGAAATCTATAACTCTTATGCTAGATATGGCATTGTATATATATATATTGATTGATTGATTGATTGATAGTGAAAGGTCAAGAAAACCATAGAACAAGATAGGAAGACTTTGTAATACTTTATGATATTCTATGATAATTTCAAAACTCATTTTAATGCATCAAAGATGTTTGGTATTTGAATTAGAGAGTAAAATGACAAAAAATCATAAACCCTAGAAATTGCAAGAATGCAATGAGGGACTCTTAAAAAGGTTAGAAATTTACCTAGATCTTTATATTACATGTATATCCTGGATTAAGGATTAGTTTTAAGTCAAATTGGCTAGAACATGGATTTTCAGTATAGACAATTTTGTGTCTAGAGTACCAATAAAGTAAGTAAAACTATAGGATGAGATAGTTTCTAAGACAAGTCAGAGGTGTGTGTCTAGAGGGAATGAACAATCAGAATGATCATACTTAGCTATAAGGGGTCTAGATTTGTATGTTCAATTGAGTTTTGTAGGACACATCACTAGGACTCAAATGGAGAAACTTGATAGTTCCTTATATCTATACCCTTCGTGAAGGGCAGGGCCACTTCCAAATAGGAAGTGTGTGGGGTACCACTTGAGTCTGTGGTTGGAGGAAAAGCACTCAGATGATGCTCTCCCTCTGTATCAGAAGACTCACTAAGGCTTGTGAAGATAGATATATCATCATTCCAGATGTAGTGAACTCCATGTTATGGCATACGATAGTTGAACTTATGAAGTAAGACTATTCTTTTTTCCAAGTGCATTTTATGTAAATATAAATGAAAAGTGTAAGGATTTCTCTTTGATTCTAGTTGTAATTATGTATGATTTTAAATTTGTTCAAAATTATCTAGAAAAGTTATACTTTATTTCTTGTGCTTATGCAAATGATATTTAAATAAAACAATTCTCTCATGTTTTCTAAGTTTATTTACCTTATAGTAAATTCTTGAGTTTACTCAGGTATTAAGAGGTGGGATTTTACAATTTCCCACAACATGAGTGCTACTAATAATATTTTTTACTCTACCTAATCCTCAATTAATACACCTTCTTCATTGTGTCATCATATTCACCTTTGAAATTTTTCTTTATATCATCTTCGTATATCACATCACTTAGATCATCCACCAATACCATCCCACCTTTTAATCCTTTGATTCTTAGTTTTCTCAATATTTCCCACAACATGAGTGCTACTAATAATATTTTGTGCTCTACCTAATCCTCAATTAATACACCTTCAAATATTTTTAATGTCACTAAGCTTTAGATAATCCACCATAAACTCTAGTTGCTTATATTCAATCATGGTAACCTTTTTTCCTCGATACCAATTTTCTATTCCAAACTACTCTCTCCAAAATGAATCTAAACCCTTGGCTTATATAGGTAATTCTTAAAGGAAATATCATTACATACTATGAAATAATCCTAGTGCAAGTATGAGCTTACAAAACATATATAATTTACAATGTATTTTTATCATCCCAAAGTTTAAGAAAGCATTAAATTTATTTGGAACCCAAAAATAAAAAATTACTCAAGAATAAAAATATTCTAAGCCCTTCAACTACAAAATTTTAACAAAGAATTCCACTTAACAATACTTAATTTTGTCAACTTTAGGAGGATGAGCCAAAGAGCAGTTTTAAATTTGGGAGGAGGCCCGTTTGTGGATGAGGAAGATTCTAAGGATTGTGATGACACAGATGACTATTTTGGTCTACTTGAGTTTTTCCTTCTCTCTGTGGACCTTTGTTTTGTTGCTCTGTCTGATGCCTTTGAGGCGCGCATGCTACAGGAATATTTTTTCATAAGGCTTTCTCTTTGGTGAATGGGGTGAGGTATGGTTTTCCTAAGGTAGGAGTGTGTTTGGAGTTTTGGTTGGCTCTTGACCTTGACTGGAATGTTGGGGAGGATGTGGTGCTTAATGTTTTGGTTGGATCCCTCCATTATTCTTGTGTGGCTTCTCCTTATCTTCCCATTCTTCAGTTGTGTGTTTCTCTAGAGGCTTTCTCTATGGTGAATGGGGTGAGATTTGGCTTTCTTGAGGTGGGAGTGTGTTTGTAGTTTTGGTTGTCTCTTGTCCTTAACTAGCATGTTGGGGAGGATGTGGTGCTTAATTTTTTGGCTACCTTCCTTCATTATTCATGTGTGGGTTCTCCTTTTCTTCCTATTCTTCAAGTGTGTGCTTTTCCTAAGGCTTTCTTTCTAGCGAATGGTGTGTGGTTTGGTTTTCTTATGGTGGGATTATGTTTGGAGATTTTCTGATTGTATCTTATCCTTGACTGGCATGCCATGGAGGATGTGGAGCTTAATGTTTTGGTCGTCTTCCTTCATTGTTCCTATGTGAGATTTCCCGGCCTTCCCATTACTCTATTGTGAGTTGGCTCATGTGCTCCTATTTGGGGCTTTCAATTGTGTGTGGTCCTTTCTATGGGGTCTTTCTTAATGTTGGGATCCTTCTTCCTTTTACTTTGGTGGTGGTTGGGTTTGCTCGGGGATTTTCTTGTGCTCTGAGAGTTGGTGCGGGTGAGGTTATTGATGTTTCTATTGTTGTGGCTAAGGATGTTGACTTGGCTCTTGGGTGGTTTTCTTCCCTTGGAATGGTGTTTCAAGGTGTATCCTTGTTTATGTTATTGGAGGGAGTGTTTGTTTCCCCTTTGAAATTCTAGTTGCTCTTGCTCCTTCAAGGAGTTGGTTTGAATCCCTTGTGCTTATTGACGTTCTTTAAGTTGAATGGATTAAGTCTTTATTTTTTGTAGAAGGTTTTCTATTGGTGGTGGTTTTGGAAGGATGCTTGCTTATTTGTGTCCTTGGTGAAGTTGTTTAAGGAAGCAGGGGTTGTCTCTGTTCTTATTTTCTTTAAGAATTCTTCTTTGACCCCCTTGAAGTGTGTAAGCTTTTTTCAGTTGAAGGGGTTTGTTTTTTGTCTTTTGTAAGATCCTTGGTAGCTAGTTTCCTAGTTGGAGGTGCCCAAGGGAGTAGGGTTTCCCCTTGCTGCTATTTTTTTGCTAATGGCTATGATATTTTCTATGTTTTTTCTGAAGACCCAATTGCCCAGATGGCCTATGGATGCCATGTTTTCCCCTTCTGGTGGAGTGTTTGCTCTCTTCCTGTCTTTATAATCATTGTCTTCTATTGAGGTGGAGATTTCTCCTTTTAAGGTGGAAACTCCTCTTATCGAGGTGGAGATGGGTTTTGTGGAGGTGATAAGGAATTCACTTTTCTACTAGTTTTCTCTCTTGCAACCCCTTTTGATGTGGTGGATATTCCTATTAAGGTGGAATTTGTGTTTGTTGGAGAGATATGGCTATAGTGAATTGGGTGTTCATGGTGTCTTCTCCTCTAGAGGGGGGCCCTCTCCTATTGAGGTGAATTTTGGGTTGGCTAGTTGGGCTGGTTGGGACTATCAAGGGGTTGATTCTGATAGGGCATTATGGGTCAGCTACATCACCATCTTTCCTTCTTTCAGTGAAGAGACCTAGATCTCTCATCTTTTTTTATTGGCCTTGTTGTTTGGGAGCTGTTGCTACCCTATTTTCTTTATGTATCTGCTCTCCCCTTTAGAGGTGGGGATAGAGATTAGTGTTAGTGATACTATTTGGTATTTGAATTCTAGGAATTAATTGCAATGTCTCGATCTAGCTTATAGCTAGTGCTTGTTATTCTTAGCTTTAAATCTATCTTTGTTGTGTAGATTTTCTGTTGTAGGTTGGTTGTTGTTTATCTTTGTATTATCTTTGGCAATATTTCATGTGGATTGGGTTTCAAGTCCCATCAAAACCTTCTTGTAAAGGGTTTTGGGTCCTTTCAAAACCTTCTTTATCCCTAATAAAAAAAATGGCCCAATCTATCAAACACATACAAATATACCTTAAAATTAATTTTAGCCACCCCCTTCTTTATTGTAAGTCATGGTATGTATCCCTTTTCCAAACAAGTTAAGAACAAATCGAATTGAAGAGTATTCCAAATTATACACTTCATATCATGAAATAAAAATTTAAAATGAACATCATATTAGAAGACAACCTCTAAATGATGAATTATTCTTGAGGAATTATTGCATTAACTTAAGACTTCCAATTCAACCTCCATATTTAAGTGGTAATTAAAAATCAATGAAATAATTATGCACTAGTGCTTATAAATTATTAAGCTTAGTTTAAACTATTATCAAAACCAAAAATTCAAAATATAAATATAAGTAAAAAACCAAACAAAAGGAACACAAAAAAATTATCAAACATATATTTCTAGGAAATTTAAGATTCCCTGACCCTTAAGATGCTCCTACATCAAACACCCTATGTATGAAATTTATGATCTTAGAGCTTGAAAATAAGGAATAAATATTAGAACCATCCTTCAATTTTATTTTCCATTCTCAACATGTCCTTAATGCATAAGAAAAATTTTAAAAATAAAATTGCATATTCTCCTATGCCTCCTCTAGTTCTAAGAGTTAGAAAAAAGGCATATGTTGACATCCTCTACCAAAAATATAAAATTAATGTTATATGTTCTCAATAAAAAATCAATAATATGTTTGAATCTCTTGTCTATATATCTCTTCTTTTTCCTCTATATCACTATCTCACCCTATATCCCTCTCTCCCTCCCTCCCTCTCTCCCTCTATCTCTCCTTCTCCCTCCCTCTCTCTCCCTCCCTCTTTATCTCTCTCCCTTTCTCTCTCCCTCTACCTCTACCTCTCTCTATCTCTCCACCCTCTCCCACCCTCCCTCTCCCTCTATCCTATCTTCCTTCCCTCTCTCCCTCTCCATCTATCTCTCTATCTTACTTTCTATCCCTCCCTCTTTCTATATCTCCATCTCACTCTTTCTAAATATACCTCTCTCTATCTCCCTCTCCCTCTCCCTCTCCCTCCATTTCTCCCTACCTATCTCCTTCTCCTCTTATCTCTTTATCCATTTCTCTATCTTTACTTCTCTTCATCTCTTTCTGTCTCTTTCCATATTTCTCTATCTCACTTGTCCCTTTGTCAATCTCCCCTTTTTTCTATATATATCCCATTAAATGCACAAGAGAACTAAGAGGGGGGTGAATCAGTTGTACCTTAAAAATTCAAGACCCTCATACACATTCAGATCCACATTTATTCATTAAACCCTTAATCTGTTATGATGATTTAGCATGAAATGTGAATAACAAAAATTGAAGCAACTTAACACCATACACAAGAGAACACAAAATTTACATGGAAAACCCAAGAAGGGAAAAATTACAGTGAGGATTAGCTCACAATATAAGTAATTTCAACACCAAATACAATAGGGCTCACTGTCAAAGGGCTCATTTAAAAAAAAAAGAAAGGCTCACTACCCAAAAGACTCACTACCAGAACAAAAAAGAAGATAGAGAAGAAATGTTTCACAGAGAAAAGCATCTCAATGCAAAAGAGAATCTACCACTATGTTACCAACACCTTTGTAGCATGACTAAAGAATTGTAGACACCTTCTCAATAATCTAACACATGAAACCTCACATTGCAATTCTTAATTTCGCACTCTAGAACTCTACAATTTGCATCATTCACATCTCTCACATCTATCTCATCATCACACAACAACTCAAATCTTACTTATACCATCCTCAACCTTGAAACCCTTATCCAAGGTCGGCTATGCACATCAACCATGTAAATTAAAATTAGGTTGGTGCCAAAACACTTCCATGGGAGATAGAAGTGAAATCAGACCACATAATTTCTTATTTGAGACCCAAATCTATAACACCACACAACCATATGCTTCTAATTATCCATTGCAAGTAGTGTAAACACCAGGTCATCTGTTACTCGTGCAAACACCATTAAAATTTTATGTACACACTTCCTCAACTCCAAGGACAACTTACAAACCATACACCATGCTTGAACATGATCTAGAATATTCCTCAATCACCATGAAATCTAAAAAACTCATTTGCAACAACTTCCACCCAAAGAATGTACACATCAAATACACTCAAGCAACTTTGTCATACACTATTACTTGGGAAATTGACTTTCAAGGCACCAAACCTCAAACCACCTTGACTAAACAAAGATATCAACACAATAAACACACCCTCATATCTGCGAGACCTAAAACAATTATGTGAGGAAACATGGAGTAAGGACATTTCTCCTAGACACCTCTACAATGCATAGTTCACACTTTGGTGAAAACAACTTCTTCTGTACAATGATCTAACACACCAAATCTTGAATAAAACAACTTTGAACACCTCTGATCAACATATTTGAATCACATAGATAGATCTTCAACCTAGAAGAAATGTGAAATGACACAACAACACACTTCTACTCAAAACGCCACTACAAAACACTATTTCCTCTTTTTATCAAATTTTCTCAAAAGCACAAAAGACACATCCTTAACATCTCCATTACTTCCTCAAACATATATATAGAAGCTTATCAAAGAAACACTAGAGGTTGACACCAGTAGCTTTACTAATGACATCATAATGCAACTAATCAAAGCATGGATAACTCTAAGGAAAGCAGAGGTGGAGAAACACTTTCCTAACATCAAAACTATAGGGAAGAATGCAGACAGTACTTTTAATTTTCTAATTACAGTCCAAATAAGACACACATGAAAGATTTATAGAAACAGAGAAGATACTCAAAGATAATGAACAACATATTTACATGGGAAAACCCTTTCGGGAAACACCCACCACACCAAGCTAAATCTCTTTGTATTACAATAACAACAATTAAATACAATGCAGAGATACAACTCTCTGGTATCAGTTCACAGTAGCTTCATTCACTATTCATCCAATTACAAAAATGCTCTCCACAATCCAATTCACTCATCATCATTTCAAATTAGAATCGATCCTTTCAATCTTATCACATTCTAATTTTTACCTTTTTTTCATCCTCATCCACCATTGCCCCATCGTAGAAATTTTCCTCTTGAGCGTTGATTTTTCCCTACATGCAGTTCAGCTCTAGCATTGCAACTATTGCAGAAATCTAACTACCATCCATTTGAAATTTTCTTCCTCTGATTGGTTCACGAAGCTCCACATAGGATGGTCAATTTGGACAAAGTTGTTCAAACTTTGTTGGCATATTGGTGAGACACCAACAGTGTCTCCCGATGCCACAAATTCTTCATATCAATATTGGTGTAAGTCCCAACAATCGGCAAGATGATATAACGAACACCATGAGTCATACTGAATCCATTAACATCCATTGCATTTCTATCAGCAAGAGATTCCTCCATCGACAAGATGTTTTACCGATGCTCACAAGTCATATCGATTTCAACTTGGCCATTGACAAGACTTTTCCTTTTGCTAATAGGTTTCATCGAGCCTCCTCAAGTTTCACCGAAGCACCTGACAGTTGGCAAGACATTCGTCTTTCACCAAGACTTCACTATGAGCAAACAAGTCTTACCGAGTCGGAAAGACTTTTGTCTTTCGCCGAGACCTCACATCGAGCATCGAGACCTCACATTGAGCAACCAAGTCTTACCAAGTCGGCAAGACTTTTGACCTTCACCAAGACCTTTCACCGAGCACCTATGTCTTACCGAGTTGGCAAGACATTTGACCTTCACCAAGACGTCTTAGTGAACACAACATGTAATCCCGAAGACTATCGGTGAGACTCTCCAAGTCGCCAAGACTTCACACTGAAGTCTTTTGTCACCGTGAAGGTACCAAGTGAATAATCTCATCGGCAAGACCTTTCTTCATCACTGAGACTTCTCCCTGAGACCCTTGAGCTACTCCGACATCCGCTTTGACACCCGATAGCAACCTTTTTTGGCAAGACATTTCATATCGGCAAGACTACATACTAACAACCTAAGTCTCCTCGATAACTACGAGTGAATAATAATTGGTGAGAGAAACAACAGTCGGCAAGAGATCTCCATTTGACAAAAGGTCATAATGAATGCTTCTTATCACTGCGATAGTTCATTCGGCAAGACACCAACCTTGTCTCAGTGACTTGGAACATTTCAAAGGATTTAGAATAGTTAGTCGGCCAGACATGATTAATGTCACAACAACTTTACCCTCCAGGAGTTACATGTTAGTATGGACTGAGGAAAATATTCCAACAATCTCCCACTTGACAAAGACCTTACTAACAACTCCAAAGTATAATAAAACTACTAAAATTCATGGGCCAAGAGGCCCATCAAACTGGCACACCACCTGCATTTGTCTGTGCTCACAGGCTTCATCAATACATCTGCAACATTTTCCAGAGTATCCACTTTCTCCAAAGAGACCTTCCCATCCTCCACCATATCTCATACAAAGTGATACTGTACATCTATGTGTTTTGTCCTGGCATGGAAAGTAGGATTCTTTGCCAAACATATAGCACTTTGACTATCACAATAAATAGTAATTTTTCTTGCATCAAAACCAATGTTAGAACACAAATGTTTTAACTAGATTACTTCTTTACAAGCATGTGTAGCTGCCATGTATTTTGCCTCTGTAGTGGACAAAGCGACTATAGCCTGCCGCTTTTTCATCCAACTCACTACACCACCATTCATCATGAAAACATATCCACTGGTGGATCTTTTGCTGTCAATGTCCCCTGCCCAATCAGAGTCCACATAACCTCGAATACTAAAAGTCCTTTATGATTTAACCAAGTTCCCATGGTAACACAAACCATAGTTTGAAGTGCCCTTCAGATATCTAAACACTCTCTTCACAGCATCCCAATGTGTCCTTCCAGGATTAGCCATAAACCGACTAAGAACTCCCACTACTTGGGTAATGTATGGCCTTGTATACACCATTGCATACATAAGGCTGCCAACTACACTAGCATAAGGTACACTGGTCATGTCCTCCATCTCAGCAGGAGATTTTGGATAGTCTTCAATAGATAGCTTTGTTCCCTACAAAACTAGAACAACTAGCTGCTTGCACTCAGTCATACAAAATCTCTCTAGAACAGTCATGATATACTTACTCTGACTGAGCCATAGTTTTCTATTTTTCCTATCCTTGGTTATTTCCATTCCCAAAATGTACCTTGCTGCACCAAGATCTTTCATTTTGAACTTTGTAGACAACTGAGACTTAAGATAAAAAATCATTAGCTTACTATTGCCTATGAACAACATATCATCAACATAGAGAGCAATAATAATGACTTGATCACTTTCAGCTTTATAATATACACAATGATCACATTTTGATCTTACAAATCTCAATGACAAAACAAAAGTGTTAAATTTCTGGTACCACATTCTAGGAGACTGTTTTAACCCATACAGAGATTTCTTTAACTTGCAAACCAATCTTTCTTTACCTTTTTCCACAAAGTGCTCCGACTGGGACATATAAATTTCTTCTTCAAGATCACCATGAAGAAACACTGTCTTCACATCCATCTGTTCAATTTCTAAGTCATACGTTGTTGCAAGTGACAAAAGAAATCTAATAGATGTCAGCTTAGCTACAGGAGAAAAGATTTCTCCATAATTAATTCCCTCTACTTGGGAATAACTTTTTGCAACCAGCCTCGCTTTATATTTTTCTACAGTGCCATCCAAACCAATTTTCTTTTTAAATACCCATTTGCAGCCCACAACTTTTCTGCCTTTAGGAAATGGCACCAAACTCCAGGTATCATTCTTTTCTAATGATGCCATCTCTTCATTCATTGCTTCCAACCAAGAGTTTGAATCAGACATTTTAAATGCCTCTTTCACAATCCTAGGTTCATTAGTGCTAGAAATTAAAGCATAGGCACAAGTAGACTCTATTAAAGAAAAACCATACCTATCAGGTTGCTTTCTTTCACGAGTTGATTTCCTCACAGGCTAAGGCTGAGGTGGATCCTCATCTTCTTCAGAACTTTCAGAGCTAGTTGAGCTTTCCTCAGTATCAGGTACATTTTGATTTTTCAATTCCTTTATATCTAGTGTTGGAGGAATTTCTGCTACATCCTTTTCATTTTATGATTTCTTATCTGACTAAAGATCCAGTGTAGAAGGCTTCAGCTCACGAAAGATAATGCTTATGTTGTACAAAACCTTCTTAGTCTCAGGGTTCCAAAGCTTGTATCATTTTATGCCAGCACTATAGCCAATAAAAATACACTTTATAGCTTTGTTTTCCAACTTAGATATTTTTTCAAATGACACATATGCATATGCCTCACAACCAAAGACACGAACATGCCTCAGAGAGGGATTCCTTCCAGACCATGCTTCCAAAGGCGTCTTCTCAACAAGAGCAAAGTTAGGAGAATGATTTAACAAGTAACATGTTGTAGAGACTGCTTTAGCCCAGAACTTCTCCTCCAATCCAGCACTACTCATCATACTTCATGCTCTTTCCATTACTATCCTATTGAACCTTTCAACAACTCCATTTTGTTGTGGAGTGTAAGGTGTAGTCTAATGTCTTTCAATCCCATGATCTGTACAGTACCTTTCAAATTCATCTAAACAAAACTCACCACCATGGTTAGTCCTTAAGCATTTTATTTTCCTACCAGTCTGATTTTCAACAAGATTTTTAAATTCCTTAAACCGACTGAACACTTCTGATTTACTTTTCAGAAAATATACAAATGTTCTTCTTGAATAATCATCAATAAATGACACATAGTATCTTGATTTAGACAGAGAAGGAACATTCACTGGACCAAACACATCAGAATGAATATAATCAAGCAAACCAGAAGATTTGTGAGGACAAGAATAAAATGAAACATGGTGTTGTTTACCATATATGCAATGTTCACAAAATTCAGACTCAAGGTTACAATCTTCAAACCCTTCTACCAGGTTTTTATTTTTCAAGGTTTTTAAAACTTTTTCACCAATGTGGCCAAGCCTATGATGCTAGAGCATAGTCTTTTCTGTTGGAATTTTAACCTCCATGGCGTTTACTCCATCAGGAACATTTTCCTTCTTATCTCCATGAGTAGCCTTAAGTGACTTTGCAGAGACATTGTTGCATTGGACAACTAGTGCATCTAGCTTGTACAAGGTACCAATTCAAGCACCCCTAGTCAGCACCATTGTGCCTCTAGTCATCTTGCAACCATCTCTAGAGAATGTGAATTACACTCCAATATCATTCAGCTTACTTACAGAAAGTAAATTATGAGCCAGACTTGGTATATGCATTACATCATTGATTCCCTTCACTCTTCCATCAGGGAATTGAATTCTGACTCTTCCACAGCCAAAAATTTCCAAAGATGAATCACTTTCCAAATACACCCTTCCCCATCATAGTTTTCATACTTCGTGAACCAGTCTCTATGAGATGTCATGTGGAAAGATGCTTAGAATCAATCAACCAGACATCATCAGATGCTTGCGTAGCCAAAACTACAATGAAGGCATTTGCATCACTTTGAGAAGAATCATTGTCAGAAGAGGTCTTCTTCTTCTTCTTTTTCTCCTCCTTGCAATCCTTTCGGACATGAACAAGTTGCCCACAATTCCAACATTTCACCTTGGACTTCTTGCCAGGAGACTTTGATCTCCCTCCTGATTTGGATTTGGATTTCTTTTCCTTCTTCTTGCCTTTCTCCTTTGATCTACCTCTGATAGTAAGAGCCTCCTTTTCCATCTCAGAGGATTTTCTTCTCATCTCTTTTGAAAAAAAAGAAACATCATCTTCCATCTTGAAAGTGGATGTCGTACTCCTAATAGCCATCACCCCAAGAACCTGGCAAAGAACATAGCAGCAACATGCAACGATCTTCATCTTCTATCTTCACACCAACAAATGTTAATTGAGCAATCAGCATGTTGAAATCATTCAAGTGATCAGCAACAGATCCTCCCTCCTGCATTCTCAAAGAGTACAACTTCTTCCTCAAGAATAATTTGTTCACCAAGGACTTGCCTTGATAAATTGATGCTAGTATTTTCCACAAGGAAGATGCAGTATTTTCTTCATGAACATTCAGAAGAATAGAGTCTGCCAAACAGAGCCTTATCAACCCCTTAGAATTTCTATCTGCAAGATCCCAATCCTCTTGCTTCATGCCTTGAGGCATCGTTCCAAACAAAGCATTCCAAAGATCTCGGTCTACTAGCAAATCTTCCATTTTGAGTTTCCATAACTCAAAATTACTACCATTGAATTTCTCTATTTCCATCTTCCTGGATGTGCTTGCTATCTTAATTTGTAATTAAACTACCAGACCTCTACCAAACTCCCATTGAAAAAGAATTGACACAAAGAACCTGACCCACTCATAAGGATAACACAACTGGCCAGGCTTTGATACCACTTGTAAGGAAAGTAGAGGTGTGGAAACACTTTCCTAACGTCAAAACTATAGGGAAGAATGCAGACAGTACTTTTAATTTTCTAATTATAGTCCAAATAAGACACACATGAAAGATTTACAAAAACATTGAAGATACTCAAAGATAATGAACAATAGATTTACGTGGGAAAACCCTTTCAGGAAAAACCCACCATACCAAGCTGAATCTCTTTGTATTATAGTAACAACAATTACATACAATGTAGAGATACAACTCTCTGGTATCAATTCATAGTAGCTTCATTCACTGTTCATCCAGTTACATAAATGCTCTCCACAATCCAATTCACTCATCATCATTTCAAATTAGAATTGATCCTTTAAATCTTATCACATTTTGATTTTTACCTTTTGTTCATCCTTATCCGCCATTGCCCCATCGTAGAAAGTTTCCTCTTGAGCATTGATTTTTCCCCACATGCAATTCAACTCCAGTGTCGCAACTGTTGCAGAATTCTAACTTCCATCCATTTGAAATTTGCTTCCTCTGATTGGTTCACAAAGCTCCACATAGGATGGTCAATCTAGACAAAGGCGTTCAAACTTCGTTGGCATATGAGTGAGACACCAACAGTGTCTCCCCGATGCCACAAATTCTTCATATCGATATTGGTGTAAGTCCCAACAGTTGGCAAGATGATATAACGAACGTTATGAGTCATACCAAATCCATTGACATCCATTGCATTTCTATCGGAAAGGGATTCCTCCATTGGCAAGACATTTTACCAATGCTCACAAGTCATATTGATTTCAACTTTTCCATTGGCAATAATTTTCTGTTTGCCAAGAGGTTTTGCCAAGCCTCCTCAAGTTTCACCGAAGCACCTGACAGTCGACAAGACATTCGCCTTTCGCGAAGACTTCACTCTGAGCAAACAAGTCTTACCGAGTTGGCAAGACTTTTGTCTTTCGTTGAGACCTCACATCGAGCAACCAAGTCTTACTGAGTTAGCAATACTTTTGACCTTTTCCAAGACCTTTCACTGAGCACCTATGTCTTACCGAGTCGACAAGACATTTGACCTTTGCCAAGACATCTCAACGAACACAACATGTAATCCCGAAGACTATCAGCGAGACTCTCCAAGTCGCCAAGACTTCACACCGAAGTCTTTTGTCACCGTGAAGGTACCAAGTGAATAATCCCGTCGACAAGACCTTTCTTCATCACTGAGACTTCTCCCTGAGACCCTTGAGCTATTCCAACATCCGCTTTGACACTCGATAGAAATATTTTTCGGCGAGACATTTCATATCAGCAAGACTACATACCAAAAACCTAAGTCTCCCCAATAACTACAAGTGAATAATAATCAGTGAGAGAAGCAACAGTCGGCGAGAGATCTCCATTCGACAAAAGGTCATAGTGAATGCTTCTTGTCACAGCGATAGTTCATTCGGAAAGACACCAACTTTGTCTCAGTGACTTGGAACATTTCAAAGGATTCAAAACAGTTAGTTGGCCAGACATGATTAATGTCATAGCAACTTTGCCCTCCAAGAGTTACATGTCAGTATGGATTGAGACAAATATTCCAACAATAACATCAACTACTCATACCCCTACAACAATCTCATTCAATAGTAGACATCAATGACAACACTAGCTTGTTGGCATCAATGAGAACACTAACTACTCATACTTACAACAATCTCCCCCTTTTTCATTGATGGCAACACATTATGTGAAAAACCATCAAAGATACAATAGCTCTACTCCATACCTATTTCCTTTTCTCTTTTCTCCCCCTTTGATAACAGATTACATGAATCTTTCTCTCCACTTTCTCCCCCCCTAAATACTTGATCTTTGTCACATTAATTTCTCTCCCCCTTTGACATCAATGGCAAAGGACTAAAATATTTGCATTGTTTATTATGTCTCTTTGACATCAATCCACCTGCTTACTACTGCTCTACAACATCTTTCTTTTACTGCTTTGTATACTCCCCCTTAGGAGCACACACCAAACTATACCAAATCAGCAACCACTACTCAATAACAAAATACATCCTTTTGAATTCAACAACCAAAACTGCTACTACCTACTCCCCCTGATAGGTAGCCACCAACATTAGTCCACAACAAAGAATGAATTTTGAGATCCATTGGATTGATGCATCTCCTTTATGCATATAGTTCAAGGAAGGAGAGGCAATAACCCACAAATTCTCACAAAGATACTCAAAAGTATCCTTAGGAAGAGCCTTAGTGAATATATCAACAATTTGATCCTTTGTAGGCACATATTCAATATTTACTTCATTCTCCAAAACCTTGTCTCTCAGAAAGTGGTATCTAATTGAAATAAGTTTTTCCATTGAATGCATTACTAGGTTCTTTGAAATATTGATTTCACTTGTATTATCACATAAGATAGAAATTGGTTCATCATACACTATTTTGATATCCTTCAATGTTTGTATCATTCATAACACTTTTGTGCAACATGATACTACTACAATGTACTAAACCTTTGCAGTAGAAAAAGAAACCGAATCTTGTTTCTTACTTAGCCATGATACCAATCTACATCTAAGAAGTAATGCACCACCACTCATACTTTTCTTGTCATCAACACAATCAACCCAATCTGCATTTGTGTAAGCACTCAAGGTGAAGTTAGTATCCTTTCAATACCATAAGCCATGATCTAGAGTTCCCTTCAAGTATCTAAATATCCTCTTCACTACTACAACATTGTACTCTCTCTAGGATCTTCTTGAAATCTAGCCATAAGACAAATTTCATGCATGATGTCTGGTCTAGTAGTAATTAGATATAGCAGTCCACCAATCATTGATCTATACTTGCTCTGATCAACCTTTGGAGATTCATCATTATTGCTTAGCTTACAACCAGTAACAATAGGAGTACATACCAGTTTAGAGTCTTCCTTTCCAAATTTCTTCAACATTTCTTTGACATATTTTGATTTTGAAATGAATATAGCTTTGTTTGTTTGATTAATTTGTAGCCTAAGGAAAAAATTCGTCTTCCCAAACATAGACATCTCAAACCTTTTTTGCATTTCTTCTACAAAATTCTTACACAGCTTCATTTCCTCCAAAAATTATATCATCAACATACACAACCACAATCAAGATTTGATCGTTTTCAACTCTAAAGTAAAGATTACTATATGTGGTACCTTTATTGAATCCTTGATGTATCAAATACTTATCCAACATTACATACCAAGCTTTGGGAGCTTGCGTCAATCCATATAATGCCTTCTTCAATCTACTGATCATATTCGGTTGGTCAGATAACTAAAATATTTAGTTGTTTCAT
Organism: Sequoia sempervirens; assembly: GCA_007258455.2. Taxonomy (NCBI): domain Eukaryota; kingdom Viridiplantae; phylum Streptophyta; class Pinopsida; order Cupressales; family Cupressaceae; genus Sequoia; species Sequoia sempervirens. The sequence continues at coordinate 120,415,749 of VDFB02000013.1, forward strand.
GTAAACTTCTTCTTCCAATTCTTCATTCAAGAAAGTAGACTTCACATCCATTTGATAAAATTTAAAGTCCTTATGAGCTACAAAAGCCAAAAACATCGTGATAGTGTCTATTCTTTCCACTAGAGAAAATGTCTCCTCAAAATCTATTCCTTCAACTTGTGAGTAGCCCTTACACACAAGTCTTGCCTTGCTTCTTATATCTTCTCCCTTCTCATTCAATTTATTTTTGAACACCCACTTAGTTCCAATTATGTTTTTGTTTGCAAGTCTTGGGACAATTTCCCAAGTCTAGTTCTTCTCAATGTGTAGTAGTTTTTCTTCCATAGCCTTCATACAATATTCATCTATGCATGCCTCAATCACTATTTTAGGTTCAACTTCAGGAAGTAAACACAAATTTACCTCTTATTCATTAGCTTTCCTTCTTTTCAATACACCTTTTCTTTTTTCTCCAATGATCCATTCTTTGGAATGATTCCTCTATACATACTTAGGGATTCTATGGGTCTTTTTTGAAGCTTATTCCTCTTTAATCTGCATTCCCTTTTCCTTAGCTTTTTATTTTTCTCTACAATCAGGCTCATCTAATTCATATCCATCTATCACCACTAAGTTTTGAAAATCTTCATCAAACTTGACACTTTCAATCTCAACAATCTTTCTCAATCTCTTGTTGTAACATTGGTAGGCTTTTCTTTTAGTAGAATATCCAAGGAAGATTCCTTTATCAGACCTTGCATCAAACTTTCCCATTTTTTCCTCATCTCTTTTGATATAGCATTTTCTTCCAAACACTCTTAAGTATTTTACAGTAGGGATCCTTCCATAACACAACTCATAGGTGGTCTTTGTGTTGTTTCCTTTTGCTTGAAATATGTTAAGTATGTAAACAACAGTATGAATTACGTCTCTCTAGTAGACTTTTGGTATATTTTCTTCTTTCATCATAGGCATTGTAGCTTTTGGAATAGTCATGTTTTTCCTTTCAACCACTCCATTTTGCTGAGGAGTCTTAGGGGTAGACAAGTGCCTCTTTATGCCATGATTCTCACAAAACATGTTAAATTAATTGAAGGTGAACTCTCCACCTCTATCAGACCTCAAACACTTGATTTTCATATCCATCTCATTCTCAACCATAACTTTAAATGCTTTGAACCTATCTAGGGATTCAATTTTTTCTTTGAGAAAAGTAACCCATGTCATTCTAGAATAATCATCAATCAAAAGCATGAAATACCTATCACCTTGAAGACTTCTTACTCTTGTAGGACCACAAATATTTGTATGCACCAACTCCAACAATCTGGTAGTAGATTATTCTTTTCCTTTGAAACTTCTTGTTTTCTTTCTAATCTAACAATCCTCTCAGACAATATTGATAGGCTTTGTAATCTTTGGTAGATCTCTCACTACTTGAACTAAAATGATTCTTACTAAATTATCAAAACTAATGTGACACATCCTCTTGTGCCATAGCCATCTTTCATTAATCTTATTCATAAAGCAATGACCATCAACACCCCTGAGTTGATAAACATTTCCATCTATCTTTCTTCTAACAATAATCACAATTCTAGACCATTGTTTGATCTCACATCCATCATCCTAAAACATAATATTGAATCCTTTGCTACACATTTGTCTAATAATCAAGAGGTTATTCTTAGACCCTTGACATTGTAAACATCGTTAGTATTATGCTTGCCATCAAAACTAATTGAACCTATTCCACATATCTTAATGTCACCTAAATCATCTCCAAATCTAACAAGTCCTCCATCATACTTTTCAATTTTAACAAAATTAATCTTGTCTCTAGTCATATGATTAGAGCATCCCCTATCAATGATCCAATAGTTCTTATCATCTCTAGCATGAAAAGAAAATACCAAAGTACATTTAGTCATATCCTCTCTCTAGAGGGGATTCCTTCACACTTCTTTTAGAGTTAGCAAAAATATTTTCATCTTTTAAAGACATGAACAAGCATTCATCATTATCATATCCATAATTAGATTCATCATCAGAAATACTTTCATCTTCTCTAACATACTAGCCTTTCTTAATCATCATACCTTTGTTCTCCTTGGTTTTTTCATTCATAGTCCTATTTGGACATCTTGAAGCATAGTGACCTATCTTTCCACAACTGAAACATTTTAAAGGAAACTTACCTTTGTACTTACCAGAAACCTTTTTCATTCTTCTCACAATGTTAGCTTCCACATCATCAAGATCTTCCTGATCTGATTCTTTAGTCTTCTCTTATTTTCTAGCCTTAAAAGTAGTCTCAACTTTTGCACCATTATTTGCACCAAATTTTCTCATTTCAAATGTAGTTAGGGAGACAAACAACTAATCTCTAGTATATAAATCTAGATTTGCAGATTCCTTAATAGCATAAAGTTTATGACTATAAGCTTTAGGTAGGGTTCTAAGAATTTTCTTTACCACTTTTGATTCTTTGAATTTTCCACCAAGACCTCTAATGGAACTGACCTCTTCATCTACTCTCTACATATAGCTTGTAATGCTTTCATCTTCAAAAATTCACAGGTTCTCAAATATGATCTTCAAATTGTACATCTTAGCTTGTTTAACCTTATCATCTCCTTCATAAATATTTTCCAAATTTGTCCAAATTTCTTTAGCAGTTCTTAGATCCATAACTTTTACCAATTCAGAATTTGTAAGACTACATAAGAGAGCATACCTTGCTTTACCATTGCATTCATAGGACTTGATTTCATTTTCAGTGCTTAGACCATTTGTAGAAATAGTATAGTCATTATGTACAACCTTCCAGATGTCAAATCCAAGCTAAACTAGATAACCTTCTATCTTTGTCTTCTAGAATGCATAGTCTATGCCATCAAATATAGGGATCTCCTTGTGCACCATCCCAAATCTACCTCAAGTGGTTAAGCTTTCTTCCAAGGAACCTTGATATAATACCAATTGTTAAATGCACAAGACAATTGAGAGGGGGTTGAATCAATTGTACCTTAAAACTTTAAGACCCTCATACACATTCAAATCCACATTCACACTTTAAACCCTTAAATATATTATGATCATTTAGCATGAAAAGTAAATAACATAAACTAAAACAATTTAACACCATATGCAATAGAACACCAGACTGATGTGGAAAACCCAAGAAGGGAAAAAACACAGTGAGGATTAGCTCACAATATAATTAATTTCAACATCAAATACTATAGGGCTCATTGTCAGAGGGCTCACTACCCAAAGAAAGAAAGGATCATTGCCAAAATAGAAAGGAAGATAGAGAAGAAATTTTACATAGAGAAAAGCATCTCAATGTAATAGAAAATCCACCACAATGTTACCAACACCTTCATAGCATGACTGAAGAATTGTAGACACCTTTTGCTCACTATATCCAATAATCTAACACATGAAACCTCACATTGCACTTCTCAATTTCAGACTCTACAACTCTACAATTCACATCATTCACATCTCTCTCATCTATCTCATCATCACACAACAACTCAACTCTTACTTATACCATCCTCAACCTTGAAACCCTTCTCCAAGGTTGGCTATGTAAATCAACCGTGCAAGTTCAAATTAGGTCGGGACCAAAAAACTTCTTTGGAAGATAGAATGAAAGTGGACCACATCATTTCTTATTTGGTACCAAAATCTATAACACTACATAACCACACACTTCTACAAATAATAATTATCCATCACAAGTAGTGTAAACACCAAGTCAGTCGTTACCTATGCAAACACCATTAAAATTTTAAGTACATGCTTCCTTAACTCCAAGGATGGCTTGAAAACCATACACCATGATTGAATGTGATCTAAAATATTCTTCAAACACTTTGAAATCCAAAAAAAACTCATTCACAACAAATCCCACCTAAAGAATGTACACATCAAGTATACTCAAACAACTCTGGCATACACTTTTACTTGAGAAACTGACTTCCAAAGAACCAAACCTCAAACCACCTTGAATAAATAAAGATATCAACACAATAAACACACCCTCAAATGTGAAATACCTAAAACCATTAAGTGGGGAAACACAAAGCAAGGACATTTCTCCCAGACACCTCTGTAATGCATAGTTTACACTCTGGTGAACACAACTTCTTATGTACAATGATACAACACACAAAATATTGAATACAACACCTCTAAACACCTTTTATTAGCATATCTAAATGAAACAGATAGATCTTCAACCTAGAAGAAATGTGGAATGACATAAGAGCACACTTCTGCTACTCAGAACAACACTGCAACACACTATTTCCTCTTTTTATCAAAACATAGAAACCAAACACTAGAGACACATCCTTAACATCTTCATTACTTCCTCAACCATATGCAAAAGCTTATCAAAGCAACACTAGAAGTTGACAATAGTAGCTTTACTAATGACAACATAATGCAACTAATCAAAGCATGAAAAACATCAACTACTCATACCCTTGCAACAATCTCATTCAACAATAGACATTAATGGCAACATAGGCTTGTTGATATCAATGACAACACTAACTAGTCATACTTGGAACAATATCCATCCCTCTCTACTCCTATCTCCCCACATATCTCTTTGTATCTCTCTGTCTAATTTTATATTCTCTCTCTCTCTCTATATATATATATATATACATATCCCTCTCCCTCTCCCCCTATCTCTTTCTCTTCCTCTCCATATTTGTCTCTCCTTTACCTCTATTTCTCCCACTCTATGTCAATCTATCTTTATCATTCTCTCTATGAATTCCTCTCTCTATCTACCTCTCTCACTCTCCCTATCTCCCTATTTATTTCTCCCTCCCTGTCTCACTCTCCCTCTCTTTGTCTCCCTTTCTCCCTCTTTGTTGGATTTTTTGTCATTGATGTTGAAGGATTCATGAGATGTTGTATGATTTTTGGAATCTTTGTCATTGATTTCAATGATGTTCATTAATGTCAGTGATCACTAGATTAGAAATATTGTTTAAAATTTCTCAATGCAAGTCCTAAAAATTTGCAAAATGTTGTCAAAGTGCAGGTCCTACAAAAGTTACAAATTTTTTCAAGAAACATTGCAAAAGATGCAAAAATGGTGTATAGTCTTGCCTCATTTATTGTTTTACATTGGTATCAAACCCTGGACTTTGGGCTTTGGGCCTACCTTATACTGCATGCTAGAAGAAACAAAGGAGATAGGCTGAAAGATCAAAGTCTAAAAGGTCAGTATTGTTATGCTTCAGAGGTCGAAGAGAAGGCTTATTGTTTATCGTAAATATAAGACAAGGAGAAAGAAGGAAGATCGATACATGGTACCTGAAAGATAAATACTTATTCATATCTTTGGAAGGAAGCCATCAAAAATTGGGGGTCGAGAAAGATGCCTAAGAATTATGAAGAGGAAGCAAAAAAAAAAGTTAAAGGGTAAGGCCGATGGCTAAAACTTGAGACATGCGGAAGTATTCTTTGAATAGAGTGATGCCACTTGGCATGCATTTATTCGAGCACAAATTTTCTTCATATCACATTCTTCTTCACTGAGCAAAAAGTGAAAATGTGCTAATATTTTTTATGGATGAGCGATGGACGAGCAACATTTTTGCATTGTAGTGCAACATCTTTTTGCATTGTAGTTTCCATCTTCCAATGCAAAGCATGAATGTGCTAAGGCATTTGTGAATGAAGTGAAGACACATGCCTAACATGAAATATGCAAGATAGATGGTGTATTTCTGCTACTTCATGGAAATAATTATGGGTCCCTATGTTGGCTATATGGGAACATGGAATTCCTACATCTGCCAGCTTACAATTGCAACTCAAAAGATCTCTTTAGAGCGTAATTTCATTCTAGAGCACAAAGGAAAGAATATGATAAGCTTTGGTGTTGTAACTTGGAAACATGTGTCCTTGATGATGTCTACAAAGAAAAGGTTAGACAATCTGAATTAAGATCAATGGTGTGCATTAAAGAAGGGGATAATATGGTTGTTATTGCATCACATAGAGATTCATATTATTTCATTGACAAAATGCAAAAATGTGTGATGTTGACATGTATTTATGCTTCATGGTAAAGGAAAGATCAATGGTCAGTATTCAAAGTGGGAAAAAAACTATTTCTAGAAGACAAAAATTGATAGGTAGTTACAAAGATTAAGCCAATTTAAATGTATTTTCTGAAAAATCATAAAAGCGACAATCTCCAGGGACTATGATTCAGTTAGGGTTTTTTGTGTAACTATGGAAATAGTTACTATAATGGGCAGAATGGTAGCATAAGTGGGTGTTAAATACAGAACTTTGATATTTCAAGTGTATAGTGGAGATATTAATGTAGATTATTCAAATACACAAAGATTATTGAATTGAATGTATTTGAGGTTGGAGGTAGAGAATATTGGGATAGATGAAAAGTTATCAATGAGATGATTTTTTGATGTCAATCAAGGGAGGCCCACAACACCACTCAACACAATCTCACACAAGTACAACCACTTTCAAGTCACCAACCTTCAAACTCTCTTAATCACAACAAACCTTCTCAATTCCTTATAGCACTGCCAACTGATTAGATTGGGTATAAATTCTCAGAGAATCCATTTCAATTCAAGACCAACATCAATTTAGGGACCCATTAGGGTGTGTAAAAACATATATTTTAACCTCCATAGGTTATTTTGCAACACCTTCATCAAATCAGGCTTCTTACGCTAGGAAACTAGACCAATTAGGTCTCTTTTTCAAAGAAACTTGTCTTCGAACTTTTCCTAAACCTCTGAAACCTCTAGGGAAGCAACCTATAAACTACATAGCTAAGGAATTCATAATTTTTATCAGGAGAACCAGTCTCCAGTACACTAATCCACAAAACCCTCCTTTCTTAGCAATAGACCTAGGGTTTTATTGAAAACTATACATCCAACCCTCACACAACCATTCCAACACCTCAAACAGATTTAAAACCTTTGAAAGTACTTTTTTCTATCAAAAAATAATTCCGCCCCCAACTATTTCATACTTTACCATACCAAAACCACACTATTTCAGATGGAAACCTCACTCTTTCCTCCTAGGACATCATACCCAATGCTTCTTTTGGCCTCCCCTGCACTCAACCAACATATACACACTTATTTACTAATGTTTCAAACCTATTCCACAAGTTAGAGTGGCCACAAAGAGTGGAATGGGTCAAATTTGCATTTAAAGTCTTACAAAACCTGAGCAATCTAAAGGTACAGACCCAGTCTCAGAGATTCAACATTAAAATACGTTACACATAATGAAAAACCTCAAAATAGGATTCAAATAAAAGCTAGGACAATTCCCAATGGAATTCAATTCAACATGGATCTATATGATGCTGTACAAACCATACAACAACCCTGCAATCTCACTGTACAAGAAGAAAGTTCAGAATTAAGAGAAAAACAAAGCTTTATTGATCAAAATATCTTTCCAACTTACCACCAAAACCTTACAATGAATCCTCCACTTATTTAAACATGTTTCCCTCCAAAAATAACCAACTCAACTGAACTAAACTGACTTTTAAATTTCCTAACCATTGGTATCCCTTTAAAATGCAATTTTACAACTTTTTTTGCTCTACATGACAACTTTGCATTAATTTTGCAATTTTAACATTATTGAATTTCTAAACAACTAATAGTCATCTCATATGACCCATTACAACAAAAAGTGGTCAACATGACATTATTTAATGCCTCATGACTCAAAAAAACCTAGAGTCTACTCCTTAACAACTTTAATAGAAAAAAATTACTCAAAGGTGCTCCTGCACCATTTTTGTAGTTTTTGAATTATGAATTGAGAGAGGTGAAAATCAAAGGGAGAGGGTCCCAAATATGAATTGAAAAGGTTTATTTTAGGTAGGAGAAGAACTAGTATCAACATATATGAACTGTTGTCACCTAGAAACACACCCTATGCAAAGTTGTAAAACTGAGCTTTCCAGTGAAATATTGGATCACTCCAAGGCTGTGCGTCACTTGAGATTGGAGTGAACCTCCGAAGAAGGCCGGCTTCCTTTGGGTATCACCTAAACTATTGATCTTTGTGAGGTAAAGGGAGAAGAAATGCATACAAAATGAAACTATACTGAACTATTCCTATGGTGATACACCGAGTTGATAAGAAATCAGGAAAATAAAAAAAAGAAAGCAACCACACTGAGAAAGCTAGGTTGAAGCTGCTTTACTTACTCAACATGACCCCATTAGACTTATGCATCACTCTTGACAGGCTTGATCTACATACATATCTCAAGAAGGAAGAAATAGACTTCATAACTTTGTGGTATGAATACAGATTGTGAAAAACACTGTTAAAGAAATACATACATAAGATAACATACAGAAATGAGAGTGGTAAGAGCATTAATACTTGTTTTCAAGGTGAACTCTATTTTACATTCCAGATTTTAGTCGAGTTACAAAATATACATTTAGTCGAGAAAGGATTGACAAAAAATCACTAACTCTTCCGAGTGTATAATCTGAACTATCTACAAAAAGGAAAAAAAATCCCTATATATCAAAATGTGTCGGCCCCTTAGGGCTTACAAAATATTAGTCTCAGAAAAAATCTATCTCTCCTTAGATCTTTTTGACTGAGTTAATGTAGAACCCTGCATGTCCCTGCTGTGAAGAGTCATCCCCGACGAAGCCTTCTTCAGATATTTCACAGCTACCACATTCATTCTGATCCTGGCATCGTGTCATGTTTGAACCACCTCGACTAAACACCTTGAATTCCATGAGCTCACAACAGATATGCATTGCATTCATCTCGTTGACATTCTCCATTCTGATCAGACTACCATAGCTCTCTTTAGCTCCTCCTGGTTGGTCAAGCGTATTCCACACAGGCTCTGTAGGTGGTCAAAACTTCTTTTGAAAAGAATCACATCTCGGTGAGACACTGAAAGTGTCTCATCGATGTGATTATGTCCTCTGCAACTTATCAGCATGACTCAAACTGTCGCTGAGATGTCATGATGAAAATACTATCTCCTAGCGAGACCATCTATTTTGGGGAGACCTTTGCCGACGTCTCTAGAAGTTATACCGCTAAGCTCCCTTCCATTTTGTTGGCCAGACATTCTCATATCGGCAAGACCTTTTGCCAATGTCAAGTTATTTCAGCGAGGTCTTTACTTTCTAGTCAGTGAGACTTGACACGATCGTTGAGACATCATGATGAACTCCCCCTGTCTACCCAAGCTCTCCTCAATTCGCTAAGACTCCTGCTAGTTGGGAAGATATCATACGGAAGGCACTTTGCTTTGGCGAGGTTCTTTCCTTTTAGCATGACTTTCCTTTATCACCCAGACCTTGCACTGAGGTCCTCATTTTCTGCCGAGCTATTCACTTTACTATCGGTGAGACATCACCGAGTCAGGGAGACATCCCATAGAATTCACAAGACTATGTCAAAGTATTGTCACCTTCGGCGAGACTTTGGACAGTCACCAGGATCCCATGGCGAAAGCCCTAACTCTTAGCGATACTAGATGTTTCATTGGTGGGACCCCCACTTGTTTGCTTCAGCCATCAAGACCCCCCAGTCGGGGAGACCTTCTTTGGTCGGCAAGAGGTTGTGCCAAAGGCACTTTAGCTTGGCGAGGCCTCATTTCATCTGTCGGCAAGAGGCCATTAGTGTCTCCCCAAATTCATTTTACCTTACCGAGCTCTGCTTTCCTTTCACCAAGAGATCACCGAGTCAGGGAGACACCATAGCGAGGATCAAATGTTGTACCGATACCCGCTTCTATTGCTGAGACCATATACCAAAGGCCCATCTTATGCCAAGCCTTCCTTTGTTTTGCTGAGACTTCCTTGATCACCGAGACATCTTGTAGACTTCCCCATTGTTTCACGTGTTACACCAAAGATCTTTCCCATTTGCCAAAACTCTATTCCGTCAGCCAGACCTCACATCGACATGACTTCATTGGTAGGACCACTGGCTTTCTTTAGTGTGACCTTCATACTTTGGAAAAACATTATGCCAAATGCAATAACTTATGCCGAGAGCATTCCTCTTGATATGACTCTATTCCTTTGACAAGACCTCTTGGCAATAACCTCCATCCTGGCCGACGATGCGTTTATTTCTCCTTCGATTGGGGAGACATCTTCACTTTGGGGAAACCTCAGGGTGAAAAACAACATTGTACCGAAGGCAATGCATGTCAGAAAGATCCACTCAGTTCACCAAGAAATCACATAGAAACCCCCCCTTTTGGCGAACTCCTTTTCATTTTGGAGGCTCCACTGGTCGGTAAGACCTTTGCCGATGACACCTTCTATGTCGCCAAGACTACTTGGTGCTAGCAGGACCTCAGGATGATATCTTCAACTGTTGGCGAGCCCCTTTCATTTTTTGGTGAGGCCTCTCTTTGATCTATCAGCAAAACCTTTTGTGTTCGTCGAGACCTTTTGTTGAGCCCTTCGCCCTTTGTTGAGCTCTAATCTTGGCAAGATATTACGAGTCGAGGAGACTTCTCAATGAAGCCCCTTAGTCATACCGAGGGGTTCCTTTGTGTCGACAAGACTCATGCTGAAAACAACCATATCGAGGCCCCTTCCCTTCCTTTTGGAAAGACTTCACCTTCACTAAGACCTCCTAGCGAAGCTCACTTCCTTATGCCAAAAGCATCTCTACATTTGAGGCTCCTCATACGTCGACGAGACATTAGGATTTAGGGAGACCTTCCCCTGACTTGAAAGCTACACCGAAGGTTCACTGTTGTTGGTGAGACACCATCAATCATCGAGACTATATGCCGAAAGAGATCTCATGCTGATAGGATCCCTGGTTTGAAGCACTCAGACTTAATGGAAACCCTGCTAGTCGGTGAGACCTCTGAAATGTCCTGCCAACTTTCTCCTTAGATGATTTTCATGCTGAAGCTCCCTAGGGCAGTTTCTCCCACTGAGTTCCTCGTGACATAGCAACATATGTAGAGTCTTTTCCCTCATGTGAATGTTCCATTTCCCTTTGAAGATCTAACATATGATCATCTTGCCTGATTTAATTGTAGGTGAAATATAGGCAACATGAACTTGTAATGTTGTAGGGGTGAGTGCCTTAGAGAAACTAAGTGGGTGCTCAATTAAGTGTGCAGTGCACTTTAAGGTTGGTACCTCAAAACATTGTCTTGGGTGTCAATGTACTTGTAAATTGGTGCTTAGAAAACATATGCAATATCTTTTATTGTGAGGTTGGATTTGAGTAGTAGACTCAAGTAACTTTTCTCACCATGGATTTCCCCTTTTAGGGTTTTCCACATATATCTAGTGTCTTCTTATGTGTGTGATGTTTATTTGTGATCTTAATTCTTGTCTATTGTTTTAAATTGGTAAAAATTTGCATACACCAATTCAGCCCCCCTCAGTGTATTAGTGTTATTTTAAAAATTATTATTAGAGCACAAGGTTCCTTAAAGAAATTTTAATCAACTTAAGATAGATCTAGTTTCAAGAACACTATAGATGGATGAGAAGAATATTATTCAAATAAAACACCATTGTTTGATGGAAAAAATTATACTTTCTAGAAAATTAGAATGGATACTTAATTGAATTCTATTGGATTTGACATATGAAAATTTGTTATATATGGCTAGATAAAACCAACAAATCCTTCCACTAATTGTACTAATAAGAAAGCTTGTGAATACAATGCCAAAGCTAAAAATGTTATTCTATGTGGTTTAACTAAATGGATAATTAACTAGTAATAGTTATCATTGTAAATTTTCCAAAGATTTATGGGATAAACTACATAATATCTATGAGGGTGATGATAAATTGAAATAAGAAAAATTGTAAACTCATAGAGGAAAGTTTGAAACTCTTAAGATGAAGGATGAAGAAAATATTACAATATATTTTCTTAGGGTATATGAGGTAGTGAATGAAATAAGAGGTCTCAGTGAGAATATTGAAGATAAGGTTGTTGTAAAAAAGTTTTTGAGGTCTCTCCCATAATGGTTTGATTCTAAAGTCTTTGCAATAGAAGAAGCTAAAGATTTGGATAATTTCTCTATGGATCAATTTTTTGGGTCTTTAACTACATATGAAATGAGAAACGAAAGAATGAGTTCAATAAAGAATGAAGGAATATTCAAGACTTCCAAAGTTAAAAATATTAAAGATGATTTAGAACTTGATACCAATCCAAATGAAGAAGAAGCAAACTTTGTCAAAAATTTAAAGAAGGGCTCTAAAAATACAAAGGTAAGATACCTTTCAAATGCTTTAACTGTGGTAAAATAGATCATTATACCTCAAAATGTCCATTAAAATAAAATGAAAAGGGATACACTCCTCCAAATATAAAATGAGAAACTATGGTATAAAGAAGAATATTATGTATGTTGATAAAGAAATTAGTTCTTCAGATGATTGTTCTTCTACAAGTGAAGTAGGTGAAATTGCATTTATGGCTAAAGAAATTAAAGAATGTGAAGATTCTAAAGAAGAAGGAGAAGGTGAGGTAGATTTGGAAGGTGAATTGGTCTCATATTTAGAAGAATTGAAATATGAGAAAAAAAAAATGATAAGTACAAGTTAAAGATTGAAGAATAAGATAAACTTGTTGTTGATCTAAAACTACAGTTAACAAAATCAAAGAGACAAGAAGAGGTAATTGGTTTATATTTGAAAAAAAAATAGAAGAATTCAAAAAATTAGAGGCTGAAGTTGTCTCTTTAAGGAAGGAATTAGAGAAGATAAATCTATAATTAAATAGAATTCTCAAGTTTGGAAAATTTTCTAAAGCTCTTGATGAAATAATTGGCAGTCAAAAAATCCATTTTTAACAAGGCTTTTGGTTTAGGATATGAGGAAGATAAAAATTTCAAAGATGATGTTTCTAAAAAGAATGTAGCCACTTCCAAGAAGTCTAAAGGGTCCATGAAGGATAAGAAGATTGATGATTACAAAAAAATGGATGATGGATTGATCAAATTGCACAATCTAAAGAGGAGATTGAAAGGCCAACATGCAAGACAAACCAAGTTTAGTTATTCTTTTTATGGTTATTTTTTTCATGTAATCAATATAGATATAAAGCTATAGATTGCAAGATTAGACCTTTTATAAATGATAGACATAATTTTGAAAGCAAGAACCCTTTTTCTCCTTTAGTCATTTTAAATAATGCTTGCTATAACTATAACAATTATGGCCATAGTTCCAAATATTGTAGAAGTGTTTTTACAAAACCCCCTAGACAGGAGAAAAATAAATTTATCTCTTAAAGTAAAAATAGATTAGCTCATGTTCATTAATGTCAAAAGAAATAATTTTCACCCCTACACAAAAGAAAGAATCTACACAGAGTTCTAAGGAAAAGTAGAAAAAGCCAAAAAGATATTGGAGAGAGAAGAAGAATGAGATGAAGAATGAAGAATCAATGATAGTCCAAACAACTTTTCATGCCAAAGGACAAGGAAATCTTTGGGTGATTGATAGTAGTTACTCTAGTCATATGACTCAAGATAAAAGAAAAATTGTGAATTTGGAGAAATGGAATGGTGGCATAGTTAAGTTTGGTGATAATACTACTGTTAAGATAACTAGAATAGGTACATTCTGCATAGATGGTAAAAATAACACTCAAGATGTATTATATGTAGAAGGGTTAACCATAATATGATTAGTGTCATCCAGATGTTTGACAAAGGATATAATTTTTTATTTCATTCTAGTGGATGGGAGATAAGGAAAGCTAGCTCTAGTAAACTTGTTCCTGAGACAAGAAAAACAAGTAGTAATTTATACTATTTGAAAGATATAAAAAGGGGAAAATGTCTCTTAGGGAAAAATGATGAAATTTGGTTATGGCACAAAAGGATGGGTCATATTAACTTTGATCATCTTGTGAAGGTTAGTAAGAAGAATGCAGTCAAACATATGCCTAGTACTGGAAAACCAACACATACATTTTATAAATAATTCCTTGAAGGAAAGCAAATAAGGATCAGATTGAAGACAAAATAATATTCAACTTCAAAGCCCTTGGAGTTCATACATACAGATCTATGTGGACCAACAAGAACCAAAATCATCAATGGAGAAAGGTATTCCAAGCTATTGATAGATGATTATTCAAGAATGACATGGGTAACTTTTCTTGAAGATAAATCTCAAGCTTTATAAAGATTCAAATTTTTTAGAGATATATGGTTGAAAACGAGATTAGTTCAAGGGTTAAATGCTTAAGATTTGATAGAGGTGGAGAATTAACTTCTCTTAAATTTGATAAGTATTCCTAAAAACATGGAATTAGAAGACATTTCTCTACAGCTAGAACAACTTAACAAAATGTAGTTGTTGAGAGAAAGAATAGAATTGTTCAAGAAATGACTAGAAATTTTTTGAATGAAGCCAAATTACTTGATTGATACTGGAAGGAAGCAGTTCACATTGATATTTGCATTCATAATAGAGCATAGTTAAGAGAAAATCATTATAAGAATCCATATGAGCTATGGAAAGGCATACCTGCATCTGTGAAGCACTTTAGAATATTTGGAAGTATATGTTTAATAAAAAGGGATGAAAACTCTTTGAGTGAATTTGAGAAAAGATCCAATGAAGGAATATTTTTGGGTTATTCAACTACAAGTAAAGCTTACAAATTCTACACTAAACAATTATAGAAGATATTTGAAAGTGTGAATGTTAGAGTGGATGAAGATTACTCCCAGTTGTTACACATAAATGACATGTATTCAAAAGTTCCTATTTATGAAGAAAAAGAAGAATCTACAAAAGAAGAGCCCCAAGAAGAGAGTGATGTTGATGAAGAAGAAAAACCAAAATATACTTCAAAATATCCACCTGAATTTTTCAAAAGAGATCATTCTGAGAAGAAAATTATTGGAAATTGAAACAAAGGAAAAGAGGGGGGGGGATGAACCAAAATGTAATCAAGATGGTTAACATCTCTTTTCACTAGTTGTGTCATTCAATTATGTATAGATGAATATCATAAATCAAACCTAACTATAATGTCGTAAAATTGCACCCCTTGCAATTTCACATGCATTTTTGTATCTGCTTTAGTGTCCACTCCCTTAGCATTTGTGTAGGCTCATTTTAGCCCTTTCATAAGTCTTTTTCTCCTCTCAGGATGCTCACGACCCCTTTTCAATAGCTACCCTTGTGTACCAACTTTGTGTCAAACCTTGTGCTTCTCTCATTTGTGTCATTTTGTAGCATGATGTGTCTGGACACTAGCACATTGTGCGGGCATCTACGTGTCATGCTAGCATCCTACGACATTTCAATGTTCAAATGACTGCTTTTGAGCATGTTTGCCACTTGTCAGCAAGTTTTTTTGGTGGTAATGGATAGGGACACCTTGTAATGGCTTGGGAAGCTTCTTTTCCCTCCTATTCTCTCATTAAATGTTATTCTTTCAATTTATTTGGTCCTTCTTGAGCTTTCTCTCTTGCAAACACTCTCCTTTCCCTCTTTACTTTCTTGCTTGCACAAATATCTCACATGTTACAACAACACTCTCAAGCCATTACAACACCCTATGCAACTCTCTTGGCTCTCACAACTATTTCTCTCTTTGGATTCCTTAAGCCTTGCAGTTGATATCTCTCTTTCCTTATGCTTGTGAACATCTTGGGATTTTACACATCCCCTACCTATTACATCTATATTTTGTGATACGGGTTCTCCTCCTCGAGCAAGGATTGCTTTTATCACCTATATTTTATGATACAAGTTCTCCTTCTCGAGCGGGGATTGCTTTTATCACTCTTGCATTCATTTCATTCATATTATCTTTCTCTATCTATTTGGCTATCCATAGAGGTGGGAACACCAAAATCGGGGTTTGACTGAGGAAAAACCTTGTACAACCCCAACATTTTCTCTCGATCTTATGCATGTAGGTATTGAAGATATCTACTAGTTGGAGGCTTCATTACTTGGGTTGTGAGAATTTTCTTTCTCTATCCTCTTTAGTTCAATCATTTACTTTACTTCATTTTAGTTCTATTACATTCTATTACTTTCTTGCATTCTAAGGTTTTTAGTGATCAAAGTAGTAGTTGCTTTATGTTCTCTATGATAAACTCAGTTTCTAGTTCGTACAAGATGCCAGCACACTGTACTATTGTCCTTATTCTATGCTAATGTCCTTTGGTCGAGACCTCATCAATTCACCCAAAAAACCTTTTTAATTTACTCTTTCTGATCTTGAAACTCTCGCTTTATTCCCTGAGGTAGTTTAGGGTAGTTCGCCCCTTGGAAATCTCTTAAGAATAAAGAGACTCATGAGTAACGAATCCCCCTTCTCTACATTTTGGTGAACCTGACGTGAACCATAGTATTTTTTTAAAAACTTAGAATTTATTTACCCCATATTGGTGTGGTCATAACTTTTGACTTGATGCTCAGAATTCATAATTGTTTACACCATTGGAAAGGTCTCCAAGACGACTAATTCAATTCCTAAAATTATATTCCTTTGGTAACTAAATTTTAGGGACTAATGCAAGTTTCGACCCCAAATTTTGCTCTGAAGATCTCTAAAATGCAATTACTAGAACCTAGAAAATACTAAAAAAATCTAAAAAATCTAGATTTTTGTTTTTTCTCAATTCTATCATCCCTAGACTGCTCTAGACTAATTGGTTTGTTATTCGTTATATTTAACTTACTATTTTCAAAATGAATTTAATATCTTCTTTTATTGGTTCAATATCTAATTCTATTCAAAGTGTTAATGATGTTCCATTTCATGCATATGATAGTGACTTGGCTTTGCCCATGTCACTTTGTATCTTTGATCCTTCTCATGAGATTCCTCTTACTTTGAAGGATATCTTGTTGCAAGAAGATGAAATCATTGATACCTTTCTTATCATTAATCTACCTTCTCTCTATTCCAATGCACTCTCCTCTCCTCTAGAGATGATGCATTAGTGAATGATGAATCTCCTTCCACATTTGATCCTCCTCGGATCGATGTTAAGAAAATTTCTTCAAATAATTATTCCACTAGTTGTGATGATTCTGTAAATGTAATCTATGTCTCTATTTCCCCTCAAAGGCCTAAGAGACCGGTCATTTATTTGAATCTATCTAGTCCTCCTAAAAGGATTTGTTCTATTGACGATGTCCCATTTGATAGTGATTCTCTTGATCTTTCTATGGCTCCCTCTTACAGAGCAGTAGCCCATACTTACGAGAATAGAATGAATAAGCAACCAAGCCTTCTTCATGCTCCTAAACCTATGACTAAAGTACCTAGTGATTATGATCTTTTTGAGCAACTTTGAGTTACTTTGGCTAAGATCTCATTGTGGGACTTTCTTTAGTCTACCCTAGTTTACCAAGGTATGCTTTAGGAAGCCTTGCAAAAGATCCTCTTTCCTTCTTCTACCAGGCTAGTAGATGTTTATGCATTGATAGATTATATTTGTGCAGATTCGCCAAATATTACATTCTACCCACAAGAACTCCCACCTCTAGAAGTGTAGAAGTAAGTGGATCCTCTAATGATTATATTTAATATTAATAATATCAGCATTAGACATACTCTCATTGATATCAGTTCAACACTTAATGTATATAGCATTGATCTATTGCCTAAGATTAATATTGATTCATCTTTTTTTAATGCTTCTTCTATTGTTATTTGTGGGTTTGATAATGTTGGTCAGAAACCTTTAGGCACGATAGTCTTTCCTTTGAGGTTGGGACCCATTTCCATACCCACCCTTGTATATGTTATGTCATACAAATTACCATATAACCTTCTTCTTGGTAGACCATGGATTCATGCTATGGGTGCATTCCTGTCTACCTTGCATAAATCTATTATGTTCATTTGCAATAATGGAGTAGTCACAATTAGGGTTGACCCTGAGGCTATGCACTTATGTGATATGGTAGCTACTGGTCAAGTTTCGATTGTGCCTACTTTTATCCCTTCAGTTTCTTCCACTGTGTTGATGTCTACTCTAGTAGTACCTGTTGCACAAGATACTCTTGAGATAGATGTCCCTGAAGAAGATCCTTTTGAAACAAGAAATCTTAAGTCTCCTCTTTCTACTTCTCAAAGGAATGCATGTCTTGGGATGATTGGGGTTCTCTAGACTTTATAGAATCCTTCATTGGAAATTATAAAGTTGACCTAATCCACTTAGATCTTCCAATAACATCATCCGAACCTAGTATCAAAGATGATTATTCTTCTACATTGTGAGGTAATGTGAGCAATAATTGTAATGTTCTTAGTGTTGATCCTCCTTCTAAGGAAGATGATCACACTTTTGTTAAAGAGGCTAATGTTGGTAGTCCTATCAAGGAGGTTGGTGGTGATCCTGTACAAGAGTATAACCCCCATTACTAGAATAATTCTCTTTTATGAAGATCCTCCTCCTCAAGTTTTGCAAACACATTATGGCCTTGGCTTTAAACTCGTCTCTAAATATGGCTATGAGCATAAAGGTTGTGGCCATAATGAATAAGGAATTTAAGTCCCTATAGAATGCGCACCTCGTAAGTGTAATTTGGGGTTTGGTTTCTTGAATGAAAAATCTAAGTGGAAACCACAGTTGAATGTTGACATGATTTCCGCTCAACTTCATTCTCTTGGATTGATTCATCCACCATTATCCATTGTATTTGTGCCTTATTATTATGAGTAGTCATTTTTTCTCCATAAGAGAAAGGGTTGCTTCCTTCTCTTCATTCTTTATCTAAGCAAGAGCCTATTTTTTTTAGGCTTCTAAAAGCTCATTTGATTACTCTTCCTTCTCCTACACATAAGAAATTTCATAAGCGTAATAAAGCAAAAAATTATTTATGTGCATACCATCGAGTGCCTAGCCATTCCACTAGTGAATGTAAGGCCTTGAAAGATAAAATGCCACTTTATGATTCATGTGCTATCACTCATTTATTAGTTGATGTGCTTGTCTCTTCTGAAAATGACAAGTGATATTGAGGTCTACCTCTATCCTATATCTTGCATGGTTCTCCTCCCCTATATGTTGGGGTAGTGATAACTTGTTCTAGAGATGTGTGTCCTTCTTAAGGACCCCCTCTCTTCTCTATGTATTTCAAATGAAGTGTCCCTTGAGTGGACCCCTTTTCTCTTGAAGGGTTCCTAACGGAGCCCCTTTGAAATATTTTACCTCAAATGAATTCATTAGCATCTAGCTTGGCGGCAGTCCTAGACCTATCTTTTATGTGACTATCCTACATAGCATCTTGTAGTAGCCACATGATTCTCTAATTTTTCTTGCCCTATAGGATCGAGAACCTATAGAGCTCCTTTCCATCAAGCTTTCCTAACATGTTTATTCGTTGGATTAACATGTTGCTTTGCAGGTGCACCTGTGAAGTTGTTTTTCAATCAACCTTGCAGGACTAAGCACCTGTAAGGCCCAATATGACTCTATAGATTTTGCTACATTAGGCTTCCTTCATGAGAGATTACTTGGGAGAATGCCTTATTTGCAAGTCTCAGGGCTTGTGAAGCACTTGCATCCTACAAGATTTATTCACTATTGTTCTGTGGTCCTTTGATGTAGTTTGTCAACTCTATAGGAGAAAGTACCTATAGAGCCTTTTGTTCACCTTTTGTAGGTCTGTGGATCTATGATGCATTTGTTCAAATATCCTTGGGTTTGAGGACCTATGGGGCCATCTCTCTTGGAATTTCCATTCCTTTCTATCTCCTCTCTCTCGTCTCTTCTAAATTGTGTATACTGGATCAAAGATTTTCATCTTCTTCATCCTAGTTATATGCTCTTTCTCTCTTCGACATTGGTTGCTTATCTGAATTTTGGGTGTATTCTTCTCTTGAAGTAATCAATCCTTACATTCCTCTCTTCATTTCAGAATTCTTCTATGTGTTATTGTTTTTAATTTGGGGATGACACATAGTAGTGAGACAATCTTTTACATCAAGGTCTCTTGCACTTTGTTGACTCAAATCTTGTTAGCTAGTTAAGTGCATGTGTGTGTGTTTCTATGTTGTAACACCGTGATGTAGTGGATTTTTATGTTCTAACATTGTTGTCTTGTGTAGGTTTTTCTTTTATAATGTGTTTTTTTTGTAGGTCTTTAGCTTGGGGGCACACTTCCTTGGTTCGAAGATTTTTCTACTTCCTCTACAATATCCTTTTGGTATCATGATATTTATTTTTAGTATAATTCCTTTAGCTTGAATATTAGTGTAGATTCATAGGCCTGTTAAAGTGGGGGGAAAATGTAATGTCATAAAATTGAAACCCTTGCAATTTCACATGCATTTTTGTATCTACATTAGTGTACAATTTCATAGCATTTGTGTAGGCTCATTTTAGCCCCTACATAAGCCCTTTTCCCCTCTTAGGATGCTCACAACCCCTTTTCAGTAGCTACCCTTGTGCACCAGCTTTGTGTCAAACCTTGTGCTTCTCTCATCCATGTCATTTTGTAGCGTGATGTGTCTAGACACTAGCACACCATGTGGACGTCTACGTGCCATGCTAGTATCTTGCAACATTTCAACATTCAAATGACTGCTTTCAAGCATGTTTTCCACTTGTCAGCAAGTTTTGTTAGTGGTAACGGCCCAGGACGCTTTGTAACAACTTGGGAAGCTTCTTTTCCCTACTATTCTCTCATTAAATGATATTCTTTCAATTCACTTGGTCCTTCTTGAGCTTTCTCTCTTATAGACACTCTCCTTTCCCTCTTTACTTTCTTACTTGCATAATCTCTCACTTGTTACAACAACACTCTCAATCCATTACAACCCCCTTTGCAACTCTCTTGGCTCTCGCAGCTATTGCTCTATCTTTTTGGCTTCCTTAATCCTTGTAGCTGATATCTCTCTTGCCTTATTCTTGTGAGCATCTTGGTATTTCACACATCCCCTACCTATTGCATCTATATTTTGTGATACGAGTTCTCCTCCTTGAGTGATGATTGATTTTATCACCTATATTTTGTGATACAGGTTCTCCTCCTCGAGCAGGGATTTATTTTATCACTCTTGCATTCATTTCATTCCTATCATCTTTCTCTATCTATTTGGTTGTCTGTGCAGGTGGGAACACTAAAATGAAGGTTTGGCTGAGGCAAAACCCTATATAGCCCCAAAATTTTCTCTTGATCTTATGCATGTAGGTATTGAAGATATCTACTAGCTGGAGACTTCATTACTTCAGTTATTATGATCATTTTATTTCTCTATCCTCTTTAGTTCAATCATTTACTTTACTTCATTTCAATTCTATTATATTCTATTACTTCTCCACAGTCTAGGTTTTTTGTGATCAAAGTGGTAGTTGCTTTGTGTTCTATGTGATAAACTCAATTTTTAGTCTATACAAGACACCACCACGCCTCAAGGACTCCAACATGCCATGTTTTTGTCCTTATTCCATGCTAACATCCTTTGGATGAGACCTCATCAGTTTGTCTAGAAAACCTCTGTGATTTACTCTTTCTGATCCTGAAACTCTCGCTTTGTTCCTTGAGGTAGTTTAGGGAAGTTTGCCCATTTGGAATCTCTTGAGAATAAAGAGACTCATGAGTATCAAAGGCCCTTCTCTACACTAACCAATATAGCAATCAAAAGGCATATTTTAAGAGGATGAAATACTATGTACCTATTGCAAAAAGTGATTTTTTGAGCCTCGTTGAGGACTCATTCACCCTATGGAAAATGGGTCCTAGCTAGGGTTCTAAAAAATTAATTTTTGGGTTTTGTTCTTCAATGTCTGCACTCCTAGATCCTAGTCGAAGACTGTTGAAAACTCGAAAATAAATTTTGTGGCTCATTTTTCGTGATATTGCAAGAAAGGTGACAACTTTGACAACTATGTGACTTTGAAAAATTTTGTTTTCTAATGGCCTTCAATCTAAAACCAACAATCACACATCCAAGAGGAGAAAAATGTTTATTGTTAAGGAATGGGGGTTTTCCTTGGTCAAACATCGTTTTGGTAATTAAACCTTGAAATTAAACAATGCATAAAAGGAATGATGAATGAACAACAATATGTAACAACTCATCAAACCTTAATTGAAACCTTGGAGTACAAATCAACAATCTAGCATGAAGTGGCCTCAAAGAATATAGATCTTGATCACAACATTTGATATGTAACAATTCTTGAATAGAATCTCCAATGCTACATCAACACATTAGCTCAACAACATCCATGATGCACTATTTGTTTGACATGATGATAGAACTCTTGATTGCTACAATAATCTTCAATAATCTTCCCTTGAATGCCTTAGAAATACTCTTGAATGCTTTTGATCTCATAAATTTTCTATTAGGACTTGCTCATAAATTTTTCTATATTGCTTAGATGAAACTATGTGAAATAACCTTGTATTTATACTTATCTTATTCTTAATTCCCAAAATTCAAATAACACAAGCCAACATCACATCTAAGATTTCAAATAATTAAAATATCACCAAAAACATATCCAAGGGAGGATCCTAGGGTAAGTGAGGATTCATTCGCCATGTGGTGAGTGGGTCCTAGCATACTTAACTAGGACACAATTTAGGGGTTGTGAAAGTTTATGTAAAATTATGGTCCTAGGACCTAGTGAGGACCCATTTTCTAGTTGGAAAATGGGTCCTAGGTCGCTAACCTAGGACACACATCTTCAAAAATTAAGTGTTGTGTAATATCATTAATGAATGTTGGGCTTTATCCCTCAAAATCTACAATTAATTAGGCTTGGATTTGAATTAAAGGGGCCAATTAAGGAAAATTAATCCTCCATTAATTAATAAAGCCCTAGATTAGTGTGAAATTGTAAATATACACTTTACAACACCCTAAATAAGGCACCATTAAGTCCATTTAATTTATAAGGGCCCTAAACTTTTTTTTTTTTTTAGACTGCAGGAATCGGGTAGCACGACCCCCTATAAACTGCAGTGCGCGAAACATTCCGGTACCAACTAGAACTCGTGACCAATCGGAATTACTTAGCCAACCGAGCTAGGGCCCCCGCCCTAAGGGCCCTAAACAATGTGAATGTGTAAGAAACATTACAACACTAAATCAAGGCAACATTAGGTTCATTTTAATATAATTATTCCCAAATTAAGTGTGAAAAAGGGAAACTTTTTTTGACACTACATTTTTCCCCCACTTTAGTGAGAGTATGACCCCACATCAAACTCACACTAAAGTAGGCATTCAAGACACTTATGTATGCAACAATGAAAATATACACAATCATACATCAAAGATTGAGAAGAAAAGGGAGTCGAACCATGCCTTAACTTTCCAACGTGATGTGGAACATGTCTCATCTATTTTTCCAAAGAACGTTTACTAGAAAATCTCAATGTCCACTGTGAAAATGACACACACGCTCACTTCAAGGTAGTGGAACCTCAAGACGTCTACTAGGTGAGTATCACAAAAGAGTGGCAAATTGAAGAATCATATTAGGCTCCCATACCATATCAAATTTATCCTCCTAAAAACTTCAATAAGGCACCATAATGCTAGGCAAGGTTCCATAAGAAAGCAAGGTTTGTTATGCTAGGTGGTCTTTATCGGGGTTATGTTTGAGCTTCATAAGGTTAACAACTTGTGTTATGCCAAACACTTATGAACATTATGTCTATAGGTTTTTGTTCAAAGGGATTCTGCTTCATTCATGTAAGGTCTTCTTCTTAGTGAACATTGTGCCTAATGTCTCTGAGAGAGGCAAAATCATGAGTAATAGATTGCAACTTAGGGGATGCCTCATGTCGCATCTAGCCACTATGAGGAAGTCATACACTAAGAAATATTTCACTCTTGGAGGACATCAAAGCCAATGACACCACCAAGAAAAGGACGCATCAAAAAAAAAAAATCACACCATGAAATATGCAAAATGTCGAAAGATATCATCGATGTATTCCCACACTTTAAAGCGGTTGCTAACACCATTGTTGTGAGCAATTTTTTTAAAGTAGCCAATGTTTAATCCTAAGACATGAGAGCTTTACTCTAAAATCCCTATGCCAAGTCATATGTTTTAAAAATAAATCCACGTTATGAAAAAGGAGGGAGGGGGTGCCCCCAAAGATACATAAGGGATCTATGGATTCGGGGTTAGTATGTCTTTACTACAATGTGTTAGACATCAGAAATGTCATCATTCCCCAAATACTCATAGAACTAGAAGAATGATACAAAGAGAGCAAAAGAAAAAAGAAAAATCCTTTTGGGTTAACGTGGAAGAGACCTAAATGTCTCGACGCCTTACATCATCCATAAAAGGAAAACAAAAGACAAATGAAAAAAACATGTTTATGACATAGAGAAGAATGCAAATACATATGGAGGAATGCATAAAGAGAGAGAGATACATCAAAAAAAACAATATGGGGGATCACATTATGCATATACAATCACATAAAGAACATGCAAAATACTAGTAAGGCACATGCAAGTCAACCTATTGCAAGTCGTCTGCATCCCAATCTTGGTTTGTATATATAGAAGGTGGGAAACTAGCCAAAGGGACAACATCAAGTGTTGAAATAGGACACATAGTAAGTTAAACACTCTTCTTAGGAGAATTGTGATGTAAGCTCATAGAAGATGATAATAATTAATTCAACTCATTATGTACTTGTTCATCAATCTTTGCAATATCAATGTCATCATCTAAATTAATCACAACAGGAAGTTGAATGATAATGTCTCTATAAGGTTCTTGTTTACGTTGTGGTGATAGTAAGGGATCATCATATATTGCTTTAGGAAAGTTTGGATTTGGTTTTCTATGTTTCTTTTTTCTTCTTGATTTTGTAACATATGAGCAATAGCATGACGTCTATGCTTACGCTCTCTAGCATTTTAGTTTTTTTTCAATCTGTTGTCAATTTGAGTTTATGTAGGAGTAGATTTGTCAATTGTAGGCTTCTTCTCTTCCCTTAAGGGAGAAATGAAAGGAATCATAGAAGGTTGTTCAACCATTTTCTCTTTAGCTTTGTAAACTAGTTTGATTTTAGGATGCACAACAAGATTATTTTGGTTATCTCGTGGTCTCTTGTAGAAAATGGTGGGAGGATGTGTCATAGGTTACTCTTGGATATTACAAAGGGTTCTTGATTTGATCATAGTTTCATCAAGAATAGGTGGCTCAATCATGGGTTGAGGCATGTTTCTAAGGGATAATTCTGCTACGTGCTTTGCCTTAAACTTTTGATATGATTTGAAAAATTAGTTCTAATGAGGTCTAATAGGCTCAATAGGCTTAGGCCAAAATAAATCTAGTGAAAATATCTCTCAAGAAGACACAAGATTAAAGCCACTAGGATGTACATTAAAGATATCATTACCAAAAGGAAATTTTAAACATTTATGCACAATCAATGGGATGAAATTCATGGAGGGAAGCCATGGATAGCATAACTTCACATGAAATTGGTCCAATGACGGGATGATGGTAAATGAGACATTTAATGTTTTCAGTCCAAATTTTAAGGGGATATTTATTGATCCCATCATAGGACAAGAAAATCCATTATGTGTTTTGATCCATGCTCTTGGTTTGTCATATGTATTTTGATAGATTTCATGCACAAATAGGAATTCTTTAGTGATCACTTTCTCTCCACAGATGGGATCATTTAATATCCCATTAGTAGGCTTGTCATTGATTCTTCTAGCTATGTAAAGAGGACCATCGATGCATGTTTAAGTATGCATTTTTGTGAGAAATAAATATCAAGATGCATCTTGGTTGAACCCTTATGAGGTCTAGATTTCATAAATGACACCACTTTATCTAGTTTATCCCAATTTTCATCTTTTATGTTTTCATCATCCATGTCAACATTCATCACATCATTCTTTTTTTCACTAGCTTTGATAAATGAAATATTATGTTTCAGCATGGGAATTGTAAATTTTGGTTAGGAGGAGCTACAAACTTATTACCTTGATCATTCACTCCTCTAATTAGAAGATGATTAGAATAAATGAGGTATTGTACAATATGTTTATGACAGTTACAATATTTTGTATCATGTCCATTTTGTCGATGATAATGGAAATAAGAATTTGGTCTATACCCTGCACGTAATGGTTTGTTATCATCAAGAGTTCTGACAGGAGGTAGGGAAATCATATTATTTTCTATGAGCTGCATCATGATATTGTGAAGGGTATCAGGTAGGTGAGTAAATTTTCTATTCCTATCCCCAAAGGCAAAAGTATTTTTTGTCTTTATACAAGCCACATGGTTATCAACTTGTTGATTTGGTTGAGGGAAATTAATTTTTAAAAGGCCCCTATTTTGTTTCTTGAAATTTTGGTAACTATTTTGAGTTGCAAATTCAAAATTTTCAAGATGGCTAGGAGGATTTTTCACATCATGACCATATACCAAATTCTGATAATCACAAAGGGTTGTACATAACTATGTAAAGGATGAGAATCTCAACATCTTAAGTTTGGTTTGAATTTTGTTTTGTAAGTTGCCAATAAACATTCATTGAAGGTTGGCATCAAAATTCTTAATGTTTATTTATGAATAAAGTGTTTGGTATCTTGCTATGAAATCAATCACTTTCTCATCATCCTTTTGTTTACATGTCATTAAATTAGTTAGATTTATCTTGGGACCCATCTGAATGTGGAAGTGGTTGTAAAAGGAATAAAAAATCTCATTGAATGAACCAATTGAGTTATTTGGTATTGAAGAAAACCACTCTAAAGTGGTATCCTTCAAGGATCTAGGTAAGAGTTTAGAAAAAAGTTTGTCTTCAAAGATAAAGTCACTACATGGGGTTGTATATGTGAAACAGGGCTAATGGGATCTCCTTTCCCACCATATTTCTCAAATCTAGGAACTTTTATACCTTGTGGCATTGGTGTTATCAATATCTGTAGGGATAATGGGTTGTTTGTGATGTATTGTGGAGGTTGACCATTGTTTTTTTGAGTTAGGGTTGTTACTTGTTGTTGAATGGATGACATGGTTCGCATAAGTGTGTTAAGGACATCATTGTTATTAGTGTAAGGTGGAGGGGAATAAGGTGGAGTGGTGTATGTATGCAAAGGGCAAGTGAATTATAAATTTGTGAGGGAAGATGGTTGAGGAGATATTATATTTGAATTCACAAATCTAGAAGGATTCTCTATGGAACTGCCTAAGGAAGTGTTGACATTGATAGTAGATTTAATGGTTATGGTAACTTGAGTACTATTGTATGTAGAAATGGAAATGGGTATCGTACAAGGAGGAATTGAAGTTCCACCTTAGCTTTGGGTATGCCCCAAAGCTTGAGTACAATTAGTCATAGTAGGGATGGTGTTGTTAAAACCATGCACATTGGTTGTAGGAAGTGAAGCCATGGGAAATGAAGTATGCATACTATAGACCATAGGGGGTTGATTATCAACACTATTAGAAAGAGAGTTAGAAAACCTAAGATCCATGACAAATGTTGTATCGTGGGATGGCATGAGTCTTGAACTACATCTCACAATAGTATTGCTAATAGGACAACACATTGTAAATCTCATACAAGTTTCATAAACTTTGTGTATAAACCCAAAATGGAAAGATGCTTAAAATGCAATGCAATCAAATAGAATGCAATGTGTAGATGCAAGTTTTAGATTATAAACAAGGTAATTTTTTTATTACACTTTGCAAAAATTTGAAAATGAGATCTTATAAATGCAATTTTAAAATGACACAATACACTAAATTAACCAAATTAAGCTAGATATAATGAAATTGGTGAAACAAAAACTCAACAAACTGAAACAGAAATTTGATAACAACAAACAAAAGTACAAAGCTGAAGATTTTAATTTCCAGAAATGCATATTAGGACTTGATTAGGGACTCATTTTCCCTATGGTAAGTGAGTCCTAGGTGAGGTTTTTGAAATTGATTTTTTACTAATTTTCAGGTTTTTTCTAATGATTTTTAGGTTCAGGTCTGCTACAATAAGTTTTAGTTTCATTTTTTTGTAAATGCAATATGAAATGCAAGTTGAAAATGTGACAAAATGATGAACTAAAAGACCTAGTTTGATATGGAATTTTTTATTTCAATTTTCAAATGCAATTTTATATGATGTAAATAATATGCAAGATGACTGATTTTTTTATATTTTTCAAATTTGAAGAATGCAAAATAATGCAATCCTAAAACCCTAGATGAGATGAAAATTTGAATGCACACTAGACAACCTAAATGAGATCTAATTCAATGAAAATGAATGAAATATCTAATCTAGGATGAAAAAGAGACTCCAAAATCAAAAAACTACAATGCTCAAAAGGTCAGGTTCACCAAAATGAAACATAAGAAAAGGAGGGATGAACCAAAATGTAATCAAGATGGTTAACCTCTATTTTCACTAGTTATTTCATTCAATTATGCATAGACATGAATATCATAAATCAAACCTAACCAATATAGCAATCAAAAGGTAGGTTTTAAGATGGTCAAATACTATGTACCTATTGCAAAAAGTGAATTTTTGGGCCTCACTAAGAACTCATTCGCCCTATGGCGAATGGGTCCTGGCTAGGGTTCTGAAAAATCAATTTCTAGGTTTTGTTCTTTAATGTCTACACTCCTAGATCCTAGTCAAAGACTATCAGAAAACTCAAAATAAATTTTGTGGCTCAGTTTTCGTGATCTTGCAAGAAAGGCGACAACTTTGACAACTTTTTTTTTCCAAATGTCCTTCAACCTAAAACTTACAATCACACATCCAAGAGGATAAAAATGTTGATTGTTAAGGAATGGTGGTTTTCCTTGGTCAAACATCATTTTGGTAATTAAACCTTGAAATGAAATAATGAATAAAGGAATGATGAATGAAAAACAATATGTAACAACTCACTAAACCTTAATTGAAACCTTGGAGTACAAATCAACAATCTAGCATAAAGTGGCCTCAAATAATGTAGATCTTGATCACAACACTTGATATGTAACAATGCTTGAATAGGATCTTCAATGCTACATCAACACATTAGCTCAACATGCATGATGCACTATTCCTTTGACATGATGATATAACTCTTCATTTCTGCAATAATATTCTATAATCTTCCCTTGAATGCCTTAGAAATACTCTTGAATGCTCTTGATCTCATAAATTTTCTATTAGGACTTGCTCATAAATTTTGCTAGATTTCTTAGATGAAACTATGTGAAATAACCTTGTATTTATATGTATCTTATTCGTAACTCCTGAAATTCAAATAACACAAGCCGATATCAAATCTAGGATTTCAAATCATTAAAATACCGCCAAAAACATATCCTAAGGGGGGTCCTAGGGTTAAGTGAGGACCCATTCACCACATGGAAAATGGGTCATAATATACTTAACTAGGACACACTTCAAGGGTTGTGAAATTTTATGTAAAATTAGGGTCCTAGGACCTAGTGAGAACCCATTCGCTAGGTGGCGAATGGGTCCTAGGTCACTAACCTAGGACACACACCTTCAAAAATAAAGTGTTGTATAATATCATTAATGACTATCGGGCTTTATCCCTTGGAATCTATAATTAATTCGGTTTGGATTTGAACTAAAGGGGCCAATTAAGGTAAATTAAACCTCACTTAATTAATAAATCCCTAGATTAGAGTGAAAGTGTAAAGATACACTTTCCAACACTCTAAATAAGGCAACATTAAGTCCATTTAATTTAGAAGGGCCCTAAAATTAATGCGAATGTGTAAGACACATTACAACACTAAATCAATGCAATGTTAGGTTCATTTTAATATTAAGTATTCCCAAATTAAGTGTGAAAAAGGGATTTTTTTTTTACACTACAAAAAAAAGGCTAATGGTTGAAAGAAAAGATGAAATATTGATCATCAAGAACAAGTTAACTATTCCTTACTATCTAAAATTGAACCAAAATCTTATGAAGAAGCTAGTAAGGATGAAATTTGGATTGAAGCCATGAAAGAATAAATTAGTCAAATAGAGAAAAATTAGACACGAGAACTTGTTCCTAAAATTGTTGATAAGAATCTCATAGGCTCAAAATGGGTGTTTAGAAATAAATTGAATGAAGATGGGTAGGTAACTAGAAACAAAGCAAGATTAGTCTACAAGGGCTATGCTCAAGTTGAGGGTGAAATGAAGGGAAAAGAGGTGAGTGTGTTTGCAAAAATGAAATGTTGGAAAATGGTCTAGGACACCCCCTCTTTCCCTAATTTTAGGGTATGTGCAGGATCATGGAGGTCCAAACTATGCCTTTAAGTGGCGATTCAAATTCAGAAAATTAGAGTTAGGAAACTTGACATAAAAATTTGAATAGGTTATTAACATAATTTGAAAAATATGTAAGAGAAAAAGTTGTAGCAAATTGAATGTAGTTTCTAGGCTACTAGTCCTTTTTTGGAAAAAAATAAATTTGTTTTGAGAAAATTTTAAATTTCAATGCAGTGGTACTAAATTTTCAAGAAAAAGATAAGAAGTAGGTGTATGTCTAACCACCCTAAGTAATATATATATATATATATATATAGAATTTTTCAATATAAGTAGAGGACACATGTCCGGATGTGCCCAATTTTTTTTGTAATTTTTTCCTTGTAAATAATTAGTTGTGATTTTTTTATTATAATTTATTAGAATTATTAAAACGTATGTGTCTAACCACCATAACTTGGTTAAAAATTTATGAAATTCATTTTTTTTTATCCTATAGTAGGTGAAGCATAGAATGTGGTGCATCTTGTAGATTCAAAAAATGATAAGTAGTTTGAAAGTTATAGAAGTTTTTCAATCAGCTTATAAATTAGGACTTTAGACGTAATACAAGTAGAAAATCAATAATAATTATTTATTAAATTCAAAATAAGAAAAAAGTTATATTAGTGGAAAGCTAACAATTTTTTCTATAAACCCTTTTCATTTGATGAAATTCAGATTAAAAAAAAGGTCATCAGGCACAAGGGTGAACTTCAAAAAATAGAGAAATTTTTCAAAACACGTTTTTTAGGTTGACTTTCTAGGTTAGGCAATCTCAAACCAAATCCCGAGCCAATATGCATTTTGGGTTTATAGACCTAAAAAACCCTCTTTAGTAAAATGGGCATAACTTTTGGGTTTCTTATCAAAATTTCAACTTTTTATAGGCGTTGGAAAGGTTGTTGAGAGCTCTACACAATGGAATAGGTGGTGTTTCTATATTGTACACAAAAAATAATTATAATCATTTGAATTTCATATTTCGTTTTTGAAACATCAAATGCTCACTACTTTCACATGCAGTCTTCATGATTTTATTGTAACACTCATCTAAATTTACTTGAAAAATTAGAAAAAGTGATGAATTATAAAATATTTATATTTTTTCTAGCAAGGAGATGAACAAATCTTCATAAATTAGCATATCTCTCTATCCCTTTCTCTACCTCTCTATGTATCACTATGTCTCCCCTTAAGCTCTAGACCGATCCCTCCCTCCTTTCTTCTCTCTTTGTCCCTCTTTATACCTATCTTTCTTACTCTCTCTCCTTGAGCTCTAGACCTATATTTCTACCTCTATCTCCATCCTCTCTCTCTCTCCACCTCTCTTTCTCCACCCCTCTCTCTCTCAGGTCCCTCTCACTCCCTCTCCCTCTCTCTTTGCCTCTCTCTCTCCCTCTCCCTTCTCCATCTCTCTCTATCTCTCCCTCCCTTTGAAGTATCTCTTCCTCTTAAGTCTCTCTCCCTCTTAGGTCTCTCTCTCAAGTCTCTCTGACTCCCTCTCTGCCTCTTAAGTCCCTCCCACTACCTCTCTCTCTCTCTCAATCTCTCATTCACACTCATACTCACTCCCTCTCAAATATCTCTCTCCCTCTCTCTCTCTCCCTCTCAAGTCTCTCTCCCTCTCCCTCCCTCTATCTCCCTCTCTCCCTCTCAAGTCTCTCTCTCTCTTAGGTCCCTACCATTCCTTCTCACTCTCCATCTCCCTCCCTCCCTCTCTCTCTCTCCATCTCTCTGAAGTCTCTCTCCCTCTTAGGTCTCTCTCTCCCTATATCACACACTCCATCTCCATCTCCATCTCCATCTCCATCTCCATCTCCATCTCCATCTCAGGTCTCTCTCTCCCACTCTCTCTCTCCTCTCTCCCTCCCTCTCTCCCTCTCCCTCCCTCCCTCTATTTATTTCTCTCTTTCCCTCCCTCCCTCTCTATCTCTCTCTCTCTCTCAGTTCTCTCCCACTCCCTCCTCTCCCTCTCTCAGGTCTCTCCCACTCCCTCTCTCTCTCTCTCTCTTCATATCCCTCTTAGGTCTTTCTCTTTCCCACTCACTCTCTCCCTCTCTCCTTCCCTCTCTCCATATCAACTCTCTCTCTCTCTCTCTCTCTCTCTCTCCCACTCCCTCTCTCACTCTTAGATCCCTCCCTCTCTCTCCCTCTCTCTCTCTTCATATCCCTCTCTCCCTCTCTTTGAAGTCTCTATCTCTCTCTTAGGTCTCTCCCACTCCCTCTCAAGTCTTTCTCTCTCAGGTCTCCCTCTCTCTCAGGTCTCCTTCCCTCTCTCTCTCTCTCCCACTCCCTCTCTAACTCTTAGGTCACTCCCTCTCTCTCTCACTCTCTCCTCCATATCCCTCTCTCCCTCTCTTTGAAGTCTCTATCTCTCTCTTAGGTCTCTCCCACTCCCTCTCAGGTTTCTCTCTCTTAGGTCTCCCCCACTCTCTCTCTCTCACACTCACATTCTCAATTCTCTTTCTCTCCCTCTCTCCCTCTCTCTCTCTCTCAATTATGTCTCCCTCTCCCTCCCTCTATCTCTCTATCTCACTCTCTCCCTCTCAAGTCTTTTTCTCTCTTTATCTCTCTCTCTTAGGTATCTCTCTCCCACTCCCTCTCTCTCAGGTTTCTCCTTCCCACCATAACTAGATCTCTCTCTCCCTCTCTCTCTACCTCTCTCCCTCTCTCTCTCTCTCTCTCTCTCTCTCTCTCTCTCTCTCTCTCTCTCTCTCTCTCTCTCTCTCTCTCTCTCTCTCTCTTCTCTCCTCTCAAGTCTCACTCTCCTCCTATATATATCCCTCTCTCTCTCCCCCTCCCTTTTAAGTCTCTCTTTCTCTCTCTCTCTATCCCTCCTTTTTTTTAGATCTCCCACTACCCCTCTCTCTCTCACTCACTCACTCACTTTCCACCTCCCTCTTAGGTCTCTCTCTCCTTCTCCCTCTCTCTCTAAAGTGTCTCCTTCCCATTCTAACTAGATAAATCTCTCTCTGGTGTCTCCTTCCCACCCTAACTAGATAACTCTTTCTCTCCCCCTCTCTCCCTCTCAAGTATTTTTCTCTCTATCTCTCCCTCCCTCCCTCTCTCCCTCTCATGTATCTCTCCCTCTCCCTCCCTCTATATATCCCTCTCTCCCTCTCAAGTCTTTCTATCTCCCTCCCTCTATCTCTCTCTCTATCTCCCTCTCCATCTCCCTCTCACTTTCCATCTCCCTCTCCCCCTCTCTCTCTCTCCCCCTCCTTTTGAAGTCTCTTTCCCTCTTAAGTCTCCCTCTCTCTCTTTCATGTCTCTCCCACTCTCCCTCTTAGATTTCTTTCTCAAGTCTCTCCCACTCCTCTCTCTTTGCCTCCTTTTTTAGGTCTCCAACTGCCCCTCTCTCTCTCACTCACTCACTTTCCACCTCCCTCTTAGGTCGCTCTCTCCCACTCCCTCTCTCTCTCTCTCTTAGGTGTCTCCTTCCCACCCTAACTAGATAACTCTCTCTCTCCCCCCTCTCTCCCTCTCAAATCTCTTTCTCTCTCTCTCTCCCTCTTAAGTCTCTCTCCCTCTCCCTCCCTCTCTCTCTCTCTCTCTCCCTCCATCTATCTCTCTCTCCCTCTCTCTCTCTCTCTCTCCCTCTCCCTCTCCCTCTCACTTTCCATCCCCCTCTCTCCCTCTCTCCCTCTCTCTCCCCCTCCCTTTGAAGTCTCTCTCCCTCTTAATTGTCTCTCTCTCTAGTCTCTCCCACTCTCTCTCTCCCTCTCTCCCTCTTAGGTCTCTCTCTCAAGTATCTCTCTCTCCCTCCTTTTTTTTAGGTCTCCTATTGCCCCTCTCTCACTCACTCACTCACTCACTTTCCACCTCCATCTCAGGTCTCTCTCTTCCACTCCCTCTTTCTCTCTCTCAGGTGTCTCCTTCCCACCCTAGCTAGATAAATTTCTCTCTCTGGTGTCTCTTTCCCACCCCAAGTAGATAACTCTCTCTCTCCCCCTCTCTCCCTCCCTCTCTCCCTCTATCTCTCCCTCTCAAGTCTCTCTCTCTCTCTCCCTCCCTCTATCTCTCTCTCTCTCCTCTCCATCCCTCTCCTTTCCATCTCCTCTCTCCCTATCTCTCCCCCCATCCCTTTTAAGTCTCTCTCCCTCTCAAGTCTCTTTCCCTCTCCCAGGTCTCTCCCACTCTCTCTCTCTCCCTCTCTCCCTCTTAGGTCTCTCTCTCTCAAGTCTCTCCCACTCCCTCTCTCTTTGTCTCCCTCCTCTCTCTCTTAGGTCTCTCTCTCCCTCCTTTTTTTAGGCCTCCCACTGCCCCTCTCTCTCTCCCTCTCTCTTTGTCTCCCTCCTCTCTCTCTTAGGTCTCTCTCTCCCTCCTTTTTTTAGGCCTCCCACTGCCCCTCTCTCTCTCTCTCACTCACTCACTCACTTTCCACCTCCCCCTCAAGTCTCTCTCTCCCACTCCCTCTCTTTCTTAGGTGTATCCTTCCCACCCAAACTAGATAACTATATCTCTCCCCCCTCTCTCTCCTCTCTCCCCTCCCTCCCTCCCTCTCTCCCTCTTAAGTCTATCTCCCTCTCCCTCTCTCCCTCTCAAATCTCTCTCTCCCTCAGAAGTAACTTGAGATGGGGAGAAAGAGAGGGAGAGCGACTTGAGATGGAGAGAGGTAAGGAGAGATGTAGAGATAGAGTGTGTGTTTGAGAGAGAGAGACTTAAGAGAGAGTGGTAGAGAGACCTAAGAGGGAGATGAAGAGTGTGAGAAAGAGAGAGATACACAAGAGGAGAGAGAGGGAGTGGGAGAGACTTGAGAGAGATACTTAAGAAGGAGAGAGACTTCAAAGGTATGGGGGGAGAGAGAGGGAGATGGAGAGTGAGAGGGAGATGGAGAGGGAGAGGGATTTGGAGGGACCTAAGAGTGAGATAGGGGGTGGGAGAGAGACAGAGAGACCTAAGAGGGAGAGAGATTTTTAAGGGATGGAGAGAGAGGGAGAGAGGGAGAGGGAGAGTGAGAGGGAGATGGGGAGGGAGTGGTAGGTACTAGAAGGAGATAGACTTGAGAGGTAGATGGAGAGTGAGAGAGATAGGGAGAGAGAGAGAATTGAGAGGGAGATGGAGAGTGAGAGAGATAGGGAGAGAGAGATAGAGGGAGGGAGAGAGAGAGAGATAATTGAGAGGGAGATAGAGGGAGGGAGAGGGAGAGAGACTTGAGAGGGAGAGAGTGGGAGAGAGTGGGAGAGAGTGAGAGAGAGTTGGAGAGAGAGATACTTGAGAGGGAGAAAGTATACGTGAGACATTGAGAGAGAGAGGGAGTGGGAGAGAACAAAGATAGAGAGGGAGTGGGAGAGACTTGAGAGAGAGAGACCTACGAGGGAGAGAGGGAGTAGGAGAGACTTGAGAGAGATACCTAAGAGGGAGAGATACTTAAGAGAAAGAGAGACTTCAAAGGGAGGGGGAGAGAGAGAGGGAGAGGGGAGATGGAGAGTGAGAGGGAGATGGAGAGGGAGAAAGAGAGAGAGGGAGATGGAGTTGGAGGGATTTGAGAAAGAGAGATGGTGGGGATGATGGAGAGGTAGAGAGATATGTCTAGAGATCAAGGAGAGAGAGTGAGAAAGATAGGTATAAAGAGGGATAAAGAGAGAAGAAAGGAGGGAGGGATAGGTCTAGAGCTTAAGGGGAGACATAGTGATATATAGAGAGGTAGAGAAAGGAATAGAGAGATATGATGATTTATGAATATTTTTTCATCTCCTTGCTACAAAAAATATAAATATTTTATTATTCATTACTTTTTCTAATGTTTCAAGTATTTTGAGATGAGTGTTACAAAAAAATCATGAAAAAAAGACTTTGCATGTGAAAGTAGTGAGCATTTGATGTTTCAAAAATTAAATATGAAATTCAAATCATTATAATTATTTTTTGTGCATAATAAAGGAAAACCACCTAGTCCAATGCCTATAAAAAGTCAAAATTTCAATAAGAAACGCAAAATTTATGCCCATTTTACTAAAGAGGGTTATTTAGGTTTTCAAAATGAATATCCATTTTCTTTTTCAAAAAAATGGGTTTCCGCCTTCCAAAATGGATATCTATTTTGAAAACAAAATGGATATCCTTTATAAACGGATATCCATTTCAGTTTGGTATTACCAAGCCAAAATGGATATTGTACCCAAGCCTGGAAGAAGTCAAAGGCGTGAATTCTATGTTTTTGGACATGTTAAAATTTCTTTTTTCATATCGCCACTTTTTGGACCCCCATGATCCTACACATACCCTTTATTAGAAGAGACCTCCCAAGGATAGGATTGAATTTCAACCTTGAGGTGAGTCAACCCTATTGGAAAGGATCTTTTGTTTTCTTATGAAAAAAATGACTAAAATGCACTTTTGGGAGATAAAATTAAATTCCTTAATAAACTCAATTATGTGACCTAAAAATTGAATTATAGAGTATTATGATAGCACAAACGTAAATAGTAACTTTCAAGAAGATCTGAGAAGGGTAGAATGGTATATACCTACTCCAAAAGTTGGTTTTGAACACTATTGAAGGATAAATTCACCCTAGGGTAAATGGGTCTCTATATAGGGGTCCAAATTTTTTTTTTACAGTCCTTATATATGAAATCTAGGCTTCTAATTTCTCTAGGTTCCACTATTAAAAATCTAGAAATAAATTCTATAGGTGAGTTTTCATGTCTTGAAAACTTTGATGACAACTTTGACAACTTTGCAAAATTGTTCTTTTGATCCAATTTTAGTCCTTCTTCACCTATAAATCAGCACATACAAAGAGAGAAAAAAATGTTTTTTTTGTGGGTGAATAGGGGTTTTCCTTGTTCAAACCTCGGTTTGGTAATTAAAACTTGATGATAAAATAATGATAAATGGGAGGAATTGATGAATGAACAAAGCTATGCTACAATTTAATAAACCATTGATGGCTTCCCTTAGAGAACTGAAGTCTAACACATCTCTCTAAGGTCTGGATCTTGCTTGAATTGGCTTGAATGACTTCTTGATTTGGCACTTGATTTGATGATAAATGCTTGAAACCTACATCACAATGTTAGCTCCAAAACATGATATGAAGACCCATGAATCTTGACATGATGATATGATCTTGATTGCTATTGTAGGTGCTTGATAAATCTTCTCTTCAATGCTCTTGACAATAATATTTTCTCATATGATCTCTTGAGTATGCATGTTAAGTTTGAATTGATAAAATAACTATATTTATAGGCATTTATCTAATTTCTGAAAAATTAATTCCAAAAGCTAGCATTTGAAACTTGAATTTGAATCATAAAAGGCTTCCAAATACATATCAAAATTTGGGTCTTGGGACATGAGGAGGACCCATTTTCAAGACCCATTAGCCCTTTGGTGAATGGGTTGGGACCTAAATCCAGGACACTCAATTTCCAAGGTGTTTAAATTAATGTTAGAAATTGTTTAATACAAGTTTCCCTTTCAGAAAACAAGAATAATGAGGCTTTGGAATGCATAATTTAGGTAATTATAAGCTTAATTAAGTCTAATTATTTAAGGGGATGCAAATATAGTGTGAAAATGTAAAAGAGTACATTTTCTACACTATACTTAGCCCCCGCTTTAGTGAGAGTATGATCCCATTCTCAAACACACACTAAAGTAGACAAATAAGTCAAGAGAGGTCCAATTGTACAATTTTTAGAGAGATGATATGACAAAGATCAAGGAGGGTGATCAAGCCCCCAAGATCAAAGATCCCATGGCAAACCAACAAAGTTACAAAGAGACATAAAAATGTAGTAGCAACACAAGATAAAACATCATATAATGTCAAAATTAATGCAAATATGAAAAAGGAAAATGGATCAAGTTTAGTCTATTTTTCCAAACAATATGGATCAAGCCTAGGTCGTTTGTCCAAAGATATGCTCACAAAGGGCTAGTAAAGTTTGAGATATACTAGGTGAGTCCCAAGGCAATATAAGAAACACGCAATGGTATGGTACAGTTTGATATACACTAGGTGTTTACCCATAACTATACCAAAAGTTATACTCCCCTAAAAATTTGATAAGGTGTCGCACACAATGGCCACAAGTCTTGCAAGATGCATTATGCTATACACTCATGAAATAAAGGCACCACTAACAAGAAAGTTTTGTTATTCTTGGTGACCAAGAATTTTGTTTATGATAGTCAAAGGGGTTTTTCTTAGTTCATGAAAGGTCTCACTTTAGTGAGCATCACACTCGATATCACCATCAAGAGAAGACTAGTCGAGAGATAAAAGATTTGCACCTTAGGGAATGCAATCCATATCATTACCACTAAGAGGAATGTCATATGCCAAGAAAGGTCATGCTCTTGAATGACATCAAACCTAATATCACCAAAAATAAGACACATCATGCGAAATAAGAAGACCATACTTTGAATGAAGGTCATGTCATCAAGCAAGCAACAAGTGAGAAGCATAATACACCCCACTTTAAAGAAATTGCTAAACACCATGTTGTGAGAAATTACTTTAAAGTATAGAATGGTAAATTCCAATTGATAAAAGATACATGAGAGATTATTTGGAAATCCCTATGCCAATGATATGTCTCCAAATAAAGCTACATCATGGAAAGGAGGTTGGCCCCCATATGAAATCCTAAGATGATAGATAAGGGATCCATGGATTTGGGGTCAATGTATGTCTTTCCTACAATTATATAATCAAGCTTGGATCCATCACCATTCCCAAATAACTCATGGAACAATGAAAACAAAGGAGGAATGATACATAAAGAGTGAAAACAAAGGAGAGGATTTTTGAGTCAACATGGAAGAGACCTAAATGTCTCAATGCTTTGTGTCATCCTTGAAATGAAAACATAAGACAAGAGAAAAGGAAATGATTATGACATAGAGAAGAATGAAGATATAAATAGAGCAATGTCAGATGGGTTTGCTTCCTTTATATCCTTTCACCAATGGAGTGACAAGGGTCATTCAAAGTAGGCTCACAAACATAAAGACATGTCAAGCACCATAGTATGAGAGATCACATTATGCACATGCAATCACACAAAGAACATGAAAAGAAGAAAAATCTAGTATGAAACATATGAGCTAACCTAAATCATGTCATGTGCATCCCAATATTTTTCATCATATGTGTAAGATGAATGGATAGCCAAAGGGGAACCAATGTGTCATACTAGGACAATCACTAGGTTCAACATGTGCTGATGCACCCTTGTTAGGAGAATCTATTGAGAAGTTGTTGAAGATAATTTAGCGTTGTTGTCATTGATGTCAAACCCCTAGATTTAAAAGGTTATGCTCTGGATGATGTACATACTTAATCTATCCCATTGAGTTCTATGGTGGTACATAGTATGGATATTATCTTTGATTTGAATATGGCATTACTTCTTTTTGGGACATCTGTTGAATTCAGTTAATGCAGTATAATGAAGAATAATCTCTTGATGATGGTTGTTGTGCTCAAAGCTTGCTCCAAGTAACCTTGCTATCTGTAACTTCATGTAGCATGTTGCAAGTTTTTGTATATCAAATTGTGGTTCTCTAGTCAACATTGAAATTGATTATAATCAAGATTTGGTCTTGGTTGTGGCGTTCTCATCAGCTTTGGGATATATTTCATGTGATCCAAAGTTTTCTATCTTCTGATAATTATGTAATGAATGAACCTATCTTATGTATGACCTATCTTTGGTCCCTTGGTAACATGATAAGAAAATATTTGTGCACTACCTATCTTTTGGGTTCTGTGCTAGCATGCAAGGTCTTATTGAATATCTCAAGATTGTTCTTTATGCCGACATGTTTTGTGGTGGTTTAATTCAAATTATATTAAGCCAACTCGAAAGACTATGAAGACATTGTGTCTTTCCAACCTTGGAGATTGAGATGACATGGAATGGTATAAGTGAAGTTTTTTTTGTCTGATGAATTGTGAAGTGTGGAGTATGATGTGTGCGAGCAGATAAAAAGTGTGAAGGAAGAAGAAATCTATTTTGTAGAGTTTTTCTGAAAAAGTTGTGTAGAAGTTTTTTATCATATTTTTTGCAAATAGATATTATGCTCTTAACCAGAACTGAACTCATGCATATGTAGATGCAATTTCATTAGTTCAATTTTATTAGTGAGACTATTTTTGTAATCTATTATTTTGTATTTGGGCAGTGATCCCACCAGTAGTGAGCCATCCTATAGTGAGAAACTTGGCACTGAGCCCTTGTAAAAATTACCTTAACTGATGTCACCTCAACTGGTGCTTTATAATTGAGAATTAGAATTTTTCATGGTTTTTCCCTTCTTGGGTTTTCATGTAAATTCTAGTGTTCATTTTTGTTAGTTGATTGTATGATTGATCTTGTTTGCTCTGGATTAATTAAAGCTAAGAAAATTGTTTTGGGATAATTGATTCACCCACCCCTCTAAGTTATCTAGACTATTCAACAATTGGTATCTGAGTCTGGTCCCTTGGAGATAGAGATTAACTGCTTGAGGGAGATCTTGGCAATTTGAACAGATGGTAGGAACTTATCAATTTGAGGAAGAATTGAAAATAATGTTAGATTATATGGAACACACTAAATATGAAAATGAA
The DNA here is from genome assembly GCA_007258455.2 of Sequoia sempervirens. Classification (NCBI taxonomy): domain Eukaryota; kingdom Viridiplantae; phylum Streptophyta; class Pinopsida; order Cupressales; family Cupressaceae; genus Sequoia; species Sequoia sempervirens. The sequence continues at coordinate 120,456,618 of VDFB02000013.1, forward strand.
GAGTCAAAAGAAAATCTCAAGGAGGTAAACACTTGTATTGCAAAGCTAAGGGAGAAAATCTAGAAATTTAAAGCAAGACACAAAGAGGTTAGCTAGGAATTAAAAGAGTCAAAGGAAAAAATTACGGATTTAAAATAGAAAATTGAAGAATGGAAGAAGACTGAAGAAAATTTCAAAAATACCATCAAACAAAAATCAGAAGAAAATGAAAGGTTAGATCAAGAATTAAGAAGGATGAAAATAAAAGCAAGATTACGTGAAAGCAACATAATTTTGGATCAACTATTGTCCTTATGTAAATGTCACAAGGATAAGGGAGGACTTGGATTCACCAATGATAACTCAAATCAAGATACTAAGGGTGAAGAAAAAATTGTTGAAGTTGAATCAAGATCTGGTGTAACAAGCAAGATCCAAAACTTTAGAAAACCTAAAAGACCTCTGGTCAAGCAACCAAATGCTCAAAGGTACTTATCATTCAATGATCACTGTTTTCTATGAAAAAAGTTTGGACATAAGGATGTAGAATGTAGAAGCAAGATGGAACTGAGTATTCAATGCTTTAACTGTCACAAGTTTGGTCACAAATCAAGTCATTGTAGAAGTGAATTATCTAATTCAGAAGGAAGGAATGGAATGAATAATTTCTTTCATGAAAATTGATATTCATGTCATGGTTATGGTCACAAAGCTAATCAATGCAGACCTTGAGTTCACTCAATCAATTCAAGACAAGAGATGTTTCAAATGCAGTCAACTCAGACATTATGGTAACACATGCAAATATGTTGCTCTGGAAAAACCTGAGAACAAAAAGAAGGTTGTAGAATCAGATGGATTTGAGAGGAAGATGGTCATGTTTTGGAGGAAGAAGGAAACAAGTGTGGAGGATACTTCCATGATATCGAATCCCAGTACTTTCCCTACCGGTATCTAAGCCAATCTACCTTGGCTCAGGGGGAGTTTTACATTGCATATAATGTCGTTTCCTCCTCTCTGAAGTAATTTTGATGTGATTTTCAACATGATAAAAGTTTGATCTGGTTGATGATAAATGATGAAACTCAATCCGAATTATTGAAAAAAGAAGTACAACTAGTGGTGTCATCAATGTACATTTTTGGTAGCAAAATCATTATGAGTAATTAAGAATAAAAGGTGGGAGTTTTCAAAATCATTTTGCATAGTTTGCAAAAGAGGAGAAGTTTTCATTGAGGGATAAGAAGTTTGAGGAAGCTAAGCACAACAATGGAATCTGTTAACAGAGGATCGAGTGGTGGTATGTCGCTAAGGCTAAAGGGAGTTGAGTTGGATGATTTTGATCATCGAAAGATGAAGGAGATGAAACTAGGGTTGAAAACAGATGAATTGCAGAACATAAATACTCTAGCTATGGATTTATGAGGAGAATTTCCCTGGTTTGCAGACAAAGAATCTATCTTGTTCCTATTGATTCGATTCAAGGGTGATAGTATTGCTTTGGACAAACCCTATCTACTCACAAAGGAATCCATAGAAGCTATTATTGGTCTATGCAGTGTTGGTGACCTCCCTGGGAAGAAAATAGTGAAATACAAAGACATGGAGGAACTTATTGGTATCGACAAAGACCCCTGAGCTCTACTGATAAATACCCTTGTCGATCCTATAGTAAGGTATATGATACATGGAGGAACTTACTAGTATCGACAAAGACCCTTGAGCTCTATTGATAAATACCCTTGTCGATCCTATAGTAATGTATGTTGCTTATGATATCTCCTATAAAATCTATTTTAGAAATCATGAAGGTTCTACTTCGGCTAGTGTTGTATATCTTGCACACATGATGGTGAAGGAAAACAAGTAATTTGATTTGTGTATCCTATTGATGAAAAACCTAATTGAGAATGTGAGAATGTCCTTGGTTGGGAGTCATCCTTTCCGATTTGGATCTATGCTCATTTGTTTTGTATTTTACCTTCTAAGTTCACTACTAGGAAAGGAGAATGTTAAGTGGAAGTTCGACATTCCTATTGGAAAGAAAATCTATAGGTATTTGGAATGTATGGAAGATAAAGCAGGTGCATACAAAATATATTTCTCATCCTTGTAGATGAATCTATGCTCTAGTGTGATAGTATCTAGTCAATTTGAGGAGGGTTCCTCCTCTATTAAGGATTTGGAATTTGTTATTGGTGGTTTACCTTTGAAACCTAAAAAGAGGAAAGTTGATACAAAAGATGTCATCACTATCATGGAAGAAAATGAGAACAAAAAAGAGTCTCTACCTGGATATGATTCTATCAATCTAGATGATATTTGGTCAGTGTTAGAGGAAGGTGATATGAAGAAGGTTGGTGAAATGTAGTGTGCTAGCTCCTTGATCAAAAGACTTAAAATTGAGGATGCTTTGGTTGAATATCTTCTTAGAAAAGGTATTGTTGTTTCAATGTTTTTTGACTTGTTATCAGACAATCTAGTAGAAGTTGTTGAAGAAAGAATGTTGTTGAAAGGACCTGAAGGACACAAGTTCAAAGCTATGATTGAGAGAAGATGTGTCAAAGCTAAATAGAAGTTATCCAAACACATCTATGAGACAAAATAATGCATTAAGAAGATGTTTGACATATTTAGGTATTGTTTTTGGTGGCCTGCTGCTATTGATTATTTCAAAAGCAGAATTGAAGCTATTGAATCTGAGATGAATAATATTGGAAAGAGTTTTGATTTCTTCAAAGACAAACATGGAAAACAGAGGGAAATATTTGGTGAGTTGCAAGAGAAGCTATTGATTGTTCAAAGACAGAGGGAAGACTTGGTTAGAAATTTTTGGTTGGTAAAGGAAATTGTTGGTGTCTGGTTGGATCATCTCTCTAGGATACTCTCTGAATTAGAAGATTTTGAATGATAGTGCCTATCTCAGGACTGGTCATCCTCATTTATGTTGTTGACTATGTTAGATAATATGAGTGGAAGAATGGTTTTTGTAGTGCTAGCTTGGAAAAGAATTATTCCAATCGTGAGAGAAAGGTACAAGAAAAAATTTCCTATGAAAAGTGTTATTTTTACTTGAGTTCTTGAATGTTTGAATTTTGGCCCTTTTCCTTTGATGGAAAAAGGGGGAGAAAAATAAAGAGAAAAACAAAAACAAAAAGAATTGAATTACTTGTCAAAGGGGGAGTTTATAGTTTTGGAGTTCTTTGTTTTTGATTTTTTGTTGTTTTTCCATCAATGCCAAAGGGGGAGATTGTTGAGAAGTTTTTGAAGATAATTTAGCATTGTTTTCATTAATGTCAAAACCTTGGATTTGGAAGGTTATGCTCTAGATGATGTACAAACTTAATCTATCCATCGAGTGCTATGGTGGTACATAGTATGAATATTATCCTTGATCTGGATATGGAATTACTTATTTTTGGGACATCTATTGAATTCAATTGATATATTATAATGAAGTCTAATCTCTTGATGATGGCTACTATGCTCAAAGATTACTCTGAGTAACCTTGCTATCTGAAACTTTATGTAGTATGTTGTAAGTTTTTGTATATCAAATTATGGTTCTCCAATTGACACTAAAATTGATGATAATCAGGATTTGGCCTTGGTTATGTGTTCTCATTGGCTCTGAGATATATTTCATGTGATCTAAAGTTTTCTATTTTCTGATAATTATGTAATGAATGAACCTATCTTATGTATGACCTACCTTTGGTCCCTTGGTAACATGATAAGAAAATCTTTGTGCATGACCTATCTTTTGGGTCTAGTGCTAGCGTGCAAGGTCTTATTGAATATCTCAAGGTTGTTCTTGATGCTAACATGTTTTGTGGTGGTCTAATTCAAATTATATTCGACTGACTCAGAAGACTATGAAGACATTGTGTTTGGCCGACCTTGGAGATTGAGACAACATGGAATGGTATAAGTAAAGGTTGTTTTTTCCTAATGAATTGCAAAACATGGAGTATGATGTGTGCGAGAAGATAAAAGGTGCGAAGGAAGAAGAAATCTATTTTGTAGAGTTTGTGTGAAGAAGTTGTGCAAAAGTTTTTGATCAAATCTGCTACAAACATATATTATGCTCTTAACCAGAACTGAACTCATGCATATATAGATGCAATTTCATTAGTTCACTTTTGTCAATGAGACTATTTTTGTAATCTATTATTTTGTATTTGGGCAGTGAGCCCAACGGCAGTGAGCCACCCTACAGTGAGCAACTTGGCAGTGAGCCCTTGTAAAAATTACCTTAATCAGTGCTTTATAATTGAGAATTAGAATTCTTCGTAGTTTTTATCTTGTTTGGGTTCTACACAAATTCTAGTGTTCATTGTGCATGGTGTTGATTTGTGCTTTCATGTTCATTTTTGTTAGTTGATTATTTGATTGATCTTGTTTGCTCCAAATTAATTAAAGCTAAGAATTTTTTTGGGATAACTAATTCACCCCCCTTTCAATTATTGGACTATTCAAGAGGATCATCACAGTTGTTCTAGTGTAAGCTCATGGAAGAGGAAAATAACAAATTGAGCTTATTACACACTTCCTCATCAATCTTAACAATCTCATCATAATTATCCAAGTTAATCACAATAATAGGTCTAATGATAATATCGATAGAGGGTTCATTTTTTTGTTGTGGTGAAGGTGGAGAATCACCATGCTTTGTTTGAGTTAAATTTGGTTCTTGGTTTATTTGACTGTTCTCTTTTTTAAACTTATGAGCAATAGCACGACGTCCACACCTATGCTCTTTAGCATTTTGGTTTCTTTTTGCATGATTTTCAAGTTGTGATTGTGTAGGAGTGAGTTTATCAACCATAGGTTTATTTTCTTCCTACAAGGGAGGAATGGAAGGAACCATAGAGGATTGGTCAACCACTTTCTCTTTAGGTTTATAAACTTGTTTGATCTTAGGAGGAACAATAGGAGTTGTATGGTTATCTCTTTGTTTCTTATAGGAAATAGGTGGAGGGTTTATCATGAATTTGTCTTGGTTACTTAGAAGATATTTTGTTTCAATTATGGTTTCATCAATGATACGAGGCTTAATCATGGGTTGAGGGATATTGCTAAGAGATAACTCTTCTATGTACTTTTCCTTGAAATTTTGGTATTTGAGGTTTGAAAAATATCTCCAACAAGGGTATAAGAAATGTATCATTGATAGATATTTTTATTTCAAATGTGAAGGTGAAGATATAATGGTTGTTATTGTTTATTTTAATGATATCATGATTGGTAGCAACTGTGATAAGATGTGCAATGTTTTTTCCACTTCAATGTAGAAATATTTTGAGATGCCCATGCTAGGAGGATTAACATTTTTTCTTGGTTTACAAGTTAATCAGTTAGATACAAGGATTTTTATTTCTCAAACTAAGTATGTGAAGGAAATTCTAAAAGAATTCAAAATGCAATATTGCAAGCCATTTAGAACACCTATTGTCACTAGATGTAAGCTCAACAAAGATGGTAATTTTGATTCAGTAGATCAATCATTATATAGATCCATGATTGGGGGTCTCTTATATCTTACAACAACAAGGCCTAATATGATGCAAGCTATTTGAATGGCTTCTATATTTCAAGATACTCCTAAGGAGACACATGTCAAAGATGTGAAGATAACTTTTAGATACTTGAAAAGTACATTAGAATATGGTCTACAATATCTTTTTGGTAATGCTTTCACTTTAATTAAATGTACTGATGTATATTGGTCTAGTTGTGTGGATGATAGAAAGAGCACTAGTGGCAGTGCATTCTTCCTAGGAGATAGATTGGTAGCATGGTTAAGTAAGAAATAAAAGTTAGTTTATTTATTAATAGTTGAAGCTAAATATATTGTTGATGTATCTTGTTGTACTTAGGTTTTATGGATGAAACAAACACTGCAAGATATTAAGGTGAATTTTGATAGTCCAGTTGGTATTTTTTGTGATAATACTAGAGTTATAACTATCTCAAAAAGTCATGTTATGCATTCTAGAACTAAACACATATCTATTAAATATCATTTTTTCAAGGAAAAAGTAGCTACATAGGAAGTTAAATTAGAATATGTTGCTACAAAAGATCAATTGCCAAATATTTTCACAAAACCCCTTTCAAAGGAGTCATTTGAATAGCTCGGGGATAAATTAGGAGTTTTTCCTTCTCCTATCTCTCCTTGAATATCAAAATTATTCATCTAGGGGGAGAAATATAGTCATTCTTTATCTTTGGTTTATCCCCTTGTAATTAATGTCAAAGGGGGAAATTATAGAAAATGGGAGAATAAGGAGAACAATGGATTGCAATGATAATATTATTTAGGAGAATAGTGAATTTTAGTGATAATATTATTCATGGGCAGAATAAGGAAAATTTGTATCCAAGGAGAATGATGTAGTGATAGTAAAGGAGGATATTGAAAGGTGTTATCATATTTAGAGTTATTCAGGTATTGCCATTTTTTTAAGGTGTTGCAACCAATGACAAAGGAGGAGATTGTTGGATTTGTTGTCATTGATCTCAAAGGATTCATGAGATGATGTATGATTGTTGGAATTATTGTCATTGATTTCAATGATGGTCATTAATGTCAATGGTCACTAGCTCAGAAATATTGTTTGCAATTGCTTAGTGTAGGTCCTACAAAGTTGCAAATGTTTTCAAAGTGTAGGTCTTGCAAAAGTTGCAAATGTTGTCAAGAAACATTGCAAAAGTTGCACAAATGTTGTATAGTCTTGCCTTACAAATCATGTTCCATTAGCATTAGACCTTGGCCTTTGGGCTTCCAGCTTCGGGCCTACCTTATACCACATGTTAGAAGAAAGGATGGAGATAGGCTAAAAGAGTGAATTTTGAAAACTTTCCCTTGTCAGGCATTAGAGATCAGAGAGAAAGCTTACTCCTTATTGTAAAGATAATAAAAGGAGAAAGAGGGAAGCTCGATATTCAATACTCAAAAGATAAAGAATTAGCAAATATTTTAAAGGAAACCATCAGAAATCGAAGGTCAAGGAGGAAGCTTAAGAACTACGAAGAGGAAGTAAAAAGAAGAAGTTAAAGGGTAAGGTTGATGGTTGAAACCTGAAACATGCTGAAGTATTCTTTGAACAGAGTGATGCCACTTAGCATCCACTTATTGGAGTGTAAATTTTCTTTATATCACATTCTTCTTCACCGATTCCAAATTGAAAATATGCTAATAGTATTTATGGATGAGCAATGGACACAATGCATTTTATCATTACAACACAACATCGCTTTGCACCATAGTTTTCATTTTCTAGTGCAAAGTGTAACACAGGAAAATAGCAACAAGCAATAGATCATAGAAAATTCAAAGCAAACTAACCTACATCAACAACAAAGCACAAAGGAAACTAAAAACATGAAACAATCTTACCAAGCATCAATAAAACTCTAGGATTCATCTCTGTTGTCCTTCTCTATTTTTCCTTTTGAAAGATATTTTCCCTCATATTTTTAGTATTTGTGTAAATATAGCCTCAATATATGTGATTAATGATGAAATATCAAAGATTAAAACAAGTTTCTCTCAAAAGTCATAAGATTTCAGGAGAGAGAATAATGACAAAGGTTGGACAATTTATAGAAAATATGATTTTCAAATGAAAGGCTAAGATCAAAAGTTGAATGGATGATCAAGATTAAAATTAGGTCATACATTCAAATTAGGGTTTTGTGAGTGTGAGTTAGAACACACAAACATTTGAGATATTAAATAAAATAATAATTTTATCTTCAATGAAGACTATTCGAAGATTAAAAGAATAGAATTTGCATGTCAAGTTGACAATTTGCATGGAGGAAAGGGTTTGTTCAAACGCACACATAAGTTAATTAATTAATTAAAATTATTTAATTAATAGATGTGCACATGCAAGAGGTGGAAGTAGATAACAAAATGATTAAATCAAGAAAGATCTGTTCATTAGAAACAATATTGACTTAGAAGATAACTAAATGCTTTTCTTTAGATCTCAACTCAAGTGACAATGAATAATCAAATAACCTGGCGATTACCCAATTACAAAAGAATATGTCGAGGAATGAAACTTTTATGAATTAAATGATTAATTTAATTCAAGATTTGAATTAACGGATTAAATAAATAAGAATTTATTTAATTTGACTAAAGAAAAGGTTTAGTGAATAATTAAATAATTTAAAATATTATTTAATTATAGTTAAAATGTAATAAAGATAAATTAAATAATAATTTTATTTAATTTAAAGAAGGGGATTAATTCTATTAGTGACACAATTAAATAAATAATGTTTATCTAATTGATCAGGATTAAACAATGGTAGAATAATTTATTTAAATAATTAAAATTATTTAATTAATAGATGGAAAGGAACTTTAGAAATATAATTAAATAATTAAAATTATTTAATTAAGACAATGACAATGGTGAATAATGAAGAAATTGAAGTCGTAGACCTAGACCAATTTTTAGTGTCTACATTTTGCCCCTCTTTGATACAATGTCATTTCGGCATTGTGTCAAAGAAAATCAATAAAATACATGCCTTATCATGCCCCAGTGTAAAACAGGTTAGGGTATGCCCCCTCAAGAAAATTGACAATTTTTTTAAAAATTCAGAAAAAATTTGGAAGTTGTCCCAATTAGTCAATTTGACGGCCAAAATTTTGATGGTGGTCACAGAAATGAGTTTCAACAAGGTTTGATGGGTCAAATGGTCATCAGAAGGGTGCACATAGTGCATCTAGTTTAGAATGTTGTAAAAAATGCCACCAAAAACCCTACATATAAATAGAAACTAGGTGAAAACCCAATTCATTTTCACACCTCAAGTTTAAAAATTGTGAGTTTTTGCTCTAGATTCCTAAAGAGGATGTCTCTCATTCCTCACACTGCACATCATGCCTACTGCATTCAGATGTTTAGATGATCTGCCGACACTGGACCCCCAATATGTAGATGACCCAAATACATGTAGGTGACACATGTTATTATAGACATGCCATTGATACCATGGTGCAGTTTGCATGGAGACCATATATGGACACAACGCAATGGCCAGATGAGGATAGACACCTACCTTTCTATAGACAGATGAAGTATTTGATAGGGAGGATAGTGTCTAGAGTGCACATCATTGAGAGGCACTTGCCAAACAAGGTTTTGAGGTAGTTTGGAGAGGTTCAGGATGAGCCTCGAGGATGAGCAGAGTATGCATGATCATCTAGGGAGGTTACTCTATGGGGACTAGAGATTCCAGTTGCAACCACATAGGTTGACATTGATGCCCTATAGCTGGTTCAATGGGGATGGAGAGGTGGAGCAGTTGATCTAGGCAAGATAGATGCCTATGATACTTGGTGGGTGAGCCACATGCCAGTTCCACTAACTGATCCAGAGTAGGATGTACTTATGAGGGGTGGTGGTGGTGGTTGAGGTCATAGAGGCTGAGGTCCACAGTTATCACCATTCCAAGAGGAGGAGAGAGAGGGAGAAAATGATATCCCTATGTTAGATGTTGGAGGTGGGGCTGAGGATGAAATTGGTGTTGGGGTTGGTAGAGAGGAGCATGTATCAAAGGAGGAGGTTGTCGGAGAGGAGCATGCTGAGAAGGAGGCTATCATAGGAGAGCAGGATATAGATGCTCTTGGTTTATTGGCCAGATATCAAGATGAGGAGGAGGAGGAGGAGATGAGAGATGAGGAGAGAGATATCAGAGATAGGGTTATAGAGGACTGGGACATGGAGATGGAGGATTGTCCTCGCTAGGATGATACAGGCCCCATTGATCAACGAGTATCAAATTTATAGGCTAGAGTAGAGGATTTGGAGGAGCATATCAAAGCATTGGCAGTAGAGTGAGACTTTATCAAGATGGGGAGAGATAGGGCATACCTTGATAGAGACTAGGTAGTGGCTCAGAGAAATGAGACAAAGCTGATATTTACAGAGCTATGAACTCTATGCAAAGGACCAACTAAGGATTTCACTCATGAGTTGGTTAGATATTGTGAGTGGGAGTGATACTACAAAGATATTTATGAGTAGGAGGTACCTCTTGAGAGAGGAGCTCCCAATTACTCTCATGCACACAACAGCAGATCTTAGACCAAGACACATATTAGGATAGTGAGTACAAAGGGGGTCAAGGGACCTCACAGATCAGGGCCATATGATAGGCCACCTTCAACACATCGATCATCAAGGTCTTGGCCCTAGTAACCACCTCATTCTCCACATGGGAGTAGTGGGAGCTTTTCTTAGGACATTTTTATGATATATATGTTGTAGACATTTTATTATGATCATAGAGCCCGCAAGCTCCATTTTAGACATACATCATGACATTATACTATGACACTTTTTTGAGCGATCTATATATATGATTTTGGCAGAAATTTATATGATATGTAGTTTTCTATTTGATATGTACATGTTATGGATGTTATGGTATTTACTTTATGATTCTTATGCAACCTATTATGATGTGGCATGATGTTATATTGATTCTACATGATGATGCATGTATTTACTTATATTTATTAATGTTATGTATGTGTATCCTATGTTTATGTTTATGATGATGAGATACAAATGTGATATATTAATTTACAATGCTATCTAAATGTATGTTGTATGTACATATTATGATGGTTAATAAATGATATTTCATGGATTCCTAAATGTTGTGAATGCCTACATTTTTGTGTTTTCTAAATACAGCATATATGTATGGTATTTACATACTAGTATATCTAACATGAATGGATAGGCATGATGACTTATATTTTTGTGTGTCACAGGACTTCGTCATGATGCAAGAAAGAAGAAATGTGAATGCAGAGAAGATGAAAATTAAAATAGAAAAGATGGATGTTAGTACCCAAAATCTTTCAATATCTGAATCTTCAATATATTGTCCACACATAAGAAGCTTTGTACTAAATCATCATTGGGTGTTAATTGACACAAATGGACAATAAACACCATGATATGAGATAGATCATGGTATGCAAGTTCATCTACCTACTGGCAATAGATAATCGCAGACAAGGAGTGTCTCAACTCATAATAAGGGCCAAGTTGCCCCAGTCTTTTTGTCAAGACTAACCACAGACAATAAACAAATAAAAGACGGGTCATGAAACATCATCACTCCTCTAAATCCTTCATGGGACATCCTCGACAAAACTAGAATCATGAATCAAAAACCAAATTAAAAGATAGTCGACAAACAACAGTCAAAGAAAATGAGTCCTGATACATCTTTGCTTCTCTAAATCCTTCATGGGACATCCTCGAGAAAGCTAGTAGCAAGATTCCAAGATAAAGTCATATGAAAAGATAAGATAAACAAGCTACAAAGTCATAAGGCAATAAAAATATTTACCAAAATTTGATTTGTTTGTTTGATTGATTGATAGAGCCTAATTTTAGGAAGGACACATACCATATAAGACGTTGAGTTTGGTTTCAATTTTGTGACTAGTTGTATAAGGCATGACAAAAGCCTGGTTTTAGAAAGATACGTTTCATATAAGACATTGAGGTCTAATGTCATTGATGTGACAACCTATGTAAGGCTATGATGATTGTTTGTTTTCCTAATGTCTATTTCGAGGAAGTAATCATCCTGTATAAGACACAGGTTGATTGTTTTGATGATGTCTATTTCTAGGAAGGATGCATCCTGTAGCAAACATATGTTGATTGCTTTAGTTCTTACTTTGGCAATTTGTTTAATGTGGCTTAATGACATTATTGACTTGTTTGTCTTATTAATGCGCGACTTGATGTGATGTATTGACAATTGACTATATTTGTGAACCCTAAAGGACTGACCTAGTGCAGCCTCGAGAGCTCATCGATTGATGGCCTTTCCTACGTTATACATGTAGAGACCTCATAGTTTTACCTAGCTTTGACAAGACAAGACTGACTTAAAAAGATTGAATTACTTAATGATATTTGACATGTGTGATAGTGAATGCGATGAACCCTAATGGACTGACCTAGTGCGGCCTCAGGGGCTCATCAATTGATGACCTTGCCTATGTTATACATGCAAAGACCTCATAGTTCGACATGACCAATGATTTGTTATATAGACAATGAATTGAATCATGATTTTATATAGACAACCTAGAAGGACTGACCTAATGTCTTGGGGACTCATCAAGAGATGGCCTTGCCTACGTTCAGTCACAGAGGCGACATAGTTCAACAATGACAAAGACTGACAATTGTGATTGACTTTGACTCAATTTTTGGATTTTCTAGGAAATTTTGTAATGTTTTTATATTTTTCAGGAAATTTTGTGATGTTTTTGAATTTTTTGATGGTCTTGCATCCTCAAATGACATAGGTTACGTTCCTGCCCCTAGTCAGGTATGAGACCAATAAATAAGATGAAATGGGGAAATAATGTGTACTTGATGTCAATCGTTCCAAGCTATGGAAATGACAACTATTTATTATGGATGATATGTACAAAGATATGGGTAGAAAAAATAAATGATATGTACAATGAAGTCAAATTGGAATGATGGTAGAAAAAGGAGCAAAGTAAACTACACATGGCACCTGTTTGCCAGGTTTTCACCATGGTACTTATCCAAAGTGCCACCTAAGTGGTTTTCACTATTGGACGACTCATTTATTTTTACTATTTTATGAATTTTTCATTTTTTTTGGTGTTACCAAGATGCCTGTTTACTAGGTTTTCACCTAAGTAACAATTTTTTTGATTTTTTGATTTTTGTATTTTTGATGGTTAAGACATAGCTCTCAGAAGCTATGGATATAACTTCTTTAAATTAAGGTTATTGATCAGTGTTGGCAATGGTTCTCCTTTAGGAGTAGAAAGTTGATATGCTCCTGATCCAAAGGATTCTTTGACAATGTAAGGACCTAGCCAATTTGGTTCAAACTTGTCTGGTTTTTCTCTTTCAGCTTGATTCTTAAGATTCTCCATTAAGACCAAGTCACCAATGTCAAAATTTTGGTTCAAGACTTTTCAGTTATAGCTACGATGAAGATGGTTCTGATATGCTTGTAAATGGTCTAATGCCTTTTATCTTCTTTCATCTAGGAATTCTAGCTCATGTAATCTTGATACACGATATTTTTCGTCATCAATGTGCCCTTTCAAAGACACCCTTAAGGATGGAATCTAGACCTCAATAGGTAAGATAGCCTCAAAACCAAAGACCAAAGAGTATGGGGTGGCACTGGTGGGAGTACAGATGCTTGTTTGATAAGCCCATAAGGAAATATTAAGCATTAAATGCAAATCACGACTAGCATCATTGACAGTCTTTTTGAGAATTCTAATGATAGTTTTATTAGATGCCTCTACTTGGCCATTACCTTGTGGGTAATATGGAGTGGAGAAATGATGTTGGATATGGAAATATTGACAAAGTTGACAAACTTCTTGATTCTTGAATGGGCGACCATTATTTGTGATGATGGATTTAGGAACGCCATACCTACAAATGATGTAGTTCAAGATGAACTTGGAAATCTATGTTCCCATAATGTAGGTCATAGGAATTGCTTTAATCCATTTAGTAAAGTACTCAGTCACTATAATGATAAACTTATGTCCATTTGAGGATGTGGGATGTATCTTTCCTATGAGGTTGAGTCCCCATTGGGAAAAGGGCCATGGTGATGTGATTGGTCAGAGCTCCTGTGCTGGCAAATGTATCAGGTCTCCATGAATTTGGCGCAGTCAACATTTCTTGACAAAGAAATAGGCATTCATCTCCATTGTAGGCCAATAATAGCCTAGCCTCATGATCTTTTTAGCTAAATTAGGACTGCTAGAATGGGATCCACGTGTACCCTCATGTACCCCACATAAGGTTGCTTGTGCTTCTTCAACATCGAGACATCTCAATAGGGTGTTATCTAAGGCACATCTATACAAGGTATCTCTAATGATGGTATATTTGGCTGACTTACGAATAAAGGTTCTACGATGGTTGTTTGAAAAGTTAGGGGGCATGATTTGGGCATTAAGGTATTCAAAGATGTCCTTGTACCAAGGGGAATCAGGACCAACAAGACCACACACCATCTCTTAGTCTGGAATATCAAAATCAAGGACAAAAATTTGTTCTACCAAGAACTCAAACTTAGGCACATTAGTAGGTATGTCTAGTAAGGAACCAATAGTTGCCATGGCATCTACTACCTTGTTCTGAATACGAGGTATTTGATGAAAGATGATGCTATAAAAATCCTGCTGAAATCTATCTACCATCCATTTGTATGGTGCAAGCTTCTCATCCTTTGTGTCATAGTCATCATTTACCTACCTGATTACCAACTGAGAATCCCCATAGACATGTAACTGCTTGATTTTCCATTTAATAGCCATTTGTAACCATGTCAAAAGAGTCTCATATTCTACTTAATTGTTAGTGCATGGAAAGGAAATTCTAAAAGACTTAGGAATGGTGTCACCTTGTGGTGTGATAAATGATATACTAGTCCCTGAACCATGGTTTGTATGAGACCCATCAAAGTATACCTTCCATGTTGTATCAATGTGAAGTGTAAAGATAAAATCATTAGGAAATTCTAAGACTAAAGGGTAATCCATTTGGGTTGGTGCATCTACTAGCTGATCAACAATTTAACTTGTCCCTTAATTGATTTTCTTTCTACATATTAGATGTCATACTCACTTAGTATCATTACCCATTTGGCAAGACATCCTGTTAATGTTTCCTTACTGAGAAGATACTTTAAAGGGTCAATCTTTGCAACTAGCATTGTTTGGTGGTTCAACATGTAGTGTCTTAGTTTTTGAGTAGCAAAGACTATTGCAAGACAATCAAATTCTATAGGACTGTAGTTTAGTTTCAATAACCTACCAAAGTGTGGATAATATAGTATATTGCTCTTTCTCAACCTTCATTTTCATTTTGTGCAAGCAAGGCACCTAATGATGGTGTGGTTGTTGAGATGTATAATATCAAAGGTTTTCCCTGAATTGGTGGCATTAATACTAGTGGTGTAAGCAAATAGTCCTTAATCTATTGAAAATCCTCTTGACACTTAGGGGTCCATACAAAAGGTACTCCTTTCTTGAGTAAATGCTGAAATGGATGTACCTTGTCTACTAGTTGCACTATAAACCATCTGATTGACTGTAGTCTTCCTTGGAGTGTCCTTAGCTGACTTAGATTACCTGGTGGGGGCATTTCTATTATTGCCTTTACTTTCGCTAGGTCTACCTCAATGTCTCGTCTAGATATTATATAGCCTAGAAGTTTCCCTAATTGCACGCCAAAGATGCACTTTTTAGGATTAAGGATAACCTTATACTCTTCTAGTCTTTTGAAAACCTTATCTAGAACCTATAAATGATCTTCCCTTGTCAAAGATTTAACTATTATATCATCCTCATAATCCTCCATGATATCATGCATCAGATCATGGAATATAGTTGTCATAGCTTGTTGGTATGTGGCTCCAATATTTTTCAGGTAAAGGGCATGACATTCCAACAATAGGTTCCCCATGAGAAAGTAAAAGCAATCTTTAGTTGATCATCAATTGCAATTTTAATCTGGTTATATCCTAAGAATCCATCCATAAGGGATAACATTTCATAGCCAACTGTCAAGTCCACTATTATATCAATGTTTGGCAATGGAAAATCATCTTTGGGACATGCCTTCTTTAAATCTCAACAATAAGTATAGATGCGGATGCCCCCAATTGGTTTTGTTACTGGCACAATATTGGATATCCAATCTTCATAGTCAATTGATCTAATGAAATCGACATCCAATAACTTCTTCAATTCAACTTTGACTAACAAGGCAATCTGTGGATGCATTTTCCTTAACTTTTGTTTAACTGGTTTGGCACTTGGTTGCAATTTTAAGTGATGTAGGACCAAGTCAGGATCCAATCTAGGAATATTAGCATATGACCATGCAAATTTTATCTGCCTTTCTATAAATAAGTCTTGGAATTCAGGTTGTTCTTTCTTTGTCAATGATTTTGCAAAATAGATTTCCCGTGGGTTCCCTTTTGTGCCTATGTTCACTTCGGCAGTTTCCTCTATCAACAATGGTGACTTTTCTTGCTCAATGGGGAGATTGTTCAACCTTCCATCCTTGGGTGCCTCAAAGAGGTCTTTTCCCTTAGATGCATCCTTTATTTTTTCTTTTTCATCATCTAAAGGTGCTTTTCAATTTTCACCTAGAGACTCGTCATTTTCATTTTTATCATTGTTTTTCTTATTTTTGTGACTGGAAGGGTGAATAGACTCCCCAAAATATGCCATGTCTAGTTCAATGGTAAAGCCAGCTTTGTGATCACCACTAGGTATTCCTTCTCGTAATCCAAGGAACTCAGCTATCACTTCATCATTCTCAAAGATGTCTAAGATGGGTGTGCCTTGTTGATCCCAATCAATAAGTTGGGGATACACTAAGGGCATGTCATCATAGGGAGTTTTAAAGTCCATTGGAGTCAAGGTAAAGACCGAGTTGTTGACATGGTCACAAAAGTTTCTTACCAACTCTTCTTTATTCTTTTTCTTAGGCATAGGTAAACTCTAAGGCGGACAACTTGCCAAGGTTTGGTTATCAAGAGTGGTTTGATCAGATCCCCAAGTAGCAGGATCAAGAGATTCCCAAAAGTAGTTCTTGAGCCAATCTTCTTTTGTAGCAAGCTTTTGTGGATGAGTATTAGGTGGAATCTGTGAGGAGATAAGTTCATTCGGTCAAGTTCTCCATATAGTTTGTCAAGATCCATGAAGGTAGTGGAGGAAAGAGAATCCCGCTTGTATTCATTAGAGTCAAGGGATGGGAATTAGCATTGATTGGATGGTTCGATAGATGTCTTGATAAATTAAGAAATACTTACTTCCTCTTGTGGAGGCAATGTGATAATAGAATCGCTAATCTGAAGTAGTTGATACCCTAGCCCTAAGCCCTTTTGTCGCTGTGAAACAAAGATAGGTTCAATCCTTCCATTCTAATGTAGGCCTAACCCACTATGTCCATTATAGCCTTTGTCTCACATTATCTTAAAGCCTTTTACTTATTGATGTGTTTGTATATGTATGGACAGAGGAGGTACTTCATCACCTTCTCTATATAGCCAAGATGTCACATCTTCTTCATTTATGGCTTCCTTACTCAGTTCTCCCCATTTTGTGAATGTCAAGTAGGAGGAACATGTATAGTGATTCTAGTTTGTCTCCTATCTGATGTTGGTAAACCATATGACTTAGGAGGAACCAATTGGCTAACACAATAGGATGCTTTCATGTGGTATTCTCCACAACCATTGTCCTAAATCTCAACCTTAGGAGTAGGAGATGATAATGTTTTGGAAATGGATGACTTAGAGAGTGTGGATGGATTGACATATAGAGATGAAGTGAATGATGATGCCTCTTGATTAACAGGCACTTGACGATGGGAGATCCGTTTTAAGTTATCATAATAATGGAATGGATTAGAATCACCATCTATTGTTATTTTAGTGCCATTATATGAAAACTTAAGGCATTGATGATATGTGGATGGGACAACCTTCATGGCATGTATCCATGGTCGACCTAGTAGAACGTTATAGGGTAGGACAAGATCTAGGACTTGGAAGTTAGTGTCCACAAATGCAGGACCAATTCTAATAGGAAGTGTAACAATTCCCTTAGAGGAACACTCTTCATCGTCATAGGCCTTAATCACAATACTCTTGGTAGTGTCTACACATGCTTCTAAGAAACCTAGTTCCTTAACCAATTGAAAGGTATAGATGTTTAACCTTGCTCCACCATCTACCAAGACTCGTTTGACTTTGGTTTTATGAACAAGGACTTCAAGATGTAATGGATCATTATGGTTTCTCTTCTCAATTGATTTTTCATATTCAAAAAAGGTAGCATGGTGAGAATTGGTTAAACAACCTACCATTTGTTCGAAATGATTGACATCAAGACCATTAGGGACAATGGTGCTTTGTAAGTATTTTTCTAGGATGTCTCGGTGCTCAAGTGAAATGCATAACAACTCCAAGATAGAGATTTGTGCAGGGATCTTTCTGTATACCTTGATATCTATACTTCTCTAAATGTGTAAGATAACTAAGAAATGGAAATGACAAAATACCAAGGACACCTCAAGATTAGCCAAAAGAGTGATACAACGAAAAGGAATGTAAATAAAATGAAATGCAAACAATTTTACCTCCCTTGTTGTTGATACTTCTTTGATTGGCCCTTGCTTGGATTGGTTGTGTGCTCCTTAGATGATTGCTTGAATGCCTAAATGCAAGGTTGAAGGTGCAAATGATTAACAAAGATGGCTAGATGATGGCAAAGGATTGAGGATTCAAATGGACAGCACGTAGTTGCTCAAATCTAAAGTCTTGAGAAGGAAAATTGGCAGCATAAGGTTGCTCCAAAATGAAAGGGTTCAAAATGCCCTTGAGGAGGGGGTATTTATAGAGGATCTTGAATTCTCTAGAGAATTCAATGGTCAAGATTGATCCAACAAGGTCAAGATGAAGGGCTATGGTGGGTTGAGAACCCACAAGCCCTCACATCTTGACATGTGGAGGGTGAAGTGGCCAAGGGATATGAGATGGAGATGAGTTGTCAAGAAGGTACATGAGGTGGAAAAGGACATGCACCTTTGGGAGTGAGGAGATTTCCACAAGGGATTTCTTGTTCCCAAGTGGGAGTGAAAGAGACATTTGAGGAATTTTGGAATTCCTCAAAAATCTACATGGGAAAAGGAAAGGTGGTTAGGATATAAATGTGAATTAAAAATTCACATTCCTAGGATGATCTAGAGGATAAAAGGTGGGCTCCAAAAAGGTGGGATTTGGTCACATGTGGAGATTGTGACAAGTCCAAGGTTGGTCACATGTGGAGATTGTGACAAGTCCAAGGTTCTAGAAGCCTTGGAAGGATGGAATGTGAATTAAAAATTCACATATAAGAGAGGGGAATCTAGGAAGAATAAAAAGGAATTAAAAATTCCTTGGAGAATGATTAGGTTTTATTAATCAGTAATTAGGGGATAATTAGGGGCTAATTAGGATTAAAAGCCAACTTGCAAAAGTTGGAGGATGTGACACATCCTAATCAAGGATTAGGCATGTGCACATCCTTAATGAAGAAATTAGGAGATGGATTAGGATTAGATGAAAATGACATGTGAGGAATTAAATAAATGTAATATTTATTTAATTTATTTGATGAAAAGAGGATTAAGGAGGGTAAGGTATTTAATTATTAATTAAATACCTTAGGGATTTAGCAGAATTAATTAAATGATAGTAATATTACTTAATTAACTCGGATAAGAGGATGTTTAGACGAAAAGTGATAAATTTGGATAAATTAAATGTCCAAATTTGGATGTCTACACTTTCATAACTGATCAAGTAGGTTATACTATGGCTTGGAAGGTTGTGACAGTTTTGTTGAAGGAGGCCCTTCAATGGTTATTTTGGTCTAGCGAGTGTTTAAAAAACACTCAGGGGTCTTCTTAATGGTAATGGTATTGACTTGATCATTAGTAGCTCGAATATGATTTATGATTGTGTCATGGTTGTAGTCATACTTGACGTTGGCGTACTTAACAGGACTATCATTGGTCTTGTTCACTTAACTGGAGGCTTTTCCCTTCCCATGGTCATGTAATGGATCTAAAAAGACCTTATGATCAATATTTGAGGTTATTTGCTTTTTCCCACTAACTTCAATGATTCTTTTTTCAACAAGATCTTGTATGATGTTCTTTAATTGTCGACAAATTTGTAAGCTCTATCCCTTGATCTGATGGTAATCACAGAAAGTGTTATCATCCCACCAAAAAGGTTTAAATTTTCCTGGATCGTATGGTCTTGGCTCTTGAAGCTGTATGAGGTTATGTTGCAATAATTTTTTGAATATTAACTTAATAGGTTTCCCTAAGGGAGTGAACTCATGCTTTGGAAATTGCCTCAAATGTTGTGGACATTGGGTGTTTTGGGCAGTGTTAGGAGTTGGATTGATAGTGTTAAGTGTGTTGGAAGTGGGATTATGACCTCTAAGTGTTATGAGTGGTCCTGTTTGTAAGGCTTTGGCATCAAAAACCCCATCATTGGTAACATTTTTGTTCCAATACCAAAACTTGTTTCTATCATTAGAGGTGTTATGTACATTTGGATTTCTGTTTGGTGCCTTAAGTTCTCCTTTGTTAATGATAGATTTTTCTAGGATAATGCCCTTTTCTACTAGTTCCGCAAATGACATGTGCAACAATGTACACATAAGTTAGCTCTCATTTTAGAGTTGATTTTTTCTTAGACTATAGTGACCTTTTGTTTCTCAAGTATTTTGATAGGACATCGACTGGCCATACTTCTCCATCTCTAGAAGAAGGTAATAAAATATTCTCCTTCCTCCTATGTAGTGTGACACAAGGTTACTCTGGTAATTTCATTATCGATGTTAAAGGAGAAATGTTGGATAATTTTTTTGTCTATTTCACCCCAAGATCTTATGCCACTAAGTTTAGAGAACCACTCAAGTGGAATTGCAGTAAGGCTTCTTGGAAACAATCTCATGAGATAGGTTGGATCATATGCCACATCTATACATGCCATGGAAAATTCCCTTATTTGTTCGAGTGGATTACACTTGCCATTGTACTTGGGAAAATTAGGTACAACATACCTAGGTGGAAAAGGTGTCATGTATAATGCTTTGTTGAAGGGAAAGGGGTATAGGTCCTATGCTGGAATATTTCTCTTGTTAGACACTACCATGTTATCTTCTGTGTTTGGAGGGCTTGCATTTGTGTTTGCAAAATTTCAACTTGTCTGAGTGATGTGCTAGTTGGATTGTTTGGGTCTATGTATGTGTTCTAAAATCGAACATTTTGTGATGGGTTTTGGTTAAGTGTAGGTATGTAGAGTGTGTTTTGACTTGGAATGTTAGAAAATGGATTTTGACTTAGAATATTCATGAATGGATTCTGATTTGGAATCTATGTGAACGGGTTTTGATTCAGAATGTTAGTGAATGTATTTTGGCTTGGAATTTGTGTAAATAGATTTTGACCTAGAATAGGGATGTTTTGGAAAGGTATGTTTTTTGAAGGGATATTTTGTGAAGGGATGTTTTATGAAAGGATGTTTTGTGAAGGTATGTTTTGTGAAGGGATAGATTGACTTCCATATTGAAAGGAAGGTATGTTCCCTATCTGTGTAACCCCCATTTGTGGTATAGTGCTGCCAAATTCATACTTGGTACAATTGTCATATGTGGTATGGTACTTGTAACACTAACGCTTGGTATAGCAGTTGTATGTGGTATTGTACTAGTAATGTTAATAGTTGGTATGGTTTTCATCTATGGTATCATTGGTATAGGATCGACCGTTTTAGTTCTTTTACTTCCAGTAAGAGGACTGAATGGATTAGATGATGATGGCCCTATGGTGAAGTTAAAACCTATTGTCATGCTAGTTGTACCAAATGGTGACATGCGGAATATTGTACTCTGTGTAGGTACACTAGATGGTATAACTACAATTACTTGTTGTATTGTAGCACTAGTGGTTGTTGTGTTTGTCCCTTGAGTAGACTGAGTTTGTAAGGTACAAATGTCAAATCCTATGGGTAACTTAACACCTTCATTTAGCAATTTTTCTAAGAACCATTGGGGATCATTTGATAGGTAATCATCTACAAAGGAAGCAAACTTTGGGTCTTGTGTTGCAGCATGTAAGTCTTGCACTGCTATGTGCCCTTGTGAGTCCCTATTGACAAATTGGTCCATCAAAGCTCTGTGAGGTGTCGTTGAGGATGTCCCTTGAAAGGAACTTGAGAATGGATTTATGAAGTCGTTTGGGTCTGACATCTCTTCTCTCTTTTCCTTTTTGGACCTAGTTTCTACCATGTAAGATAGGCTCAAAGTGTAAGTGATGCAAAACTAAACCTATGAATGGTATGATAGTAATCTATGTTTTTCAGATTTTTTGGATGCAAATAAAGAATGTATGCAACTATTGTTTTTTTTGGTATTTTCTTGCAAATAAGGAATATCTAAAATGGAACTATGCTAGGATGATCATATCTAAATATGGAAGAGTCTAAGTATGCTTCTAAGGTAATCAAGTTTTTGAACCTAAGACAAGGTTACCAACCACCTAAAGTCTAACCAAGACTACAATTTATTTATGTCAAGGACCTTTGTAGGACTAAGATCAAAGATAAGGTGATCTTCCAAACTAGACTAATGAGCTTTAAGGACTCGCGTGTACGAAAAAGATACACTGATGTGACTAGGTTCAATGACAGTTTTGTTGAAGCAAGGGTTTTCCCAAAGCATGGAAAGTGGACCTATTCTAAAGTTTGAAAAATGACCTCCCTAAAAAAATTAAATTGATCTAAAGGTAGTATGTAATCCTAAGATGAAACTAAAATTGCAACTAGGATGCCTATTTTTATAATTGAATGATTCCTAAAGGATGAAAATTTGAGAAAATAGTTCTGGTTTTCTATTCAAGGATTGTTGTTATCAAGAACTAGTATGACTATGTAATCTAGACTTTGACAGGAAATTCTAGTTTTCTATTATCAAGCAAATGTGGTTCAATTTTAACAGATGCATCGCAGAACTTGGAAAATGCGGTTTACAAAGTCAAATGTGGTTAACTAGTAAACTCTATAAAAACTGTGTCAAAACTATGATAGGAAAATGTATCATTCCAGATGGAAAATGCAACTCTCCTAGTCATATGTGTCATAGGGTTTGACAAATGCGATTTTTGGTTATAGAGGTATTTGATAGTTTAACAGATGCGACTCGTGTTATCAGATGCAGTTTCTTAATTGACAGATGCGACTCAGGATTACAAATGCAACTCACTATTTGACAGATGCGACTCAAATCTCTGGTTAATGACAATTTGGATTGTTATGATAGATGTGACTTTTTATTGGGCATATGGGACTTGTGTTGTTAATTGTGTTTTTCTGGTAATCAATTGTGGTTTTTTGACAAAGTTGACAATTTTGATCAAATTTGGAAAATAACATACATAAAACATGATATTTTAGTTTCTTTGGACACAAACAATGTTAAATTCCATAACAGACAAGTACAATCCTAAGCTAGTAGTGACAATACCTATTGAGTTCTCACTTGGGTTTCCCCAGCTATGATTATCCAGAGTGGATGATTAGAAGCTTGACCCCACTATCTCCCCTCCATGGCACTCACTTATACAGGGCAGCCAAGCTTTAGTACCCATAAAACTCCCATGGCATACTTTTAATCTCTACTAAGGACCATAAAAGCGTGAGATGGCTTCAGAGGTCCGACCTCTTGCACCAAAAAATAGAATGATTTTGGCTTACTACAAACAATTGGCTTTTTATTCAAGACATTTGTTCACATAAGCTATACATATGGCGAGTGACCATTGTTGCCCATCCCGTCGGCATAACCCTAGGTGATACTTGCATTTACTCAAGTACCCGTATTTGTATACCAGGTGGAAGTGGCTTGGATTTAGCCTGATCCTGGTTTGAGTCATCTCTAGATGAGTACTTTTTCTTATTGAGGAAGGCCCAATTTCTAGAGTCAGTAACAGTTTCTCTTGCACCCAAGATCACATGAATGTGCAAGGGGAGAGGATACTTCTATTACTGAATTGGGTTCTAAACTAAAAAATTGTACAGAAGCATCAAACATGAAAGACAATAGTTAATTTTAAACCCAAATGAAGATTATCTAATCTACCAAATAGTCTATTTCAAAAGGAATCTTTGACTTACGTCTTGCAAAATAATTCATTAGTAGTTTCAATAAATGTCTTCATTAATCATCCTGCAAAAAGAGTCGAATTATCGTCCTCTACAAATGTTCTACAAATACTATGTTAACTCATTAAAAGACATGTTGCAAACCCAAAATTAGCACTAAATAAATCAATTGAAAATTATGACTTTCAAAATTCAGAAAACAGAAACAGAAAAATTTACCGGTCAATTGCATCACTATTTTTCCAGTCACATGTGTCACTGTTTTCCACAAATGCATCACAAATAATTAGATGCATCATTTTTCTCATCAAATGCAGCTTGCAAAGTCAATTGCATCATTCTGTTCGTCAAATGTGTCCTTTCATACAAAACCTGCAAAACTCAAAAAAATTCTACGATTTGTTTTCGAAGACCATGTCTTCACGTCGGGTTCACCAAAATGTAATGCAAGAAATAGCAACAAGCAATAGATCAAAGCAAATTCAAAGCAAACTAACCTACATCAACAACAAAGCATCAAGTAAACCAAAAACATGAAACAATCTTACCAAGCATCAATAAAACTCCATGATTCATCTATGTTGTCCTTCTCCATTTCTCCTTTTCAAATATATGTTCCCTCAGATATTCAGTATTTGTGCAAATGTAGCCTCAATATATGTGATTAATGACAAAATATCAAAGATTAAAACAAGTTCCTCTCAAAAGTCATAGGATTTTGGGAGAGAGAATAATTAAAAAGGTTGGACAATTTATACAAAATATGATTTTCAAATGAAAGGTTGAGATCGAAAGTTGAATGGATGATCGAGATTAAAATTAGGTCATGCATTCGAATTAGGGTTTTGTGAGTGTGAGTTAGAACACATAAACATCTGAGAGATTAAATTAAATAATAATTTTATCTTTAGTGAAGACTACTTAAAAATTAAAAGAATTGAATTTGCATGTCAAGTTGACAATTTGTATAGAGGAAAGGGTCTATTCAAATGCACACATAAGTTAATTAATTAATTAAAATTATTTAATTAATAGATGTGCACATGCAAGAGGTGGAAGTAGATAACTTAATGATTAAATCGAGAAAGATTTGTTCGTTAGAAACAATATTGACTTAGAAGATAACTAAATGCTTTAATTTAGATCTTGACTCAAGTGACAATGAATAATCAGATAACTTGGAGATTACTCAATTACAGAAGAATATGTCGAAGAATAAACCTTTTATGAATTAAATGATTAATTTAATTCAAGATTCAAATTAAGGGATTAAATAAATAAGAATTTATTTAATTTAACTAAAGAAAAGGTTTAGTGAATAATTAAATAATTTAAAAGATTATTTAATTATAGTTAAAATGTGATAAAGATAAATTAAATAATAATTTTGTTTAATTTAAAGAAGGGGCTTAATTCTATTAGTGACGTAATTAAATAAATTTTTGTTTATTTAATTAATCAGGATTAAACAATAGTAGAATAATTTAATTAAATAATTAAAATTATTTAATTAATAGATGGAAAGGAACTTTAGAAATATAATTAAATAATTAAAATATTTAATTAAGACAATGACAATGGTGAATAATGAAGAAATTGAAGTCATGGGCCTAGACCAATTTTTAGTGTCTACACAAAGCGAGAATACATTAAGGTGTTTATGAATGAAGTGAAGACACATGTCTAACATGATGTATGAAGGACAAAGGATTTATTTCTGCTACTTCATGGAAAAAATTGTGGGTCCCTATTTTAGCTCTACAATAATGTGGAATTCCTATGCATTTCAACTTACAATTGCAGTGCAAGATCTCTTCAGAGAACAATTTCATTCTAGAGTGCAAAGGCAAGAATGTGCTAAGCTTTGATGTTACGATATGGCAACACCTTTCCTTGATGACATTTGCAAAGTAAAGGTTAGACAATGTGAGTTAAGATCAATGGTGCACATTAAAGAAGATCAGATGGTTGTTATTGCATCACATAAAGATTCACATTCTTTTATTCACAAAATGTGAAGATACACGATATTGATATGTATTTATGCTTGGTGGTAAAGGCAAGATCAATGGACAATATTCAAAGTGGGAAAACAACTATTTATAGAAGACAAAATTTTATGGGTAGTTATAGAGATGAAGTCAATGTGAATGCATTTTTGGAAAATCATAAAAGTGACAGTTTTAAGGGATTACAATTCAAGGTTTTTTGTGTAACTATGGAAATAGCTAATATCATGGTCAAAATGGCAATGTGAGTGGTTGCTAAATATAGAACTCTGATATTTTAAGTGTATAGTGGATATATTAGTGTGGATTATTTGAATACACAGAGCTTATTGAATTGAATGTTTTAGAGGTTGGAGGTAGAAAATATTGAGATAGATGAAAAACTATCAATGAGATAATTTTTATAGTTTTGAATTGTGAATTGAGAGAGGTCAAAAGTAGAGGAAGAGAGTCCTAAATATGAATTGAAAAGATGCATTTTAGGTAGGAGAAGAACTAGTATCAACATATATGAACTTGTAATGTTGTAGAGGTTGGTGCCTTAGAAAAATTGAGTTGGTGCTCAATTAGGTGTGCAATGTACCTAAGTGTTGGTGCCTCAAAACATTGTCTTTGGGTGCTAATGTACCTATAAGTTGGTTCTTATAAAACATATGTAATATCTTTTATTGTGAGGTTGGATTTGAGTAGTAGACTCAAGAAAATTTTCTCATCATGGTTTTTCCCTTTTATGGTTTTCCATGTATATCTCATATATTCTTATGTGTGTGATATTTATGTGTGATCTTATTTCTTGTCTACTATTTTAAATTGGTAAAAAATTGCATACATTGATTTACCCCCCCTTAGTGTATTGGTGTTCTTTCAATACTCTTTCCCTATCCCTCTCTTTCTCTCCATTTTTATCTCTCACCCTCTCCTTCCTCTCTCCATATCTCTCTCACCTGTATTTATATTGTACCAAGCTCTCTATATATCTATCCCTCTCTCTTCCTCTCCCTCCCTCCCTCCCTATATATATATATTGTCACCCATGACAATTTCACACTATGTTTTGCTCCCCCCTAAGTGATTGGACCTAATTGTACACCTAATTTCTTAAATTATGCTTTTATAGAACATTTGGACAATTATCAATAAAACAATGCAAACATTTAATACTTTTCCCCTGACACCTTATATCCTACAAAATAGGGCTAGGACTATGTTTCCCTAGGTGACTTGGTCCCCCTATTTTTCCTCCAAAATTTAATATGTCAAAGTTGGAATTTATTATTTGAATTTCAAATGTCAAATGTCATATATCAAAATTTAATTTTTGGGAAATTAGAATAATTGCATAAAAATACCTAGTCATTTCATCATTTGAAACTATCTAGCATTAAGCAAAATTATTAAGCAAGAATTATTGTCAAAAGCATTGTCTTGTCATTTTTTGTCTCAAACTTGTGCATCATCATGTATGTAAAATCCACTTCATGTGAGGGCTAGGAAAGGTCTTCCTATGTAATTTCTATGTTATGTCTATGCTTCTATTTCAATATTTTAGCTATGATGTATCAAAAGAACTATTTTATCTCACTAAATTTAATTATATTACATAATGATTGTATGGTTAATTCTTATTATATTTTAACAAATTATGTGCATTGAAAATAAATTTTTCATGAGTTATTCAACTAATTATGGTTGATATTGGTGTTTTATCTTGTGTTCTAAATTGAATATTTTGGGCATGACACGAGACTCGTATTTTCCAGTGTTTAGCTTTCTCCCTAAGTTTCACTTAAGGGAGGTGTTAGTGTGAAAAGAATCATTAGAAAAATAGTTAGCTTCTATTATATCTAGGAAGGTCATATTCATACTAATCTTAAGCTCACTTGGGAGACACGCCAATTTTTGTCTCACCTCATGTGGACTTACCAAGTGTCCTACACTTGTTTCATACTTGGAGGGGTATTCATATTTTCATTCCTTATCACCTCTTCATCCTTGTCTTTATAATAAAAGGTTTCTTTGTACATTTCACATGATGTGATAGTGTTAATGTTGATTTCATATTGCTCATTTGTGGATTGTTTTGAGTTTGCAAGAAGATCTTGGCTACTTCAACATGGTATCAGAGAAATCTTGTAACTCTAATCCCTTTGTCTCTTAATTTTTTAAGGTTCATGGGCATCATCTCTCAAATATTGGGTCCTAGAGAAAAAATATATGCCACACTTGTGCTCATAGAGGGTAGGAGATGAATTTTGATATATAAAACTTGAGTATTTGATGAAAAAAAAGTGTTTTGGAGGGCCATCTATTGTAGGTCATATGGAAATCCATACACTTAGTATAGATCCATGTTTCTATATGATCATAGTAGTTGAGACTCATAATCTTGCATAAATTACTCGCTAAGCTACACTTAAGGGGTTTTTTAGTGTATATAATATCTTTACATATCTAGCTAGGATGCCACCTTTATAGGATTGACCTATTCACACATAAATTAAGTTTAACTAGGATTTTTAATGCTTTTGTATAACCTCATGTGGTTAAGACACATGTCATCATCATTTGATACACCTATTACATGCATACTTGCTGCTTGATCACACACTTGTCAAGTGATCTCACAAATGTCACACCTTTGGAGGGGTAGTTAGTTGTTTAGTTTTATCTTTGTACCTCATATAAGTTTCTGATATAAGTAAATTCACTATGTAAATTTTGAACACTCTCATTTGTTGATGATAGATATCTTATTTTTCACATACTTTT
Organism: Sequoia sempervirens; assembly: GCA_007258455.2. Classification (NCBI taxonomy): domain Eukaryota; kingdom Viridiplantae; phylum Streptophyta; class Pinopsida; order Cupressales; family Cupressaceae; genus Sequoia; species Sequoia sempervirens. Next base: position 120,485,186 of record VDFB02000013.1, read on the forward strand.
TTTCACTAGTGAAAGGTTATTTTGTGCTTTCAGATCTTTGCATTCTCTAACAATACATAGATACATATATAATTGATTAGTAACATGAGAATTTTCAACCTAGCTTGAGATAGGTGAGGGCACAAATGGGGGACCTCATATCTATATGAATACATTACATTATTATGAATAGTCCAAATCTAGTAGGGGCCCAAAGCTCATTAGCACACCAGCCTAATAAGGATTTGGAGCATGAAGACATGGGCATGAACACCATTAGCCTCAACATGAAGTTTTAAATCCTATGAGTGCACTGAATATATGAGGGCACAATATACTATATCACAATTTCCTAGTAGAGTTTGAATGTTTGTCAATACAACAATAATGTCATGAATGAACCATCACACTATGCCATGAAAAATTATCCAAATACATATATGTGTGTATGTGTAATGTCATAAAATTGCACCCCCAATGTAATTTCAGATTGCATAACCCTTTAGCTTAATAAAATGATAATGTGAATTCCCTTGTTTCTTACCTTAATTTTTGTCCTTGACACAATCTTTATCAATCATTGAGGGAATTTTTTTTAGGACACTTCTGTGTCATGCAGACATCTATGTGTTGTGTGAACATATTGACAAGATTAATGATCTTATGGCCATTAGGACATTACAGTTACACCTGCCCACAAAGTGTATTGCCTCTGTAGTTGCAGGTGCATTAGAAACAACCCTCTTGCATGCAATTCTTCATTCAAACTTTCTTTTTTCCCTATCACTCATTAATTCCCACATTCTATTACACATTCTCTCAATATCTCATTCTTGCAAGTTCACTCTCTCATTCTACACTTTTCATTCTTGCATCCTTTCTCTTCTACATCAAGATTTTTGCATGTTTGTGGTTTTACATCTTTTTCTCAATCTCTCTTAAAGCATTTCACTCCTTCTCAACTTCTCAACCTCGTTGGAGGGAGGGTGACACTTTACATTAATTGCATTATTATTATCATTTAAGTAGCATATTGATATCTTATATGTTCTCTCTCTTTTTCTTGTCATTCCATACTATCTATTGTCTATTTCTCTATATTATTGTCTCTTTGGTTGTCCATGGAGGTGGAAACACCAAAATGGGGGTTTAAACAAGGCAAGCCTCGAAATAGCCCCAACACTTTTTATTGTTTTTGTGTGTGCAGGTTGTTTGTCTCGAGCTTTGAGAGAGGCTTCATAGCTAGACCACCCATGAGTTTGTCCTTTCCTTTTACCCCTTTGTCATTTTGTTCAAATAGTTTAGTTACTTGTATTATTTGGTATTCTTCTTGTTGTGATTTTCCTTTATTTTCTACATTTTGTTAAATTAGTCAAAACTGCCAAGCTTCAGATTCTGAGTAGTTAGTAGGACCTATGATTTTTTAGTGATTGTATCTACTTCTAGTCTGTACAAGATGCTAACACTCCATTGAGATGCCAATGCAATGCATTTTCATCCTTGGATTGTGCTTTCATCCTCTAGAAAAAGAGCTACTGTGCCTATATCCCGAGACCTTTGAGGCCTACTCATTTAGTTTATAAAGTTCTTTTTCCATAAATAGTCATAAAACATAAAAACATATCAAAAAAATCTCCTTTACCCATCTTGGTTACTTGAGCTTGTTTCCTTGAGGTAGTTGAGGATACACTCCCTGTAGACTCTTCCTTGACCTAGAGACTTGGGAGTAACAAATCTCCTCCTGTACATTTTGGTGAATCTAATGTGAACTTTCTTTCCTCTTATGTTTATGTCAAAAAATTTCTTCTCTTGTGTTCAGATGTGTACTAGATAGCATGTTGTGATGCTCCTATGAGTTTCACAACCCAACCTACTACCCTCAAGTTTGTAGTAAGAAGAAGCTATCAAAAAATTGATATGGGGTTTGAAAGGTTCGATCCTCCCCATTTGGGTCCAAATTTTAAGGAGTACTCTATAGGACTTCCAACCATATTTTTCCCTCCTTGCAATGAATTTGTAACTCATAACCCTCCAACCTCTCCCTCTAACTCTTCCTCTTCCATGGTTGAGGAATTTTCTCTCAAAGTTCCTATAGAGAAAATTCACTCTTTAGAATTGAGCTTTTTTGTGAAATAGAAAATATTGTGGAAACCCATATCACATCTTACACCTTTGTCTTGGATAATACCCAAGATGTTAAATTAAATATTGTTGGTCATAGCTGAATATCTCGATGCCTGGAGCGTATATATGCATGTTCAATATGGGTCCCTCCATCAATACTACTACTAACACCACCACTACACCTGAGGTGATTCCTATGATTAGAGTGAATTGAGTTCCTCTGGGTTCTTAGGTTTCTACATTCGGGACTCAAAATGTCTCTACCTCTGGTGTTGGTGTTGGTGCCTCAACTAGTCACACTTCATCCACAAAACTTGTCCTAAATGCTCTCTTACAGAACATGGGGTGGATGCCGTCTTAGCTAGCAAATTTGGCTAGTTCTTCTTCCTAGCCGATGTTCCAAACCTATTATCATCATAGTCCCTTGTATTTTAATTTCCTAAATACCCTTATCCCTCAAGGGATGGAAATTTTGAAGTTTGAAAAGTATGATGGAAGAGAAGACCCGCAGACTAATGTATCATCTTTTGATTCCATATGTACAAATTTATTCCATCATGATGCTCTTCTAGCAAAAATATTATTGCATTCTCTTAAATACATTACCTTGGATTGGTATTGCTCTTTTCCTCATAATTCTGAATTTTCCTTTGACTAGCTTGTGAATCAATTCCTCCAACAATTCTAGGCCAACATTGAACTAAAGGTCACATTTATCGATCTCACCAATGTAGTCAAGGAGAATATGAGAAGGTGACTGATTTCATCACCCATTATCAATCCATTTTCTCTGAGATATCCTATATGCCCTACTGTATTTCAACGTACAATGAGTGTTCATTGGGAACTTGAAGCCAACACTACAAGATAAATTCTTGTTGATGAAATATCCCTCTTTCACCCATATGTGTGTTTCTATACATGAGCACCATCACAATTGATTAGTGCAGGGATTCTTCCTTGTCCTTCCATCAAGATGGCCGATCAATTGTTTTGATCTCTGGTGAGCCTAGAAAAAAAAATGTAGTGGAAAACATGGTGTCTGTTCTGACTGATAAAAATTATATAGGTTGGAACAAAATATTTACAAAACTATTTGAATCTTATACAAATGTCTTGCAAAACATATTAGAAGATGGTGTACTAACTCTCCCAGAGATTAGACTGATTTTTGAGTGGTATCCTCAGTGGTACGATGTGTAGAAGTTCTTCCAATATCATCAAGTCTTAGGTCATGATACCGAGTGGTGTGTGTGTCTTCATCATGTGATACAAGACCACATCAATAATGGTACCATTCAGCTCGATGGTAAAAAGAAAAAATCCAATAAATATGTAGCAAAGCCTAAAATGAACTACAAATTTACACTGATCCCTTTTTGTCTCATTTTTCCAACCTTTTAACCCCTAATTTTTCTTCTTCTGATCTAACTCCATCCGAGTTTGTGATCATAGTTTAATTTACTTGAGTTCCTCCTCTAGGTCACATGAATGTAACACTTGATATTACATGAACACCTCACATGACCTTACTTTGAACATAGAGCCCTCTCTATTGTATATCCCCGCTCGCTTCAATGGTAATGTCATCACAGGAATTATGGTTGACCCCACAAGTTGGGTGAATATTATCACAAAAAAGACTCTTTTAATAAATAGTTTGCATAAGGATAAATAAGAGGAATCACAGATTATGCTTTGCATGCATGATGGGCTTTCTTTTGTGCCTATTGGTTCCATTTCTCTATTGACCCTAGTTGAACCTAAAACCTTTGAAGTCCCATTTTTAGTGATACCCGATTCTTTCCTCTCCAAATTTATTTCCTCTCCAAAGTTAGACTAGGCATCACATGGCTAGTCTCTATGAATGTGGTTGCCTTAGTTATCCATAAATTCTTGAAGTTTACCCATGAGGGTACCGTGTACACTATCTAGGATACTGGATATAGACCATTGGTTTCATGTGGAGGCTTCTCCCTAGATCACTTTTGGCCCACACTAGTTAGACCTCTTCCACCTAGAGGAGACCTATTATACAAATCTAATTTCAAGTATAAGACTGAGGGATCAATTCCTAAATGTGGTTTTCCTCCTTCCACTGAGGCTATTTCTTTGAAGGCCTCTTTGTGTGCATAAAATTTCCTTTCGTCTTCTGCCCATCTACTTTTGCTTCCCCTTCTACTCCTACTTTTTCTTCCAAAACTTTGGTAGCATCCTCTATACCCAGAATAGGAAAAGGAAAGGTGTTCATGTTGTGGAAGTTGAAGCCTCAGGATGTTTAGCTTTCAGCTCTACCCATCGTACCTTGACCCACCCTTTGTGGTAAGGGGGAGAATTTTTGTGGTGTTTTTCCTACATATCATCTTTTGAGGCCTCCCCTATTACTCCACCTACCCCCAAGGAAAATAAAGAAAAGGGGCCTACTATCAAGATTCATGTTTCTCTTTCGATCTTTATGCCTCCTCCTCTTGTTCCTCCTCTAGAATCTACCCTTCCACCAAAAAAAACTATGGAGGTTGCTCCTCTGGTAGAATAGGAGCCCTTGGCCTCTTCTTAGGCTACATCTTCTAGTGCCCATAGCTATCATAACTGGCTTGTGTGAGACCATAAGCATCACTGGAAGGCCTTGGCTAAGGAGCATGAAGCTTCTGAGAAGATTGAAGAGGAGCCTTCTCTTTCTGCTTCTATTTCTTCCATTTTTGTTGCTCATGGCTCTACTTCAGTTCCCATTGCCTCCATGCTTCTCTCAGCTTCATCAATAGATCGTGATGAACCTCACCCCAAAAGGGTGCAAGTGTTCATCACTCCTTTTATGGAGCCACCTCTTAACACCTCTCTTCTTGATTTACCTACTTTTTTGCATCTTGTCGAAATTCCCTTTACAAAGGTGGTGTCCTATGTGGCTTCATCTCCTTCTCCCTCTTCCACTTCTACTATGAGGATTCCCCATCCTCCATTGAAGCATAAGTTAGAGAGAAACCTCACTTCGAGCAATGGTTGGAAAAAATATTCTTCATCTTTTGAGTCTTCTTCCACCTTGGCTTGTGTTGTCCTCGTGATGGAGACATCACCACTCTCCTCAGAGTTTGTCACTGGGGCCCCTCTTCCTCAAGTTGACAGTGACTCTTGAGTTTCTTGTCCTCCTCTTATCCATTCACAACTTGTCACTCATGAAAAGTGCATGTTCAATTCATTAGAGGACATCTTGACTTTGTACTTGATCTTTGCAATATCGATGACTTTAGTCTCACATGAGCTCAATGAGGAATACCTTGAAGGGGATTCTTCCTTAGCTCTTTCCATAGGTGATTCAAATGGAGCCACCCTAGCTACCCTCCCTATAGGATCATCTTCCCTCACCTTATGATGATCTAGATTAGGAGCATGATGATCTACTGGAGGTGTCAGACTAGAACAATGCCTTCTTCTTCATCTTTAGATTAGATTTGTGTGTATTGTATTCCCCCGTGCTTGTATATCCATGTTTGTGCTCTCATCTAAAGGAACCTTTCTACCCTTGTAGGTGATTGAATAAAGGAGAGAAAATATATCATACACTTCTTCTACTTGGATCATCATTCTTTTATATGTTGTAATCTTTGTCTTTTCATGTCAGGAACGATGCAAAGAGTTGGGGCATTTATGCCTCTTCCAAGTTGACCCAATTTTTATTTTTACTTTGTCTTCATGTGCTCTTCTTCCCATTCTGATCAATTTGGGGGGTGATGAAAGTTCATAAATTATATATTATCTTTATCTATCTATGTCTATGAGCAGTTCTGACTCTGAATAATTAGATCCCCTTGTAATCTTGATTTCTTTATCTCTACTTTTCTCTTCACGATGTTGTGGTTTCTATGTGTTGTCCCTTATGTGACAAAATTCCATGAATACATCTCGTTATGTATCTCATGCCACAACATCTCTTGCCTTTCTCTTCTCCTTAGAGTGACATGTGATCCTCTGCGTAGCACACATCATTCTAAGGGGGCTATAATATATGTTTAATTTTCAAAAAGTTTCAAAAATATTTTTAAAAAATGTGTCTTGATATCTTGTCTTATCATCTATCTTGGGGCCAACTTGACTAGACCTGTCTTATCTTTTCATTGACTATCTTGTAATGTAGTTTGCAACAACCATAGGCCTATCTTCTTTTTGTATGGTCTCTAGCCATGTTGTCCATACCTGTCAACATTACCTTTTATCTGATTAGATTATCTCATGTCATGTCTATGAAATTTTATCATGTATATTTTTTACTTTTTCACCTAACATGTGTGTTTGCTGCTACCATGTTTGTGGTGAGATTGCAGTTAGCTTTGCAATAGAAGACCCATGTCTACTTTGCATCCTAGCTTAGCTTCTCTATATCGCATACATTGGATTGAATACATGCCTCCTCTTTTTCCTCGATATGTTCTCCTCAACCTCTTTCTACTTTAGCTCTTACTTTAACTTAATAAGAAGATAATGCTAATCCCCTTGCTTCTCACCTTTATTTTCATCCTTGACCCTATCGTTGTTGGTCATTAAGGGAATCTTTGTCGAGGACACTTTTGCATTGCACAAAAATCGGTGCACCGCACAAATGTCCTGACAAGATTCATAATCCTATGGCCATTGGGATGTTACACTTCCCCTTTCCCACAAAGTGTAACACCTATGCAATTGTAGGTGCACCCAAAAATGGCCCCCTTGCATGAAATTCTTCATTTAAATATATATTTTTCCCTCTCATTCTACACCTTTCATTCTTGCATCCTTACACTTCTACATAAGGCTTTTTGTATGTTTGTGGCTCTACATCTTTGTCTCAAGCTCTCTCAAAGAATTTCACTCTCTCTCGGCTTCTCAAGCTCATTTGAGTTAGGGTAACACTTTGCATTATCATTCTCATTTAAGTAGCATATTGATATCTTACATGTTCTCTCTCTTTGTCTTGTCATTCCATACTGTCTATCGTCTATTTACCTATCTTGTTGTCTCTTTGGCTATCCATGGAGGTGGAAACACCAATATGGGGGTTTAACCAAGGAAAGCCACAAAATATCCCCAAAAATTTTATTGTTTCAGTGTGTGCAAGTTGTTCGTGTGGAGCTTTGCGGGAGGCTTCATAGGTAGACCACTTGTGATTTCATCCTTTTCTTTTATCCCTTATCATTTTGTTCAAATAGTTCATTTACTTATATTGTCTAGTATTCTTCTTGTTGTACTTTTCCTTTATGTTTTGCATTATGTTAAATTAGTCAAAATTGTCAAACTTTAGTTTCTAATTAGTTAGTAGTCCTTGTAATTATTTGGTGACTAACTCTACTTTTGGTCTATATGAGACACCAGCACTTCATTGAGATTTCAACACACCACACTATTGTCCTTGGGACACACTTCCATCCTCTTGCTAAAAGCTATTTTGTCTATTTCTTGAGACCTTTGAGGCCTACTCATTTGGCTTCTAAAGTTAACTTTCCATAAATAGTCATAAAACATAAAAATATATCAGAAAAATCCCCTTTACTTGTCTTGGTTTCTTGAGCTTATTTCCTTGAGGTAGTTGAGGACAATTCCCTCCCTGTAGACTCTTCCTTGTCCTAGAGACTCAGGAGTAGTGAATATCCTCCTGTATAGTATGTATGTATGTATGTACATACATACATACATACATACATATATGTATATGTATATATATGCACACATATATGTATATGTATATGTATGTATGTGTACATACACACATGTGTGTGTGTGTGTTGGTAATGTTAGGGTAAATAGAGTCATTATCATAGTTAGTTAGCTAATCACCTTTCTAGGATTGACCTATTCACACCTAGCCTGAGTTTACTTAGGTTTATTTTTATTTTATCTCACTTCATCTGGTTGATACATGTGTCCTCATGACTTGAGATGCCTATTAACACTTCCTCACACACTTGTCAAATGATCTCAAAAGTGTCCCATCTATGGAGGGTTAGTCAGATTTTCAATCCTACCTTTTCACCTCCTCATCCTTGCTTATATATGCAAGGATTATATTTACACACTCTTTATATTATATTGATAGACATACTATTGTGCTTATTTTGTTCACTTGTGGAAGTTTGTTTTGAGCTCTTTGATCTTGGCATTCTCCAACATGGTATTAGAGCCATGAGAGTGCATTTTTCCCACATTGAGGTGACTCTCGCATATATCCCTACCAATGAAGTGTCATAAATCAAAATGAATATTGCTATTGCATCTAGAAGGCTTAAAAACAAAAATACCTTTCATTTCATCAATTTTGGTAATTTGTATTATTTGTAGTTTTTGCAAATTTTTGGGCCTCTATGCTAATTGTACAAAAGTTGTAAAAAATTCTTTTTTTTTTGCAAAGGGTAAATTTAACCCTATGCCCATTTGGTAGAAAATGGCCTATTATTGTAGGGTTCAAAAATTGAAATTTTCAGCCTATTCAGCCAATTTGCATAGTTTTTCGGCTTGTTTAGCCTATTTGCAGGCATTTATAGCTTGTTTGAAAAATTTGTAGCCTAATTGGAATACTTGCAGGCTTAATTTTTTTTTCTGTTTGTGGCCTATTTTCAGCCTACGAATTGTATACATCATGCAAGTTTAACATTTGTAAGTTTTTTTTTTGAATTGGTCTTCCTCCACAATAGTGCCAAGGGTCTCCAAGTCCTGACATTATTGTCACCAGGAATATTCAACCTCTAACCTATCATTCTTGGGACTGAAAAAATCACATGGCCTCCTCATAGCAGATTCTAGTGACATTTATTGTGCATAGGCTGCACACTTGCTAATCTAGAGGCAACATAGTATATGCTCAAAATATCTTGTAAATACAATATACTTAGCCTGCGCACACCCCTTTTATTGCTCTTGCACCATCACTCATCCCTACATTTGTACCCTCATCATAGGACCTCAACATCTCATGCACAATAGTGTTCACTATTGACACACCTTTCATTGGGCATCTGAGTACCAAGCAGCCTCCATATATTATAAGTCGCACCCAACTAGCTCCCTCTCCATCAAGCAATTGTTTCATTAGTTTTTGGAAAAAAAATCTACACAATTTTTGATGAAACTCCACATGCAACTCACATCACCACAAGCTTTGTGTAGAGGAAATTGATGTATTTATAGTCTTGGCCTTGAAAGAATGTGAATATTGTATTTTTTTCTATCACACCTCCACTATCTCTACATAAGCAACAATCACACCTCCAAACCCTTATGTGACCTCACAACACAACCTCTCCACCATTTAATTCGACCAACAACATTGACTCTGGCAACTTTTTCAGATCTACAGGGTTGACTGTGACAAAGTAAATCTCTCTATTGTGAGTGGTGTGCTATACAAAGGCATGCAGACCACCTGTATGCCAAACGACAACCCTTGACCTGATCTCATCCAACTCACCCTTTTCCCTCAAGAAATCACCTAGCTACTTAGTTGAATCACCTCCTTCAATGACCTTTTTGGCGGCATGTAATTTTTTTTAAATTGTTCAAGTTATCAAATTTAAGCTTGTGTTTTTAGATAAATTGGTAAAATATTGTAAAAGGTTTTTTCTTCATTTTTGCATAGTTTGCAAATCACAGGGTATTTTTTCAAGTGTGAATAGTTAATGGGAAGCTAGTTTCAACACTGAAAAAATAACATCAAGACATTTTCAAATTTGTGTTGTTTAATATCAATTTTTTACCTATGAAGTCATCTTTATAAGAGAGTTTCAATAGGGCATTAGTTTCACCCCGATTATTGAAATTTTACAAACTTTTTTTTATTTCTATTAGAATTTCACAAAGAATCTAATTTTTCATGTAAAAGTAAGAATTGGATTGCTACTTTTTTAGAAAATTGTAAAAAAATCTGAGTTATAAATAAAATATTTTGGCATTCAGTCTTTATAACCTATAAATTTTTCTTGCACATTATTTTGGGGAGGCTACAATCAACACTAATCATTTTAGGGGGGTCAATATTGTATTTCACATTAATATTTTTCTTATAATTAGAATATATCTAGAAAATAAAAAAATAAGTGCAAATATTGTGGGAACAATCAACATGTGGATGAATTTTGTCATCATGTCTCACACAAAATTATTGACATGCTATTGGAGCTTGCAAAAAAAAAAAATTCCTAAGGAATCTTGTGAGAAACCATCATTTGGGGATGAACAATGTAGTCTGATGAATTACATTAATATCTCATCTCCAATATCACTTGTTGATACATTTGAATCTAGTGTTGTCTCATTCAAGAGTTACAATGATTATTTACATAAGGATATTGATGTCAACTTCTAGATCCATAATATTGGGATGTATACCTACCAGACATCACATCTTCGTCTGTATAATACTACCTTTCAGATTGGATGACACCATTAAGTACATTTGTCTTCTATTTGATGAAAATTTGATGGATTTTGCATCACCATTGCCATATTTCGATATTGTTGTTTCTTTTCCTACATTGGCTTCTATTGTGACAATTTTTTAGACATTCATGAGTTGACCTATCCAACTCAATCATCACCATCTATAATAGTATTAGGTTCACACCCATCCATATATCACCATACATCTATGGCCCCTGTTCCTGAATCACATACAATACCTAATCCATCTTAGTAGCATCCATCACACATCAGCATTGGCTTGGATATTTTTGAGCATCCTTTGAAAGTATCATTAGCATCATTTCATTCTTTGGATCATGTGCATCATTAAGAGGCATTGATCTTAATTCTTGTGTATTCCTATTCAAAATAGGAAGTCATATTTCACACATTTGTGGTGTTGTGTCTTCCCAAGGGGAGAAATTTTGTTCAATGATCATGGATCATCTTCAACATCTAGTGTCAAGCATCTTCCAACACTACAGGAATCATTTTGAGAGAAGGTTGTATGGTTTCTCTTCTACTATTAATTTTTGGAGGAAGCATTTCCTCACATTGAGTTCATCACTTCAAAAAAAGTTGAGGGGGGGTCACATGACCTTATCTCTTTTCTCTCCTATAGGGGGAACATTTCTTGTACTTATGTGATAGAAGTATTCCTTTGGGGATCATCATGATTTATTCTTCTATCTTCTTCACTTGTACATTTTTTTTTTTTTCATTACATCATTTCTCTTTTGGAGAGGAGTTTATTTCCCAATGGGTGTTTCTCCTTTACTCCACCTTATGATAAATTTATACATACATGAATGGCAACGAACAAACATATAAAGCTAAAAATGCCACATAGTAAGGGCAAAACCATAGAACAAAGATCATTATATTTTAGATTGATTAGGTGCATGAACACATGAAAGACAAACACACTCATTAACTTGTATTTTATTACTCAAGGCATGACATTCATTGGTGGAATGTTCATCCACTTGATGATATGCATAAAATGAGTTATTTTTATAGAATTTCTTATGTGTTTGAGGAGGAAGAGTAATCAAGTAGGCTTAGAGAAGCCTCAACAAAATATGCTCTTGCTTTGATAAAGGTGTAGGAGAAAAATTTCTCTCTTGTGAAGAAAATATTGATTACCATATGATGTCTTAAATATGATAGATAATGGCAGACAAGAAGAAGACAAAGAAGAAGGTTAGAAACCTAAACCCCTTTTTGATAGATACAACATAGAATTCACATTATCCTTAACTCTTTGTTCTATGTTTTCCATATATCCATTGTTAGAAAGTATTTTATATCCAAGAACATAATATTATTCCAAATTAGATGTAGAAGTTTTATCTAAATAATCATAGGAAGAATTGATTCTTTTACAAGAATGCAATTCATTTTTGAGTTTTTTAAAATTAGGCATCACAAACACTAGAGGGAAAAAAACTAAAGAGCCCCCATCATCATCATAGGATGATGTTTTTGGATTTGTTGATATAGAAGAAGATTGAGTGAATGAAACACAAGACTCCTTAGGTTTAGATTGTGAGATTTTGTACTCTCCTATAAAGGAGGGTGTAATATATAAATAAACCCTAATCATCACAAAAAAATGTGTTTGAATAAGAAGCAATATCATGATCATCATTTGTATTCGACTCTAGAAATTTGAGGCAAGATTTTAGACTCCCTATTAAAATGAGATGTAGTGACCCCCAATCATCATCTAAAATATTTTTATAGGTAAAATATAATCATGATTGTCTTGAACATGTTTGGGTTCCACCTTTGAAGTTGTCCAACTATATTAGAGATTTCTCTTGATATTGAAATTATTTAGAGATCTAATGTCCTTCAATCATGATTTCCAACTACATTAGAGATTTCTCTTGATATTAAAATTATTTAGAGACTTTGAAGTGTTATATTTGTCTTCAATTTGTGAATTATCTTGTTATTGTATTAGTAATTCATCTAATGGCGGAGACTAGATGGGACTCCCTTCATAGCATTAATCTGTGATCTACATAGGAGAAGATTTTATGAAAGTGGTCTCAACATGATATTGATAGGGGTAGGAAAAACCACTGGGCCTACCTTAATTTTTAGCATGATTGGCCCTAATATCTTCCTACTAATATTATCAAAGCCAAGAATATAGAGATCATTAGGTTCTATAAGATTATTATCAACACCAAGTTTATCTAGAAGATCCATGCTACAAACATTAAGACCTGATCATTATCAATGAGAGTATGCCTAACCCATGTTTGATTAATTCTAACCATTATCATTATAGACTCTTGTATATTTTGGATTTCAAGCAAGAGTAATTTATGTTGAGGGAAGGTAATATCCAACATTGTTGTTTGCATACTATTAAACAAGGCTTCTACATCATTATGTTTGAAAAAAGGTGAGATATCAATCTTTTACAAAGCCTCTTGAAGCATCCTATGAAATGTCGGTGATATTTGAATCAAGTCCCAAAGGGATATCTTGGCTAGAGTATTATGAAGTTTCTCAACAAGATCGTATTCATAACTGCTATGTTAAGTCTAGGTGGGGGTGGAAGATATGGCTGGGGTAATGGAATGGATGTTGTTTTTTTGGTTGTTTATGGTTTCTAGTGTTTATGTTTCTGCAACTATGTGATAACTTGGTTGCTTTAACACATCTTCTTGCATGTGATTACTAGTGAGCTATTTTGTAAAGTTTGGCATATGGCTATGAAGTTTAGGAGGTCCTATAATGAGAGGTGGTTTATGAGGTCCAATAATTAAAGGAGATTTAGGAGGTTGAATAATCAAATGTGGGTGTATAATTTGACCTTGTTGGCAATTTTCTATCAATGGAGGACTTAATGTCAATTTTGAACCTTCATCCATGAAAGCCACCTTACTATAATTTAAAAATGTATTAATGATTTCTTCCTCTTTTTCCACAATATCTTCCTAAGTAGAAGTTGCATAGGGAGAGGAAAAAACATGATTCTCACGATTCTCAATGATTGGATCCTCTTGCACCAAGATACTCTCACAAGTAGGAGAGATAATGCGAGAAGAACAAACATGATTGCCATGATTGTCAATGGTTTCACCCTCTTGCACCAAAATACCCTCACAATTAAGAGAGATAGTCAGAGAATGATTAATGGAAAATAACAAAAGAGGAGAGAAATTCATTTTCACATGTTTGTAAAAAAAATTCTTTTAATTTCCTAACAATATCTAACAATAGAATATGAATTAGGATAACACAATTTTTTTGCAATGAAAACATTTCTATGTACTTATCAATCAAATTAGTGACGTTGAACAAAATTAGATATTTTGCAACACAAAATTTCAAAATAGGAACCCGATCTAAACAAAGAACAATGACAAAGATTTTCACTATTTTTTTAGCCCAAACTAATTAGATAGGGGCATAATACACCTTAGAGCAGATAAGTATTTTAAGAAAAATTAAAATCTAGGAATCATCTATATTTTCTGAGGGTCTTGTGTTTTAGAGGTCCAAGTCTAGAAGTGAACAAAGTTAATGAAATACACCAAAACCTATTTTTTCTATATGAATCACATGCATGCTTGCAAGTTTTGATATTTTTAGAGTAATTGAATATCATTCAATTGATAATTTTTAGAAATTGAATACTGTGATTGAGTGATTTTTCCAAAAAATACAAAAAAAAATACTTTATGATCTTTTGAATTGAAAATAATATGAAGATCTATAACTTAGACCTAACCCCTAAACAAGGAAAAATCATATTTCAAATTATGCAATTTAATTCAAAATATTTTACATTCTTTTTGTTTTAATTTATGATGCACAAACAATGAAAATGTATAGTGTTTTGAAATAAATGCAAATAGGCATGTTAGATCTTCAAAGCACCTAGATTTTAAAATTAAAATTTTAAATTTTATGCAATGAAAAATAAAAAATATTTTAAGTGTAGGATACATCAGGTTCACAAAAATGTTGGGTAGGAAAGGTGATCCTAGATCCAATTAGGACAACTAAAATTATCCCATTTTCACTTGACTCAACATTAAAAATAAATGAACTAGGGTTTGATGATTAGCTTACTACAACAATGGAGAGCTTGGTCCCTAATTTTTATGTTTCTTTTTGAGTTGTGAGCATGATATATTTGATGTGTGATTTGACAATCCTATTTGACATACAACCCTGGATATGAAAATATAGTTTAGTAAATATGCAAAAATGAAAAGTAACAAAATGAATTCATATTTGATACTGAGACATAGAGAAGAACTTGTACTATAAATTTTGACTTGATTTGTAAGGGAAAGGGTGTAGTGCACCCTAGACTGACTTACTTATTTCTTGGATCCATAAATTTTTGATTTAAGGTTGTAGTTTGTACTATATTTTCCTAGTCTATCACTTGTTAAAATCATAAGATATAACCTACACACATGAAAATAGGGGAGAGGGTGGTGTTGTATAGGGGCTTCCCTAAGTCAAACCCCATGTTGGTACTTCTACCTCCACATGTAGTGATTGATCATGATCATGAGGGCATGCCCTAGGCTGGGTAGATGCCAAAACAACAATACTTGGCAAAATTGACAAATGACAAATGATAATGTGACCTTGTTGTGGAAAACCTTGAAGAAGATATACCACACACAAGTTGATTAATGGATGCCTTAAAATCTTGATAAACCTACAAAATTTTAGCTCATAAAACATAATGGATTAATTTAAAATTTCAACAAGTTGCAAATAATGTGGCTAAATTTCTTTTATGATCTTAAAATGGGCTGATCCATCAAGATTTTTTTTATGTTCATACCTCATTTTTAGAAAATTACAAAATAAATTTATCCACATTATGTGCAACTTGTTGAAATTTTAAAGCTCAAATGCCTCTTGTGATTATAAGTAACATACACACCTCCCAAAACTAGTTATCCTTACACCCCAAGCGTAAAGGAAAAGACAATCACACTAGAGGCTATCATGTTGCTAGCATGGAAAATATGGTTGAACCTTAGATTGTACCACCATGAATGACAATGAACAAACATATGAAGCTACAAATGCCACATAGTGAAGAGCAACACCATATAATAAAGATCATTATCTTTTACATTGATTAGGTGCATCAACACATGGAAGAGAATCACACTCATTAAGTTGTATTTTATTACTCAAGGTTTGACATTCACTAGTTGAATGATCATGCACTTGATGATATGCATAAAATGAGTTATTGTTATATTATTTATTATGTACATTGGAGGAGGAAGAGTAATCAAGGGGGCTTTGAGAAGCTTTGGAAAAATATTCTCTTGATTTGATAAAGGTGTAGGAGAAAAAAATTCTCTTCCAAAGAAAATCTTGCTCACTTACCACATGATGTTTTAAATGTGATAGATGATGGCAGACAAGAAGAAGATAGAGAAGCAGGTTATAAACCTAAGCCCCTTTTTTTATCTAAGCTTGCGTAGTAGCCATTACTTGGAAGCTTTTCATAGCATATTTGCATGTACCCAAATCAACGAAGGAAGAATAAAAGAAAATATATAATATTGCATAGATTTCATAACAGTAGAAATATGGTTCTCTATTTTATTTTTGAACAATATAGTCACTTATTTGAATAATACATTCCTTTATTCTAAAATAGTGAAACATTATTTGCACTTGGAACGAGAGGTTATATTTTTCTCTAATGACCAATAGAAGCTATCATTTTATTTCTTTTTGGAAATAACATTCTTACTTTGTTCAAGAACATAATAATGGGTTCATAATTTTTTCATTTCATGCAGAAATATAATTTTTGCAATAAAAAAAACCTAAATATAAACATTATCTTCTATTTATTCATCTTTAGTTGGGAGACATTGTGCAATTTACGTTTCAAACATTATTTCATTTTTCAATAGTAAGCAAAAGCAATTCAGCTATTCAAAATACTTCTCTTATGACAGATAGTACTCGAAACTAGTTTGGTTAGAATACTATTGCTAAGTAAGCTATCACCAGTATTTTTAAATAAAAATGGTTTGAAACCAAGGCAATACATATTTATTTAAAATCATGCAGGAACTGTTTACATCTACATTTTCCAGAATAACTTTTAAATGCACAAAAACAACATAAAACATTTTCTTGCCTAATCCTTCTCTCTTTCCTTTTGCAATCCACAATTAGTTTCCAGTTAAATATAAACATGTTTTTCTATTGTCCCTATTAGAAGATTTTTTTTCAAATCAATCATCTTATACATAGAAATAACAAAGTCTTCAAATACATTCCTGCAAAAACTTTCATGTGATTTTCATAGCAATTTTTTTTTTCCTTTCAAGGTTTTTACATATAACCCTTAAGCATATTCCTCTTGCAATGAACCCAATAAACTCCCTTTCACTTTATTTTATAAGGAGAACACACACTTCAAATCCACTAGTTCTCAACAACCTGCAAGTAAACACATAATACAATTTTCTCTCATGGCCAATGGGGTGTGCTCACCTCCCAACCTTGGGTTGGAAAACCAACCCACCCCAAGCTAGGAGGTAACCAAGCTACCACGTACACACAACAATAGAACAAAAATCCATTTCAAACCACAACACTCAAAACAAAAATACTCCCAAACAAGATTTCACACTTACATAAGGATTCTCCAAGAATCCAAAGAAGGGGATAGAGGTGGAAATCACTTCTATATGGGGAGATTTATTAGCAAGTAAAAATAACCAAACAAACAAATTTCTTTATTTCTTCTCCAATCCACCCATTCATCAAAACTCTTCATATCATACACCTCCATACACAATCTCCCAATACACCATATCAACATGAAAAAAATTTGGGTACTCATACCCTTTTTTTTTTGCCTCTCCTTCTCAAAGGACGAACAATCTCCCCATAGAGGTTCCTACTCTTTCCTATCCCCCACATGGATACTCTTCCCACATCGGGTGAGTTTATCCTATACAACCCCAACCTAACACATGGAAATGAAAAGACACATAAAATGAACAAACAATTCTCATAAACACTCTTCTTACACTTCCATACACAAAGGATAAAAAGGAGAAACATGCATACAAGTAAAACCCACCTCAAATTCAAAGCCAAAATGAAGGTAAGTTGAAGATGGATTCCTATCTTCTACTCCTCCAAGCCCAAGTCAAAATTTCCCTTCCAAAGCATTCCAAACACAAAGCCAAAAAGAGAACCCCTTCCTTTGGCTTTCCAAAGGATTCAAATAGGAGTCAAGGGTTAGAAACCCTTGAAGGAGAGAGTGACACATGTCAACCTACTATTCCCTCCTATGGACACACCTCCCCACAAGCTCTCACACACGTGTGAGAACTCTTGGGGGAGTGAAAGGCCAAAGAGTGTTCAACACTCAACAAAGGATTTTAAATCTCATCAATAAAATTTTGGAGCCTCACAACTTGCAAGTTTTAAAAGTTATGGGCTTGATTTGACCCCTAACCCATTGTTGACCATCCTAGGGGTTAATTAAGGACCAATTAACCAAATTTAAGGACTAATTCAACCTTGTTAAACCTTCAAAAAGAAACTGAAATTCAAACATAATAAAATAATTTCCAAAATACCCCAAAACCTTCATCAAAAGTTTAATTGACTTTGAAAGCATAGTCACAAGATTCAACACTAAATATTTTTAATCACAAAATAAAATACAACGCAAGAGGCTATGGTCTATTGTCCAAATGGACCATAGTGGGCTTCACTTGGCTAACACAATTAGGTACCCTTGGTTACCTCCAATCCCATTGGCCATGGGTGTGTACCTACACACTCAATTTCCACTTGTTAATATATCCAATATATGATAATCAATAATTAAATCAACAATTCTATATAATTAACATAATCAAATATTGAAATAAATGAATTATAATTATCAATATCCACAATTCATTTTTTCTCTTGCAAATAAAATATTCTACAAATTCATGACTAGTCATGACATTATAAATAGATTACATCATCACTTAATTCAAATTCAACATATTATCAATTCCATACCAAAACCACTTACCCATTCTTACCATGATAATCAGACCCACACAAGCATATCAAATAACAAAGCATAACATGCATATAATCATCATAAGCATCATAAAAAAAATAAAAAAACATAACATCCAAAGTTCATAATCATCCTAAATAGTCTAAACCACATAAAGTAGCAAAATTTTCACATCAAAATATCACCAAATAGGGTGTATCAAATAGTAGGCCTCACAATTCCCCACATGTCCTCTCAAGGCACATGTGGACAAGGACCTCCTTTATGAGGAGATCTTTTCCATTCCCAAGGTACATAAAAGTACTTCCATGTCACCTCCACATCATCCCCTCCTTTCCATCTCATTTTCCACATGCAAAGATGTGAGGGCTTGTGAGTTCTCAACTCATCCTAGCCCTTGATCTCTTCCACCATGGCTTAATCCTGACCCTCCATTGCTTTAGAGTAACTTCTCCTAAAAATGGTAGAAATGTCTCCATTTACAACAATCAATCCACTTTAGTAATCAAGCATTCAAGCACACTTAGAAATTTTCATTATTCAAGCCATCCACCATTGTTGCAACATTTTGAGCCTCAATCTCGCATCTAGTCCAATTCCCACTTGCATCATTGCATTCCTCATCCCCATAGCATCATTTCAAGCATCAATTTAGATCTATTTTTTCCAACAAAAGAGCATACATTTCAAACATCTAAAGGGCCAACCAAAACAATAATTTGAACAAGGTAAAAGGTTTCATTTTTATGTGTTTTGTTAGATTCAACTAGGCCTAGTTTGAGTATTTGTTTTGTGTTTTCCTTTTGTTGGATTCAATTTAGTTTTGCATCTTAGAGTAGGTAAAACAAACTACACACTATATATAATAAAACAAGGCTTCTACATCATTTTATTTGGTAGAAGGTTAGTTATCAATCTTTTACAAAGCCTCTTGGAGCATCTTGTGGTATGTGAGTGATGTTTGAATTAAGTCCCAAAGAAAGATCTTGGTTGCTATATGAAAATGTTGTAAAGATAATGCAACAATTAAGTCCCTAGAAATAAAATTGCCATGGTACCATTACTTGAAATCAAATGCTAAATTATAAACTAAAATTCTATGCTAGACTCACAAATGTTGATAATATTTATGCAAAGTAGATTTATACTATGCTTTATATATGAAAAGCTGTAAATGAGCCTCTAATTATAGATTTCATCAAGGCATTAAGTGATGTGGCAAGATTCGATGGTCAAGATTTGGTCTGGAGAGATCAACAGTGGAGGATGGAGAAGTTAGAGAGAATCATGGAGGTTGTTCCCTTTAGAAGAACAAATTTCCAAGTGTAGAAGAGAATAAATGGAAGAAAGAAGCCATGTGTCTAAGCATTTGTTAAGATTGTTGAGGATAAATGTCCATTTAAAAATTAGAAATATTTAAATTCATGAAACACATGATGAGGTGGAAGGAGGTTAGAGAATTATGTAGAAATGTGACAAAATTCCAATTTTAACAATTCAAATTTAGTGGGAGGGAATTAATCAAATAAAATAAATTAGTTAAATTTATTTATTTAATTAAGTCATGAAGAAAATGATTTTAGCTAGGAAGAATTTAAGAATGTGAACTATATAAATAAAATTTTCAATTTATTTATTTAAGAAGAGGAATTAAAGGTTGTATTAATCAAATAACTAGTATTTAATTAATTTCTCCACACCAATTTTAGGTGTATACATTTTTCCCCTCTTTGAAGTGATGTTTACACATTGCTTTTAAGGAAAATTTGATAGTGCTGATAAATTTTTTGATATGCCCTAAACATTGATTTTCAAGTGATGATGAATATATGCCCCCTCTAGAGATAAATTAGGGAATTTTGATTTTTAGATTTTTTTGGAATTTTTAAATTTTTTATGATTTTATGATGATTTGATGATGTTTTGACGATTTATCTCCCAACATAGAAGAATTAACCTCCCATTTGATTAATTGATCCTTGAAAAAAAAAATCCCACCTTAAATCCCACTTTAATTATGCTTTTAAATAGGTAAAAAGTGAAAAAGAAGCTCATTTATCTCATTGTGATTTTAAAAATTTGGAGTGATTGAGCAATTTTGGAGAAATTTTAGCAAGGTGGTGTTCCCCTACGAGACTCATCGATTCGAGCGTGTGTGACGTCACAACCACCCAACTGCATATGAACCTCTGGTACAAATTTCTAAAAACCACTTTTGTGAATTTTGAAATGATTTTCCCACATTTTTCAAGTTTGAATTATACTTTTACGTGTTTTAGCGCATAGGCCTCCCAATGTAGCACATACATAAAGTATTTTAGCGCATAGGTTTATAGTTCTAGTGCATAAACGACCCAATGTAGCACATAGAATCACTGTAGGAGTGCATCCAGTGAAGTAGCGCATAGGAACAATGATTTAACGCATCCGTTAAATGAAGTAGCGCATCAGATGTTTCAGCGCATACATGAGATGTTTTAGCGCATTGATAAGATGTTTTGGCGCATTCATTAATTTAACACATTTGTTGATTGTTCTAGCGCATAGAAGAAAATTTCTAGCACATACATGTTTTTGGAACATAGAAACATTGTTCTAGCACATCCATGGAAGAATTGAGGAATTTTGATTTTTCTCCTTGCATTTGATGTTTAATGATCGTGTCAGCTGATGATTGGATGTTGTTGATAGATTAGATGATGATTGACCTCATGATAGGCAAGGATCAATGATAGAATAATGATGATTGACCTCATGATAAGCAAGGATCAATGATATGATAGATACTCGTCGAGATTTGAATAAAATCTCATGTGAGCTAATTAGACTATTTGATAGATAGATTGATTGATTGCTAATTGATAAGATTGATGATTCACGATATGTTATGATGATAGGAGAGTGATATAGGAGTCCTCATGTCTCGGGAGTGCTTCCCTTAGACTTGGGAGCTGATTCCATGCCTAGCGCAGGCTAATTGAGATATTATTGAGAGATGTGGGTTATAATCATTGATTGATATGCCTCAAGTTAGGATTAATCAGGTACTTCTGACCACTTTGGCAGAGAGGTGGCACAATGACCACAACACTTTTCACCTAGCCACTGGTGAGATGATTATGACACTAGAGGATGTATATTAGATCTTGTGGATTCCAGTGATGGGGGATATAGTTGTTTATGATCAGGCCGAGTAGGGAGGCACAAATGCTTTGTGCTAGATCTTCCATGATGACCAAATCAGTGGGTATGAGATGTACAAGACCTATGCACCTTTTCCCTCTGTGCTTGCTAGTTTTGTTGGCCGCTTTCTATGTATTGACAAGAGGTTAAAGGGACTATCTGTTGGTTGGGGTCATACACTTGAGAAAATGATTCTACATGGGACTTGATATGCCTGGGGTTCATGCATGCTCACATAGTTATATCATGATATTTATTAGGTAGTCTATCTTGGAGCTTCCAATCTATCCACGGGGGTAACATTGTTACAAACCTGGATATGGGAGCACATAGTGGTGACATGACTAGTAGCAGACAAATATCAACCGATTGGTAGGCCATAGGTATTTGGATATATAGATTTAGTTTTCCAGCATAAGCTAGGAAAAGTAGAGTATTAGAGACGAGTGGTCAATGATTTAGAATCTGTGACATGGCAGACATACTTGGACTATGAGAAGTGGGCAGAGGACCATCTGGAGATGTCTTATGTGTGTACAACTAGTACTTTATTGGGTAGACATGGTTTGTGATTGAGAGGTTCTTGTTGATGAGAGTAATATGACAATATGGAAAAGTATAGGACATGCCCCAGGGAGTGTCCACATATGCACAAAGACAATAGGATACTATAGAGTGGGGATCCACTCTGTCATATGATGTAGCTTGTGATGAGTACCGCATATTACAACCATTGAAGTGAGCTTATCATCCAAAGATTGCAGAGGGATATATGATAGATGAGTACAAACATTAATTCTACACGCATCCCTTTCCTAGGATATATATCCCTGACGAGCTAGTGCCAACTTTGGAGGACGATGATGAGAGGGCACCTAGATGGAGGAGAGGTAGGGGTGGTGGAGATGAGTAGGGATATGGTGGAGACAAGGGAGATGGATGAGGTGGAGGAGATGGCGGTGGGGATGGAAGAGACAAAGATGGAGGTGGTGGAGGAGATGGAGGTGCAGGTTCCCACCAGTTATTAGATTTCAGAGTGCTGAGGAGGAGGACTATAGTTCTATTAGGGCAGCAGTAGGCAAGGTCCTTGCAACAATAGAAAATTCGGATTAGTATACCCTCACACTAGCAGCGGGCTCAGATAGATACTCTACAGGAACATGTACATGGCATATAGGGGCAACTAGGATAGTTACAGACATAGTTGGCCTAGGCACAGGGATAGATTGCCACACTGACGGCCAAGAGAGATGCTGCGAGACAATAGTGTGAGTAGGCATAGGCCATAGCAGATAGGCTACAAAGAGTGGCTGAGGGTACCACTATTGTAGATTATCTTAGAGATGTTAAACATTCAACCAAGGAGGCCAATTATTACAGATTGAGATATCATGAGGCAGTTCCCACAAAGCAACGAGTGAGTTATGCATAGTCTAGGTTAGGCAAGAGCCAGTCTCGAACCACTAGCAGGGGTGTTACACAACCACTTTGGAGAGATCCTGGTGCAGGTCCATCTGGTGGGGGAGGCACAGGTCCACGGTGCCAACAGCATCTGGGGGGAGCATGATATAGCTTTGATGTGTGATAATTGATGCACTTTTGACTTGTATACACTTATTTAGATGAGACATTGATGATTCACTACCATTTTTTGATGATGTACCTCTCGACATTTGGATATCATTGTACAGTTGCCATTATTTTGAGATATACATGATATGCAGCGATGATGATTATTGATCTATATGTCTATATGTATTGATTATGATGGATGCATTTAATTTATATTATATATGTTATGTGATGTTTATATGATTGTGCTATAATTATGTATGGATGTAATGATTAAATGATGATGCATGGTTCTATGTGTTTTTATGGATGACGCTTTATAATGATATATGAGATGGATTCCATCATGTTGATGAGATGCGATGTACTTTATTTTTTGTTGTATTTTCCTGATGCAAATATATGAGTAAATGCATGAATGAATGGTTTATGTATGAGTGAATGAATGGATTATGAAAATGTTTTCTTTTTGGATTTTTGTAATGTAGATACATGACCTAATGCACGGATGGATGTATGATAATGTTTTTTTTTTGTATTTTTGAAATGCAAATGTTATGATCTAATGCCTAGATGGATGGAAAATGATATGATAAATGCCTTATTTTTTTGGATTTTTAAAATGCAAATATATGATCTAATGTACAAATGAATGATTTATGATATGTTTTTGTTAATGTCAAGTATACTCAACCCATTAATGATGGAGATAACATTACTTTTAAATATTTTCCAACCTTAGAAAATCTAACATGCAGATGCATCCCTAGTATAAATGCAATCTATCTTACCCATGCAAATCTAACAATGCAATGTTGTCATCCTATTGGTCAATTTATTATGCTTGGTATCGTCATTGAGCTTTTGAATTGTTGAAAGTAAGTAGAAACATCAATGGTATGATTAGACCATGATGACTTGAGTACTACTTTCATGATTTTTGATAGTGCAAGTTAACAAAAGCATCTAGGTATAATTGAACTGAGATGACCTAAGCATTTCTTGCGTAAAACAGACAAAAAGAGTTAATTGTTTTCCTATGCAAATCTAGAATGTCATCAGTGATACTTTGTAGAGCACATCTCACGATAATTCACATAGTAATAATGGTCAACTCACATACAATAGACAAATAAAATATCATTCTTGATCATAGCTTCTCTAGTTCATGACCTCCTTGAGTTGCTCCAGAGAAATGATAACAACAATCATGATACAAATAGTTGAATATGCGTGCTAAAGTGATAAAACCATGATTTAGAAGATGATCATCTAGTGAGATTTTTTTAATTGATCTTGTTGTTGCTATTGATTTTAATGGTTGGATTTTTTATTGTGATTGATGTTCAACGTTGAGGTTCAATGTGATCATTGTGTGTTTATCGTGTTGTCGTGTTGTGGTTTGTCTATTGTTTTAAGCTCAAAGGTAGATTTCCCCCAGTGAGTTAAGGATTTTTCCCCTAGTGGAAACAAACCAATTATTATGGATATGTACAATGATCGCCAAGCCAAGGTGAGACACGACTACAATGCCCGGATATGTACATGAGGTGCGTATGATAGGCATGGATAATGATAGCAAAAAGTAAACGACCAACACATGTTCTAATAAAGAAAGAAGCCGATCTATCACAAATAGCGCTTGTTGCCATGTTTTCACTACTTGCTTTTATTGCACTTTTTCAGATTTTTATGATTTTTTTTTACTTTTTCACTTTTTTTTGTATTTTTCTTTTATTTTTATTTTTTTTTGGTCAAGACTTTTTCTAATTTTTTTGGATTTATTCAAGAATTTGTTTGATTTTTTTAGATTTCTCTTGGAATTTTTCTAGTGCATCAAATGAATTATGTGTAGAACTTCTTGAGATGGAGGTTATTCATAGGTTCCTCAAATAGGTCTCTTTCAGGCATAGACAACTGGTATGCTCCTAATCCATAGACTGATACAACGATAAAGAGACCTAACCAGTTTGGTTCAAATTTTCCTTTCTTCTCCATATCTTGTTGATTACGCAAATTATCCTTTAATACCAACTCACCAACCTAAAATCTTCTTGGTTTGACCTTATGATTATAGCTTTTGGACATTTGTTGTTGATAGGCTTTCAAGTTATCAACTGCATGTTGACAATGTTCATCTGACAGTTCCAACTCTTACAATCTAGATACTCAGTAGTCCTCATCTGAAATGATCCCTTTTAGTGACACAAATAATGATGGTAGCTCAACCTCAATAGGTAGAATGTCCTTTGATCCATATACAAGGTCATATGGTGTTGCTCTTGTAGGTGTGCAGATACTGGTCTGATATGCCCATAGAGCAGGGTTTAGTTGAATTAGCCAATCACGTCCAACATTGTTGACCATTTTGTTTAAGATTTTAAAAATGGTTTTGTTTGAGGCTTTCACTTGGACATTTACTTGAGGGAAATACAGTGTAGAAAATTGGTGTTGGATGTGGAATTTGTCACAAAGTTCTTGCACATCTTGGTTTTTGAAAGGTCT
Source organism: Sequoia sempervirens (assembly GCA_007258455.2). NCBI lineage: Eukaryota > Viridiplantae > Streptophyta > Pinopsida > Cupressales > Cupressaceae > Sequoia > Sequoia sempervirens. The sequence goes on from VDFB02000013.1 coordinate 120,511,026, forward strand.
TCCATTTTTAGTAACAATGGACTGAGGAATGTTGTACCGAAAGATGATGTAATTTAGGATGAAAGATGCAATTTTTTTTCCTGTGATGGTGGTTAATGGTACAACTTCAATCCACTTTGTAAAATAATTTGTGGTTGTGATGATAAATTTGTGTCCATTTAACGAAGGTGGATGAATTTTCCCCACAAGGTCAAGTCCCCATTGACAAAAAGGCCAAGTTGATGTGAATGGTTGGAGCTCTTGTGCTATTGCATGCATGAAGTTTTCGTGAATTTGACACTTTTTACATTTCTTGACAAACTAAAAAGATTCCTTCTCCATATTTGACCAGTAATTCCCCAAGCAGAGGAGTTTCTTGGCTAAGGTTAGACTACTTGAATGAGTTCCATAGACACCTTCATGAACTTCCCGTAAAATTGTTTCAGACTCGTCATGTTCCAGACATCAGAGGAGAGTTTTGTCAAGACCTCGTCGATAAAGTACATCTATGATAAGGGTGTGTCGGGTGGCTTGACAAATGAAGTTTCATTTTTGGTTTTGAGACAGGTCAAGTGGAAGGTGTTATCTTTTAGATAGGTGTAGATCTTCTCATAGATTGAGGTATCAATGTCAACCATATGGAATATGACTTGGGATTCGGTATCGTCATAGGTAGGGGTAAACAATTTTTCCACCATGAACTCATAACGATTTCTTTTTTCTGGAATTTGTAATAGCGAAGCAATGGTGGCCATGGCATCAACAACTTTATTATCCACTCTTGGAATTTGTTCAAATTTGATATCCACAAAGTACTTCTTAAAGTCATCAATCATTCTCTTATAGGGCATCATTTTGTCATCCTTTATCTGATAATCATCATTGACTTGATTAATGACCAATTGAGAATATTTGTAGACTTGCAATTTTGGGATTTTCCATTATACTGCGATTTTGCTGCCAGTGATTAATGCTTCATATTTTTCCATGTTATTGGTGTAGGGGAACATTAATCTATAGGATTTTGGAAAGGTATGTCCTTGTGGAGTGACAAATAGGATTTCGGCTCCTGATCCATGTTGGGTGTGTGATCCATCAAAATATAATGTCCACTATTGTGCTGTCAAGGTGAGGACATCAACATCTAGAAACTCAATGTGTAGAGGATGATCATCTAGTAATGGTGCTTCTACCAACTGGTTTGTGATTTCTTGGCCTTTGATTGCTTTTCTATCCACATAAAGAGTGCATCCAATGGTATAAACCTCTCTAAGGCACCGAAGGATGAAAGATTTGACACTCTTCCTGAGCACTTTCAAGAAAGATCTAAAGTATTGATTAAACCTACATAGTCCATCAACATCAACAATGCAGAAAGAGTGAAGACTCTACATCTAGCATCATCCTTGAAAAATCAAGAAAAACCAAGCTTCACCAAATTCTTCACAAAGAGAAAAATAAACTTTGCTTGGTCCTATGCTAACATGCCAGGGATAGATCTAGATCTTATCATGCACCATTTATCCCTACCACTAGGGGTAAATCCATTCAAGAAAAAGTTAAGGAAAATGCATCTACATATTTCCCTATTGGTGAAATCAAAACTGAAGAAACTATTGGATACAGGATTCATTAGACCAATTGACTATGGTGAGTGGATCTCCAACATTGTACAAGTTTCAAAACCTGACAACAACATCTGTATTTGCATAGATTTCTGAGATATTAATAAGGCTTGCCCAAAAGATGATTTTACCTTACCTAACATAGAAATCATCATGGAATTAAGAGCATAACATGGCATGTTATCACTCATGGATGTATTTTATGGTTATAATCAGATCAAGATAGCTCCAGAGGATCAAGACAAGACAACCTTCACATGCCTGTGGGGAACATTCTGTTGGAACATTATGCCTTTTGGATTGAAGAATTTAGGAGCCACTTATCAGTGTGCCATGACAACAATATTTAATGATATGATGCATACCTTCATGGAGGATTATGTGGATAATTTGTTAGACAAATCATATAATAGCAAGAACTGAGGTATCATTGGGAGCCTTGCTAGCGCAAGAGGATTCAATAGGAAAAGAAAGAGAAATCTATTTAAATCAGTAGAACGTCAAATGGATATGAAATCAATTACACATCCATTGAAAAGGCTTGCTTGGAAGTAGTGTTCGATATCCAACAATTACGAGGCTACATGCTAACTCATACCATCAAGTTAATAGCCAAAATAGATCCACTAAAATACCTCCTTAGCAAAGCAAATCTAACTGGGAGACTAGCCAAGTGGGTAATGATACTAAGTGAATTTGATATCCAATATGTGGATAGGAAAGTAATCAAAGGCTAAGAAATCACATACCAGTTGGTGGAAGCACCATTACCAGATGATCATCCTCTACACATTGAGTTTCCAGATGTTGATGTCCTCACCTTGACAACACAACAATGGAGATTATATTTTGATGGATCACACACCCAAGATGGATCAGGGGCCAAAATCCTATTCGTTGCTCTGCAAGGACATACCATTCCAAAATCCTATAGATTAATGTTCCCTTGCACCAATAACATGGCGAAGTACAAAGCATTAATCATTGACATCAAAATAGTAGTAGAATGGAAAATCCTGAAATTGCAAGTCTATGGAGATTCTCAATTGGTCATTAATCATGTCAATGATGATTATCAGACAAAGGATGACAAAATGATGCACTATAAAAGTATGATTGATGACTTTAAGAAGTACTTTGCGGATATCAAATTTCAATAAATTCCAAGAGTGGATAAGAAAGTTGTTGATGCCATGGCCACCATTGACTCCCTTTTACAAATTACACAAAAATGAAGTCATTATGAGTTCGTGGTGGAACAACTATTTACCCCTGCCTATGATAATACCAAATCCCAAATAATATGCCATTTGGTTGATGTCGATACCTCAATCTACTAGAAAATCTACACCTATTTGAAATATAACACCCTTCCACCTAGCCTATCTTGAAACCAAAAATGAAACTTCATTTGTCAAGCCACCTGATACACCCTTACCACAAATGTACTTTATTGATGAGGGCTTGACGAAACTTTCTTTCATTGTATGGAGCACGATGAGTCTAAAATGGCTTTACGTGAAGTTCATGAAGGTATCTGTGGAACTCATTCAAGCGGTATAACCTCAGCCAAGAAACTCCTTTGCTTGGGGTATTACTGGCCTAATATGGAGAATGAATCTTTTCAATTTTTCAAGAAATGCAAAAAGTGGCAGATTCATGAAAACCTCATACATGCACTAGCACAAGAGCTCTAGCCATTTGCATCAACTTGGCCTTTTTGTCAATGGGGACTTGAAATTGTGGGGAAAATTCATCCACCTTCGTCAAATGGACAAAAAATTATCATCACAGCCACAAAGTATTTCATAAAGTAGATTGAAGTTGTACCCTTAACCAACATCACAGGAAAAAAAATTGCATATTTCATCCTAAATTACATCATCTATCAATACGAAATTTCTCAGTCCATTGTCATTGAGAATGGAAGACCTTCAAAAATTAGGACAAGTAAGAACTTTGTGACAAATTCCACATCCAACACCTATTTTCTACACCATATTACCCTCAAGGAAACAACCAAGCTGAATGTGATTGGCACATTCAACTAAACCCTGCTCTGTGGCCATACCGAACTAGTATCCGTACACCTACAAGAGCCACACCATACACTCTTGTATATGGATCAGAGGCCATTTCACTTATTGAGGTTGAGCTACCATCACTTCGTGTGTCACTAAAAGGGATCATTTCATATGAGACCTACTGAGTATCTAGATTGCAAGAGTTGGAACTATTGGATGAATGTTGTTAGCATGCAGTTGATCACTTGAAAGTCTATCAACAACAGATGTCGAAAAGCTATAATCGTAAGGTCAAACCAAGAACATTTTAGGTTGGTGACTTGGTATTGAAGGAGAATCCGCATAATCAACAAGATAAGGAGAAGAAAGGAAATTTTAAACCAAACTGGATAGGTCCCTTTGTCATTGTATCAGTCTATGGATCAAGAGCATACCAGCTGTCTACGCCTAAAGGAGACCTATTTGAGGAACCTATGAACAACCTCAATCTCAAGAATTTCTACACATAATTCATCTAGTGCATGGGAAAAAGTCTTGAAGAAATTTTAAAAAATTCCTAAAGAAATTAAAAAAATCAGAAAAATTCATGAAAAAAAAGCAAAAAAAAATCAAAAAAAGAAAAATCCAAAAAAAAAGTCAAAAAGTCAAAAAATAAAAAAATTCATAAAAATCTGAAAAGGTGCAATAAAAGCAAGTATTGAAAACCTGGAAACATGCGCTATGTGTGATAGATTAACTTCTTTCTTTATTAGAACGTGTGTTAACCATCTGCTTTTCGCTATCATTATCCATGCCTATCATACATGCCTCATGTACATATCTAGGTGTCGCAGTCGTGTCTCACCTTGGCTTGGCAATCATTGTACATATCCATAATAATTGGTTTGTTTCCACTAGGGGAAAATCCTGAAATCACTAGGGGAAATCTACCTTTGAGCTTAAAACAATAGACAAACAACAACACGACAACATGATAAACACAATGATCACACTGAACCTTAATGTTGAACATCAATCACAATTAGAAAACAACCATCCAAATCAGCAACAACAAGATCAATCAAAACAAATCTCACTAGATGTTCATCTTCTGAATCATGGTTTTATCACTTTAGCACACATTCAACTATTTGTATCATGATTGTTGTTATCATTTCTCTGGAGCAACTCAAGGATGTCATGGACTAGAGAAGCTATGATCGAGAATGATATTTTCTTTGTCTATTGTTTGTGAGTTAATCATTATTACTATGTGAATTTTCATGAGACGTGCTCTACAAAGTATCACTGATGGCATTCCAGATTTAGATAGGAAAACAATGAACTCTTATCTGTTTTACAAAAGAAATGCTCAGGTAATCTTGGTTCAACTATACCTAAACGTTTGTGTTAACTTGCACTATCAAAAATCATGAAAGAAGTGCTCAGGTCATCATGGTCTATTTATACCATTGATGTTTGTACTTACTTTCAACAATTCAAAGGCTCAATGATGATACCAAGCACAATAAATCGGCCAATAGGATGACAACTTTTGTATATTTAGATTTGCGTCCATAATAGTTTTGCATCTGTATTTGTAGATTTTTCCAAGGCTAGCAAATTTTGAAAAGATATTATCTCTCATTAATTGATTGAGTAAATTTGACATTAACAAAAAGATCATTTACATCTAGATGCATAAGCATTATCATATCATACATGAATTAACATTATCATACATTCATTCATATTAGATCATATAATTTCATCAAAAAAATCCAAAAAAAAACAAAGAATTTATCATATCATTTTCCATCCATCTAGGCATTAGATCATACATTTGCATTATAAAAATCCAAAAATAAAGAAGTATCATACATCCATTTGTGCATTAGGTCATGCATCTGCATTACAAATTTTTTAAAAGAAAACATTTTCATAATTCATTCATTCACTCATACATAAACCATTGACTCATACATTTGATCATATATTTGCATCAGAAAAATACAACAAAAATAAAGTGCATTGCATCTCATTGACATGATTGCATCCATCTTATACATCATTATAAAGCATCATCCATAAAAACACATAGAACCATGCATCATCATTTAATCATTACATCCATACATAATCATAGAAAAATCATATAAAACATCACATACCATATATAATAGAAATTAAATGCATCCATCATAGAAATTCATCATAATCAACACATATAGACACATAGATCAATAATCATCACTGCTGTATATTATGTATATCTGAAAATAATTTCAAGTGTACAATGATATCCAAATTTTGAGAAGTACATCATCAAAAATGGTAGTGAATCATCAATGTCTCAACTGAATAAGTGTATACAAGTCAAGAGTACATCAAGTATCACACATCGAAGCTATGTCGTGCTCCCCCTAGATGTTGTCAGCATCACTGGACCTATGCCTCCCCCACCAAACAGACCTGCACCAGGATCTCTTTGAAGTGGTTGTGTAACACCCCTGCAAGTGGTCTAAGACTGGCTCCTGTACAACTTGGACTGTGCATAACTCACCCACTGCTCTGGGGGAACTGTCTCATGATATCTTAGTTTGTAATACTTGACCTCCTTGGTCGAATGCCAAACCTCCCTGAGATAATTTGCAGTAGTGGTTCCCTCAACCATTCTCTACAGCCTATCTTCTATAGCTTGTGCTTGCTCACAGTGTTGTCTCGCAACATCTCTCTTGGCCATTAGTGTGGAAATCTATCCTTGTGTCTAGGCCAACTGTGTTTGTAACTGTCCTAGTTGCCCCTGTATGCCTTGTACTTGTGCCTGTAGAGAAACTATATGAGCCTGTTGTTGGCATGAAGGCACACTAATCTAAACTTGTTTCTATTTTGAGGACCTTGCCTGCTACTACCCTGATGGAACTGTTGATGCCAAAATTTGACGAGGTAACAATGTCTTATGGGAAACTCAGTTCAAGGGGGACCCCTTTGTGCCAAACTAAGTGACCTCCGGATTTTAAAGAAGCCGACTTCTTCTATAATGGGTTTTGGAAAGGGAAAAGGAAACATATATAATGAAGCAAAGTCTAATCTAAGGCGATGCACCAAAATTTGCTGATGGGCATGATAAATCATAGATTTAGGGGCCTGAATGGTGTTGTCACATTCCAAAACGTCGGAGACTTAAAGCTATAGCATAAACAATTCATTTATTGACATAAAATAGTATTGCATACATCCTCACTACTAAGAAGAGTCATTAGACATGATTTAGGTAAGCAAGCTTGTATTCAATATATAGAATTTATTTCAAATGAAATGCTTAAGACAGTATAAATCACAGTTTATAGTTTAATCAAAACATGAAAAATAGAAAGGCCGAACAGTTGGCATAGTCTAAAAGTTTCTTGCAAATAAACATGTAAAAGAGGCCCGATGTCTCTTGCTAAAACCAGTATTCTTTCTCCTAAAATTTTTCTAGATCTGGATCCCTTCTCTCGTCGAAAGAGAGTATATATAGCTGGAGAGAAAACTCCCACCTCTTTGGAGAGCTATAATAGAAAAGATCCCACAATCCCCTGCAATGATGCTAGAATCAGAAGATTCCCAATGCCGTTACAACGGCATCGAGTTAGAACATAGCATATGGTCATCCAGGTGCAGGCGCACCCTTTGTAATGATGGTAGTGGTCCTAGCCAAGCTTGAGGAAACAAGTGTCATCTACCGCTTCAAACAACCATGACGAGCGGCACCCAATAGCATAATCTCCCTCAGCCAGCCTATCGCCCTCTTCAAGGATAAGTTGTAAGGAACGTGGCAGCCTGCCGCTACTCGAATGAAAAATTCTCTCATTGCTGCCGAGAGATTACGAAGATGTAACATGTGTCTAATAGGCCGAGGTCCTTGTTGTAGTGGAGGGAAAAATGCATCAACCGAGTGCAAAAGATGTGTGGCAGCGTTTCGCTGCCCGCGGCTACTCACTTCCTTACTGCATTGAAAGATTTGCGATCCACCGCCACGTAGCATGATGTAAGACCCTCCAACATTATTTAGAAATAATGGCCCCATAGAAGTCTTTCGCAACCCGAAGAGACTTTAAGGAAAGAAGAAATAAAAAACCTCCGCAAGTGAGACACGTGGGCGCCCAACGCAGCTCCTTAGGACCCGAAAGGGAAGCCGTTTCCCGAAGTTGCAAAGAGAAGATATGCAAAGTGGCAGATCAAAACTTGATGGAAAGCTGCATAAAATTGACGATGCATAGGTCAGTATACACATAATACAAAAGAAACCCGAAGGGAGCTGCTGAAATTTTTATTTTAATAGGAACTATAGTCCTCCTCCTTGGAACTCTAAAATCTAATAACTGGGGGCGCTTGAACCTCCATCTCCTCCACCACCTCCATCTCTATCTCCTCCATCCCCACCACCATCTCCTCCACATCCTCCACCTCCTCTATCTCCCCTATCTCCACCATCTCCCTCCTCATCTCCACCACCCCTACCTCTCCTCTGTCTAGGTGCCCTCTCATCATTGTCCTCCAAAGCTGTCACTGGCTCATCAAGGCTAGATATCCTGGGAAAGGGATGCATGTAGAAGTAATGTGTGTAATCATCTGTCATACACCCCTTTGCAATCTCTGGATGATAAGCCCACATCAGTGATTGTAATCCGTGGTACTCATCACAAGCTACATCATATGACAAGGTGGGTCCCCACTCTATAGTATCTTACTATCTCCGTGCATATGTGGCCACTCCCTAGAGCATTCCTTGTACTTTGTCGTATTGTCATAGTTCTCTCATCAACAGGAACTTCTCAATCATGAACTGTGTTTTCCGAATCAAGTATTTGACTATACACATGTAAGACATCTCCAGATGGTCCTCTGCCCATTACTCACAGCCCAAGTATAGCCGTCGTGTCACAAAGTCTAGGTCATTAAGCACTTGCCTCCAATACTCTAGTTTGTTAGGGTTAGAGATGGCAGATATCTAACAATTAAATGCAAATTTAATTAATAAACAGAGAAACTAAAAATGCACATAGAATAAATTGTAACACAGAGAATTTAACGTGGTTCACCCAATCTGGGCTACATCCACCAAACCACAGCCATCCAATACTTTTATTATCCAGTGAAAAACCCTATTACATTCTTGTGAATAATTGTGTTTTTCATCGTACTGTAATACCCATTTGAACCCCTTTTTAACAAGCTTAGAAGCTTCTAGATTTCGGGTTCTACAAAATCATATTTTTATTTTTTCATTGATTTTTCCCTTTTTTGGTGATCATGTGAAAAAGTAGGAGGAAATTTTTTCTCGACGGCTACCGCCCCCGAACCCCCACCCGGGGCCCAGCCCGGCCCCGAACCCTAACAAGGATACATGTCGGGGTGTACAATATAGCATGATCAGTCGCCACACACCAACAATCTCCCACTTGGAGACTAATCCTCGACAACACTACTGCAATTACAACTCCCACTAGAAATAAGTACCTTGGACCCTGCTACTCTGTTATTCTTGAACTCAACCTTGAAGGCCAACTGACGCTGAAGAGGAACTCAACTTCTCCCTTGTCACTGTCTTTGTAAACATATCCGCTGGATTGACATCTGTATGTATTTTTTCCAGCTTGACCTATCCATCCTCCAACACCAAGTGAATGAAATGATATCTCAACTGTATGTGTTTTTTTTTAGAATGCAAGGTAGAATTGTTTGCAAGATGTATAACACTCTAGCTGTCTGTAAACAAGTAATTTCTAGCCTGTTGTTTTCCCAACACATCCATGAAAATTTGCAGCCATATCATCTCCTTTGCTACCTCTGTTGCAACAACATACTCTGCCTCTGTGGTGGATATAACAACCACCTTTTGCAATTGAGAAATCCAACTTACTGTTGTCCCACCAACTGTAAAAGCATAACTTGTGGTACTCTGCTTGGTATCTATATCCCCTGCCAAATCTGAGTCAACATAACCTTTTAAATCAAAATTAGAGCCCCCAAAACATAAACATTTATTGGATGTACCTCTCAAATACCTAAGAATCCATTTTACTACATTTCAATGCTCAACTCTAGGATGACTCAAATACCTGCTAACAACTCCTACGACATGTGCAATATCTGGTATTGTGCATACCATGATGTACATTAAACTACCTATAGTTGAAGCATATGGTACCTTGGACATTTTTTCTTCCTCCTCTTGTGTCTTTGGACACATATCCTTAGTCAATTTAACATGACTAGGAAAAGGTGTGCTAACAGCTTTGGCATTCTCCATATGAAATCTCTGCAACACCTTTTCAACATAATTAGCTTGAGATAAAAACAATTTTCTATTTTTCCTATCTCTACAAATTTTCATACCAAGGATTTGCTTTGCTGCCCCCAAATCCTTCATAGCAAAAGATTTCACTAACTGTTGTTTTAACTCACTTATGTGATCCATGTTAGACCCAGCTACAAGCATGTCATCAACATATAAACATAAAATAATGTAGTTGTGATTATCCAACCTCTTAAAATAAACACAATGGTAATAATTACATCTACTGTAGCCTTGCTCAGCCATAAAATTGTCAAATTTCAAATACCATTTCCGAGGTACTTGCTTCAAGCCATATAAAATTTTCTTCAATCTGCACACTAGTTTCTCCTTATCTTTGACCTCAAATCCTTGTGGTTGTTCCATATATATTTCCTCTTCCAAATCACTATGGAGAAAGGTTGTTTTAACATCAAGCTGTTCTAAATATAAATCTTCAACAGCCACAATACTTAAAACAATACAAATAGAAGTCATTTTAACAACTGGAGAAAAGATTTCATCAAAATCAATACCCTTTTTTCTGTGCAAATCCCTTTACAACTAATCTGGCTTTAAATATTTTCTTACTTCCATCCTCCTCTTTCAGCCTATAAACCCATTTGTTTGGTAAATCCTTTTTACCTGCAGGCAACTTGCATAATTCTCAAGTCTGATTTTTCAGCAAGGAGTCCATTTATTCTTCGATTCCATGCTCCCACTAAACCTTGGTATTCACCTGCATAGCTTCATCATAATATTCTGGTTCACCAACATCAATTAACAAAATAGTATACAAAGAGGGAGAGAATCATTCTGGAGGTCTACTTATTCTTGAAGATCGTATAACAGGGGTTTGTGATATTTGTTGTTGTTGTTGTTTCCCAACATGAGGAACCACTGAAACATCATTGTTTGGAATATCACCCAACACTGCATAATCATTTTCTTTCTTCTCTTGCTGCAACAACAAATCTTTGTACAATACTTTCTCATTGAATATGACATCCCTGCTTCTCACAATTTTTTGATTTTCAAAATCCCAAAGCCTATAGCCAAATTCATCAATGCCATATCCAACAAATACACATTTCTTTGATTTTGCATCAAGCTTGGTTCTCTTTTCAGAATCTACATGTGCAAATGCTTCACAACCGAAGGTTTTGAGAAAAAAATAACTCACCTTCTTACCTTTCCATGCTTCCTCTGGAATACCACAACCCAAAGGATTAGAGGGACCTCTATTATTAAATAAACAATAGTGTTTATAGTCTCTTCCCACATTTTTAAAGGCAACCCAACATGCAATCTCATAGTCCGTGCACGCTCCATTATTGTTCTATTCATGCGCCACTCCATTTTCCTGTGGAGTCCTTGGAACCATTTTCTGCCTACAAATACCATTAGAGGAACAATAATATTCAAACTCTTTACTGCAATACTCACCACCATTATCAGATCTAAGATATTTTATATTTTACCCGTCTCATTCTCAACCAAGCTTCCATTTTTAAAAGTTTCAAATACATCATATTTCTGCCTAAGGAAATAAATCCATACCTTCCTAGTTGCATCACAATGAATGTAATATAATACAAAGAGCCACCAAGAGAAGATACCTGAACTGGTCCCCATACATCTGTATGCACAAGCTCCAATTTCTCATCTTTCTTTGCTTCCCATCCTTGAGAAAACTTACTCTCTTTTATTTTCCATACACACAACTTTCACAAAATCCATATTAACACATTTTAGACCTGGTAAAACATTATTTGAATGAAGTACTTTCATACCTTTTGCACTCATATCCCAAGTCTATTATGCCACAGTGCTAATTCAAAGTCCACAACAATTGTATGATCTTCTACCTGCTGAACTGCAGCAACTGTTCTGAACATTGACCCTTTTCGTAACAATTAAAGTAGAAGGAACAATATGACCTGTACAAAGATATAAAGTTCCTACTTTCACACATTTTGCTACTACTAAGGCACCCTTTATGACCTTCCAATTTTTATCACTAAATGTAACAACACAACATTCATCATCTAGTTGCCCTGCTGAAATTAAATTTCTGCTTAACTTTGGAACATGCCTTACCTCATGTAGTAGCCAATGATTCCCATTCTGCAACTTAATCTTGATTCTTCCCTTTCCAACAATCTAACAAGGTTCGTTATCTCCTAAATAAACCAGCCCAAAATCCCCTTAGACATAATCAAGAAAATAACTTCTATGGGGGTAGCATAAAATGAAGCCCCTGAATCTAACACCCAAGAATCATCAGCATTATCAAGGGAAAGAATCAAAGCATCCTCATCATATTTATTACTTACCACATTTGCCTCTTTACTTCCTTCCTTTTTGTCTCCGTCTTTATTTTTTTGAGACCAACAATCTTTCTTCAAATGACCCGGCTTACCACAGTACCAGCAATCCCTCTTGTTTCTAGATTGAGACCTTTTGTCCTTTGATTTTCCTTGTGATTTCCCATGATTTATAGAATTTTTTCCTCTCTCCTTTGTTCTGCCTCTGCTTTCTGCATTCAAAACACTGCCTGATGTGGATGTTCTACTTGAGCTTTTCCTACAAATTTCCTTGCTCAAAATAATACTAACAACATCATCAAACTTCAATGTATTCGAACTAGAAACAAAATTGCTAACAACCATTACCAAGCTATTCCAACTTTCAAGCAAAGAACACAGAATCAAAAGAGCCCTAACTTCTTCATCAAAGTTTACTTTTACAGAAGTTAATTGACTGGTGACTGTATTAAACTCATTCAAATGATCAGTAACTGACCCACCTTCTACCATTTTCATATTAAATAAATGCTTCATAAGAAATACCTTATTTGAAGTGAAAGACTTTTCATATAAGTTCGCCAGGGTTTCCATCAACTCTTGAGTTGTCTTTGCTGTTGTAATATTGAACACCACCGATTGTGCCAGACATAGACGAATACTGCCAAGAGCCTTTCTATCCAAGATCTCCCAGTCCTCATCTGACATTGTTGCGGGTTTCTTAGTTTTCCCTTCCAATGGCCACCATAAATCCTTCTGATAGAGATAGTCCTCCATCTGCATCTTCCATAAGTGATAGTTCTTCCCATTAAACTTCTCAACCTTCTTGCCCTCATCTGCTATTGCTCCCACTCAACCGTGAGACTCCCACTCAGTCGTGAGACCTTCCTACAGATGATAATCGAAACAAAAATCACTCTGATACCACTTGTTAGGGTTAGAGATGGTAGATATCTAACAATTAAATGCATATTAATTAATAAATAGTAGAACTAAAAATGCACACAGAATACATTGTAACACAGAGAATTTAACGTGGTTCACCCAATCTAGGCTACATCCACCAAACCGCAGCCATCCAATATTGTTATTATCTAGTGAAAAACCCTATTACATTCTTGTGAATAATCACATTTTTCATCATACTGTAATACCCATCCAAACCCCTTTTTAACAAGCTTAGAAGCTTCCATATTTCGGGTTCTACAAAATTGGATTTTTCTTTTTTCATTGATTTTTCCCTTTTTTGGAGATCATGCGAAAAAGTAGGAGGAAAATTTTTCTTGGGGGCTGCCGCCCCCGAACCCTCGCCTGGGGCCCAACCCAGCCCCAAACCCCAGCGAGGATACATGTCGCGGTGTATAGTATACCATGGGCTATTCAGTATAGCATGATCAGTCACCACACACCAACATAGTTTCCCTAGCTTATGCTAGACAACTAGACTTGTATATCCATACACGTATGGCCTGCTAATCGACCGATATCTATCTGCTACTGGTCGTGTCACCACAATGTGCTCCCATGCCCAGGTCTATAACAATGTCACCCCAATGGATATATTGGTAGCTCCAAGATAGACTACTTGATGAAGATCATGATATAACTGTGTGAGCATGTAGAACCCTAGGCATATCGAGTCCCATGTGGAATCATTTGGTCAAGTGTCCGACCCCAACCAACAGATAGTCCCTTTGACCTATTGTCGAGACATAAGAAGCCACCAATGAAACCAACAATCACAAAGGGTAAAGGTGCATAGGTCTCATACATCTCTTGCCAGGGCATCTCATACCCGCTGATCTAGCCATCATGGAAGATACTGTGCAAAGCATATGTGCCTCCTTGCTTGGCCTGATCATAAACAACTATATCCTCCACTGGAATCTGCAAGATCTGATATACATCCTCTAGTGTCACAGTCATATCACTAGTGGCTAGGTGAAAAATGTTGTGGTCGATGTGCTACCTCTCTGCCAAAGCGGTCATAAGTCCTTGGTTAATGCTAACTTGAGGCATGTCGATCAATGATGATAACCCGCATCTCTCAATAATATCTTGATCAACCTACGCTAGACATGGAATCAACTCCCAAGTCCATGGGATACACTCCTGAGACATGAGGACTCCTAAATCACTCTCTTATAATCATAACATATCACAAATCAACAATCTTATCAATCAACATATCAATCAATCAATCTATCAAATGGTCTAATTAGCTCACATGAGATTTTATTCAAATCTCGATGAGTGTCTATCTTATCATTGATCCTCGCCTATCGTGAGGTAAATCATCATCTTTCTATCATTGATCCTCACCTATCATAAGGTCAATCATCATCATTCTATCATTGATCCTCGCCTATCATGAGGTCAACCATTATCTAATCTATTAACAACATCCAATCATTAGTTGACACGATTATTAAACATCAAACATAAGGAGAAAAATAAAAATTCTTGAATTCTGCCATGGATGTGCTAGAATAGTGTCTCTATGTACAAAAAACATGTATGCGCTAGAAAATTTCTTCTATGCACCAGAACAATTAACAAATGCACTAAATTAATGAATGCGCCAAAACATCTTATCAATGCACTAAAACATCTCATGTATGCGTTGAAACATCTGATGCACTACTTCATTTAACTGATATGCTAAATCATTGCTCCTATGCGCTACTTCACTGGATGTGCTACTACAGTGATTCTATGAGCTACATCAAGTCATTTATGCGCTAAAATTCTAAACCTATGCACCAAAACACTTCACCTATGCACTACATTAGGAGGCCTATGCGCTAGAATGTGTAAAAATAGAATTCAAACTTGAAAAATATGGGAAAATCATTTCAAAATTCACAAAAAGGGTTTTTAGAAATTCCTACCAGAGGTCCGTATGTTGTTGGGTGGTTGTGACGTCACACACACTCAAATTGGTGAGTCTCGTAAGGGATCACCATCTTGCTAAATTTGCACAAAATTGCTCAATCACTTCAAATTTTCAAAATCAAAATGACACAAATGAGCTTCTTTTTCACATTTTACCTATTAAAAGGGTACTTAAAGTGGGATTTAAGGTGAGATTATTTTATGTTTTTCAGGGATCAATTAATCAAATGGTAGGTTAATTCTTCTATGTCGGGAGATAAATTGTCGAAACATTATAAAATCAGAAAATCATTATCAAATCATTATAAAATCATTATAAAATCATAAAATTTTAAAAATTTCTAAAAAACTCTAAAATTCTGAAATTTTATCGATTTATCTCCCAAGGGGGCCTATATCCATCACCACCTGAAAATCAATGTTTAGGGCATATCAAAAATTTTATTAGCACTATCAATTTTTTCTTTGAAGCAATGTGTAAACACATCATTGAACAAAGAGGGGAAAAATGTATACACCTAAAATTGGTTTGGAGAAAATTAATTAAATACTAGTTATTTAATTAATAAAACCTTTAATTCCTCTACTTATAAATAAATTAAAAAAAATATTTATATAGTTCACATTCTTAAATTCTTCCTATCTAAAATCATTTCCTTCATGACTTAATTAAATAAACAAATTTCACTAATTTGTTTTATTTGATTAATTCCCTCCCACTAAATTTGAATTGTTAAAATTGGAATTTAGTCACATTTCTACATAATTCTCTAACCTCTTTCCACCTCATCATCCACCTCACCATATGTCTCATGAATTTAAATATTTCTAATTTTTAAATGGACATTTATCCTCAACAATCTTAACAAATTATTGGACACATGGCTTCTTCCTTCCATTTATTCTCTTCCACAATTGGACATTTGTTCTTCTAAAGGGAACAACCTCCATGATTCTCTAACTTCTCCATCCTCTGCCGTTGATCTCTCCAAACAAAATACTGACCGTTGAATCCTGCCACATCATTTGATGCCTTGGTGAAATCTATAAATAGAGGCTCATTTACAAATTTTCATATAGAGAGCATAGCATAAATCTACTCTACAGAAATCTTATCAGCATTTATGAGCTTAGCATAGCATTTTAGTTTAGAATTTAGCATTTGATTTCAAGTAATGTTACCATGACAATTTCATTTCTAGGAACTTAATTGTTGCATTATCTTTACAACATTTTCATATAGCATCTCCATTAGCTTAGCATTTTATCATAGCATCATCTTAGCTTCTTTGTATACAACAACATATCATTTATCTTTTTATATCAAATCCACAATCATGTAGATGTAGGCATAGACCTTGCATTTTAAATAGCATCTCATTTCCTAGATTGTCATCCAAAGAATCAAGTACATTTATACAATCTGAGAGCACTAATGATTTAGAGGATCCTTGAGAATAGAGAACAATGAAACAGTTTTGAGGAAATGCTTTATCAGTTTATTTGTTATTTGATTTCCTTAATGTAAATGTTTCATTGATGTGTGGTTTAGATTTGTTCTTATTCACATATTTTATTCACACATTAAATTGGTGCCCATCGTGGGGCCCAACCCCATTTCTTTTAACATTTTCTAGAAAGTGTGCTTACAGATCTAGACGCAAACTTCTTTTGGTGCAATCACAAGTTCTTGAAGCACATGTGAAACATCTTTTGGTGCATTCAGTCCCTATTATAGTGCATCCAACCTTTCTTTCAGTGCATCTGGCTAATGTTTTAGTGCATTTAGGGGTTATTTTAGCGCATTTGACATTTCTTTTTGCACATCCAATAGTTACTTTAGTGCATTTAATAGTTTCTATAGCACATTTGGTTTTCTATACAAAATTTTTCAAATTATAGAAACTAATTGATATTTTTCTGTCTTGTAGGTGTTTTAAACACTATCAAAGACTTTGCTAAAACTATTGAACATCGCCAAAGACAATTGAAACTACTAATAGTGTTTTGCAAGGGTTGGAGTTGTTTTTTATTTCTTTTTATTAAATTAGGAACCTAGCTTAATTAGGAGGAAAATGAACACCATGTTTTTTATGATTGTAGAGTGCTAGGAATATGCTCTCCCCTTAACTGGGTGACCAAAAAGCCAAACCCATTATTTTAATTTTATTGCAATTACATCCTTAAAGGGTCTACCTTGTGGGAAAAAGTACTTACCCAAGGGAACAACACAGATCAGGAATAGGCTAAAGCCAAGCCACTTCCACACGATATATAAATATAGATACTTGAGGAAAGTTCAATTATCACGAGGGGTAATACCGACAAGATGGGAAACGATGGTCACTTGCCACATGTATAATATTTGCCGAACGAATGCCCATATTAAAACCTTCTTGTGATAGCAAGCCAAAATCCCATTCTATTTGCTGGTGCAGGAGGTCTAACATCTAAAGTCGTCCCATATTTTTGTGGCTTTTAGTAGAGATGAGAAGTATGTCATGGGAGTTTCATGGGTAGTGGAGCTTGGCCAACCCGAGAAGCAAGTGTTGTGGAGGGGAGCCAGTGTGGTCAAGCTTCTAATCATCAGCTAAAAGTAGACACAATTAGAGTAAAATCCAAGTGGGAACCCAGTGAATATTGTCTTTCCCAACCTTAGGAATTGCAGTTGTTTTATGTGTCTTACATATGTGTTCTAAAGTAAACTTCAAACAAACACCACACACATAAATTTGAAAACCTTGATTCAAAAGAGCATCCGATAAAGCAATCAATTCCTTGACCGAAAGACAAGAAAAATCAAACAAACTTTCAAAAAAAACCATGACAACCCCAAATTTAGTGCATCCATTGACTGTTATGGGGCATATACACAATTCTCTGGCACATCCATTTACTATTCCAACACATCCATTCCATCTTATAACACATTCAACCCATCTTGTGGCACATCCATTCCATCTTGTAGTGCATTCAACCCATATTTTAGCACATCTAGTCCATTCTAGAGCACATTCAGTCCATTTTCCAGCGCATCCAAACAATTCTCTAGCACATATGCTTTTTAGCACATCCATTGACTGTTCTAGTGCATCCAACAAAATTATAAATAGAGAGCTGAATTTAACCTCCTATCTGACAATTAAACCCAGATTTGGAGATCCTTTTCAGAGATGAGTTTATTCCTTATCCCAACATTGCTTTAAACTTGGAGAAACTAGCCTTTGCAAGTGCAATCCTTTACCTAAACTTTGATCAAACATCTTAAAGTTCCTAATCATCAAAATTAAATTTAATCATCAATTGAGTTTCACCATCAAGATTTGTCATCCTTCATCCCGAAACAACACACTTTACATCAAATTTATCACCTTAGTCTCATTAATAAAATCCATCATTCTATTTGACCTAGGTATCTCCTTGGCACTCCTAAACAAAGATCAAAATTTAGTGAAAACTATAACAATTGTATGCCCATTTTAACAAGATCTTAAAAGCAAAAACTTAAGGAGAAGGAAATTGAAATTCGAAACACCATGACTGAACAAGAAGAAAACCCTTTTCACAAAATCCATAAAAAAGACAGAAGAAATAATAGAGGAAATATAAAAAGTGCAACAAGATCCCAAGTTTCACAAATTCATGGAGAGGATCTTTGAAAAAGATGGAGAAAAATGCCTTCTAATGTTAGCAAACCAAGGTGTCAAATTACCAAGTGAGTTTGATGTCACCAAACTGAAAGGAGCACCCAAAAGAACTAAAACTGATCCACCAAATATAGATCCAATGGCTGCATTAACTCATCAAATGAAAAATCTACAACAACAACTACAAGACATGCAAAGAGGAACCACTAAAAGATAATTGTTACAAGAAATTTTCCTATATCCTTTTGATAGAAATTTGAACATGATACCATTTCCACCAAATTATGACCTTCCAAAATACGAAAAATACAATGGTAAATCTGATCACATAGATCATGTAAGGGAATTTCGCACTATGAGCCTAGAGTTTGCACATGAAGACACCTATTTGATGAGACTTTTTCCCCGTAGTTTGGGTGGCCATTGTATGGAATAGTTTTCGAAACTACCACCAAGAATAATATCCTTTGAAGAGCTAGTCAATAACTTTATCACTCAATATTCCTATAACATTTAACATGAAATAACCATGAAAGACCTTTGCAACACAAAACAAAAAAATGGAGAATCCTTTCTCATATTCTTGGAAAGATGGATAAGATTGTTTTCTTGATACACTCGTCTTATACTGGAACAAGAAAAGATGGAAATCTTTATTGATAACTTAAATAGTGAAATGAGCTATAGGCTACAATTGCAATGTCCCCCTAGCTTCGAGAATATGATTGAAAACAGTCTCAAAATTGAAGAAGCTTTAGTCAAAAGAGGGGTATTGAAAATTCACAATGAAGGATAAAATAATGCAAGCTCTTCCAATCATCATAAAAATAATGAGAAATCAAAATTTTGGACAAGAAACAAGAATGCTAGTGATGGTGGCACTAAAACACATAATGCAAAACCGGTCTTTAATTTATCAAGAATTACACCCAAGACCAATCAAAACACCAATCAAAGCACCAACCAAAATACCAATCAAAGCACCAATCAAAGTAATACCGCATCTAAACCTCCACCGTATCAAACACCATCAAACCACAGAAAATTCACACCTTTGGATCAATCACTTGAATCAACATTAAGGGAACTTCTTGCAAATAACCTTATAAGGTTACTTGACACCTGAGGTTTTGAACCAAAAGTAAAATCGTCATGGTGGAATGATGCCTATTACTGTGAATTTCATCGGTGCAAAGGTCATCAAACGAATAACTGTATGCAATTGAAACACACGATGCAATACATAATAGACAAAAACATCATACGAATAGGACCCCAAACAAATGCTAATCACGAAGCATTCAAAATTCCTTTACCTAATTATGAAAAAAGGGGAATTCTTTACAACAAACAACAAGGAAAAAATGTGAAATATGTCCATGATACTACCATCCTTCATATTTTAGCAATTGATATCAATCAAACTAATAACATTGAAACCAATGACAACCAAGAAATTGTTGCAGCCAACAATCAAATTAATGAAATCCCAATTGAGCATGAACGATACATTATTATAGCTAAAAATCAAATCAATGACATAAAAAAAGACATGGTTGCAACTGATACTCAAATTAATGTCATTAAAATGAACGGGAAACAAGACAACATGCTAGTAAATGCGACCATGAGAGCATAGGCCAAATATGTACTAAAATGAAGTATATCTAAAACACTTGTTGCCCCATCAAATCAATACAACATAGTAGACCAATTACAAAATATTCCAGCAAAAATATCTATACTTCAACTGCTCAAGATTTCACCAGCCAATAAGGAGATTTTGGACAAAGCACTAGTGGACACAACGATACCAATTGATCTAGAATTTTGTAAATCTAAGGCCATGGTGGGACATTTGATCGCACCTCATTGCATATCACTTTTAGAAAATGATAACGCATCTATTACTCATCTCCACAATGCTCTGCTCCACATTGAAGTCTTAATTCATGGACATCGAGTCAAACACGTTCTAATAGATGGAGGAGCCAACCTAAATATCTGTACTCTAAAGCTTGTCCATGCACTAGGATTTTCTAAAAATGCAATAGATTCAAGGAAAAAGATCACTATAAAGGCCTATGATGATGAAGAAAGATCCTCATAGGGATTGATTATGTTACCAATTCAAGTAGGACCGATTCAGAACAATGTAATCTGCCAAGTCTTGGACAAAGATTTGACATACAACATACTATTGGGTCGTCCATGGATCCATGAGATGCAAGTGGTCCCATCAACATACCACCAATGTTTGAAATTCCTTTGTAGTGGTCAAGAAATCACCATTTCGACTAATTCCAATAGTCCTCAGTATTGCAACACCCTCAAGTTGGTCTAGGACATCTCCGTGCCCCATAACAGAGAAGCTTCCACTTCCACCTCCGCTAGTAATCAAAGCCAATCAAATTTCTTGTCAAAACTACTTGGCACTTCCTCAAACCATGAAGATCAATCCAATTCCATGTCTAAATAGTTTGAGAAAAAGGGAGAAGTTGCCCCTTCTACATCCTCAAATCATGAAACCCAACTAAATGCTTTCTCCAAACAATTTGAAAAAAAAGTCCAAGTCAAAGATAAAGGTGTGGGTAAGTATTTCATTGAGCAATCCCTATGTCTTTCACAACTATCTTCCATATATCCGTCATCACCTAAAAATCAATGTCTGAGGCATATTGAAATTTTTATCAGCACTATCAAATTTTTCTTTGAAGCAATGTGTAAACACATCACTTCAAAGAGAGGAAAAATGCATACACCTAAAATTAGTCTAGAGAAAATTAATTAAATACTAGTTATTTAATTAATAATACCTTTAATTCCTCTACTTTAAATAAATTGAAAAAAATATTTATATAGTTCACATTCTTAAATTTTTCCTATCTAAAATCATTTTCTTCATGACTTAATTAGTTTTATTTGATTAATTCCCTCTCACTAAATTTGAATTGTTAAAATTGGAATATAGTCACATTTCTACATAATTCTCTAACCTTCTTCCACCTCATCATCCACCTCACCATATGTCTCATGAATTTAAATTATCTTGAACAATCTTAACAAATTCTTGGACACATGGCTTCTTCCTTCCATTTATTCTCTTCCACAATTGGACATTTGTTCTTCTAAAGGGAACAACCTCCACGATTCTCTCTAACTTCTCCATCTTCCACTGTTGATCTCTCCAGACCAAATCCTGACTATTGAATCTTGCCACATCACTTGATGCCTTGGTGAAATCTATAAATAGAGGCTCATTTATAGCTTTTCATATAAAGAGCATAGCATAAATTTACTCTATAGAAATCTTATCAGCATTTGTGAGCTTAACATAACATTTGATTTCAAGTAATGTTACCATGGAAATTTCATTTCTAGGAACTTAATTGTTGCATTATCTTTACAATATTTTCATATAGCATCTTCATTAGCTTAGCATTTTATCATAACATCATCTTAGCATCTTTGTATACAACAACATATCATTTAACTTTTCATATCAAATCCACAATCATGTAGATGTAGGCATAGACCTTACATTTTAAATAGCATCTCCTTTCCCAAGTTGTCATCCAAAGAGTCAAGTGCATTTATACAATCAAAGAGCACTAATGATTTAGAGGATCCTTGAGAATAGAGAACATTGGAACAATTTTGAGGAAATGTTTTATCAGTTTATTTGTTATTTCAATTTCCTTAATGTAAATGTTTCATTATGTGTGGTTCAAATTTGTTCTTATTCACATATTTTACTCACAAAGGAGTATTACAAAGTTTCTCAACAAGATCATATTCTTTATCACTATGTTGAGGAAGACTAGGTGGGGGTGGAAGATATGGTTGGGGTAATAGAATGGATATCGTTTGTTTTGGTTGTTTATGGTTTCTAGTTGAAATAGTGAAAATTAGGCTTAGGGGACATGTGGGGTTCCCCTAATTTGAAAAGTGGACCTATTTCTCACTATTTCATTAGGAAATGAGATTCACACAAAGAATTGACTTACAACTTTTAGGTGAGTCAACTCAATGAGGGAATCTATTGATTTTCTTATGCTTGAGAACAAAGGTTTCAGTCCAAACAACACTTTTGGGAGAAAAACTAAAAATAACAAATCAACCTAATTATGCCAATTTAAACTTGAAACATCAATATAAAGCTCAATATTGACAGAAACACCAAACTTTCTGCAGATCTAAGAAGGGTAGAATAATGTTTACCAATCACTAAAAGGCAGTTTCAAGAGGTTGTATAGGATGCATTCGCCCATGGGAAAATGGGTCTTTTGTTAGGGATTTCAAACAACTATCAAGAGACTCTGATACCAATCTATAGCTTTCATTTGATCCAGGTTGTAGTGTCAGAAAGTCGGAAATCAGATTTGTAGGTGAGATTTTGTGATTTGACAACTTTTGATAACTTTTGCAACTTATCCAATCTTGCTCTTCAAGAGATCTTCAATCCTTTTTCAACCCAAGATTTGCAACACAAACACAAGAGGGAAAAAATGTTTGTTTTTGGTGAATGGGGATTTGCCTTGGTCAAACCCTATTTGAGTAATGAATCCTTGAATTGAAATAATGAAATGTGAAAGGAATGATGAATGAACAAGCCATGTTGCAACTCACCAAATCCTTGAATAAACATTTGAAAATCTACAATGTTGTTCTTGATCTTACATGAAATGGTTTCAATGGATGTGGATCTTGATGCTTGAAATATGACTTTGAATGATTGCTTGAATCTTTGAAACCTACATCACAATGTTAGCCCCAAAAACATGCATGATGCTTAAGATTTTGACACGATGCTTGAGAGCTTGAATGCTGCAACAAAATGCTTGATAAATTTTCTCTTGAATGCCTTGATCATAAGCTTTGCTATACTTTTGCTCACTTCAAAATGCTAGATTGCTTCTCTTGAAATTCTAGGATTTGAATGATAAAATAACCTTGTATTTATAGGTATGTATCCTTATTTTTCAAAAATTAAACATTACAAACCGACATCAAAATTTGAATTTAGAGATGTTAAAATACTAATAAAAACATAATTTAAATTTAGGTTCAAAGGCCTAAGGTCGACCCATTCGCCCATGATAGGCGAATGGGTTCTAGGTCCCTATTCTTGGAACACACATTGCTCAAAGTAATGTGTTATGTGTAGGCATTAATTATTGTTGGATTTTCCTTTCAGAAAAAACAATTTATTAGGCTTCTAGATGCAAAACAGTGCTTAAGGCATAATTAAGTCCATTTTAGATGAGGGGCCCAAACAAAGTGTTAAAATGTAGAGTACATTTTTCTACACTACATTTAGCCCTCACTTTAGTGAGAGGATGAGTGCAAGCACAAACTCACACTAAAGTAGACAAATATGCACCAAGAAGGGGTCTAAGTGTGCAAATGTTAATGAGATAGGATGACAAAGATTAAGGAGGTTGCACAAGCCCCTAGGATCAAGATCCCATGGCATACCAACATAAGCACAAAGGGACACACACAAGATGTATGATATTTAGCAGCGAGACAAGATACACAAACATACAATGTCAAAGACTAAAAGAAAGAAACATAATTAAAAAAAGGGGTGGATCAAGCCTTGACTGTTTGTCCAACTCGATGTGGATCAAGCCTTAGTTGTTTGTCCAAAAATGTTTACAAGTGAAACCCATTGTCCACTATGCAAACAACAATACATGTTGACACGGGCTAGTGAAATCCGCTATCCACTAGGTGAACCCCCAAATGGATATAAAAGTTAGAGATAAAAGGATTAATGGTTACCAAAAGGTATTGTGATAATTTATGTTGCATATAAGTTATATTTTAAATAAGAATGTGATATTGTGCTAACAACAAATAATATTTTTTTGTTCAACTACCAAGGATACTATGATCAAGTTTTGGTTGAACCTTTAAAAAGTCAATTTTAGGAAACTTCTCACTAGGCATGTTGATGTGCCAAGTTGAGTGATGAGTCACACCTCCAAACCTTAGTTACAGATAGATAAGAGGCTAGTTTAGATTTCAAAAGAAAAACAAAGATCCTATGATATTCCATGCAACAGTTACATGCTTGCAAAGTTAACTTGCACAACTATTGGTCCCTCCCCTAAAACTAACTTTTCATGGCAAGATATTACTTAAGTTTGTAACTAAGTTTGTATTTGATCACGTTTAAGCTTATTATTGCTTGGGTTAATTACAGCAGGGTTCTACGCTTAGCTAATTTTTTTAGCCAAAATTGTACGAGCTTTTTGGTTACTTGTCTCATGGTTTCTTTTAATAATTGACAAATTACAATTTTTCAAATGTCATGTGAATTTGACAAGAGAGGAGAAAAAATGTGTTGCCGTGTGACAGATTTGTAGTTAAAGAATGGTTGCATCATTCTAGCTCGGCCTCTTCGCCCACAGTTAGAACTTTTATACATTCTACCAATTGAAAAATTCAATAAGACTATTGGTGCCTCCAAAAATTAAGTAGCAAGCATCTGCATGAGAGCATGATGTTAGTATCACCAATAATCTTTGCAAGAACACAACCCATCCTTGAAGTGATGGAAACGGTTTGCATCTCTCATAATAATTTCTCGCATTACAATCTTGGATATGAAT
Source organism: Sequoia sempervirens (assembly GCA_007258455.2). NCBI lineage: Eukaryota > Viridiplantae > Streptophyta > Pinopsida > Cupressales > Cupressaceae > Sequoia > Sequoia sempervirens. Next base: position 120,536,420 of record VDFB02000013.1, read on the forward strand.
TTAGTGGCAGTATGGCAATCACCACATACCCGGAGATTTTTTGTTATATGGAGAGGGATGCCAGGGCTTGTACTGATAAGTCCAAAAGCAATAGCCAGCCTCTCACTGTGACTGTAAATCATGCGTTCCTTCACGTCCTCATCTAGCTCTTGTAGCACAAAATTTGTACTTGCTACATACCCTGCATCCTTCATCTGTTCTGTCAATGTTTCCAACATAGCATAAATTTCCTCAGATCGAGGGTGTGATCTGTCTCCTGCAAGGAATGCATGAACCTGGCTATTTACCTCAATGAAGCTATATCCAGGAGGCTTTTTCACACCCCTTGCTCTCATCATTACTCTGACCTTTGCTACATCATCCCATCTGCCAGCTGTGGCATACATATTTGATAACAACACATAATATCCTGCATTTTGGGGTTCTAATGCAAAAATACATTCTGCAACTTGCACTCCTAGCTCAATGTTATGGCGTATTCTGCAGGCACCAAGTAAGGATCCCCACACACATATATCAGGTTCAAATGGCATTCCTTTTATTAAATCTTGTGCTTCAATGAAATGACCAGCTCGGGCAAGGAGGTCTACCATGCATGCATAGTGCTTCAAAGTTGGTGTGATGCAGTAATCTTTAGTCATGCATTCAAAGTACTGTTTTCCCTCATCTAGCTGACCTGTATGGCTACATGCATTTAAAACACCTAAGAAAGTAATCTCATTTGGTTTCTTATCTGTCTGTCGCATTTGGGAAAAAAGTAGTAGGGCATCTTCGCCATATCCATGTAATCCATACCCTGCAATCATCGCACTCCAAGAGACAACATTTCTGTTACTCATTTTGTCGAAAACCTGGCGTCCCATCTCTACACTGCCACATTTGACGTACATGTCAATGAGGCCAGTTCCCACAGAAACAAATGAATCAAGTCCAGTTCTAATTACATAATCATGCATCCGCTTGCCTTGTTGAAGAGCTCCTAAATGAGCACATGCCGACAGCAAGCTTACCATTGTAATAGAGTTGGGCTTAACTCCTGTGAGTTGCATTTGATTAAAAATCCCCAAGGCCTCATTTCCATGTCCATTCAAGGCGTACCCGGTAATCATCGCACTCCAAGAGACCACATTTCTCTTAGGCATTCTATCAAACACTTGCCGTGCAAACTCAACACTGCCACATTTTGCATACATGTCCACAAGAGCAGTTCCAACGAACACATTAGATTCAAATCCCCTCCTAACTAAATACTCATGGATCCACTTACCCCGATGCAGAGCTCCCAATTCTCCGCAAGCTGTAAGTGCACTTACCACGGTAACACAATTAGGCATAACACCTACTGCTTGCATTTGATCAAAAATCCTCAAAGCCTCCTCACCGTACTTATTCTGTGAATACCCTGCAACCAGAAGAAGTTTGAGAGATTGAAACATTTTTTGGTGACTGACCACTCTTTTCATTTCCATAAACGAAGTTATATATCTGTAACAGGTTAGTGTTCAAAGAAAAACAGAGGATTTAATGAGCATGAGGTTTTCACAGTGCACGATTATATGGGAGAACTAAGTTTGTTTTGTTTTCATCAACATTTGGATCCCGCTGCATAATCTACTATTTAACAAATTTGATATGATAAAAAGACTGATAATAAATCACAGAGATATATGTAGAAAAAATAAACATAATTATTTTCAAAAGCTATTACATTCATAACATAGGATTCACTACTATTTCAACTTCAAAATTTGGCTAGTCTATTAAATTCATGCACGCATACAAAGACTTTGGCAAATGTTCTTTTCGGAAAAGTGGTTGATCGCAGAGTCTAAGTTTTCAACAGCTGGGCAATTGGAAGAAAGAAAAAGCAAATAACCGATAAAAATTAATAAAAATTACCTGCCTGAAATCATAGCAGTCCAGCAAACGACATCCTTCTCAATCATTTTGTCAAACACTTGGCGTGCATCCTCTAAACACCCACATTTCGAATACATGTCGACAAGAGCAGCACCCACATGGACTTCTGATTCAAATCCAGCTTTGACAATGTAATTATGAACCCTCTTTCCCTCTTGTAGGGCTGATAAACCAGCACATGCCTTCAGTACGAATGGCAACGTCGAACTGTTTGAATTTTGGCCTTCATAGGACTGCATTTGGTAGTAAACTTTAAGCGTTTCTGTGTAAAAATTACCATTGGCATACTCTCTTATCATTGCATTCCAGAAAGAAATGTTATCATCAGGTGTACTGAATTTACCCAGACTTCTCTCCTTATGGATTGCTCTGCTAGATTTGTCGAAAACCAAGCGAGCACTCTCTAAATTGCCACATTCGGCATAAATATTCAACAATTTAGAAGCTAAGTCAGCGTTTTGAGCAAACCCACAAATGAACAAGCGGGCATGGAGTTGCTGGAGTTGGTTGAGATTGTTGCATGCCTGCAGTAGAGAAAAAACATCTGCATAGTGATAATGATAATTATTATTGTTGTTATATTTCTCTGATTTTTTCTGCATTGTCTCTGGTCGGGCAGAAACGATAGTAACAAAACACCATGTTTGAATGGTGAATTTCTTTGAAATACCATAATGTTGGTGGAATAAGGAAGTCCGTTGCATAGTCTAGTATTGGCTATACCATTATACCTTTGCCGTGGAGAAATATGTAAATGTAATTTTCATATGATCTTTTACAGAAATTCCCATTACAGAGAAGTTGGCATCGATTATTTACCCAGGAGAGGGTTTGAAGGATATTTTCAGACAAATTGTCTATCCTTCATCATCATGGTTAATGACGTTATACACAATACTGTGTTGAGAGAAGATACATGAAATCTGCTATATATACTAGGGGGTTCAAGGATTATGTCGTAATAAAATTATATGTAAAAATGCTAGAGAGTATGTGTTTGCGAATGGGGATGTCATATGTTGCAATTCTAGTTGTATGTGACTAGATTAAACAATTAATAACAAGTGCTAAATAATGAAATGAAATAAACTTAGACAAATCTAGATTTTTTCCTTAAAGAAATTAAGTATAATCTGATTTTGAAAAAAAAGATTTGCCATCGAATTCAGCAAATGGAAATAGAATGTTCCCATCTAGTTGGAAAATCAATCTGTAACTACTTTTACATGATAAGTGAGATTTTGGAAGCTTTCACCCTGGAATTTTATGATGGTTTGGTCATTTAAATGCCTATAAAAAATTGTTTAATTTATGAATTTTTATATAAAATCTTTTATAAATGCAATATCTTGAAAAATCAGAAAACAATGATAATTATTAGTAATAAATATAAAAATCTGTTGTTATAATTAACAATTAACAAAGTTTCTAAGTTTATATTAAAAACAACTCTTGTTAAATATATTAAAAGTTAAAAATAATTATGTTCTATTTTGAAAAGATTCTAAATTAATATATGTTTTTATAATAATATTATAAATCACATATATTAATATAAAAAAATATAACCATTATACAAATGTCAAAGTTTCTAAATTCATATTAGAAAGTATTCAAAAAAGTTATATTATATTCTAAACTAATTTATCATTTTATAATAAAAATTATAAAATGATATATGTTATAAATTAAAATACTATATTATATTTTACTTATAATAATTTTTTACGGTTTAATAAAAATATAGCAAGTCAAACTATACGGTCTAATAAATTTTATAGCTGTAATATATGGTCTAAAATTGAAAAAGCAGTCAAATAGACCATCAAATTCCATGCCTGCTTTCACCTAATATTTTGGAGGCTTTTGCCATTAAATGACAATGGGGTACCATTAAACGGTAGCTAAAACTTGTTTTCGATGACTAGAGTGGTTTACAGACATGAGACTTGTTTTAGACTCAAATCTCACATTGTATGTAGCCTATTGACTAAAGAAGTTTGTTCAAGGTTATTACATTCCAAAAACTTCCAATTGTGTAATTAGATTAATGTGTTTCCTTCATTTGCTTAGAGTGACTATTATATTGTAATACAATTATTTAGAGTAGGTGACAATGGAGAAAATAAAATAAATATCTTTGTTGAAATAAATAGTTTGAAATAATAGGGGAGCTTAGAGAATGGAGACTTAAGGTTCAAAGAGTAAATTTGATGTTTGGAAAATGAAAAAAAATAAAATGTAAGTCAATTTTTTGGATCTATTTGTTGAACTTTCAATCTTAAGACAATTACAATATGATCTATTAGGAAGCTATTAAGAACATTTTTCCTTTTACTTTCTTATTTCTCTTGTTTAAGTATTCAATAAATTAAGTTTGAAAGAGATAAAAGATAAATAATTAAGTTTTAGTTAGACATAAAAGTAGACAAAGATTGACAACAAACAGATTAAGCATGGTTATATTCATTTTTTTGTCAAACATCATGTAGAAAATACATTACATGCATTTCAAATTCAAGAAATAAATCTCCATAATTATCTTCTAATGATTTTACAACTTACAAATTTATTACAAAGATTTAAAGTTTATCAAAAAGAAAATCCATGTGAGAATGTTTTTATTTCATTAATCATTATAAGGACATATTTAAAATTTAATTAAAAATTTAAAAATAGATTTCATAAATATTTTTTAAATCAAATATATATATATATATATATATATATATATATATATATATATATATATATATATATATATATATATATACAAGCTTGCTAACTTTGTTGTAAGAAATGACTATGATATCAAAAAAAAAGGATACAATAAAATTTTACATTGATTAAGTGAAAATTCAATAAAAATAAAAGAGAAATCTGATCTATACACTAACTATTCACAACAATATCCAATAACAAAATAGATAAATAAACTATTCAAAATCAATAGAAAAAAAAGTAATATAAATTATAGAATTATTGATCAACGTTGTTTAATTCTATATTTACATTGGATAAAAATTCCACATAAAACATCATCCAACATATGCATAGATATACCTACTTAGTAATAGGAACTATTAATGATAAGACATAGATCATAGATAATGATAAAAAAACATAAAACATAGGTTATAAACACAATGCTCGTGATAATCAATATAAATGCATGGAAAAAAAAGTATTAAATGATAAGTGGAAGAAGACAAAAGATTAAAAGATAAAAGGATCACATGATTATAATACTATGATGATGACTTAAAGTATGGTTATCCATGCAAGCCATTGACTTTATTTAGCAATATAAAGGTCATGAACCTCCTATTATAGAGAATTAGCCATGCATTGCATTGCAATATTTGATTTACATTTCATGATTGTGAAACACAATTTTAAGGCTCATCCGAACTTTAAATTTTTTAAAATGTTTCCCACTATTGTTAAATTAAACTATTTTAAAGGAGGGGCAAATTTTTTATTAAAACAAGAAGAAGTACAAAGCAAGGGCATTACATAGCCCTATCAAGCTCCACCAAGTGATCCAACTATTGAGACAAATCTAGGGGTAACTAACCCCGGTCCACCAAATTCCAATCATGAATATGATCAGAAGCCCATTTAGCCAAACAATTAGCAACAACATTCCATTCTCTAGGAATATGAGTGAAAGTAACAAACTTCAAAGAAGCATGAAGGTTAAGAATCTGTTAAACAATCAAAGCCAAATGCCAGCTAACATCCTCTAAATTCCGCCTATTCAACAAGTTCACCACAACCTCATAATCAAACTCACATATGATCCTACACCACCCCAATTGACTTCCACACTCCACAGCCAATAAAATGGCCTAATCCTCCATTAAATTATTAGTATGAAGACCCTTATAAACAAAGAAGATAATCTAATCATCTCCAAAGCTGTCTCGACCAACACCACCAATTCTTGCATGACCCAGGTTTCCTCTAGAAGAGTGATCCATGTTGATTTTTAAGACTCCCTAAGGAGGAGTTAAATTAAACTAATGTTTCATGATTTAATCAAATTTTATTTCAATAAAAAATTGATTTCATATTATAAATATATATTAAAAAATATGCCAAACTCAATATTGGTTGGATAAATTAGAAGTCATCAAAGTAGGCATATTAATTATAAGATCACACAACGAAAATGCATTATAGTTTCTCTAACATATTATGACAAGCAACATAGTCAATGTAACATATTATTAACTGGGTCGAGCATTCATACTTGGAGAAAAACAAAAAAGAACAATATGGTGTCGAGGCAGAATGCCAATAAGATCATGAAAATGCACAATAAGGCAATATCTAAGGATCTACAAGCAGCTAGGTTGTTAAAGGAACTTCTTTAGTCACTATTTTTTCTGTCTTTTTTGTTTTGTTTGTCGTGTCTCTGGTTGTTGTTTGCTAATGGGTTGTTGATTATTTTTTAATCAACCTAGTTTTTGTGTTGGTGGGGCAACTTAATTGCTTTATCTTTGTCACCTTTTCTTTTGTACAAGGTTTCAGGGCCCCTTCAAAACCTATTTTACGATAATAAAAAACATAGTCAATGTAATTGTTAGGATTTATATCTATTTCTCAACTAAATTAATAAAAGTAATTATTTAAAAATATTTGACAAATTTATCATTGAAATGTAGATAATACACAACATTTCTTGGAATTAAATTTGAACCAACATTTGATGATAAATTTTACTAGCCATCCTTATGCAAAATTTAATGATCTTTAATATTTTATTTTACCATGTCTAGAAGATCAAATTTTACTTTAAGAGCATATTTACTCAATATACATAATAAGGATTATTATTATTAGTACATGAATGAACGTAGATGTCATTTATATATGAAGGAAACCATACTTTTCAAGTGAATTTATTAGGCCAATCATATTTTGAGTAAATTTATTTAAATAATAATTAATTCAAGAATGACATTTGACAAAGAGTTTAACAAGAATAAAGCACATAATTTAAAATAGTAAATAAATAAAGAATAATTTCATATAAAAGTATCATAGATACCAAGCAATGTAATAAGTATATACACACAAAAATTGAAGAATCTCTATGCCTTGCATCTAGAAGTTCAACATAAAGGGGTTAAAACAATATATCAAAATATAAAGAACAAATAAAGTATAAATTACTAATGGTTCATGTCTTACAGTTGTAACTAATTGAGCTAAAAACACCAACTTTGTGGAAATACTATAGATAGTAGGGCTTAGCATAGAAAGTGCTAATGAACTTCAAGAGACTTTCCTAATTTCTTAAAACTTTCAATTGTGTGATTAGGGAAATATTCTTCCTTCTTTTTCCTACTAAGTGGTCACTACAATGCAACTCAACTATTTAAAATAAGTGACAATGGAGAAACTAAAATCAATATCTTTATGGAATTAAATAGTTTTAAAAAATAGTGGAGCTTAGAGAATGGAGGCCTAGGTTTAAAATATAGTAAATTTGATGCTTAGAAAATTAATAATTGTGTGGATGATAATCTACACCAAGCTAATAAAAAACAACACAAACAAGGTTAGTCATTCAAATAAGCACAAATATCATCCCCTATGAAATTATTGATAAAAAAAGAGATGAAGACTGAACAACAACACAAACACAAAGCAAATGAAATCATGTAAACAAACTAAGTAGATCAAACCTCCATCCCATAGGGGGATTGGTGTCACTTTGATATGGAAAGTGGCCTTTTCCCAATCCCTTTGATAAGCTCCAAGATTCTTTGACTCCAAGTGCATGTGATTGTGATGCAAATGTGTTGATAACCTAGTTGAAGTGATGAAAATGAGTGATTTTTATGGATGAATATGCCTATAGTAAGATTGCATGATATTGTGGAACCATTTTCAATAGAGAAGGCCTCTATTTATAGGACTCAAGGGTTGAAGAATGGATGAAATTGGAGGATGTGGGACTAAAATGGGGACAAATAGCATTGTGAAACTTGTCACAAGGCTAATGAAATCCATGGGGATGTGTGTGGAGCACATTTTGAGAAATGTGAAGAGTTAAGGCATGTAGGTGGATTTGTAAGAGAATGTAAGAGAATTGAAGGCATATGGTTGAGAATGTAAGAGGGACACTATGGCATGTAAATGGAGTTAAATGTTCTTGTAAGAGGCATTTAAGGCCTTTGTAAGAGGCTTTTAAAGCCTTTGAAGGGAAATTTATGAATGGGTGGTTGAGGGGAATATTCCAAAGAATATGTCTTTGTGAAGAAAATAGGCTAATTAGTTAATTAAAAGAAATGATTTTCATGTGCAAGTTGGTTAATTGATCATAGGTTCATTTAACCTTGGTGAGGTTAAAAGCTAGAGAAATAGGTAATGAGGATCAGAAGAAGATTAAAGTTAATTAATTCACAATTAATCAACTTGAGTGGGTTAGGGGATTTATGACATTTGTTAAATAATTAGATTTATTTAATCAAATGAGAGGACATTGGGACTTTAATTAAATAAATTGATTTATTTAATTAAATGTGATAAACATTAGTCATGCGATGATGAATTAATATGATAAAGTTAATTATTTGATTAATAGTAGAAGTTGATGAATTTAACTAAATAATAAAGATTATTTAATTAATTGGTTAGTGCAGAAGTGATTTAGGAGGAAGTGATGTTAATTAATCAGAATTAGATGCATAATACCAATTAGTATTATTTAAGTGTCTACATTTTGTCCCTCTTTGAAGTAATGTACTCATTGCATTGGTTCAAAGATTGACATTGTCAAGATCAAAATTCAAAAAAAAAATAAAATTGGATGCTCCACTATTGCCCTAGGGGAAGGAATTATGCTGCTACACTGCCCCCTTGAGAGATCAGGCAAATTTTTTAATTTTTGGGTCAAGCTCACGATAAAGATTCAACAATGGTTCGGCTATAGAGAAATATGTTACAGGATGCGAAAATAGGCTCAAGACACCAAAAAATAGTGAAGATAGGCTTTGTAGCTCACAAAATAGATGAATGGGCTTAAAAACCCTAATTTTCAAGCTTAAATAGGTGGGTTTAGGTCATTTTCAATATATTTGTGCATTGATCCTTCTAGAATTCTTGTGATTTTTCTCTAAGTTGCTGATAGAATGGGTGATAGTGTGCTTCACAAACATTGGATCAATCAAGTGTGTGAGTTCCAACGACCTCCAAATGTAGGACCCTCAGTATGCAAATTGAAACTTTTCTCAATTTTTGTGTTTTTGATGCATTTATTAGGGTTTAGGTGTCTCAACCAAAAGTGGCCCTATAAAGCATCGCTCTCGCTTCGATTGACATCGCTTTTGACACTGGAGCACCACTTGTGTGGTATAGCACCGCATGGCTCAGTTTGGATCTAGAGTCATGCATCAAATGCTAACTCACATTTGTAGAAGTGTGTCGTGTGACCTAGGATGGGTTTAGGGCCGCTCAAAAATGTCGACTCACCTTTGATGCAAAGTGTCATGTGAGTCTAAACGGTCTGATGCCACCCTCAAATGTCAATCCACCTTTGAGGAAGAGCATCGCTATTGATTTTGGCATCATTTTTGCTTAAAATCATAGTATCACATTTGACAAAATTGAATCACCTTTGCTTGATGAGGATTTTTATTTTTTGATTTTTCGTCATTTTTCATAAAATTTTGACGTGGTGTGCATTCTGAGTGTAGGAGGTTCTTCACTCACTCCATTTGAAGGAGCATTGATGTTGGATTTTACATTGGGTGAGACACTTGACTAATGATGCACTATTTCTCCTTGGTGTGATTAATTTTGGATACGTTGCAAAAATATCTGCCATCTGCACTCACCTCACTATGATGACAACCTTGGTTGGGCAATGGCGAAGTGAGACATTGTCATTTCATTTATTGACAAGAGAGGCCACCGTGACCCTCAAGGATGTATGGTGGATCCTGCGGATCCCCATCCACAATGAGAAAATTGTTTATGACATAGAGGCTAGAGGTGATGCTATTTTTGAGGTGCTCAGGGTTGATCAATATAAGGTGGATAGTGGCTAAATTGACCTACACCACTACAAGGGCATTGCCCCAAACTTGTCATTGTTCGTGGGTACACTGATCTCAATAGTCTTGGTACCTGATAGATGAGCAAGAGGATGTAGTGTTGGATGGGGTATTGTTTGGGCACGAATGATGGGGGAGATGACTATCCACACTTAGGGTCCAATAGTTCTAGTGCTCATCTTTGTATCATGATATGCACTAGGTGGTATATTGTGGTGAACACAACATTTGGTTTCAAGTCACTCTACTCCATAGGGATTATGAGCACATTTCCATTTTGTGACCGACCATTACACTTGTGGAAACAAATTGTGATGATCCTGCAGTGTATAGATATAGGGCCATGACCAAACTTCATTATACATGCATTACAAGCATCCCACATTGGAGGTCGGTGATCAATGTGATGATAGTTTTTAGGTGGAGGCCTTCGATACATTGCCATCAATGGATAGATGATGATGAGTAGTGCTTTTACTACTACCAAACGAGGTGTATGTAGGGCTGTGATCACTTGATGATTGAGTGCTACCTACCAGATAGGGTAGCTCGCTAGTTTGGAGAGGTGCAGGATGCACCTCGGCAGGGTTACAAAATAGTATTTTCTAGGAGATCTCAAGAGACTTCCCAGGGATAGTGGATCCCTTCCCAAGTTTCTATAGATGAGTTTAGGAAGCTAGTGGCACAACCATGGGTTTACTTTGATGGGCCACAGGATGTTGGGATGACATAGGAATATGATGCTTATTGGAAAACCCATGCCCTGATTCGACTTGCATTGCCAGTTGTTCTAGCAATAGGTAGAGGATGGTAGAGAGGTCCTCAAATAGGTCAACACCAGCCTCCCCATGGTTAACGTGATGGATAGGATGGGCACAATGGGCAGGTGCTTGAGCAACAGAGGCATGATGGACAAAGGTGGGATGGGGAGGTTCCATTAGTACATCTGGTGGATCAAAGAGTGCCATAAGAACCATCGTAGGGGTTACCACTAAGTCTTGATCTACGCGATGCACAAATTGCAACTTTATAGACACGGGTATAATAGTTGCAAGCTACTAGGGGGAGATTGACTATGAGCATTAGTTGTGGCATAATTCAGATATGGCACTAGCACAAGAGATAAGGCACCTACAATAGCTAGAGGTTGCGGTGCAACAAGTACATGGATAGGCCATGGTCCTAGCATGTGCATGATCATGATGGGCTAAAAAGTGGTGATATGATGGATATGTGGTTGATGAATTTTTTTTCACCCAAAATTGATGAAACGAAAAGAGTTTTTTAAGGAGATTCTTACCTTTCCACCAATATAAATTATGCTTTACTTTGAATTTAATAAATAATTATTATTCATTTTCTATTTGAATTATGACTAAAGTCTTGATTGATAGGTGATTGAAAAACATCTATAGCTTCAAATAGTATCACATTTTTTGAATTTAAACATGTGTCACATTCTATGCTTCACATACTATAGGAATAAAATAAAAATCATGAAGTTTTCACCAAGTTAAGGTGGTGAGACATATGAGTTTTTTATATTTTTTAAAGTTGTAATAAAAATTTCATAATTAATTATTTACTTGGAAAAATTACAAAAACATGCATCACATCGAGACATGAGTCCTCTACTTATATCTAAAATATTATAAAAAAATATTATCATTTTATTGTGGTCAGGGTGGTCAGACAGACACCTACTTATTTTTTCCATGAAATTTAAGAACTATTGCATTGAAATTTCAAATTTTCACCAAATGATTTAAAAAAAAAAAAACCTAGTAGTTTAGAAACTATATTCAATTTTCTACAGATTTTATTATCTCATATTTTTGAAATAATATAGATAGCCTATTTAAATTTTTACATCAAGTTGCCTAATTTTGATTTTTCTAAATTTTTTGCCACTTAAGGGCCTGTTTTTTCTATGATGATCCTACACATACCCATATGTATGGGCTAGCCATGCAAGAGGAAGCCTACTACAAGATTTTCTATTGCAGAGAGTGTCTAGAGTAGTGTCAGTAGATGGATTTTTCACATATAAGTAGGGTTGTGTTGAGTGGGTCTCAAGGAGGCTCGTTAATCAGTAGGCAGCTATTAGGTTCTCACCGTGGTGAACAACAAAGCCATGGGGATCAATAGAGCTCTAGATATCTAGTATTTATAGACACTTTTTGGATGTACAACTTGATTATTGATGTATATACATTCATTGGTTGAGTTTTGATTATCCTCTTGTATATTATTTTTGGTGATTTTACACATTGATCCTGATTTGTACGATGGCATTCAATTTTTTTGCTATATATGAGATGACTTCGATGCGGCATTATATGATGTGATGTTTCTCTATTTCATGCTTTATGGATGTATGGATGCATATGATATGTTATGGATATGTATGTATATGTGATTTATGATTATACTATGATGTTTATGATTCATGATGTGATGTATGCGATGTTATGGATGTATGTCATGAATATAAGTGCAATAGATGGTTTTACTTTCCTTTTCAATATCTTTCTATGTGATATGCAATGATGATGCAAGATGTATGCATGGATGCGTTGCTATGTGTATATTTATATGATATGACTGTGATGAATTATTATGTTATGAGATGCTTAGACTATTAGATCTATATTATGATGATGATAATGCAAATGAGATGAATTAAGATGCTTAGTATAACAACACTATATTATCCTAAACAACTAAAATGATGATGCAATGAAAAATAAGATGGGTTAAGATGCTTAGAAAAACAAATCTATATTATCTTGAAAAACTTAAATGATGATGCAATGCAAAATGAGATGGATTAAGGATGCTTAGAATAACAAATCTATACCATCCTAAACAACTTAAGGGTGGGTGCATGAAGTTGGGTTACACTTTTGTGGCCAACTTAAAAAAATATTGAAAAATGACATAACGCGAGCACGTTATAACGTGCTCATGTTATGTCATTTTAAAAGCAAAAAAAAGTTGAAAGCTATTCATTTTCTCTTGTTTGTTTTTTTGCTCTGCCTGCGGCCAAAAACCCTCATTTTCGTGCTCGCATTCTAGGAGGAGGCATTCTACAAAATTCATCAACAATAGTTGCTTTTCCTTTGCAAAGATGGCACCACGACAACGAAGATGTGTAGGAGGTAAGTATTGTTTGCTATTTGTTTTGAATTTCTTAGTTTCAAGTTGATTTTGTTTGTTTTAGGTTAGATTTGATTTTTAAAAAAATTTGTCAGAGATGCAAATAATCCTAAAAATCCTCAACAAGAAGAACATGCAAATCCTCCTCAACAAAATCAACCTCCCCCACCAATCACTCAACACCCTTCTGGCACTCAACAAAATTTGAGGAGTGAAATTGAGAACAACAAAAAATAAAGTGAAGATCTTATCAGTAGTTTGAGTGATCCAAATGCTTCAACCACAGAAAGAATGACACTAAAAAATTCAATGAAAGAGATGTTAAAAAATGTAGATTCAATAACCCAACAAATAATGGGATGAAAAGATAGGAGGCAAGAAGCTAGGGCATATTATGCAGATAAACTATCATATAAACAAGTAAAAGATTTAAAAATTACTAAAGGTGATTTGTGCTCTTTATTCAAAAACCCTAGAAAAAATGAAAATCTTAGCCTCAATGCGAAGAGGTTTCCTATTCATTGGTGCCACCACCAAGAGATTAGGAACCATTTTTATGATAGGTGGTACTTGGTCTTTGATTACCCATCGTGAAACAATTGTGAAGTCCCCCAATATTTTCTTAGGAAACTATACAGTGAGTTCATATTGAACCAAATCCAAATTATTTTGATATGAGGGAGTTACAGGGGAGAGGTGGGGGGTCAGCTTAGAATAGGCCCGGTGCATAGCTGAATCCTACGTGGAAAGGGAGACGACCTCTTGCTAGGCCGCCTTGTGAGCACATTGCTATGCATGTCATTGTGAAGGAGAGTGCTGACGTAGAGACATTGCAAGCGATCAACACCTTAACCTGGAGTGTCATCCATCATACTATCCCTATTGTACAACACCATCTAGGGGAGTCTTCAGGTGGTGGCCTTTGAACCCATGTGTGTCAATCTTGCAGGGCAACTTGTTCATATGACCCCACCGACACTCAGTATGCTACTATGCGGGATCCATATGCTACTACACAGGATATGTATGCTGCTACAGGGATGGAGAGGATGGCTAACATTTTGTATCGTGCATATGGAATTGATAGGTAAAAGTCAACATGTTCATTGAATTTAATTTATTAAATTTCGATTCTGAAATGCAAGATTAACTAATTTAGTTTTATTATTTTAATAAAATTGCAGGGTCACAATTTTGAAACTGGATACACCGGTCCTCCACCTACTTATTTTGGCAGTACACCTATCAGTAGGGTATGTAACTAGTAAACAATTATAAATTTATTACATGTTAATAGCATTGTTTTACAAATGGTATTTTAATACATGTGATTTTTGATGTTGAACAGGCTAATATTGGAAATTTCAAGCAAACACCTCCTAGTGCCTGTGGATTTACTCAAACATACACAGAGGTGATAGAATAAAGAGAACTTAACTAATGAATTCTACTTAATAGATTTGTGTAGTTTATATTCATATTGTTGGTTACGTTGCATTACACATCATTCAAACTCAAAGGATTACTTCAAATTCCATAACTCATAACTAGATGTTGATAGATGACAAAATTTCAACTATACAATATCGTTGTTTAGAAATTCAACATAAGCAACATGATGCAATTACTTCACATGGAGGCATGTGCTTGCAAAGGTGCACCAACACGAAAAAATATGGATGCTTGGAAAAAATATATGAAACCATAATAGTAAGCAATATCATAGACAAGGAAGTTAGTGATGCAGAGCATCATATCAAAACACTCAATCATCAAGGTACATCTAATGCAAAGCATCCAACAAACACCATCAACATCATTTCTTCAAGGGATTTCAATCCCAAATAGAATCAGGAGAAGATCAAATATAATTTCATCAGAAATCTACTTTCATTCAACCAAAATCCACTCAAATTCTCTTAGCCATTCCATAGGCCATCATTCATCATTCCACTAATCAGTATTCCAATTGAGTCATTCAAAGCAAAAACCATATTAAAGAAAACTTTTACTTAATCAATTAGATTCACATCATTCTCAACCACCATAAAAACAACATAAATCTAATTATTGACACTTGAACAATTCATCCTTTCATTTATTCACCAAGGCAACAAATCAACTAAACCATACCTCACTGTTATCATTCTATTATCAAGCACTATACTCATCATATTTTGAATGCAGTAGTCTATTTACAGGTTACAAACTCTTGCTACAATAGAATCTTGATTATCATCTTGTGGTTAATCACCAATTTGCTCAAAAGGCTTCATAATACTCACCCTTCCAACCATCAAAGTCACCAAACCTGTCTTATACACCTTAAAAAAATTTAGTAACATCAATCATATCATTAGTTTGATAATAACCAAGCACTCAATATCATCCTTTCCACTGTTTAAACAAACATCTTTGTTTTGATCAGACAATATCATATTCCTCTAGTAGGTCTGTCAACCATTGAATCGGGTAGTTACATTCCTATCTCAAAGCTTATTAAAAAAATAAATGCACATTTAGAAACAATTTCCAACACATCACAACATATGAAAGTTCTTAGACATTTGACATAAGGAAAATCATCATATTTCAGACTATCCTCTTAAGAAAGGCTAGTAGATTAGGCCTTTTTTACAAAGGAGACCCCTTAAAAACCATTCCAAATCACTCAAAACCTCAAAACAGTCTTTAAGCATGTCTTATAACTCAATATTTCACCATTTATAGGGATTGAAAACCATGAAAATGTTCTAATCCAATAAACCCTCATTTATAGGGTGTAAAAGCACAAATCAAGGAGGATTTTGTGAAAAATACTCTTGCAAACCTCTATTTCTCTAGCCACCGCTTGGAACATGATTTTTTATGTCTACCAAGACCTTCTATATTGTTTCCAAGCCTCTGCAAGCTTTATTTATTCATGAGCCATGACTATAGCATCACTTTGTGTAGGAAAATCCTCTATTTTCCAATGTAGCAACAACTCCACCATGGTATTCTTGCTTTTCGCTACACTTACAATCATCAAAACATGCAAAACATCCTAACATTAACATACTCCACCAATTTACTTGACCTACATTGGTGGAGTAGTGAAGAAAAACCCTATTGGACTCTCAAACTTGCTTCTAAAAGGACTCTCCCGGGCACTGAAAAATTGCCTCTTATTATTTTGCTTCCTAAAACTAACCAAGTCCAACTCTTGAAATTGGAAACTAACTCCTATTTACATGTATTCACACTATGATTTAACTTTGGGTGTTCCTAAATTACCAACACAAGAAAACAAAACAATGGAGTAATGCTACAAACTCAGAAACAGGGAATTTTTATTTCAAAATCTAATTACAAGAACACAAACTTCTACTTTTTCTCACCTTTACATGCCTTTTAAAGATATTTCATTTTCCATAACTTTCTTTCCATCAATTGAAACTACCCCTTTTAACCCTCAATATGCTTGATTTCCTTGTTTTTGTTAATTTAACAACTTTTAACAATATTGCATTGTTTGCATTTTCCCACTTTGACCACCTAGAACTTACCCATAACCTTAATTACATTCAAATAAGACCTCATATGACCTTGAACATCCTTTACATCATTTTTCCATGACCTTTTGTGATTGAATCAATACAAATTTGAAGACTCATCCCTTTTGCAAAATTTAAAAGTATTTGATGACCTAGGTGCTCCTGCACCAACATCTGACCCAATTGAGTCAAGAGAAGATCAAATTGAATAAGAAACTAAAATTTCTTTCTCTTTTCATCAAAAATCACATTGTTTCATTTGCAAACCACAAGGCAACAACAAGCCAACTCATTTCAATACTTCTTCTTATCATCCTCAAGCTTCAAACATCTTATTTATCAACAAAAATGACTGATCTATGCACAAGAAACCTAATTAGAGTCACTAAACAATCCACTCTTTCATCATTCACTGAGGCACCCTTCCACTCAATTTTCTTTACCTAGGAAAAATAACCAAAAACCAATCTTTCATGTTACAACCTATATCCATCAGATCCTAACACACCTTTGTCATCATCAATTTATCTGAATTCAAAGAAAAAACCTGATAAAGAGCTCTGAATCTTTCAAGATACTACAATCAACCATTTACACCTCAATCATTTCATCTGACTTCCAAGACATTACTCACATCATGTTTATTGACTAAGTTTATTCTATGCACAAATCAAACCCTACAAAGGAGGGTTTATTGCATAAGGTGCTTACAAACCTTAAATACTCCTACCACCACCACAAACACCATGGAAATAGCCTACATAAGCTTTAGAAATGTGAAGAGTGTCGGGGAAGGAAAAATCAAAATCACAAATGGCAAAGTCACTCCACTGAATGCTTCTCTCAAATACTCTTATGAGGAGTCCTAAACTCCACTATTCTTTAAGAGATCAACCCCACACACCTAAGGTTCACAACTCAGACCACTCACAAATCTTGAAAACATTTGGATCATGTATCATTAAGTCAAAAACAAGGTTTAACAACCCTCTAGCATTTAGGTTACAACAAACACCCATCACTATGGTGACTCAGACCTCACTCTCTCTTAAGGCTTGCAACCCTTGCCTAGTAGGACAGTCAGAATAAAAAACACAAGGAAGATTGTTAAGACACCAAACCTATCGATTCAGGCCCCTAAGATGGACCCCTACAAGGTTCCAAAACCCTTCCTCTTGATTGTCAAAACATCACTCACAATGGCCCTTTCTACCGCTGCTCCAAAAGGCCTAATTCACAGACCTACACCTAGATCTTGACTATCTAGGATCTCCCCTTCACCCCAAAGCCCAAATTTAGACTCCTATAGGTTCTCCACACTTGTTTCCACCATTCCTAAGTGCCTCTTAAATAGATTCTTCAAAATCAAGCAAAAACTCTTTTTTTTTGCTTGTCAATTATGCTTGCCACATAGAGATGTCTAGCCAAAATTCATACACAACTTCCAACAATGAGCCTAACATTCTCCAAAACATTGAGGACATGATATTACAGCCTTATATCTTACATCCCACCAAGATTTAGCAATTTTACAATGTGGGAATGGAAGAAATATACATTTTTCACCTAAAACCCTGATTTTAAGGGTTTTCAGACCACCCGATAGAGAAATTGGAATATCTCCCTTGATACTCAATGAAATATCACCACTCCAATTCTAAAGGAAATATTATTCAATTACCTATCCAACCATTATGGGCTTGTATCATGAAAGTGAACATGTAGTTTGTACCAAGTACGGGATCAACAAATTCTTCAGAAAAACATAGGAAAACAACAAACTTCTTATTGAAACTTCTTCAAAACATCAAAAACAACCTTGCCTCAACCAAGAGAGGCATATTTGAAGTCTTACAAACTCCCTCTAACTTCTTGCAACTGTCTTTTGAAAAGAGAGATGTTGGAAAATAACTAATCTCATGCTTTGACTTCTAATTGCCTAGTTAAGGCAATGTGAGCAACTTCTACCAACTCGACCAGGAAGAGCCTTCCAAATTGTGTCAAAGGAATTTAAAACCTTTACAAAAAGTAAGGTGACTCCCCTCAGGTTTCTAGATATAGCAAGGAATCCTTTTTCCTTATTTTTCCAAGATGCACTAGACTTACAAAGGAGGATGGAGACCTTGTTGTACAAAAAAGTTGGTCACCAAGACCAAAAACTCAACCAAAAACCTAGAAGACCTACTAAAAAGCATTGAAATGGTCCATAATACCTTATTCCATCCATAAACCAAGAAACAAAACATGAAAAATTATTCTAGGTCCCTTAGACCCATGGGTGCTTCTACACCATACTCCCAAGCAAGAAAAAGATCTCGAGTCCTCTTTGAGATCAGGTCTTCTACAGTAGTTCCATGTTGTTTAATATTATTTTCTAACATCCATGTTGCATCCTCTTCAAGTAGGCCTTTCCATTTGACCAGGTATTCCTTGTAAAACTTCCTTCTAGTCTTCTTTGTCTCCTTGGTGTCTAGGATGCATTCAGGAGTCATAGGTTGGCTGGGGGGTAGTTCCTTCACCCAATCTTCATCCTCCATTGTTGTTGTACTTGCTCCATCACCTACATTCATAGAAGCTTTGAAAGGATACAAGTCATAAATGTTGAAGATAGGAGAGATTGCCACCCTAGGAGGTAGCTCTATTTCATAAGCATTTTGGCCAAACTTGTGGACCACCTTGCAAGGTCCTATCTTCTTCATCATGATTTTGGTATACTTTCCTTTTGGAAGTATCTCCTTCTTCAAGTGTGCCATTGTTGTGCAGTTTTTGCACACACGCCCCACTGAAGGTGGGGACCCTCTTTTTGCTCTGTCTTTTGGTGTCTTTTGACCCCTTAATTTTATTGATTTCATTGCCTTCAGAGGTCCTTAGATGCTCATCTTGCTTGCCCAAGTGATTTCCTCAGGTTGCACTTTGAAAAAATTAAGTTCTGAGCAAAATCCGGGTTTTTACCCCAATCCGGGATTTTTCGGTCCGCTCGGATTTTCCCGAATTCTGCTCACAATCCGACTCTGTGCAAAAATCTGGGTTTTTACCCCAATCTGGGATTTTCTGGTCCGTCTGGATTTTCCCGATTTCCATGAAAATTCTGGATCCAAGCGAAGTCTGGCTATTTTCCTGCGTCCGGGATTTTCTGCCCGACTCGGATTTTCCCAGATTTCTTCAGTTTTCCGGATTTTCTTCAAAGTCTGAAATTTTATGCCATCCGCATAAATCCGGTCCACCTGGATTTTCTCGGATTCTGGTCTAGAATCTGCCTGGCCTGGATTTTTCCAGATTTTCCCCCTGGTCTGGTTTCCCGAAATGGAAATTTTCCGAAAATAATTATTTTATTTTTTTCCAAAAGTGAAATTTTTTAAAAAATGATCCCGAAATGAAAATTTCTTGAGATAAAAAATTGAAAATAAAAATTTCCAAAAATGGAAAAAATTCTGAAAATGGAAAGTTTCCTTATAAAAATGTAAGTTTTTTAGAAAAGTCAAAATTTTATTCAAATTTAATTTGAACATGTGGGCTATTAATGATGATATCTATTTTTCAGGACTAAACAAATATTAAAAGGGGGACTTGCATATGGATTCATGCTAAAGGGGGAAATCTTGAGGTGTTCAATTTAAATTTTCAAAATGGGACCTGCCTAAGAATCCGTGCCAAAACTGTCTACAGCTAGAAGACTTTCTGGAAAGCACGCGAATCTGATCTTGCTGGGGATCATAGGCCGACATGGATAATATTCATGCATTTAATGCAAATCTTGTCCTATTTTGTATTTCTCCTTAGGCCAACCTGTTTTTGGGGCCAGTTATTATTGTAAAATCTAATTAGGCCGACATGTTTGGGGGTTCTCTATAAATGGCATTTGTGCCTCATTTGTAAGGGGTAGATTTTAGGAGTTTTGACTGGGCCAGAATTTTGCTAAGTTAGAAGGCCAGGATTGGCAAGTAGTTTTCAAAATTAGCTGTAGGAGATGAGAGACTTGAAATTGTTATGTAATGTTGGAGAAGTAATACAATTGGTTTGTTGATTTGGAAAACTTTGAATTTATTTTCGACAATTTTTATGGTTTCTTGTTCTTGATTCTCATATGTTAGATGTTAGATTTTAGCTCTTTTACAATGATGGTGAAATGTTAATGATGTTGATTGATTTCCAGTCCATACTTTTAGCAAATTTCTTATTGTAGATTGCTGTGTAAAGTTATGTTGGGCCTCACTTCTGTGCTAATTTCAACTGTGAATGCTCGTTTACATTGTGCCAGTAATTGGGTATGTGAATGAATGTTCAAAGTCTGAAAATCTTCAGATTTCCTCAGAAGATCGCACCATTTCTGTGTAGTTGTAGGTTTGTCCTTGATCAAGCAGAGATCGGTTTTATTGGAGATCTGTCCATTTGCAGCTTTCATCATTACTGTGATTGATCTTAGGAGTTGGCATAGAATAGAATTTCTCTAAACCCTTATCTCTTTTGTTGTTTATTTTGAATCTGGGTTAGTTTTAGGATTGAGAGCATCACCATATTGTTGCATCTGATAAAAATTCACTTCCAACATTGTTCATTTGTAAGGCCCCTTGTGATTACCAACATTTTCACATATTTATCTGAGTTGTTTATGCATTGTCATGACCTGACACCCGAGAGACCTTGGGGTGATTTTCAATAATTTATTGTTGAAAATAACCTTTCAAGAGAGATAGAATATTGCATTATGTCTGAGTTGTTGCTGTGCAGAAAACACCATCAACAGATTGGCGCTAGAAGGAGGGCGAATAAGGTGACATAGCTGGAAGTTGAATGAGCCTTCATCTTGAAAATCTGAGATATGACAAATTTCTAAATCTGAAAATACAAGCTCCAAGTCAAGATGGAAAAGCAACGTTATGTTTTTCATAATGAAAATAGTCTTCAGATTGATTTTTTTCAGATCTGTAACTCCTTGAATAAGAGGATAAATCAATGGAATGGCAAGGGTTTGCACCATTGCGCATTTTCAGACAAGTGTAGGCTTCATAATACCTATGGACACAATGAGTTTGAATGCTTGGCCTTTCTAGGAAACATTGAGATGGTCTTGCAAAGGAACCTTTTCATGCAGAATCTGCCAGAACCATTAGCCTCCTTGGATCTAGGGTTTATTGATGTTGCGGTTGAGACATTCACACAGATGGTTGAAGATCAGCTTGCTAGTGGTAAATGCTTGCAGGATTTCCTTTCATCGAAATGGTGCAGAGTCCACAATGCAGCTCATTCAAAGTTCATCTGTTGTTCGTGTGGGGACATTATCTTTAAAGTTGGAGAATACCTGGAGTGGAAAGGTGAGTTAAGCAAAGAATGCACTACAAAGAGGCCAACCAGTTCTCAATGTAGGGATGATGTTGCAACTGATGTTGAGGCGACTTTGAAAAGAACTGAATGTCATGAAGATGAATCAAAGGCATCAGAGATAACAAAGGAATATTTAAGTGAAGAATCACCTATGGAGATCAAGGAGGATGCTCATGTGGAGGTTAGTCAAATCCTTGAAGACACAGTGGAAGCTGAGAAAGAAGTTCCTATACAAGCTCTTCCTTTCCAAGACGAAGATGTGATACAGACCAGATACAAAGATTTTGTTGCTAGAATTATAAGAGATTGGTCAGGCCTAGGTTTTGGAGTCTACCTAGAGGAACTGTTGTTACCAGCTTGGTGCAGGATACATGAGGAAGAGCATTTAGAATTCACCTGTTTCCAATGCCAGACAGTCATAAAGGGGGTGAAGGAGCAAGTACAGCTACTCTTACATGCAAATGATACACAGATAGATGCGTCAGACGAGTCTCTGACTGAGGAATGTCAACCAGTTGTTGATAAATGTCTTGAAGAACATGAGGAAGCACTTGATGAAGTGATCAATGTTCCTGATGATTGTGATCAAGAATCCGAACCAATGCCAGTAAAGGATGAATTAAGGGAGTCTTCTCATTTATCAGATTCTATTTTCTCTCAGTTTATTGATGAATCTAGCATTAAGAATTCACAGATTTTAGGAATTAATGATGAGATAGCTAATGGGGTTCATGTTAATGTGCAGGAAAATATGAATGATGTTGAAAATAGAAATGTTACAGTCAGTATTGGTGGACATGTTCCAACTTCTCCAGGTGAGAATGTGCTGGAAGATCGATCTGTGATACCTTCAGATGAGCATCCTACTGAGGAAATTGTTGTTCAAGATAATGCCTCTGCGTTTTCATTGTTGATCCCTCATGGAAATACTCAAACAGGTGAAAATTTCCATGTTCATAGTTCTGAAAGTCTTCGATATGAATTTCACTTTGCATCATGTAATGATTCCTCTAATTCTATTTTGCATGTTTCAAATGCAAGTGGAATATTGCACCATCAATGGAGACCTCCTGATGGCACTATGATCAACTCTTCACAAGTGCAGGATGATGAACATAACACTCAGTCTGCAAAAATGCAAAATCAGGTTGTTTCTTTCTTTGCTAGAAATTATGAATCTTGTCAATTTGATTATGGAGATTTAGGAAAGACAACTTGCTTGTGGGTCAAACATGGTTCTGATGAGTTGCCTCAACTATTAATTATTCCTATCTATGAGGTTGAGTTTGAATTCTACAATGCAAAGATTTATTTTTCTGAATATAAAGACAGGTTTGCATTTCTGAGGACTTTTACCTTCACCTTATTGCTTGTCCATGCATTAATTAATCACATGGGGATGAATTTCAGTTCATCCTATTTGATCATGAGCCACTTTGAGTCTCTTTGTACATAGTGTTGATTTGAATAAATGCAGCTTGGTCTGCTTTTCTTTTACTCTTTTCTGTTTTGTTCTCCTTAGGATAGATTGCTTTTCTTTGCTTCTGTTTTGGCTAGTTTAGTTTGCTTTGGGTTTTCGTTTGGTTGTTTTGCTTCTCTGGCTTGGGTTTTCTATTTTCTGGTTGGGGAGGTGTCTTTCTTGGGCAATAATTCTTTATTATTTGGGATTGTTCTAAGTGTTTTATTGATGGACTTTAGTCATGTGTCTTGAATTAATGGTCAAAGATCTTTTGTTGGTGTCAAGCAGTCTGAATATCTAATTTAAAGAGAAGGGGGTCATTGGTTTGACTTGAACCTAAAGTATTCTGAAATCTTATATCTCTTATACATATTAAGAATCTAAAGGTTGCAGTAGGGTCCTTGCAAGGTCTTATTGGGTGAAAAAATCATATTTCTGCTTCAGTGCCACTATGGTTCTCAGCCCTGAGTGTGGACTTCACTGTTCACAGGTTGATTTGAAAAGAGTGAAAAAAGAATAGAAATATCAAAAATAAAAAAAGAAAAAAAAGAATAGAAAAAGAAGAAGAGAAAATATTGAAAATAAAAATAATGATTTCAACTTATCAGGGGTATCTAAATATCTCTACCAGGGCTATGGATGCCTGGCTGGCAGTAGAGCTATGTTCAGGAGAATCGCAGCAATAACCTCATCGGGGCTATGGACGCCTGACTAGCAGTGAGGCTCTATCTAGGTTTCTTTTGGAGCTAGAATCTTTACATAGCCCAACTTGACTGAGCTTGGTTTCTGCAGTAGCTCAAGGAGAGAAATGAACTCACCTGCACACACTTGGATTTTCAGTTTATTGAAGGTTTAGTCTACCTTTGGTTCTGATTCTTTAGTCTTGCACTTTGATTTGTTTGTCTGATAGGGAGATCAAAACCAGAGATTTTAGGTTCATAATTCTTGTTCATCATCAAAATGCTCTGGAGCATTTTCCCAGCGGAGTCGCCATTTGTTGTGCAGTTTTTGCACATACGCCCCACTGAAGGTGGGGACCCTCTTTTTGCTCTGTCTTTTGGTGTCTTTTGACCCCTTAATTTTATTGATTTCATTTCCTCCAGAGGTCCTTAGATGCTCATCTTGCTTGCCCAAGTGATTTCCTCATGTTGCACTTTGAAAAAATTAACTTCTGAGCAAAATCGGGGTTTTTACCCCAATCCGAGATTTTTCGGTCCGCCCAGATTTTCCCAGATTCTGCTCACAGTCCAGCTCTATGCAAAAATCTAGGTTTTTACCCCAATCCAATATTTTTTGGTCCGTCTGGATTTTCCCGATTTCCATGAAAATTCTGGATCCGAGCGAAGTCTGGGTTTTTGCCTACGTCCGGGATTTTCTGCCCGACTCAGATTTTCCCGGATTTCTTCAGTTTTCCAGATTCTATTCAAAGTCTAAAATTTTATGCCATCCGTGGAAATCCGGTCCACCTGGATTTTCCCAGGTTCTAGTCTGGAATCTGCCTGGCCTGGATTTTTTTGGATTTTCCCCCTAGTCTGGTTTCCCGAAATGGAAATTTTCCGAAAATAATTATTTTATTTTTTTCCAAAAGTGAAAATTTTAAAAATGATCCGAAATGAAAAATTTCTTGAGATAAAAAATTGAAAATAAAATTTCCAAAAATGAAAAAATTCTGAAAATGGAAAGTTTCCTTTTAAAAATGTAAGTTTTTTTAGAAAAGGTCAAAATTTTATTCAAATTTAATTTGAACATGTGGGCTATTAATGATGATATCTATTTTTTAGGACTAAACAAATATTAAAAGGGGAACTTGCATATGGATTCGTGCTAAAGGGGGAAATCTTGAGGTGTTTAATTTAAATTTTCAAAATGGGACCTGCCTAAGAATCCGTGCCAAAACTCTCTACAACTGGAGGACTTTCTGGAAAGCACGTGAATCTGATCTTGCTGGGGATCATAGGCCGACATGGATAATATTCATGCATTTAATGCAAATCTTGTCCTATTTTGTATTTCTCCCTAGGCCGACCTATTTTTGGGGCCAATTATTATTGTAAAATCTAATTAGGCCGACATGTTTGGGGGTTCTCTATAAATGGCATTTGTGCCTCATTTGTAAGGGGTAGATTTTAGGAGTTTTGACTAGGCCAGAATTTTGCTAAGTTAGAAGGCCAGGATTAGCAAGTAGTTTTCAGAATTAGTTGTAGGAGATGAGAGACTTGAAATTGTTATGTAATGCTGGAGAAGTAATGCAATTGGATTGTTGATTTGGAAAACTTTGTATTTATTTTTAATAGTTTTTATGGTTTCTTGTTCTTGATTCTCAGATGTTAGATGTTAGATTTCAGCTCTTTTACAATGATGGTGAAATGTTAATGATGTTGATCGATTTCCGGTCCATACTTTTAGCAATTTGCTAATTGTAGATTGTTGTGTAAAGTTAGTCTGGGCCTCACTTCTGTGCTAATTTCAACTGTGAATGCTCGTTTACATTGTGCCAGTAATTGGGTATGTGAATGAATGTTCAAAGTCTGAAAATCTTCAAATTTCCTCAGAAGATCACACCATTTCTATGTAGTTGCAGGTTTGTCCTTGATCAAGCAGAGATCAGTTTTATTGGGGATTTGTCCATTTGCAGCTTTCATCATTACTATGATTGATCTTAGGAGTTGGCATAGAATATAATTTCTCTAAACCTTTATCTCTTTTGTTGTTTATTTTGAATCTGGGTTAGTTTTAGGATTGAGAGCATCACCATATTGTTGCATCTGATGAAAATTCACTTCCAACATTGTTCATTTGTAAGGCCCCTTGTGATTACCAGCATTTTCACATATTTATCTGAGTTGTTTATGCATTTTCATGACCTAACACCTGAGAGCCTTGGGGTGATTTTCAATAATTTATTGTTGAAAATAACCTTTCAAGAGAGATAGAATATTGCATTCTTTCTGAGTTGTTGTTGTGGAGAAAACACCATCAACAGCCGTCACCAAGTCTCCAACCTTGAATTGGACATTCCCCTTCTTTAAATCTGTCATTTCCTTATATTTCTCAACATTCTTTTGAAGGGTTTCCTTCACTTGTTGATGAATATCCCTGATTGTAACAACAAATTCCTCACCTTGAGCACTTCTCTTAGCAACTCCTTGTAGATTTCTTAGTTCATAGGCCCCTCTAGGGTGCATGCCATAGACTACTTCAAAAGGGCTTCTACCAATGCTCCTATTCATGGAGTCATTATATGTAGATTTAGCCTGAGATAAAATTGGATCCCAAGCTTGTCCATGCTCCTTGGTAAGGCATCTTAAGAGGTTTCCCAATGATCTATTCACCACTTCAGTTTGTCCATCCATTTTTGGATGGCATGTTGAACTAAATGACATATTTTTTCCTTGAGTTTCTTCCACAAGGTCCTCCAAAAGTGACCAATGAATTTAGAATCCCTGTCAAAAATAATGCTTAAATGTAGTCCATGTATCCTAACAAGCTCCTTAAAGAAGAGATCTGCTATATGAGATGCATCATTGGTGCATTTGCAAGGAAGAAAATGTGCCATCTTACTAAATCTATCAACTACCACAAAGATACTATCAAAACCTCTTTGGGTTCTAGGCAACCCCAAGACAAAGTCCATACTTACACACTCCCAAGGCCTATTGGGAATGGGCAGTGGATGATAGAGTCTTGCATTTGATGAAGTTCCATTTTCCCTTTGGAATATTATGCAGCCTTCCACATACCTTCTCACATCCACCTGCAACTTTGGCCAATAGTAAAATCTCCTAACTTTTTCCAAGTTCTTGTCAAGGCTAAAGTGACCTCCAAGACTCCCACTGTGTTTCTCCTTTAAGATATTCTCCCTCATTAAGCATTTACACACACACTATTGGCTTCCTTTGAAGAGAAAACCATTATACAATAAAAATTTAGAGAATTCACCATGAAAATAATTCAAATGTTGCTCACAAACATTGTATACCTCCTTGAAATCTAAATCTCCATGATACATATCCTTCAATGCTTCAACTCCCATGCTTTGGAGTTGGATCTCTTGCACTACAAGTGCCCTTCTACTGAGAGCATCTACCACCTTATTTTCTTGGCCCTTCTTATGCTTTATTGTGAAAGTATAGGCTTGCAAAGACTCTACCCACTTCATTTTCCTATGACTGAGTTTTTCCTGTGCATTCAAAAAACTCAAGGCATGATTATCAATATAAACAACAAATTATTTAGGTAACAAGTAGTGCCTCCAATTTTTGAGGGCTTGGACCATATCATAAAATTCCAAATCATAGGAAGAATACTTCCTCTTTGCTTCATTCAACCTCTCACTGAAAAATGCAATCGGTCTGCCTTCTTGGCTCAAAATAGCCCCTATTGCTTGATTGCTAGCATCACACTCAATGGTAAAAAAATTATCAAAATCAGGGAGTACAAGTATAGTTAGTTGTGCTACTCTCATTTTTAGATATTCAAACCCTTTATCAGCCTCATTGATCCAAGAAAACTTACCTTTGTTACCTCCTTTGATGGTGTTTAAGATTGGTGCACAAATTTGGTTAAAGTTCTTGATGAAATTTCTATAAAAGATTGCAAGTCCATGGAAGCTTCTTACATCTCCCATGGATTTTGGTGTTGGCCAAGTAAGAATATCATCCACCTTTGAAGGATCCATCTTCAAACTTCCCTTGGAGATTGCAAAACCAAGGTATACTAGTTCTTCCTTCATGAATTCACACTTTTCCATGTTGATCAACAACTTCTCCTCTTGTAACCTCCTCAGTACCATGTCAAGGTGCTTCAAATGTTCTTCTTTAGACCTGCTAAACACAAGGATGCCATCTAAATAAACTACAACAAAATTTTCAATGAAAGGTCTCAATACCTCATTCATAAGGCACATAAATGTACTAGGGGCATTTGATAACCCAAAGGGAATCACCAACCACTCATAGAGACCTTCATTAGTCTTAAAATTTGTCTTCCATTCATCCCCCTCCTTGATCCTTATCTGATGGTACCCTCTCTTTAGATCAATCTCGGAAAAGTAAGATGCTCCTGATAGACAATCCATGAGGTCCTCCATTCTTGGTGTCGGGAACCTATATCTGATTATGATCCTATTAATGGCTCTTGAATCAGTGAAAATCCTCCATATGGGCTCAAATTCCCATCCTTCCTTGGTGCTAGGATAGTAGGAACAACATATGGGCTCAAACTCTTCCTCACTAGCCCTTTATCCATCAACTCTTGCACTTGTCTTACAATCTCCTCATTTTGAGCAGGTGTCATCTTGTATGCATCCTTATTGGGAAATGTAGCCCCTGGAATCATATCAATATGGTGGCTTATATCCCTAATGGGAGGTAGGGAACTGTTATGACCTTGTAGGTCTTTCCAACAACTCTTGGACTTCCTTTGGTGCATCTTCCTTCTTCTTTGTGGGAAGATCTGCTTCACTTTTTGGCTTCATAATCAAGAAGAATCCTCTTCCTCCTCCTTCCTTCAAGGTCTTCATGAACTCCTTCTCACCCACCATCAAAACACTAGGCCCTTCATGCTTTTCCTTGTCTTCTAGGAGAGGTGAAAGGTTGTAAGTTCTTCCCATCCTTTGTAATGGAGTATGTGTTCTTCTCCCCATCATGCTTGGTCTTCCTATCAAACTACCAAGGCCACCAAAAATATATAGTTTAATACTTGTACTCAAATTTTTTTTCATTAGATCTCATACATTATAAGTCATGATGTGGATTGCTATTGTAACTTTTTTGTGATTGAATAATTTGTTGTTTTATTTTTAGATGTTGGTTGTGGAAACACCTCCAAATGTTACAAGGGAAATGGATATCAGTGTTTCATCTGCTATACAATCCTCGATGGCTCTGATAGAGGAGGTATGGGGAAAATTACTAAATTTCAATTTACATTTGTTGTTATAAATGTTAGTTCTAGTGAAAAATAAAACCATTATTAATTCATAGTTTAATTCTTATTTGGATGGTTTATACAAGGCTTGAGCACACCTGAGCATTGGCATGCAAATATTTCCATTGTGGAGAGTGATCATGAGATGGCCGTAAGTGATTATTTTGTGAAATATATCATTTTTTATAATGTAATTTCTATATCTTAATGTTTTTACTTCTTATTGTAATAGTTAAAACTTCACCAAGAGCTAAACCGTAGGAGTAGTAGGAGCACAACAAAAAATGAGTGATGGAATTATCGCCATCAGATTGCCAAACAAAGGGAAAGAATTTATCTCCAAAGCATGGAGAGAAATGAATTTTGATTCCAGAGCCCTTTGTTGTATGCCTAGACATGGCAATTTTTTACATATCTTGTATTGGATATATTTGACATTGTATGCCTATATGGCATTCTCGTAAGCCTATATGGATATTTTGTAACTATATTTTATACTTATATTGACATATATTGATGTATGCATACATGGCTATTTGGTTAATACAAATCTTTTTTATCAATGGTGTCCATATTTGCTCTTTTTGACAATGTCAAAAGCATGGTTGCATACAGATTAGGAAAAAGACTTTTCCTTTTAGATGAGCAATGCATGGAAGTTTCAAAAAGTATCCTTGATATTACAAAAAGATATGTGTTTATACCATAGCAGCAAAAATATTTTGGGGAAAATTTTGACAAACCAAAAGTATAAGATTTTTTGAAAAAATCAGGAAAAAGTCTAGAAAAAATCGAAAAAAAATCAGATTTTAAAAAAGGTAAAAAAAAGTAGAACAAGAGATAAATAAAAAAATAAAAAAAATTTAAAGGTATTTCCATACCATAGAGATATAGAGAGAAAATAAAATAAAGATTTTAACTAATAAATTGTAAAAAATAGATTTTTGTAGTTTATATTCATATTGTTGATTACATTACATTGCACATATTTCATACTCAAAGCATTGCTTCACATTGCATAACTAATAACTAGATGTTGATAGATGACAAAATTTCAATTACAATATAGTTTTTACAAAGTCAACCTAAGCAGTTGTGCAATTACTTCACATTGCATAACTAATAACTAGGAGAAGCTCCCAATTGCATTTTCTTGTCATGGCATTCTATGAGACCACATTTTTTTGAGGCATTTTTTCAAACAATTCACTACCTTGTCTATACTACCACATTTTTGATACATGTCTACCAAAGCATTTTGTCAAATAGTTCAC